>CM044001.1:107458572-108183572 GCA_024085815.1 Flaveria linearis | reverse complement strand
TACAATACATTTCCCTCGTCGCAGGGACCAATAATGCCACTTAGCGCGGGTTAGGATTCAAACCTGAAACATCATTACACGATCACCATCAACAATCTTCTTTCCTAGCAAGTCACCTCCCATCACCATTACTCATATTGTATCAATGTCTCTTTCTCATAATTTTCATTTAGATATGGTTTGTTGCCTCAATTCTTATCGACGGCTGGTGTTTTGGCTTTATTACTCATATGTACATAGACACGTTTTCACATCATGTGTTTGACGTTAACACGGTCCAATTCCAATCAACAGAGTGAGGAACGTGTGAACTTGATATTTTGGTACAATGAAAGACTAGGGTTTGGTTTAGTGATGTGGGTTTGAGTTTGTGTTTTGGGAATTAAATAAATAAAATGTTTTTTTAAAGTAACCAGTTGTTTAAAGTTAAGGTTAAGCAAAATAAGTCATGTTTAATCACATTTTAGCAAAAAAAAAAAAAGAAGAAGAAAAAGCATTTACTTAATTTCTTTATCTATTAAACAATCGACTAGCTAATAAATTAAATTGTGATGTGATATGGCCACTGCCTGAACGCTATGCGAACGGTAGCTAAGTCAAGTATTGAGTACGTCAGTATTGCCTAGATTGTTTGCTTATAATAGCCTAGTGATTTTTAACATATTTATTAAATAATTGATTTCAAATGAACAAATAATTAATTATTTATTAATTTTTAGAACTGGCTAACGTATTATCTGTACACATACTTGAATCATGAAATCATTACACTTGCACTTTACAAAATTTGACCGAGAACTATTTAAATAAAAATACATCACATTTACAACTAGAATGTTCACTTAAAGACAACAATTTTTGAATATAATAATAATTTTCTTTACATTTCTCCTTTTCTTTCAAACACATGCCTATTTTCAAAATCACTTAAAAACATATAACACCATTAACAATTTGTAAACAAGACAAGAGTGTTGTTAAGTGAGGTTGACTTTTTAGATCGAAATGGTTGCAAATCCCTGTCAGAATAAAAAAGAAATTGAATAGCGTAATGACTAGAAATCATAGATTGATTTTGACTTTCAGAATTATTAAAATGTAGATTGGGACCGGTGGTTTGGGTCACTGTTAACCAGCTGGTGAAAGTAGTCCATGAACTGTTTTGTCCACAATTTATACACAAATAATAGTCCATGCAAATGGAAGCATGAGATGAGATATTTCCCAATTTCACATAAAATAAGTCAAAATTTGCTACCTTCGTAGTCTAGGTAGTTTGGGATAAGGTAGTTGTTGAGTTTTAAAAATCTTAAATAAAAATTAGGTGATTTCATATATATCTTGTAGAAAAGATATAATGTTTTCACTACTAGACTGAACTGGTCAACCTAATTAAATTTGATTAAAACTGGCTACATAACATGTTTGATGACCTTGTTTCAATCATGTTCATTTGAAAAGGTCGGTTACTATTCTGACTAGTTGAACTGGTGAACAAGACTTGACGATTTGAATGGATTTTGAAACAATTTTATTTTATTAACTTTTATTCATTTTATTATCTTATTTATTGATTAATTTAGTACTTCAGGCTCTATATATTATTTATCTAAGTATTCATGTTTTATTAATTTTTAGAGCCACACCGAAAAGTAAAGCGGTTTAAAATTTTGTTTCAATCTGATTTGAATTATATGATGTTATTCTTGTAAATCAGTCTGATCATCAGATCAGGCAGATGATGTGATCCCCAACACGGTTATAAAAACACTATGTTTTTCATATTATTCTAATTTAATTCTAGTCACTTTAACTAGTGAGGTTGTCGATTTAAGAAAGAGACAAGTGAGATAACTAGAATTGGCACAAGACAAATGCACATACGTGTGACAAGATGCTTCCTAAAATTACAAAAGTGATCTCATATAAGACGAGTAAGAAAAGCAAGATGTGATGCACGACAATGCTATTATTGCATAAGTCTAGTTTGTTGAGAGCCTTCACGGACATGGTTGCACGAGTTTAGTTGTTGCATAAGTGTAGCATGACGTTGATAGTTCAATATACAAATCATCTGATGATCAAATTATTAAGTTACGCCGTGTAAGCGTCACTATATGCAAACCTTATCAATCAGTTGGACATTTAAAGTCATACGATTTTTTAGTCTTTGTTTTTGAAAAATATAAAGATGAAGAAGGAAAAGAAACGCTTGAAACCCAAAGAGTTGACAAAGTGAGTAAATGCAACCCGCTAGCCACTAGGAGTACATATATTGAGCCACATTTTCTGAAGAAGCCACATGATCGCCCATGCCTTTGACCATGTGGCTCAAGCCCCACAATCAAATCACTATCATCAACCACAACCTCAAATCTACAACTCAATGCAAATTTGTTCTTTTCTCCCTTTGGACTCTTCTTACATTATCCATATATGGATATATGACAGATGTAGAGTTGATTTCATATATAGTTTATCATTTCAAAACAATCATATGTGTAATTTGGTCTAGATGGACCTTGGTAGGCAGTAAGTGTACAAGTGTTTTGAGTAGTTTATAGGTTTAGGATTGAGGTTTGTCGTAAACTTTGAGAATATTTTTTATGTAAATTAGTCACGTTAAGGTTTTGGGATATCATATATTTAGACCAAGAAAAGAACAAAAGCAAAACACCAATGTACTTAAAACACTTCTGAATTCCCCCTCATCCATGGCAAGAAATACCAAATAAATCAAACGAACACAAACAGTATTTTGTTCGGGTTTTTTCATTAATGAAATAAGCATGTTTAAAACTTGTGATCATGAACACATACCAACAAGATTTATTGTCTGCGTTTGTTTCTTAAAGATATGAACATGTTCATAAACTGTTCAAAATCATTATCAAACATGAATACAAACAAATGCTCATGAACATAAATGTACAAACGCACATTTATAAACGTAAACAAATACAAACAATGAAACAATTATATATTTATCTTAGAACAAAATCTACAATTTTTATCGTCACGTAAGATCCACCAAAATATATATATATTTAACATAAATACTCGAACACTTGACAAAATTATCTCCACACATTTAATAAAAAATAGGAAGTTTGGCAAGTTGTAGCACAAATTAAAATTAAAATGGTCCAATGGAAGATGTTGGTGAAGACTTATAATGAGACTAGGGTTTCATTATATAAAAACTAAAACCATTTTCAAAACATAGTATATAAAAACCTTTAAATTAACATATACAAACGAGCATAAACGAGCACTTTAACGAACGTTCACGAATATAATTGAACAGATATTTGTCCATATTCTTTTGTTTAACTAAGCAAATAAAATTTATCGTTCACTTATTAAACAGACAAACTTCCCACCAAGAAGGTTCACGAACTGTTTGTTGAATGTTTGGTTCGTTTTGAAGGAATACTTTTTAATATATTGATACGATACGCCAATTAATTTAGCTCACTACTGTTTACCCGTTCTAAACACTTTCTTAAAACATTAGGAGAGTCTCACGATTCACCTAACTAAATTAATTAGACTATTTAGGTACAATAATTTTTATTATTATCAAATCATTTACTTTTTATATACGGATTTATTAATTTTATATTATAAGGATCTATTTTTTCTACTTGTGTAGGGCCTAAAATTTATTGAGTATTCTTGGGGACGGCTTTAACAGTGGCTATTTACGTAATTTTATACTTACATCAAACTGTATAAATCGCATTTTATAATAATTTATTTCTTTTTTCACGTCTTAATATGGGTGTGGTAGCCTTTTTATTTAAGAAATACATTTTTCTTAACATTATTAGATAATAAATAATAAATAGTTTATAATATAAAATCATTTCATCACAATTAAGAAATTATACAAAAAATACTTGAAATTATAGCAATATTAAGATATATTCTTTTATATTATTAGGGTGTACATAAATGGTCTCACACTATTGTTGTCTTTTTCATTTTTAAAACAATAGAAATATTATGTGATACAAATACGAAATACGGTTATTTGACATGTCGATATCATATTTTAGTAAATCGTCACTAGGAGTATTAAAATGATCAAGCAAACAAAATAGGTTTATCCACAATACAGACAAACTCTAATCAAATTTGAAAATAGTCACAAAACAACTATAATTGATGATCGATACAACCCTACAATTTCTAGGCCAATCAAACAATTAAGTCGAAAATCATATATTTTTAAGTTAAGTTGGGAATCTAATTGTAATATAAAAAAAGTCAAAGACAAATACAATATCATTGAAAAATGAATATCAAGTATAATTTGAAGAAATGAATACTAAGATCAAACAAATAGAAGTATCGTAGATCAACTACAACTAACACAGAAAATCAACACAATTTTGTTAATGATAATCTTCTACAAACAAATTAAAACATTAAAGAAAATCTTATCAAACCAATCAAATGTTTTTGTTTCTTCTGATATTTTATAAGATACTTGAAAACATTTTAATATTCTTTGGGGAAACTCTTCCAACATATGTTAAGTATTAATAACTCAGTATATGTATTTGATACGAACTCAACTACTTGAAAAAAATTCTCAAGTTTTCAATTTAAATGCAAAATTTTTGAAAATACTTAACAAATTAGGTTAACTATTCACTATAACTAACTCCTAATCAAATGATATAAAAAATGCTTAAAAACAAAAACAAGATGGTAAAGTTTCAAAATTAAAGAGAACGATCTTGACATCAATCGTATTAGGTCTGCTTACTTTTTTAAAGTTTAATTTTCATCATATCTAAGTAAGTATTTTTTCTTACACTTGAACCAACCTTTTGTGATGAAAAAAAAGTACAAATTTCTTTCATCATAAAATTATGTTGGGAAACAAGCGGTCTCAAGGATCCCAACAACCCTCCCAATGCTAACAATAGAGAAATATAACTGAACACAAGAATATACGTGAAAACTCCAAAACCGGAGAAAAACCACGGGCCTCCAGAGAGAAAGATCCACTATGCGAGAAATTGTTACAATCACATAGACTAATCTCTCAAGCCTCTCTCTGCCCAATTACACCCACACTCTCCAAAGTGTTTAACTAAAAACTTTCTACACTCTAAGACAAGAGAACTAGAAAGAAAGAAAGAACCAAACACTTCTAAGTGTATTTTGGTTGGGGCACTTTGAAACCAAAGCCTTGGACTTCTTTTATAGGCTTGGAGTCCTCCCAAGCTTTCATCCTTACACCAATGTGGGATGGAAACATTTTCATATAGCCAAAAATTCTAACAATCTCCACCTTGGATATATGAAAAACAACCACATTAAAGTAACACCGTCTTCAACCGACGATCATACTCCACCATAAAAGAGTATCGCCATTTAGAATAGACCATTTTAAGAATTTCTTCTCGGCACATGTTGAAAAACCTGCTGAAAATTTATGGTGCAACTTCCCCCTTGGCATACCTGGAAGTTCATTAGCCATCAACATCAATTTTCACCACACATCTTGCATGTATGCCAACCCAATGCCCATGTGTAAATCCATGAACCCGCTAACAAAATTGCATCCCCTTTCACGGTAGCGCGGGCATACCATAGGGATGACATAACCTCAAAGGAAATCATCATCGTCAACAACGACGGAGATATTGTTAGCTGACTTGGAGCTGCTAGCCGAATCTGCTCCACCTGGACAATTTCTCTTGACATGCCCAGGCTATCCACACTTCCAGCATACAGGAATCTTCTGTGAGTGCTTCTTCTTTTCGTTCCCGCATATTAAAACTGTTCCTTCTGACGAAGTATGACTGCTACTTCCTAGTCTTTTCTCTTCAGACAATAGCTTCTCAGTAACATCCGCATACTTCAGGGTTTCTTTCCCATACATCAGAATGGACTTCATATGCTCATAGGAAGATGTCAAAGATAATATGAGCCTTAGTGCTTTATCCTCATCTTCAACCTTTACTCCAATAGCCTCCAGTTCTGACACGATATTATTAAGAACACTTAGATAATCTAAAATTTTTGTATCTCCATCCATACGAAGGGTATGAAATTGTTCCTTGAGATACAACCGATTTGAGATGCCTTTGCCTTGATACAACTGCTCAAGCTTCTCCCACAAATCCTTTGCAGTTGATATCCCATGCACATTTGCAAGAACATTCTTTGCTAGACACAAACGAATCGCACTTGCTGCTCTCAAATCCAAATCTTCCCATTCTTCATCATCGTCTTTACTGGTTCCGCTTGAATCCTTGTTTGAAACAGGTGTCGGTTTCCCCTTCAATGCCTTGTGTAACCCAGATTGAATCAACACATCCTTGACTTGAACTTGCCACAAACCAAAGTTGATTCTTCCATCATATTTCTCTATGTCGAACCTCATGAGACTGTATTTCGACATCATATCCGTATCTTCAAAACAATATTGTATACTAGAAAATATAACCAAGCCTATAAGCAGTTACCCAACAAAGGATTCCCAGGAAAGAGAGGTGGGTCACAATGGACACACTTAAGTACCAAGCATTTCCTAGCCAGAACCTTCTCAGGACAAATGCATATATCCGGCTCCTGTATAATTCTATCGTATACAAAACAGCCAACCGAAAACCCGTTTCTGATGTGGAAGATCAGACTAAGCTGCAACCACAGAGCATACTACGAACCTTCTAAACCGAGACCTCCCCCAAAACCTGGAGCTCTGATACCACTTGTTGGGAAACAAGCAGTCTCAAGGATCCCAACAACCCTCCCAATACTAACAATAGAGAAATATAACTGAACACAAGAATATACGTGGAACTTCAAAACCGGAGAAAAACCACGGGCCTCCAGAGAGAAAGATTCACTATGCGAGAAATTGTTACAATCACATAGACTAATCTCTCAAGCCTCTCCCTACCCAATTACACCCACACTCTCCAAAGTGTTTAACTAAAACTTTCTACACTCTAAGACAAGAGAACTAGAAAAGAAAGAAAGAACCAAACACTTCAAGTGTATTTTTGGTTGGGGCACTTTGAAACCAAAGCCTTGGACTTCTTTTATAGGCTTGGAGTCCTCCCAAACTTTCATCCTTGCACCAATGTGTGATGGGAATATTTCATATAGCCAAAAATTCTAACAAATTATTGTTAAACTCTCGTTTTCTTTCGTTATCAAAATAAACAATCCAAGTTATGACAAAACAATAAGTGTTAGAGTGTACTTCAAGTATTATTTTATCAAACAATGATGTGGCAAGGTGTGAGTTGTGACTTGTGAGTGCCAATCCCTACCTGAAGTAGAGAGGATCATGTGCCAATTATTGATTTATCTCTACCTTTTATATAGAATTTTGTAAAAGCTATCACTAATAACACCAGTTAAAAATATATAGAAGATTGATAATTTCTACCATACTACATAAAAGATTTAACAATGAAATATATAGGAAAAAACCCTTGGCTCATGAGTCATAACTAATCACCAATAAACGGATGTAAAATGCACTAGTTAATATCCACCCAATCACCATACTATTTGTGTTTGTATTTATGTTTATGGGATCAACGAAACTAATATATTATAACAAAAAAAAAGTTAAAATAAGTAAAAAGATTAAAAGTAAAATACTCATCGCTTTAAATTCTTACATGTTATTTAAAAAAGCTAATAAACTAAAAATAAAAAGAAGCAAAAAAACATCTTAGCAAAAATTGTCAACAAGGAGTAACGTGTAAACTAGTCAAGACTTGTAGTAAGCACTTGTAATTAACTAAACCTTGAGGATTCTTTCTGTAACTTACGCCAACATCCAAAGATATTGAATGACGAACATGTGCACTTGTTAGATTACTGTTGCAAGATACTTGAATATTATTATGAATCTAGAACTATTATTATGAATCTAGAACTATTATTATGTTTGTATTAGTTTGATAAGTGGAAAAATATCCACAAAGTATTGGGCATCTGAACACATTACACTGTAATGATTGAATGTTCTGAAGCTTAACAATCAAATTGATGTATTATTCTTCAGTTCTACAGACGAATTCATAAAGGAATTTCTTCCATCTTATTTTCTTTTCACATGTTTCAACAGGGGACTGGTTGTCATTTAATCAAGAAACTCAAGGATTGCAAAACACTGAAGATCTTGAGGAACCAAATCATTCAGTTGATTCTCATTTTGGTTTTCAGTTTTCAACAAGTTTGATTCCAATTAAGGTAGAAATTTGGTAACCAAAACCATAGATCTTACCAACTTTAGGCACTAAAGAAACACATACATCGAGTACAACACAAATTCATTGATAAAACATGTTGCAAAAAGATTGAAACATGAGGCATTCTACAATCACACCATGATCAAGAAACTCGGTTCTATACTTCTTCAATCTCATCCAATGCATAGTTGTTGGTTGAGACATTCGCGTAGTTCACTTTGTTAAAACGAACAACAACCGGTAGCGAGTCTTTGGGTCCTGCATACATATTATCATTTAATATAAACATCAACATCACATACTCCAGTAACACATCACTAAAACACATAAGTATATTATAAACTTTACCTGGTCTACAGTAACAACTGATCCCACTCCTTTGAACCAGTATGACTCCTTCCTTAGAATCCTCACCTATGTGCACAATATCATATAATAATTAACCACTCAATCCTACAGTACATGTCTATTGCATCAGAGTACAATCCTATACTGCATCAACCCTCATGTAGGTGCATACATCCAATCACCATATCTAGATTCCCATAGGCATAGGGAAACATAACAGTACTTATAAAACAAGATTTTATTTTATTATTATATTTAAAAATATGCAGGACAACCATATGTAACAAGTCTCGTGCATCGGGTTTGTCCTGTTATATTTAACATATGATGTATATGATTATACCTTGGCTCCCCTCTTGGGTCCAATTGGTGGTGGCTTAGGCTTAGCTTCCTTGACCGGTTCAGCGGTGGCAGCCGGTGGCGCCGCTTCTTCGGCCGCCTTCACAACCAGTCTTGAACCTCTGGTGTTTTGAAAGGTAGCATAACCATATTGGGCTTGAGTGTGGTTGTGTTAGAGGTGACATTTGGTGTCATTACAAATCTTGATGCAGCAGATGCCATACTGCAAGTTGCCATTGCCACACTGCAAAAGATTTGATTTTGAAGGTGTTTGGAGATGATGGACAGATTTGATAATTGAATGTCAAAGGGTTTGATCTAATGGGAGTTATCTTTTAGTTTCTTGAAGAATTTTGAGTGAATGGTGTTGGTTTCAACTGAGACAACCAGTTGAGTGTTGCCACGTGGGTGATAATATCCTTTGTTTGGATAATGTTGTCCTACACCATTTGGGTTCTGAACTCAGCCCATTCACTACCTATCTAAATCTCTATTGGAACCATGTACCATCTCAAACTCCCGATCATGGGTAATGCACTAGCAATTTTGGCCCTACTAATTTGAGACAGAAGTATTTACTATTTATTTCATTAGTTTAAGATAAAGTAAAGATTCGTTATCATCTATCCCTCCCATATCTTACTTTTTAGTGAGATATACTGGGTATGTTTGTTTGTTTGTTTCATTAGTTTAAGGCAACTATTTATTGTAACTAGAAGCCTATGGTTCCATCTTGTTGTTGCTGGAGGTACACATCCCTCTTCTCGGTGCACGAATACGCTATCCTCATCCCTCTTCTCGGTGCACGAATACGCTATCCTAGATGGAAACGACTTCCCATTGGAAACTAATCCGATAAATAACCACCGCCCAATGGTGCTTTCATGAAAGTACGGCCACCGCCCAAGGTTTGGATTTTGAATTTTTATTGTTAGGCAATTTCTTTTTACGACGACTAGCTCATATGTCATCTGATTCTACCATTAAATTTACACATTTGTCCATCATGTACTTGAAGCATCAACCATTTGAATATAAATATTGTTTCTACACGCATTGGTAATGTTATGCTATCACTTTTAAAGTTAAACTATTTAAATATTAAAAATATTCTCAGATAAGAATAACTACCGACCAAAATCAATATATTTTCCATGTAAATTTGTAATGCAGAATCCTTTACCAGCATTCTTTACAAACATCCTACATTTTCATATAGCTATTACCTTTTAAATTTATTTTTATAAATTTACTAAATATAATAGACTGCTTAGTTTTTGAGATTGTAAAATAAATTTAATAATGTTTAATGTTGATTAGAATAATATATATATATATATACAAAATATCAACAAGTTGCTTTATTTATATATGTTCGTTTCAATTTTACAAAATGCTAAGTTATACAAACTAATATTATTAAAGTTTAATAAGTTGATATATTTATAAACTGTCAAAATTCCTAAACACTATTAAAAAGTATAATTAAAGTTTATTCTTTTATAAATGTTTAACGATACGTAAATATATTATTAAGTTATATAATTATGAGTTTATTTTATAAAGGTTTAATAATATAAAAATATGTACATATGTGTATGTATCATTTATAAAGTATAAAAAGTGAAATCCTTAAAACCTGTAAAAGGTAAAGCAAAGTTGATATCACGAAGAACAGTTTCCAATTTGGCGCCTAATTGGCCTTTGAAATTCATCTATCAGAAATTAGGGTTTCTGCATCCTAATTTTCAAAGCAACGATGCGTCAGAACGCTAGAAAACTCAAATCTAACCGTAACAACGATCAACGACGCAATATCCGGAGTTCTTCGATCAGAGATATCATCGGAGATCGTCGTTTTAACGATCAATTCAGCCATGTAAATACTAACGAAACTGAAGGTAACTTCATCAAACTATGAAATCAGATCGTATTATTTACATGATCCCTCTTCTGTCTTGAACGTATGATCTGTACACGACATTCATTTTGTAATCCTGAATGTGTATTGTGCTGGAATTGATTAGCGAAAAACAAAAAATTTTCTTAATTTGGTAACATGAGTATGATGTAAGATACGGAAGATCTAGTCATCATCGCGTTTTTTTAGTTTCGTTACTGCTAGCTGAAGCTGTTGTGTGGTTACAGGTACAAAGAAAGTAAATAGAATGAAAGTTGGTGATGGTGAAGTTCATGATCTTCCTAATTTGGGACGAAATGCGTCTTCTAATCAATCTGAAACCACTGAGGATCCTAGAGGTAAATCAGCATGTTTTAGAAATTTTAACCCCTATAATTGCATACATTTCGTTAGCAGTATTTTTTTTTAACGGCTAAATTGGAATCACTCACGGATCACTGGAGTATCATTGTGTCACCAGTGTTACCACGCGATCATATTCCACCACCAAGTCACCAATTCAGGAGGAAACTCATAATTATGAGAAAACCCCCCTTTATGAGATTCGAACCCATGACCTAATAGGCCCTAAGTCTTATCCCACCACCAAAATGCCGCTGGGCTATAATGCCTTTGGCTCGTTAGCAGTATTACTCATTGTATCAATTCAATTCTGAACTAGAGTAACATTATAAACCTTTTGGAACTGATATTTGAATAAAACTTGGCTTATTCTATCGTTTCATGACTTTCATCCATTGATGATGATGTGATGAATTGATGGCTTCAGGTGGCTGTGGAGATTTTGCAGCAAAAACGGCTGAATATGCATTCTTTAGGAGAATGAAAGAGAATACGTGTGGTAATGTACATGTACATCCTAATGATCAAGACAATCAATTAAGCAATGCTCAACATAGCCATCATTTCACAAGAGAAGGTTCTTATTTCACCATTTCTGGAATCAGCAATCTCCTATGATATCTGATATATTTGACGTTACATAAGTTATCTGCGTATATCTATGTGATTATATTAGTGCTTTTATCACATTGTCAGTTAGAACAAGTTATATTTTGGCAGAGATACCTAATGTGCAGAAAGACAGTGTTAAATATGCCAGATCTTCATTGCCTAATGATAAAGAACAAAACAAGACTAACTATTCCTTTCTTTCACCCCCGTGTCATGGATCAAAGAATTCTGGTGAGAATATATGACCAGTCATGCCTTAATAAACAATTAAGCATTAGTACGTATCAATAATCATTAAAGAAAGTTCAAGTTATGATCTGATATGATGCAGCGGTTAGTAATGTATATGGAGCTGATTGCATGAATGTTCACAATGTTAGGCCTGGTGAATATAACCGGTTGTCTCCATCAGTGGGCAGCAAAATAGAAACCTCAGGTAAATATTTCTTGAGTTATATACTGTATTGGTGCAATCTTTTTTAGTGATTCAAAACTTAACATATCTATATAGCAGGGAATAGAGGAGTATTTTCTGCAAAGAGGGAGAAGTTACGCCACTTGGCAGCAAATAGATCTTTATATAATACCAATGAGCTCTCTTCAGAAGGGTTAGTTAAATTAACAATGTTAATGGTTCCTCATCCTGACATTTATTGGTTAAACATCTTTGATTAGTTACTATCTCTCAGGTTTGATTTGGTTTCCGCTCTCATCAGTAGGATACTCCCAGTGGTCCAGGATACCGATGTATGGTCTTCTAATCTTCTTGCTTGTTAATTAATATATGGAATATTTTATTTGATTTAAATGTGTTGGTTTGTTTGCTAAAATGCTGGTATTTGGCAGTCTCACAGAGATCATAATCAAGTTGAAATTGATACTAAACTCAAGCTACATCCTTTTTCTGAGTCAGAATCAGCTACAGAACTCAAGAGTCGTGAAGCTTACAAAGAAAATTAATCGAGTCTCATAATGCGCCATATTTTAGTGATGGGATTTCCAGACCAATTAAGAAACCCATAGATAAGGATCTTCTGGAATGGAATCCTATTGGCTCAGAATCTTTTTCTTGTGGTCACTCCCCAAGTTTTAGCTTCCAGTACAACCGCTGTCATACAGAAGGTTACGAAAGAAAATTCAAGAAGTCTCACCATATATCATACTTGGATGATTGTTCTTACAGATCAACAAAGAAACCAACAGATATGGATATCGTGGAATGGAATCCTACTCGCTTAGAATCTAGTATTCAATATAACCACCACCATGCAGCCAGTAGTTTCAGAATTCAGAACTTCGACATTGAGAATATCTTATCTTTTGATGAGCGTCTTCCTATGCGTGAATCTAGTAACTTCCAAGAGCTTGCAGAATCCCATCATTATAATGAACATAAACTCTTGGAACAGCCACAAACTCTCTTGTTGGGTTGGGATGACAACAGTGAAAAAGATGAATCTTTCTTAACATCATCTACCTCACTTCACTCATCTCCTTATATCAACAGACATGTAAAAAAGGAGCATTTGCTGACATCATCAATCTCACCATACACTCCAAAACATCTTATGTCTGTAGAGGACTGCACCATAAAATTCCCACTTCCAGATTATAAGACGTGGTGCATGAACGAGCCTCTAAATGAAATAGAACACTGTTGTTCAGAATCTTTTCTCCTTTTGATCCCATCACCTGCCAAGAAGTCTCTAAGCTTTCTCAACACTGGTTTGCATTCATTTATTGATGATGAAAACGAAGAGAATTTTGTGTACGGTTCAAAGCAGTTCTTAAAAAGTAGGCTGAATGATTACAGTTCATCTAGTTACATGGAGTCATTTCTTGGTAAACGGTTTGACCCAACTGACTACCCTTTGCTGCTTCCTGATTCAAGCAGGAATGATGAATTTTAATGACATGTATAGTATAGGGTTGCCTCTGGATAATTCCAAATTAGTTTAAAATATTTCTGGGTTAGTGAAATGTTTTGATTGTAAAAGATGTTAGAGCAGTTAACCTCATAGTAAAATGATGTGTTAATATTGTTTTTGGTTATAAGGTATATATCTACTTAGTCGGGTGCTAAACCGCAGGTGCCAACCAAACAGAACCAGGGGCAGATGATTGCCAACTATATTTGCAACCTGTTCTTGGTTTAGTCTGAAACTGGAACCAAAGTGGCTGCTTTTTTAGTATTTTCAATATCAGTTCAGAGTTTGGTTTATACTCTGAAACCAAAATGAAATTTTAAAAAAAAATGTAGATGTTGAGAGTGGGATTTGAACCCACGCCCTTTCGGACCAGAACCTTAATCTGGCGCCTTAGACCAACTCGGCCATCTCAACATTTGATACACGTTTTACTTTCAAATTTATATAATTAATTATGCATGATAAGTGAATTTTGTGATTTTCAATCCATAGATGATAGAATGATTTCGTAGTTTACGGATAAAAGGGAAAACTTGACTACTTTTTATATGATTGCATCGTTTGTTTTGAAGTTCAATAAACTATCATAGTATCATATACTTTATTATTTTCTTAAAGTTTATATGATAAAATCAAGCATTTTTATATATTTATTATTTTCTTAAAAAATTTGTCATAAAATAAAGCATTGTTCTATTTAATTATAGTATTAATTTATATTTTCTCCCAGACTCTGCTTTCAGCGGGATACACTGGGTATGTTTGTTTGTTTGTTTGTATTAATTTATATTTTCTAGATAAGTTTGATGTACCAGGTGTAATCATATATATAATTGTGTCTTATTATACATATAACAAGTCCGTAAGTATATACATAATTCTGTTTGTATTATGGTATACATAAGTGTCTGTGACTATAAACATTTAATGCACAATTACATAATATCATTTTTCAGTTCGCACGGAACCGTTCACTTTTTGGAGACCACGGTTATAAGAGTCGCATGTTGTCCTTTGTTCATTATCTATTTATATTACATTTAGTAACATACCTCACAAATATTAGTAACATATTTTCTTAGGAGAGTCCAAGTAGTTTTCATGACTTTAATCCAGAGGAAGTCAAAAAGAAATTGTCATGAATACAATATACCTCAGTACCTCACTAATTAAACAAAAAAAACTTATGTATACTCTGATACATGCTAGTAGCGTGCCCGCGCGATGCGGCGGGTGCGACGCTTTTAATACGATATTCGTGACGCGTAAGAACCGTATGCGAATAATATTTTTTAAGAACAAAATTTAAACTTTTACTCCGAAATCATTGAGATAAATCTACTCATAATATTAGAGAACAAAGTTAATATAAGTTATGAAATCGGTAAATAAAACGATAATGAAATAAGGTAACACTCGGATCCGAGAATTCAAATCTTGAATAACCAAAGCAGAATAAGTAAAATCATGAACGTGGAGATAGTTGCATGATTAGAACAATCAATCGTACGCCTCACAGAGCTTGATGATCTCATCGATATTGTTCGACCACCATTCTTCATCCATAGGGGACCCAGGAATATACTGTGCTTCATCGTCTTTATCTGCCACAGATTTATTCGTACAAATATCCTCATTCTTTTCAACTTTGACTGGCACCTCAGTAGTTGGAGCAGGGTTTGTCACTGAGAAAACAATTTTGTTTAGATTGTTTATTGCAATTTTACAATTAGATTTATTGTATTATAATTATGTGTAGATACTTTGAACCGAACAAAATTCTAAAGATAAAGTCATACCTGGCACATCTTCCGGGTTAATCTTTGACTCTTCCATAATAGACTTATGTGTTATCTAAAACGAATATAAATTAATTTAGTGTTAACAAATATATCATATTTAAACAGTAAAGGAAAACATTGATCGTCATAATAATTATAAAAACAATCATGTAATCGTGTTAACAGGTCATTATATGTATAACAACTTAATGAAAAACATTTAACAAATACATATTCTTACATTATTGTAAACACACATTTCATAAATCGTGAAACACTTCCCGATATACAACATTCGAAGTGTATACCCCTAGTTGCTTGAAATTTTTTCAGGATGTACTAAAACCTTGGTATTATCCCGTGATATACCCCTTGATAACGCCACGTAAAGTTGACCATGGGAAAATACAGAATCAGGAAGATAAACGCCAGCATTTGGAATCGTTTGACCTTGAGCTTTGTTGATTGTCATGGAAAAGCTAAGTCGAATGGGAAACTGTTTTCTTTTCAACTTGAACGGGAACATGTCATCTTCAGAAAGAGTTAGTGGGATTCTTGGCAGAAAAACTCTTTTCCCGGTATGTTGACCAACAGCTATTTCAGCATCAATAACATTGCGCTGGAAACCTTTGCATATCAACCTTGTGCCATTGCATAAACCATGCGATGGATCGATATTCCGTAACAATATGATGGGGCATCCAATTTTCAATCGTAGTTTATGAGGCGGTAGACCACTAATAGTTAGTGAGTTTAAGAACTCTACCGGGTAAAAGTTATGGCGGTCATCCTCAACTTCATCGAAACTGTAGTACGTCTTTTCCTCTCCTTGAAATATTTCAATCATCTGATCGTTAATCTCGTCTACACTCTCGTTTTTCGTGGATAATATTGCTCTTGATATTATATATTCCGAGGAATGTACATTGTTCTGAACAGACGGAAACACAGCATTTATCAATTCTTTTATTGCGTTTTCTTTATCCGTGAATCGGATAGACATGTCTTCGGGTATGCGTATATAGTTTCCTTCGATAGTCTCTTCGGTTCCATCACCGACTCTTAAAAGAAACTCGGAAAACCACGGATCGTTCAACGCTCTCATGTTTAAGGTCAATCTCAGTTTTTTGGTAACAGACCACAGAGGTGACATTCGTAGGCTGGAGTCTACGATTTGCGCACGCGTTCCTCGTTTAATGACCGGCAATACCTGTCTAAAATCACCACCCATTACCATTATTTTTCCACCAAATGGGAGACTGACGCCTATAATATCCTGTAGTGTTCGGTCAACCGCCTCTATTGCCTGACGTTTTGCCATCGAGGCCTCATCCCATATGATTAGTTTGGATAACCTAATAATTTCCGCTGCCCCGCTTTGTTTTTTAATATTGCACATCGAATTATTATTAAGAGAAATTGGAATCTTGAACCTCGAGTGAGCCGTTCTGCCACCTGGCATATTATTAGCCGCCGCACCCGATGAAGCGGTGGCTAGAGCGATACAACCACGTGAACGAACTTGAGCCAACAATGCTTTGTACAAAAATGTTTTTCCAGTACCACCTGGTCCATCTATAAAAAACACGCCTGGACGATCGTTATCCACATGTGTCATTATTTCATCAAACACCTTTTTTTGGTCTAAATTAAGGTTATCCTTTGCACCTAAGTGTTCAGGCTCAACAACTATCGCGTACTCCTCAACTACCTCACGAGAACATGAGTACTCGGTGCCTTCATCTGTTATGTCCGGAAGATCAAAATCTTTTATATTCCTACCCATGGATTGTAAGAACACCCTGATTTCTGAAAGAACCATATTCTGAACTCGTTGAACACTTTGATATTGTAACTGATAATCTTCAGAAAGTGAATCGAAGTGTTCATTCCAAAGCCTACGAATGTCACCGGGTTCGCAAAATATCATTATTGTTGCGAACAACCTTCTGAGAGAGTTGGGAAACTGAAATAATGACGCCTCTTCGAGACATTGTGATAAACTGTCATCATTTTCTATTAACCCAAACTCAAGTGCTGCTTTCCTAAATGTGGCGTGTTTTACACCATTAATCGTGCAAAGATCATCAAAAGAAGTAGGTCCCTTGATATTTGATAACAGTAGTCGTAAGTAGTACCTCTCTCCTTCGGCTGGATTAGCAGAAACAATACGACCTCTTTGCGGCCTAGCTGAACGATGATTCCAACGTCGATTGGTAGAATTCCATGTAAAGTGTTTTGGGAAATCTTTATATAAATATCTTCTTGCCGTTACATCCATTCTATTTGTATCAAAAAACGCAGTAAGCATGGTTCTCTTATCTCTTTCCCTATCAACAATTTCAGACATGATATCATCCTCTCTAAATCTAACCATCTGCTTATTAGGGAGATGAAGCTGTAAGGCCAAGACTGCGGGATGTATGTGAGAAAGTGGAAATGAGAAGATACGCCACATCGCCTCTGGTGGTGATACATAACGTGCGTCCTGATATCTTTTTATCTCATTAATAGCAACACCTGGTTCGGCTTCAGCGATTTGAATAACCTGTTTGTCATGTCCCTTGTAAACATATTTGAAAAGATATTTCACCGACTTTATACTTGAGCAGACCTCGACATTCATATGGCAGTTGAACATCATCAAAAGTCTTGGGTTATATGGGACAACCCATCTATTGTCAAGAATTGTTCCTCGTACGTCAACATTTTTTCCGTTGTTTCTTCTTCTGTATATAGGATATGAATCTTCTCCTTGTGTTGTTTGGTCATTAAATTGTCTAGGATAACGAAATCGACAGACCGGTGGATCACCCTGCATACATGGACTATTTTTTCGTAAAACCCCGCAAGGACCATGAATCATGTGCTTCACAACTATCTCATGTAATCTTGGGTATCTGAGTCTGTCTGGAATCTCCGCACAAACAACTTTATCGTAATGGTCTGGATTACTGATTTTATGCTGCCCGTGCATGATAAGGAGGAAATGTGCATGTGGCAATCCACGCTTTTGAAACTCGATGACGTAAACGTAAGCCTTAACCTCACCAAGTATATGTTTTTTGAAAAGAACTTCCTTCAGATGCTCGAGTCTAGCACGAAACACCCTAGCCACAAGATCCGGACGATCTTGTGCGGTTTGACCAGGCATTAAATTGTCACATATCTCAGGCCATTGAGGATTACACGTCATTGTAAGGAATAGATCTGGTTTTCCGTCATCCTGAACTAAAGTCATGGCGTCCAGAAAACGACGGCGCATATCACGAGGTCCTCCAATGAAAGATGCAGGCAATACAATTCGTTGTCCAACTCTATTTGGATTAACTTCTCCAGCATGGACACAATCCACAATACCTTGGTACAAATCAGCTCTTATCCTAGCTTGGTTGTGTTCACAATACTGTAATCTTGACGTTTCAAGCTTTATGTACACATCCACCACAAATTGTTGTAACAATCGCCCTCCAAAGAGAAGTAGGTTGTCATAAGACCGAATTTGGAACCTGTAGCAGTAGTACTCACGCATCGCCACAGTACTTCTATTACTCCGTGGGTTAGCCTCTGTATGAAAATGCATTTTGTACATTACGTTATAAGGCTAGAAACCGTGCATGACCGTAAGGTAAAACGTGTTGTGACTTAAAACACATTAAAGAAAATGATACCTCCAACTTCGTCATTCACTGGCTGGTTATCATTACGAACTTCGTTGATTGATTCCCCTACTCGTGGTATGTTAGGATGCCACCCCGGCTCACCATTTGGGAAAAACAGAGGATAACATAGCGGATCATAACATCCATAGTACGGCTGAATAGTTTGACTGTATTCAGACCTACCATAGACTACAATACTTCTTTTATAAGCTGTGATATTATCATTTCCTTCAACCCAAATACCAGCAACCTACGTAAACACGAATATAATTAAGTGATATTAATAAGAATTATTATTTATATTTAAACTTTAAATGAAGTAATAATTTTCTTATAACCTCAGACGTGGTTGGACGGTTGTATACCCTCTGGTCAAGTTCAACTGAAGCGTTAAGAGTGACTTTATAGTTGTCTAGTGGTCCCAGCTCTGCAAGACTTCTAAACGTCGTGACATAAGGGTTTGTCGACAGAACTCTGGTTAACGTCTCAGTTATATTCTTATCAAGGTTAGGCCATTGCAGTCTATGTTGTAACTCGGTATCAGGATCATAAAAATACAATTGTAAGTACCTTGGTGTTCCATCTCTTGAAACCAATTGGTCGATCTTATGATAGATACCCTTATGTGCACGAAACGTATATACACCATCTCTCATGTTGGTCAGTGTATCATCCAAAGAAACACCCATTGACGCGAAAGAAAAATTTGTGTTATACGCTCGTATGTTAGTCCTAAACATCTTTCCAATATCATCTTGCGACGTGAATAATAGGAACAACGCAGCCGGTATTTCACAAGGTGCTAATTTTGTTTTCCCAGACATGCAACAAAATGTCGGAAATTCGGATTGAAATCTTTTCGCTCCGCAAAACATACAAGGACTCTGTCCTTTTAAGCTAAGAGAATCCCTAGGTATACCAGAAAAAACATAATCATATGGATCCTCTTGTGTGTTATGATGTTGCAGGGGCGGTTGAGACTGGACTGTGCTCAGTGGAATTTGCCTCACAATTGGATTACGACATCTACTATCATTCCTCGATCGTGCTACGTGATTGCTATTATCTTGTAAAGCAGTTAAAGGCATCCTTTGTCGTGAGTGATTAGTACCAATTGATCCCGATGAAATGACATGAGGCGTACTTCCATTCATTACCTTTGTTGTTTTCCCATTCTCCTTTTGCAAATAGTATCGTCTATTATAATTTTTTCGCTTCAAAGCTAAATTAGATGCGCTTGTGGACATAAAATCGTTAGGATCCTTTTCTTGACCGTTGCTCATCGGAAAGTTAATAAAAACCTTGTTTATAACATAATAACATTATGATTAATATTGGGTATTAGAGTAACCACTACAGATACTATAACATAACAATTAAATTACATGTTAAGAAATAAAATAATATAACTTAGATAACCTATTTGTATGAAATTTGTTTAATTTAGTATTGCAGTTCTTAGTTGTTAATTCACATGCAGCATGTTCTATTATATAGTATAGATATACAATAGGGTTGAATTATGTATAGGGTTGCAAGGTATTGGATAAGTTATACGTACCTGTAATTATTTTTCATAATTGTTGTCGTCTAAAAGCATTTTAATAGAAGGCACAAACGGATAAACACGAAACCCTCTTGGTATGTGTATTGATATTTTTATAATTTTAGTGAACTCGTTAAATACAATTTTGAAATCACTCCATACTTAGATAACCTATTTGTATGAAATTTGTTTAATTTAGTAATGCAGTTCTTAGTTGTTAATTCACATGCAGCATGTTCTATTATATAGTATAGATATACAATAGGGTTAAATTATGTATAGGATTGCAAGGTATAAGAGCATAAGATTATCCACCCCATAATAAAGAAAACAATTGAAAATGATAAATTATCAAACCATCCAAAAACATTATAATTTAAAACACATCTAACATCTATAGTAAACAAAAATATAAAGGAAATTCAAACTTGAGTCTGAACGAACATAGAATATAATAGAGAAATAACATTTAAATATAACGGGCCTCTGGAATCTTGGGTTCAACAATAACTCGAGTGTAATTAGTTGATTGTAAAATATTTCCTATAAAAGAAACATAAAATTCGCATAAGTTATAAAATACAACAAAATTCATTTAATGTATTTTTAACGTTAAAATGTAGAGTAGCACATACTGTATGACAAACGAACCAACTTCACTCGTGATACATAGACAATAGATTTGTCTAAAATTGAACGGAAAGTTTGAAGCGTGTGAATCTCCCGTGAGTCATATAACGTTAATTGTATTATGTGACCGCTACCACATATAATATATATCATTAGAAAAACAATAGTAAATTTACCTATATCTAAAAAAATATATAAATTCAAATTGAAAGAATGCCTTACGTAAAATCTCGAAGAAACATCAAAAAATGTCCAAATCGCCGCTCACCATTGACAATTCTACCGACGACATCTACAACCAAATAATTTGATCTTCATTTTATTTACTAAAAATGTTGAATACTATATAAAGATAAGTGGGTATTGGATAAGTTATACGTACCCGTAATTATTTTTTCATAATTGTTGTCGTCTAAAAGCATTTTAATAGAAGGCACAAATGGATAAACACGAAACCCTCTTGGTATGTGTATTGATATTTTTATAATTTTAGTGAAATCGTTAAATACAATCTTGAAATCACTCCATACTAAAAGGTAGTTATCATGTTTTGGCCACTCTTTGTATTCAAATTTCTCTATCCTGAAACGGCTTAGAATAATCATGCTGCCTATCAGATCAACCTCTTTGTAACCTTCCATGAAATGTGCTGGTATAAATCCAACTAATTTTTTTCTCTACAAAGGAATTAAGATAGTGCTTTAGATATAAAATATTTTTTTATATTTTATAAAATTATAAAATATTAAATTTAGATCTTACGTATTGGTCGAGAAAAACCACCAACAGTTTCTTTTCAGACTCGAATTTCAAAACGAAGTCAACCCATACAAAACTCACTGTATAGCAAATACAGTTTTGTGTGACTGATGAAAAATCATCAACAATGGCATGCACTTCCATAATGAAGTTGTCCTTCATTTAAAAATAAAACATATTACTATATAATCTTTAAAATAAAGCATAACACTTTATTGTAATAACAATTGTTTCATTATTGCCAAAGTAGATCATGTACTTGAAAAATCATCTAATAGAGAAACAAACCAAGTGTCTAACAAAAAGAAAATAAACGATAGAATGATGTAGAATCTAAAATCCAGGTGACAATATTGTGATTGCACCGTGAATAATACCACCAAAAGGGTAGGGTTTATAAATCCTTCCACATTGAACCTGAGATCGATTTCAAAAACCTGCCCCCACTCCGTGATCACAAGAGTTGACCCACTTAGGTTGTAATGTGTCAAAGATGTAATTGTTGGTAATGGAAGACACACCCTGTAAGGATATGTAAATATCTTTATCCACGCACCATTATATAGCTTCCATAACTCCAACGGCCTTTCGTAGTAACCGCTGGAACAATACATATGAAGTTCTGATCGTATACTGACAAATGAACCATTAGGACCAAGACCTCCGACATTCGGATACGGTAATTCTGAAAATTGATGTGTGTTAACGTCAAAGCGAATAACTCGCCTGTTACTTGCAAGCCAATATTCCTTGACTGGGAAGTACACAGCATCTCCACAGAATGTTCCTGAACACCACCAGTAGGTATCACCATGGTACGGTCTTTTTTTTAGAAAGGGTGTAGATTTCCACGAGCCCCTACGCAAAGAATACACGAAAACTGCAAGAGTACCTCGCCGACGTTTTATGTGGATAATGTTGTAATCAAAAGTGGCGTCAACATAGAAACCAACTGCATCTTTTCTTGCGTTAAAGAATCCCTGTTTAGTAGAGTTGGACAACATTTTGGCGGCGCCAGTTACTGGATTCCACACAAGCAAATCCCACGTGTTTCGAAGGCTAACACAAAGCATCCCATCCAGGCTTGATAAGAACATTAGGTTTTTTGGTTGAAATCCAAGCGGGGGAGTAACGTTCTTACTGACTAAGTAATCACTGTCATGATAATTTAACGATCTAGAAATGCATGTTGGCATACGACTTGTGGTTAGGATTTTCTGATCCAGAGATTCTCGCATGTGTTGGGAGTATGTTTTTAAAAAATCAGAGGTCGACATGTACGTTAACCATTCTTTGCAAACACACTTGCATTTAACCAGAGCTTTTGGAGGAAGTCGTGCAATTATCTCCAGCATAAGAATAATAAACAACTGAGGAGGCATAGTCGCTTTTTTTCTAAAATGAAAAGTAGAAGAAAAATATTTAAAATATCAAAAAATATGAAAGTAATTTAGTAAAAGTAAATATGTTAATAATTTAACCTAATTTATATGTGAATGTTTTCATAGATAAAATTTTAGTATTATATTAAAAACTAAAATCTTTAATATACACCCATTTATTATTTTTTATAAAAAAGATTTTTTATTTTATTAATGTTTAAATTGTTGGGTTAAAGAGAGTTTAATATAATTATAAATGGGCTTTTAAATTTGTTGTATTATTTGGGTTGTAAGGTTGAGTTGGGCTGGTGGGTAATTGGGCTTGGGCTTCTAAATAAGGGTCTGTTAATTAGTATATTAGTATAGATATCGATTCAGACATTCTTAAAATCTGTCTTAGGGTTTCTTTCAGATCAAAATCATTTTCGCCACCCACCAACGATATACATAACCGATCGATTTGGTGATCCATCCCTTTCCACCTAATTCATTTCTCCACGCATTCAATGAAATCAAGAACCCGTATCATCAAGAATCGACACTGTTTAACCCGTTTTGTGTCGAATCGTCAAATGAAGTGGTCATTCGGATGTCAAGATTTAGGGCTTTCGACTATCGTCGTTTCTCGCATCAAAGGGAACACCAGATCGTTTCAGGTTAGAGATACAGTGTACGATCTATAAGATGTATAAGAAGCTTTTTTCGATCTTCACTTCCTAATTTTAGGGTTTATCTGTTTTGGGTTTATGTATAAAATCAGTACGAATCTTGTGTCATGATGTTCATCGTTAGATAGGGTTACTGATTGATTTGTTCATATGTTTAGGGTTTTCATTGTTGGGGGTTCGGATATCGCCGTCTCACGCATCAAAGGGAACACCAGAACGTTTCAGGTTAGTATACGATCTATTCGATGTTTAAGAAGTTTTCTTCGATACCGACTTCATATTTTTAAGGATTGTATGTTTTGGTTCTTTGGATAAATTCAGAACGATTTATGTGTCATAATGTTCATCGTTAAAATAGGGGTTCTGATTGATTAGTTCTTATATTTAGGGTTTTCATTGTTGGGGGGTTCTGATTGATTAGTTCTTATGTTTAGGGTTATCAGTGTTGGTTTCTAGGATATGAAAAAATCATATATGATGTAAAATGGGTCAAATAAGCATACTCAATTCATCAATTCCTTAACATGGAAAACAAACAACTATATGTAATGCATTGATCAGTAGGATCTCATACATAAATGGAGATTCAAATTCCTAATAAAAAACACCTATAAACATTAAAAGCTTTAATATAGGTAATTTGGGGACATGGGGTTTATTTTGATATATAGAGGCTGTAACTATTGTACAATAGGATCTACGATTTTGATATCCAACATCAGTTGCATCTAAAACTTAATATATCGACTGCTAATCACCCTACAGATGTAATCATGTTCTTGTTATTTACATGCTCTTTACTTAGTGAGAAATTGATATAATTCCTTATCTTATCACTCAAAGTCAAAGGACATGTGCCCTCATAGTTATATATAGTTTTTTTTCCAATAAATTTTGCTAGATTGTTATATATAGTTATTGACCATTACTTTGTACATTCTCCAAATCTGAGTGCTTTCGGTTTTTTTATTTTATATTTAGTTATTACATAGTAATAGGTAGTTAGTTGTGCCTAATGTATATGGTTACTATACTAATCAATCATACTGATTTCTTAACTCCCTAGATGTGGTTGGTTAAATGTTAGTATGATTGGTTTGTAAGCATGTGCATGAGTTATTTTTTAGTGCTAATTTATATGTTTAATCAACTGGTTTTTGGGCTTAAATTTTGTAATAACTTGTATGAATTTTGTTACATGTTTTTAGTGCTACTTAATATGTTTAATCACCTGGTTTTTGGGTGTTATTTGTTTAAAAATATCATGTTAATCATTACATAAGTATATTACAACAAATACTATAAATATACTTCATGTGAACACAGAACAAAAAATAAATATAACAAACTAATTTTGTAATCAGGTTTTCGAAAATCCACATACCTTTATATATAAAAGTCGATGATAAAGACTTGATCAACCAATCCAACTGAAGATGTAAAAGTAAACTTATATTATATTAGCATTAACTAATCACATTACAACAATCAATATAAACCTTATTCATAAAAACACATAACATAACAACAAATATTTATACATACCTGTGTATATAAAGTCGAAGCAAAAACACTTGTTCAACCAACCCAACTGAAAGAAGTAGAAATCAGCTTATATTATAATCTCATAAACGAATGAAAATGCCAAAATGCTTTTAAACAAATTCTGAATATGATTTCCAAATTCTAATACAACAGTATAAAAAAATATTGAAGTAAATTACCTTTCAGCAGTTAGAATTGATTTGTTTGCCAGGGATGCGCGATGGCAATTGCTGTTCTGTTTATATAGCTGTGAAAAAATATAGAGGTTCCTCGTTTTATGCAACAATATAAACCTCGTTTTATGCAACAATACTTCGTTTTATGCAGAAAATTTAGGGAATTTGAAGTTCGATTTAATGAAAGTTTTATCTAAAAATTTCGAACTAATTTAAGCTTTTTATTTTACAAATAACTCCTAGAATAACAAATTTATTACTGACAATATAAATATTTTTATCATGTTTGTTACAAATAGCTTATAACAACTATTTGCTTCATGTTTTTAATTGCTTATTATAATAAACCAATTTGTTAAAAACTAATATATGTTTCTTTTAATGATAAAGTATCTTTTAAAATATCTAGAATGTCTCGATTTTTTATATATGAGACTTTAAATTTCAAGATTCAATGAATAAGTAAGATTTATTACTTTTGGTGTTTTCAAAACACTCACGTTTAAAATTTTAAGGTTTTATTCCGGATAAATCTTAAAATTCTAAATGTGAGTGTTTTGATAACACCAAAAGTAATAAATTTGACTTATTCATTGATTCTTGACATTTAAAATGTCATAAAAATTAAATTGAGACATTGTAGATATTTTTAAAGTTTAAGTATCAATAAAAGTAACACGTATTAGTTTTTAACTAATTGACACCTTAAAAATTACATATTTTTAAATATATAGAACTGCCTATAATATAAACTCCTTTCATAAAATGCAACCTATGTAGCTTGAAAATTGATGATCAAAAATTGAGTTATTAAATTTAATATTTCAATAAAATCAATATATATATATATATATAGATGTTTATATATTGAGTGTGTACATAGTTTTATAATTTCCCTTTAAAAAAATTTAATTATGTAAGTGATTTTGTTTTCTATTTTCATTGTAAATATCCATGTAATATCTCGGTATTGTAATTTTTATTTTTAACTTATATATTATTTCTTACAAAATACTCACCAAAGTCCATTAGCTAATTATGTTATGTAATTGTTTCTGTTGTGTTGAAGTTTTATGATTTTAATCGCTCATATAGCATGAAACACAAAAGATCCATTTACAAAAAGCAAACGCAATTTTCATAAGATTTGCATATCAAACAATAAACTTGTCTTATTATAACCCAAACAAAGATCCGAAGCAAATCTACATTACATATTCAAAAAAAACAAAACCACATGTTTTATTATACTAAAAATAGAAAATTGAAATAATTCATAAACTTAACAAAATGATTTGTTTTAATAAAATCAAACAAGATGAGGTCTAGTTCGCTTCTGCACCGTCACACGAGGAATATTAAAATTTTTTTCTGGCTTATTGATTGAACATGCAGTGTCTTGTAGTTCATCATCTTTGTCAATATCATCCGGCCCATCTAACTCAATTACATCACTCCATTTCCATTCATCTAGCCTCTTGATTCTTTTTTTTTATTTTCCAATTTTCTAGCCTTGGCTTCAAACATGTGATCCTTAAATAAGAAAATAGTTAATATACAACTCATCCAAAAAATTAGAAATTTAAAAATATTACCTCCTGGCTAAATTCTCGTTGAAGGTCGGATTTGTAGGGACTAAACATTGTGCCACAACATATAATCTCAATACTACTATCAAAATCATCCTGAAATCCACAGTTATGTTAAAGCCATATATCAAATTTTTAAACCTGAAAACTTTGATTTTAATATAATAACAACATTTGGAACAATAAATAACAGTAAACTTAGTATATCGTTTTCAGCATACTGTGTTTGATTTTAATATAAACAAGTTATAATCATAGTTGTGACAGAAGAAAAACCAATTGTATATTGAATCATTTAAATTATGTACCTTTTTTTCCTTCTGATCAGAATTAGTAACTATATCGTATTCAGCCTTCTGTGTTTGTTCTTCCAATATGATCCCATCTTTCGTATTCATCATTCTGTGTATGTACTTCCAAACCTAAAATCCAATTGTATGAGTTATTTTTTATTGCTACTTAATAAGTATATTAGAACATACCATGTAATTAGATATTGATAAAAAAAACATACCTGTGGGTTATAATACTTGATTCGAGATCACCTGATCAAATAAACCTACCTGAATAAATAAAAAAACTCATAGATTTGCATCAAGTAATCAAATGCAAAATTGTATTAAAGATATTTAGAATTTGCTATGAAATAATGTACATGTAAAGTACCTTTCACGATGTAGATGCAATGAAAAAGAACTCAATTAAATCGGTTTATATACAGGCGAAACACCGTGCATATGCGTTTTTTTGGCAACAAATTACCTTTTTTTTGCAGAAAATAAAGCAGATTCTGTTGTGTTTAGTGACTTAAATCAGTAGAAATTAGTCAATTACGGGAACATAGGTAAAACTATAATGTTTGGATATATGTTGGTTATTCGATTTTTTATGCTTATAAACTTGTTATTAATTTAACATTTTACAAATGTGAAACAATTCAATTTTTAGTATAAGGAAATTTATTGTTGCTTGACTTATGTTTGTTTCTATTTTTCAGGATACTATGAAGTTAGATGGGTCAATATTTATAATGGTATGTGCTTTTTTTTTCTGAGGAATATAGAGTTAATTTTTTAAATTATACAGCCATTATTTCTTTTTTTAATCAATTTGTAACAAACAGGAACAAATTCATTAGATTTATTGTAACTACTGCAAAATATTTTTAAAACATTTGTAAACGTCGACTGCTCCTTACTATTAGGCAAATACAGGTACATATTTAATGATGATTCAGTTTATTAAAAATGCTCCTGTTTTTTTAAAATAATTCATCCATGATTCCTTTTTTTTTAGCAATTTGTAACAAACAGGATGAATATCAATATAGATTTTATAAACACAAGGGTGTATGTGTAAAAATCCTGGAATTTAGGAAGGTTAAAATGACATTAATACCCCGGAATTTATGCTTTGTTGAGTTGTACATTGTGCATTAAAATTTCAAAACTCTTAAACTTAAATCAGTAGAAATTAGTCAATTACGGGAAAATAGGTAAAACTATAATGTTTGGATATATGTTGGTTATTCGATTTTTTATGCTTATGTTTTTCAGGTTTAATAAAATTGTTATTAATTTAACATTTTACAAATGTGAAACAGTTCAATTTTTAGTATAAGGAAATTTATTGTTGCTTGACTTATGTTTGTTTCTATTTTTCAGGATACTATGAAGTTAGATGGGTCAATATTTATAATGGTATGTGCTTTTTTTTTCTGAGGAATATAGAGTTAATTTTTTAAATTATACAGCCATTATTTCTTTTTTTAATCAATTTGTAACAAACAGGAACAAATTCATTAGATTTATTGTAACTACTGCAAAATATTTTTAAACACATTTGTAAACGTCGACTGCTCCTTTTATGCTTATGTTTTTCAGGTTTAATAAACTTGTTATTAATTTAACATTTTACAAATGTGAAACAGTTCAATTTTTAGTATAAGGAAATTTATTGTTGCTTGACTTATGTTTGTTTCTATTTTTCAGGGTACTATGAAGTTAGATGGGTCAATATTTATAATGGTATGTGCTTTTTTTTTCTGAGGAATATAGAGTTAATTTTTTAAATTATACAGCCATTATTTCTTTTTTTAATCAGTTTGTAACAAACAGGAACAAATTCATTAGATTTATTATAAATACTGCAAAATATTTTTAAAACATTTGTAAACGTCGACTGCTCCTTACTATTAGGCAAATACAGGTACATATTTAATGATGATTCAGTTTATTAAAAATGCTCCTGTTTTTTTAAAATAATTCATCCATGATTCCTTTTTTATAGCAATTTGTAACAAAAAGGATGAAAATCAATAGATTTATAAACACAAGGGTGTAAGTGTAAAAATCCAGGAATGTAGGAAGGTTAAAATGACATTAATACCCCGGAAGTTATGAAATGTTGACTTGTACATTGTGCATTAAAATTTCAAAACTCTTAAATTATGGTGGAAACCTTCTTTCGTGTATTATAATATAGTATAGATATGTGTGGAAGCTAAAACACAAACCAAAAACATATCAGGGATGTTTGTATTAGCTTATTAAGACACATTTTTATTCATCTTAAGCCATAAGCTTATTCAAACAATTGTGAATACAAAAAGTGGTTAGCTTGTGATGAACTAAACCAATTAAGCAGACACCCTTAAAATTACATCCCCACTTAGAGAATCTGATCACATCACTACCAAACAGTTGTCCTTTTATGAGTTTATCCACACCGATAAATTTACGTGATTGTAGCAAATTGAATACATGATTGACTAATTTCCAATTTTAATATGCAGCTGATTAAGTCAAAACTCACAAGATACAAGTTTAAAAGCACAGGGTACTACATAAACGAACATTTTTATTGGCGTACAAATCAATCACCAATGTGACAAAGTTTGCAAGTTTTATTCAAAACCCAGAGGCAGAAAAAATACACAAAAGGTCCCACGTATTCAAAGGTGACCAAAGAAAAATTAGTTTAACATTTAATCACTGGCAACAGAAAAACCTGAAGCTACAGTGGGCAAAAACAAATATAGAACTCCCCTCATATTATGATCATACCATATATTATGCATCCTGTAATCAATTTATAATAATTTAAGAAAAAAAGAGGGAGTTCACTTCTACAAACCAGAGCTCCATGGACTGAAAAAACCCGGTATACGTTGCAGGCAAACCAGAAAAACCAATTCCGAAGGCGATTGCAATCCAGGACATGTTTTCATTTAATGGGGTTTCTCTACTTTCACCAAAAGAACCACTTTCTTGTTGTGGGAGCTTTGACACTTGCCGTGACATTATCGTCCTTTTTCCTATTTTCAAGTCCTTGCTTTAATGCCTCCATCCTTTTCCTGCATATTGTTCAATGGGGTTACATAATCTTAAAGGTTATGCAAGACTTAATAAAATAGTTAGCTGTTGACAGTTGATAGAAAAGAAAAGGGCCTATGGGCACAAGATGCAAGTATGCAACAGCATTAAGTATAAATAATTTTACAGTATGGTCAAGGCTATTACAAAATTCCTAAATGAAATACTCCTAGTTGTACTCTATGTTATTATGTCTTTTATGGTATGTGAATATTTATATAATTGTTTCATCACCTAACCATTCAATATACATGTGATACTAAATTTAACATTTGTTTGGCAACTGAAAGTAGGGGTACACTATCTAATTGTCACAAAAAGACACAAGACTGGTCACATTTGACTAATCAAGGCAGGCATTATTGATAAAGACAATACTAACCCCAAAGCCCAGCTATTCTGGAACCAGCTGGCCCCTTATTTTTTGAATCCAAGGAAAACAATAGTTTTAGTAGAAATCAAGAGTTTCAGATACATAAAAAGCTAAAGATAATTAGATAAACAAATTCTAAAAAAGGATGGGTATATATTACCTGGTATCAGTAAGACGGCCATGCAAACTCCATCTTTGGCGAAATCCTTCTGCACCTTCAATCCCATTTGCAAGAATCAATCGCCTGCGACCCAGATTATTAGATAGGAAAACAAGAGTATAAACAGACGATCATTAGTAACTATGTAATGCAAGAAATCTTGCTTATTTATGGCAGATACAATTTAGGAAATGAACTGAGAAATGCATGCGTTCTCAGGAGGTATAAAATTTCTTATTTTTGCAGGGTATAGGTTTAGTAGTAGTGTCGAATGGGATTGGGAATCAATCTCTAAACCCAACACCCAAAATCCCCAATTTTGAGGATATGATTCCTACTTTTTAAGCCCGTGGCCTAAACTAAAACCATCTACCGTTTCGCTTTTTGTACCCTCATACTTAAAACCTCAATCCCTAAGACGAAAACATAAGCGACTAGGATTGGTGGTATCGTTAAAATATCAGGATAAATAAACAAGCATATTTGTTAATGTCTGATATAACAAAAGAACAAAAGTTAGAACAAGAAGATTAATAATTATGGATTAGTACAAAATTAACACACCTTTCTAATGTTGTGGTTTCAGACTCAAGCTGAGAAGCTCTTTCTTTTGCTAAATCCAAGGGCATTGATAAACCTAACTTATACTCGCTATCTTCAAGACGTTGTCTTAATTCTTTATCCTGAAACATTTTATATTCATATGTCATCTAAATAATTTTTGCAATTCACACACAAGCAGAGAAGATGGAAATTCATCCAAAAGCTACCCGTTTCTCTGCACACTCTCGATACAATGCAATCTCTTCTTGACAAAAAGGCTCTATGTCATTAACTTGCAGACCTGTAACAAGTTTTCAAATAAAAAAACCCCATGATAATAAGCTATCAAACCCCAAGTCCATGCTGATTAATTAACATAAGACAAGCAAAGAACTTACACAAGAACAGGTTCCTTAATATCCCATCACATAAATTAACACCTTCAAGGACATGAGAAGCAATTTCAGGTGGAATAAGGGGTGATGGTGGTCCTAACATCAAATCATCTCCGATCAGCACCTTTTCCTCCATCATTGGTTGCGCATCGACTGAACATTCAACAATACATAAAACATGTGATTGTAGATACAAATTCCACACCAATCAATTCTTCAACTAATTGTCCCACTTGACCAAAGAGAACATACAAACCAATCTATTTATCTAAATTAACATGAACACTTGACATAATTAAGCAATTAGTAGACTAAACATACATACATATACGGGCAACAATTCAAAAGCATGTTACAAAGCAGGTTCTTTTATTAAGAGATGTAGGTAAAATAAAATAAACGAACATACCATCCATGATTGTGAATTTTGATTAACGTTCCCTGCAAATGCAAAATAAATGGGATCAGTAAATGCTGCAAGCAGAATCATCAAAATCAGAAGACCACTATGGATAGGCTAAATCTTATAGCTAATTCAAGTGCACGAAGCTTTAACAAGCACATGTGTGAATACATCCCAAAATCATAAACCCTAACCCTAATATCACCATAACAGAAAGTGGTACTTTACCAATACTAAATTGATCGTAGGAGCTGAGCTGATTGATGACAAAGGGAAGAAAATCCTTCCGATATGGTATCAGAGCAGGTCACAGAAGATCAAAATCCTTTTGAAATGGCGACGTAAAGCAAAGCGACACGAGAGATGAAAACGAAAGAGATTGAAGGTAGAGAAGATCTTGATGATAATGATTTGAAACACTATTTTTCAATCTAATTTCAATATCGCTGTTGCTCGTGACAAATGATTTAGGGTTCCTATTGTGGAGATCGGTGATGGATTGGTGGTTCACCGATGACGCCAGGAGGATGAGAGAGGCGAAACGAAATATAGAAATAAAAATAGGTGAATATATATTATGGTGTGTTATTCTACAGTGATATAAGAGTTGTTTATTATTTCGAACGATCATTCATTTAGGGTTCATTGGCTAGTGCTTTAAATCTGATCACCGTGGTATACCTATTTGCGAAACATCATTCACGCTCAAACAAAACATCACCGGCGCCCTGGCACGCCCGTCATGTCAAAGAAAACCCACCACTTAAATTCTACTGTGATAAAACTTCTTGGTCACTTTAAACATTTTTATCAAATGAGACTTGAACCCGTAATTTATCAAATAAGACTTGAACCCGTAATTTGCACTATGAAATATCATAAGGTGTCTCATCCCAAACCAATTAATTTAGGGTTCATTGGCTAGTGCTTTTTTCATCGACTTTGTTTTAGTTTAATAAGAATTCATTCGAATCCAAAGATTTAAATTTTATCATTTGCATCTATAAGTTATCATGTGAATTTGTTTAACTACGAATAATTAGCATCGTTAACTTTTCTACATTGGAGGTATTTTAGTCTAACAATTTCAAAATAAATAACTAGCCTCACGTGAGGGATTATTTGACTCGACATGTTGGATAATTAAAATATAAGGATCGATAACCACTTAAAAATGACTACTTTCTAACTTTGTAAAATATATACCATAAAAAGTTATAAATAAACAAACGAGCCACATGACATCAAATGTTTGAATTAGTACCATAAAACATAAATCATCATAAAAGTAAAAAAATAAACAATGACATAATAATCCATTAATAGTAATTATAAACACCAATCATAAGAATTATAATTAAACTTTAAAGCAAATAATTTTATGATTTAACAAAATGAACAAAAGTAGCATAACTACCCAACCAAAATAAATTAATAAGACAAAACAATCAAAGAGTATTGTGGAGTTAAAATCGTAATAATGATTATCAAAGATACTGAACATATACAACATCTCGCATGAGGTTGATTATTTATTTTGTAATTGTTTTTATTAAAATATATCTAATATAGGAAAGTTAATGAAAAAATTAATAGTATTAGTTAAGTATAGTTATAATTATATATGGATTCAAATGCCAGTTTTAGTGAAACTTTTGAATGTACGTGGCAAAATTTAAAATTTTGAACTCAAATAACAATTCTTGTAAAACCACGAGAATAAAAAAAAATTAAACTGGTAATAAATATAAATAAATAAGTATTTTGGATATCTCGGATATGAATTTTTCTAATATTGCTATACAAATTTGAAAATACACATATTTAGGATTCAGAAATATTCAGATAATTTAGGGTTGGGTATCTGAAATTTAGGGGTTGTTTGATTGCGCTGACTGAGTAAGATCTGACTGAGTCAGAAGCTGACCCAGTAAGAAGTTCTGACTGAGTCTGCATCTGACTGAAACTTGACTGTTTGATTATGTATCTGACTGACTCTGCTGAATGAAAAAAATAACCTCTATATACACTTCTGTTAAATTTCTCTGTTAAATTTCTCTGTTATTATATTATTATTATTATTATTATTATTATTATATATTATTATTATTATTAGTATTATTAGTATTATTACTACTGTTATTACTACTGTTATTACTACTGTTATTACTACTGTTATTACTGCTGTTATTACTGCTGTTATTACTGCTGTTATTACTGCTGTTATTACTGCTGTTATTACTGCTGTTATTACTGCTGTTATTACTGCTGTTATTACTGCTGTTATTACTGCTGTTATTACTGCTGTTATTACTGCTGTTATTACTGCTGTTATTACTGCTGTTATTACTGCTGTTATTACTGCTGTTATTACTGCTGTTATTACTGCTGTTATTACTGCTGTTATTACTGCTGTTATTACTGCTGTTATTACTGCTGTTATTACTGCTGTTATTACTGCTGTTATTACTGCTGTTATTACTGCTGTTATTACTGCTGTTATTACTGCTGTTATTACTGCTGTTATACTGCTGTTATTACTGCTGTTATTACTGCTGTTATTACTGCTGTTATTACTGCTGTTATTACTGCTGTTATTACTGCTGTTATTACTGCTGTTATTACTGCTGTTATTACTGCTGTTATTACTGCTTTATTACTGCTGTTATTACTGCTGTTATTACTGCTGTTATTACTGCTGTTATTACTGCTGTTATTACTGCTGTTATTACTGCTGTTATTACTGCTGTTATTACTGCTGTTATTACTGCTGTTATTACTGCTGTTATTACTGCTGTTATTACTGCTGTTATTACTGCTGTTATTACTGCTGTTATTACTGCTGTTATTACTGCTGTTATTACTGCTGTTATTACTGCTGTTATTACTGCTGTTATTACTGCTGTTATTACTGCTGTTATTACTGCTGTTATTACTGCTGTTATTACTGCTGTTATACTGCTGTTATTACTGCTGTTATTACTGCTGTTATTACTGCTGTTATTACTGCTGTTATTACTGCTGTTATTACTGCTGTTATTACTGCTGTTATTACTGCTGTTATTACTGCTGTTATTACTGCTGTTATTACTGCTGTTATTACTGCTGTTATTACTGCTGTTATTACTGCTGTTATTACTGCTGTTAGTACTGCTGTTAGTACTGCTGTTAGTACTGCTGTTAGTACTGCTGTTAGTACTGCTGTTAGTACTGCTGTTAGTACTGCTGTTAGTACTGCTGTTAGTACTGCTGTTAGTACTGCTGTTAGTTACTGCTGTTAGTACTGCTGTTAGTACTGCTGTTAGTACTGCTGTTAGTACTGCTGTTAGTACTGCTGTTAGTACTGCTGTTAGTACTGCTGTTAGTACTGCTGTTAGTACTGCTGTTAGTACTGCTGTTAGTACTGCTGTTAGTACTGCTGTTAGTACTGCTGTTAGTACTGCTGTTAGTACTGCTGTTAGTACTGCTGTTAGTACTGCTGTTAGTACTGCTGTTAGTACTGCTGTTAGTACTGCTGTTAGTACTGCTGTTAGTACTGCTGTTAGTACTGCTGTTAGTACTGCTGTTAGTACTGCTGTTAGTACTGCTGTTAGTACTGCTGTTAGTACTGCTGTTAGTACTGCTGTTAGTACTGCTGTTAGTACTGCTGTTAGTACTGCTGTTAGTACTGCTGTTAGTACTGCTGTTAGTACTGCTGTTAGTACTGCTGTTAGTACTGCTGTTAGTACTGCTGTTAGTACTGCTGTTAGTACTGCTGTTAGTACTGCTGTTAGTACTGCTGTTAGTACTGCTGTTAGTACTGCTGTTAGTACTGCTGTTAGTACTGCTGTTAGTACTGCTGTTAGTACTGCTGTTAGTACTGCTGTTAGTACTGCTGTTAGTACTGCTGTTAGTACTGCTGTTAGTACTGCTGTTAGTACTGCTGTTAGTACTGCTGTTAGTACTGCTGTTAGTACTGCTGTTAGTACTGCTGTTAGTACTGCTGTTAGTACTGCTGTTAGTACTGCTGTTAGTACTGCTGTTAGTACTGCTGTTAGTACTGCTGTTAGTACTGCTGTTAGTACTGCTGTTAGTACTGCTGTTAGTACTGCTGTTAGTACTGCTGTTAGTACTGCTGTTAGTACTGCTGTTAGTACTGCTGTTAGTACTGCTGTTAGTACTGCTGTTAGTACTGCTGTTAGTACTGCTGTTAGTACTGCTGTTAGTACTGCTGTTAGTACTGCTGTTAGTACTGCTGTTAGTACTGCTGTTAGTACTGCTGTTAGTACTGCTGTTAGTACTGCTGTTAGTACTGCTGTTAGTACTGCTGTTAGTACTGCTGTTAGTACTGCTGTGTAGTACTGCTGTTAGTACTGCTGTTAGTACTACTGTTAGTACTACTGTTAGTACTACTGTTATTACTACTGTTATTATTACTATTATTGCATATCCTTAAAAGTCTTCCTCTCTAGTCTCTTCTTCAGTTCTTCCCCCCCCCCCCCCCCACACAAACAGAGACTCACGCACACTCTCACACACACACACAACCACCATGAAACTCGCCGATCGAGAGCGCCGGGGGGGGATGAAGCCGATCGAGAGCTCATGGGGAGGGGAGGTGGCTGATCGAGAACGCAGGAAGGAGGGATGAAGGTATGATCTCCGACCACCGAGGGGACGAAGGTATGATCTCCGACCACCGAGGGGATGAAGGTATGATCTCCGACCACCGAGGGGATGAAGGTATGATCTCCGACCACCGAGGGGTGGTCGTCGGTGGTCGCGACAGGCTGCCGGTGGGGCGGTGGGCGGTGGTGCTGCGGCTGCCTGTCGGTGGTCGCGCCGGTGCTGCAGTGGGAGGGGTGGCCGTCGGTGGGTCAGCCGGTCAGCAATTTTTTTTCAAGGTCCGGGTCAGCACCTGAGACCCGTCAGCCCGGCGCGAAGCGGAAATCAAACGGGCTGACTGCTGACCTAGTCAGCGGGTCAGCCCAGTCAGACGGGTCAGCACCAAAACAACAGTCCCTTAATCACATTTATGTGTATGTATAGAAGAGAACCCATTCAAAAGCCGTGTGTTAAAGACGCCTAATACAAGTGTAATTTTACAAAACGTTTAAGACGCCTAATACAACTTTTAAAATATTAGATACAAGTGTTTCATACAATAACTTTTATTTTGATCATCATTTACAAGTTTTCTTTCATTACTACGTTATTTAATAACGTGAGATTATTTAATTCATTACATTAGATATTATATTATTTATAATACTTTAAATTATAATATATATTAAAGATATAAACTTTAGCTACAGTACTACAGTAACAATCTCCACCGACGGCGAATCTCCACCGACGGCGCTCCTCCACCGCCGGCCTCCTCCACCGCCGGCCCTCCTCCACCGCCGGCCCTTCTCCACCGTCGTCATCCGCCGCCTCCACCGCCGCCGCCTCCACCGTATCAACATCTTCCATCTTCATCATCGCCAGATCCATCATCGTCGCACAACCACCAGATCCACATCATCGATTCCCAATCCATACACTACACCACCATCTTCATTTCTATTAAAGAAGATGAAAGCATCCAATGTGAGCTCACATCGATCAAGTTCAAACAACAATGGCTTCTACTCCCAAAAGGCGAATAAGAAACCCTAAATGCTCCCCCGTACAAACTTTACCTTCAATCGAACGTGACCATGCCCTATGGTCGACCTCCCTAATCACGACCACCACAAACTTCCATCACCACAATCAGCACCGCCGCGACTATCCATCTACTACCATCGTCATCGCGACCGATAACCACAGCCGGAGCAACCGTCCTCGATCGACACCCATCACCAAATCGACCACCATCTTCCAAACCGACCTACGACCGATTCTTTCGCCTTCGATTCTCGTGGCTTGGTCGCGTGTAGTAGAAATTAAAGACCACTACAGTGATCGGGATGTCGAGGGGAGTCCGGATTTGCGTGCCACTCGCCGGAGGAGTCGCCGGTGGCCGGAGGATCGGAAATCGCAGGGAGAAGGGGGAGAAGGGTCGCGGCTGCCCTGTTCTCTCTCTCTGATTTTGGGTTTTAAAACCCTAAATGAATAATCATTTGTTTATATAGTAGGTTTAAATGAATGGGTTCGTTAACAGGTCGGTTCGTAACGCGTCTGATTAAATTTTTTTGCGTGGCGTAATAAATTTCATTTATCGTTAGATTCGGTTTGGAAACGTCATAAATAATCAGAGATTAATAATTTTATCGTATTTAAACGTACCGAACAGTTAAACGATACCGCGAAATCGACACGTTATCGGTTTTACGCGTTTTCCTCTAACGAGCGCTTTTATTATTATTATTACTTTATCATTATTTTATTATTATTATTCTTACAAAGTAGTAAAATAGACTATTCGCGATAAACGGAGAAAGTTAATTTAAATAGTATTATCGAAAAATTCGGGTTGTCACATTACCCCCTTGTTCTATTATAAGGTAGCATAGATATTTAAAAGGAATATAGTTTTGTTTGTTCATAACACAATTGCTTTTAAAAATTTCTATTACAAGGTAGGTAGCATAGATATGGAACCCAAATGTACGTTTATTAGGCCAACTAACTAGCCCATAATAAATAAATCATGGTTGTTCATTTGTTATTATTATTATTATTATTATTACTATACTTTAAAACACAAATAGAGGACAGTATTGCGTGACAGCTGCCTATTAGTTTTTTTTTAATAGAAAAGTTAAAAGACAATAGATTATTATTTTAATAGATTATTAATTAAAATGGTGATAAGTATATCATGTTAAACTTAATATGTTTGGGTTCAAGTCTAAGTAGCAACTTTTTTTTCTTTTTTTTTTCTTTTGGTTTTGTATTTTTTTTTCGACTCAAACACATGTTTTGTAAACATGAATTGGGCTTGCTAGAGTTTAGTTATGTAACCTTTTTTTCTATTTTTATTTTGTGATTTGTTTTGTTTTTCTTATATTTCTTTTGGGCTCGATAAAATTACTTTTTCACTTTTACGAATTACGATGAAGTAGCCGTTAAGGTTATCGACGGAGTGAGAGTCGTGGCGGCAGGTTTGTTTTACCTTTCTACATGATTTAGGATTTTACATTGGAATGGTAACCGTTACATTTTGTTTGACATTTGCGTTTTGATATTTGGGATCATGACGAAAGACCCCGCACAACGGGCGGGGCAAAAAATCTAGTTAATATTTAAATATATAAATAAGTATTATCTAATTTAAATAGTTAACTATAACTAGAAAATACTTTTATAATAATAAAAAATAAAAGTAATATTAATAGTAATAATAATACATAACTATGATAAGTGTTTTAGATGCGTCGTAGACGAGCCTTAGTGATACGTGCCGCAACACGCGGGCAAGTTACTATTTGTACTACCTTATAAAATATCTTTTTAGGGCAAAATAGACACTTCATTTCATTATAAGATACTTGGTAGAGATATTTTGGGTATTTAGTATTTTGGTATTTATGTTTAAATATTGTTATTTAATAGCATATTATTTAAACTAAAAGATTAACTATAACATTAATAAAGTATCTAATAAATGCATATTCTAGCTTATGTCGATTAGTCTTTTTGAATGTTTTAGAATAACTTATAGTTTTGTTTTAATATATCTTTCTTTATGTTTGCTAAACATATGATATTTAAAAATTATATATTTTTCATATATTTTTTTATTTCATAAATGATTAATAGTATTGTTTATTGATATGAGTTAAAGAAATAAGTGAAAGTTTGTAAACAAAAAGAAAGTTAGATTAAAGGTTGTTAGTCCTTTTAACTTATTATAATCTATATTAAAGACTTATGTCGGTGGCTACAGTGCCACCGACTATCTTCTTCACTTTTATAGGGGGATAAGCAGAGAAGACAGAGAGAATGGCACCGCCACCGCCACCGCCAGCGCCATCGCCAGCGCCATCGCCGCCGCCCCCGCCACCGACCACAAAACCCTAATCCCCAAACCTCACACACCACACATTATCCTTAAATCATGGCGGGTTGATGTCTCGCTTGACGGTGCGGTCCGATCAGGGGCTTAATCGGGAGCCCCATGTGTCGGTTTGTCTCCGGTGACCAGACAGAAGGCGGCGGCGGGTAAGCAGTTGATTGAGAATCATTATAAGAATTATCTGCAAGGATTGCAAGATCGTAAGCGGTCCGATCAGGGGCTTAATCGGGAGCCCGATGTGTCGGTTTCGTCTCCGGTGACCAGACAGAAGGCGGCGGCAGCTAAACAGTTGATTGAGAATCATTATAAGAATTATATGAAAGGATTGCAAGATCGTAAGGAGAGGTATTGGTCATTTTTAAGTATTTGTGTGATTTTAAGTATTTGTGTGATTTAGGGGTGTTTATGATTGTGAGTGGATTGGTGATGGTGTTGATTTTGTTTGTAGGAGGTTTTGGGGGTTTCTCCTTCTGCTACTCTTGCTGAGATCAAAAGGGCTTATAGGAAACTTCCTTTGAAGTATCATTCTGATGTTAAGAAAGAGGTATGTATCAATTTCTTTGATTTACTTGAATTTTTGGTCAATTAGTTAGTGATTTGCATTGTTTATCTGTTCATAGTGATTCACATCTTGTGTAATTCATGAGATTTTTTTTGGGTATTTTGATTCTTTAAGTTTTGGATGATGCATTGATGAGATTTTTTTAGGGTATTTTGATTCTTTAAGTTTTGGATGATGCATTGATGAGATTTTTTTTATGGGTATTTTGATTCTTTAAGTTTCGATTGATGCATTGATGAGATTTTTTATGGGCATCTTGATTCTTTAAGTTTTGGGTGATGCATTGAGGGTTTTGTTTTGAATCAAAACAAGCCAAACAAATCTCTATGTTCTGTGCATGTATGATTGTATAAGAAGCAAGTGTGCCATAAACAGCATTTTGTGAATATGAGTTGTGTAGATTTAAGATACTTGCAAGTAGAAGAACCATGTACTTTATCTGTCTAGAGTAATAAAATTTGTTACACTGTAGTAGTGGTGGAGCCATTGTATGCACTGCTGTTATAAGAACAAAGTTCTGATATATCACCCAATCGCCCGTTGTGAATGTTTGACAAAATTTTTGAACTTTTGAAACTCAGGCTGACGCTCAAGAGAAATTTCTTAGGATAAAATATGCGTCCAATACGGTACTTAACTCTGATTCAAAAAAGAAATATGACTCTTGAAATCATGCATCTGAAACATACAACTACAAGCCTGCTGAAGCTGAAGAGTTCTACGGTTTTAGTAAATCAATAAAGCTTATTAGTCTTTCCATATTTTCTTATCTGTATATACTTGTGTTCCTTTTTGTCTACCCTCTAAAAAACGACCAGTATATTAACTATATATACACTTTATATGTCACTTGGGGTTATCTTAACTAATCTCACATCTTCATAATGTAAATCATGCACTTTCTTCTACTTTTCTGCTCTAAAATGTGTTGTGTTTTTTACTATCTATGATATAAGTCCTCATTGTTTTGGTCATTATGACCTTATGGAGATGCTCCGGACCACCGCTTGTAGGGCGTTTGATACCAAATTGGCCGGTGCGAGCTACGCCACGACGTTTGTTGTTGACAAGAGCCGTGGGATTATACTGACCAATCGTCACGTGGTTAAACCAGGTTAGTCGCTGTTTTCCCTAATTAGTAAAGGTTTGTTATGATTTCGCATTATGAAGAATTACGATTGACGAATAGTTTGTTGTTTTCTGTACTTCATGGTTTTGGATTTGGGCCTCGCATCTCAGCGACGATTAAACTGTTTACTAGCCGAACACTAAGGCTTGCATTGCCGCAGCAACGCGCGGCATCCGTAACTAGTTAATATATATTACGTGTATGAATTCATTAATATAGATTACATAGACGATAGTTTAAAATACGAATCATATATATAAATTATAGAAATATTATCAAGTAAAGATTGTATCCCGCAGCGAGAGTTACAGGGGCGGAGGATAGAGGAAACCGGGGGGCCGCCGCCCCCCCTCTTTTTTCCGTCGATAGTGTAATTGTTTGGCCCGGTAGTGTAATTTTTTGGTCCGATAATGTAAATTTTTATATAAATATCGAGTTCACCCCCGTAAAAAAATAATTTTACCCCCGCCCCCTCTCATACGGGGATGTTCAAGCTCCGCCACTGGCGAGTTACCAATTATAACTTTTATATGCATAAATTAATCCCTACAAGACTTCATTCATTTGATTGTTTTTTTCATTTTCTTATTTTCGAAGCAAGTGAGCAATAACTTAGGTGCTGTTTGTTTTTCCTGCAGAAAAATGTCTGCAGTCTGCGGACCACATCTGCAGATATTTGCAGGAGAAGAGGTGGACCAAACGTCTGCAGTCTGCAATAAGAAGACTGTTTGTTTTTTAAAATCTGCAGACTATTAAAATATTATGTAATTAAAGTAAATTTATCTTTCAATTGGTGATGTAATTAAAGTAAATCCTTTTCATCTTAATCATTTGCTCAATTTCATACATTCTCGCGTCATACAGATCCACCATCAACACACCTCCAAAACCCATAGTTCAAAATCAATAAAACTGCTTAAACTACATCACCAATTTCACGATTCTAACCCACCAAAACACCCATCGCCCACTGTCTCCTCCCCCCTCAACCGGCAATGGCGACGGGGACAGCAGCACGAACAAGTCCTTTAACTTACGCTATGAACCGCCAACCTTCTCATCCTTCGATGAATTCACATCGCTTGTTCTCCGATCTGCAACCTCGTCGGTTGCCAGCAACCGTCGGCCGTCGTCGCCGTTGCGGCTTGTTCTTTGATCTGCAACCTCGTGGATGACGGGGCTGGTGGAAGGGGGGCGGGAGCAGGTGGGGGGAGGGGAGGCGAGGGCAGGTGGGGGGAGGGGGAGGCGAGGGCAGGTGGGGGGAGGGGGAGGCGAGGGCAGGTGGAGGGAGGGGGGCATCGATGGTCCGGCGGTGGGGGGAGGGGGGCGACGATGGTCCGGCCGGTGGGGGTGGTGGGGCGGCGGTGGTCCGGCCGATGGGGGGAGGTGGGGTGGCCGATGGGGGAGGTGGGGAGGGTGGGAGATGTGAGAAGAGGTTAGAAGATCTCAGAAGATATAGATCCACATCTTCTTCATGCAGACCTCCTGCAGACGTTTTTTAATGAAACGTCTTCCAAAAAACAAACACTCTGCGCACTCAGAACCTCTTCCCACGTCTGCGTGCACGCAGATGAAGAAATGGGGAAGAAGTTTTGGTAAAAAACAAACACCCCTTAAATTTGCATTAAACAAAGAGATTTGTGATGTAGAAGACAAAAGCTTGTCAACTTCAAATAGTTTATCGAATTGAAGCAAAAGATATTGTTAGGTTGGCTAGGGCCCTCTCAGGATTTTGGCTTCCTCAGTCCTCATAAACCTTTAATTAATATTTTTTTTCAACAGTATTCTAGAAAACATCATAACATAACATGGAATTTATGCAACAAGCTTTTGAACATTTATATCAAAGAAACCTATGTTTTTATTTGTTCAACAAATTCCGAAGATGAATTTTTGGGCAGATTCCATGAACTAAAAAAGATAACTCAAAATAGTAATCATAGATTTTCATATGCCAACCTGATTAAAGCTGTTTTAACAAGCTAATTTGAAAATTTAAAAACTGATATAAGATATTGAAAGTTGTATTATTACTAGTAATATTATTATTGTTGTTACTATTAGAGGTCATCTGGTTTTCAATTGATGTTGCAATATGACAAGTCGGCAACACATCATATTTTTATATTTTCCCTGATTTTTTCCGTTTTGCAAGAAATTATCCCAATTTACCATGTGTCCCCGTTTAGAAACCGTCACAACAACAAAATAAGTCTCGATGGGCCCCGTGAATTTTCACCGGGTTAGGTGTTTAGGTGTCGCCGAGTTCAGGGGTGGTCATTCCACCCGGGGCCGGGTTTCCTCAACGCTTCATGAGGCACCATATCGTGTGGCTTTAGTTATCAAAACTAGTTTTCTTTTCATACATTTTTATTGTGTATTATAATCTACAAACTCCTCAATAAATAACCTTTGTTTTTTCTTTAAGTTTTATAACAAAAGAACGTAGCTTTCCCACTAATTCCGCTAATTCCAATGAATCTTGATGATCTTTAGTTTCAACGAATAAACATGACTTTCCATTGAGTTTTTTCAATAAAAAAGCATTAGGGCTTTAATATGATTAATATTTATAACGAATAATATGCAAAACATAAGTTAAACGTGAATATGCATTTCGAGATCATATTTGTTATACAATTTTTAGTCAAATAATCACATTCGGTGCTTCTGGCAAACATGTACCATATTGTAACATGTGAGTTGCACATTAATGTTGAAGCATAGTACACTTATATTGTGAAACTCATCATTACCTCCACCCGCTCCTCCCTCAAAGCATTTTAATACTACTATTATTATTATTAGGATAGGCTTATAGTTCTAGGGTTTTTTTATTTGAATATTTCTTTTATTATTATTACTATTATTATTTTTAAATATATTTATTTGTTAAAATATATATTTAGAAGTTTATTATTTTTTTGTTTTTATCAAGTATAACCATACATGTAAATATGCAGTTTGAGTTTTACACTAAGTATAAATATTCAAAGACGAGTCGGAGAGTTTTTCAGTTATGGGTTTTATTCTAAGAGGGTTGGAATGCATTCCTCAGTTATAAAACACATAGATAAATACAATTAAAATAATAATTTTTTTTCAAAACAGACTCATACATTTTCAGAGAAAAAAATATAAATATATGGATAGAGTAAAAAAATTAAAAAAGGGTTGGCAAAATGGAGGTAGTTATTGGGATGGTGGACCCCGTAAATTGAAAAATTGAGGGGGATGGAGTACAAGGTCAACGTCAGTAGTATTTGAATGGTTGTGATGAATTTGAATTCAATTGTGTTTATAAATATAATTAATGGAATGTATAGCGTACTGTTACTAGTACGTGTTTCAGCTTTTGCCAGCTTCTCTACCAGAAAAACGACGGATATCGATATCTCACCACCACCGGCCCATCCTACCAACACAACACAAAACCGAACCGCACATTAAACCAGACGTCTTATCGGTCCGCTAGTCAGACCGGTTTAAGCGGTCGACCCGTATATTATAACCAGATAAAATTATAATTATTTTTTATAAATATATATAAAAATTACAAAAAAAACAAAAGAAATATATGAAAAAACCGGTCAACCGGTCTGGCCACTGTTTCAACGTTAAAACGACTTTAAACACCGAACCAGACCGGATTGGAGTCCGGTTTCCGGTCCAACCGGTCGGACTGGCCAGTCCAGTCCGATTTTCAAAACCATGCTCACATATAAACATAAAAAGGGTGTACAACAACACACTCCAGTGTGTTTAATTTAGCTCGTCATTTTATGATATGATGTATGTAACGAACCTATACTTTTGTTTAATAGTCAATTTATCATGATGTGAACGTATGGTTATCATAAGGTTACAAAACAACAATTTTATTAGTTGATTTAAGGTTTGTTCTCAGCGATATAAAAGACATACATGCATTTTATAAACTACTTGGCTTGTAGAGTGGTGGCAGGACGCAAAGCGCCAAAGCCTTTTTAGAGTAAACTCAAAGTTATAACTAGTGTGGGCATTCATAGTGAGTTTTATGTATATTTGTAATTGTGTTTCTTATATTATATGAAACGGTTGCGGATGATATTGTCTTAATATCAGAATCTAAGACGGTGCTTAATGAGAGACTAGAACAGTAGAGAGCAGCACTAGAACGCAGAGGCTTAAGGATAAGTCGCTATAAGACAGAATACATGCATTGTAACTTTAGTGATGAGGCTGAAGAGGACACCCAAATCAGTCTACAGGGCATGGCGGTCCCACGGACGGTTAGGTTCAAATACCTTGGCTCGTACGTACAGGAAGACGGAGAGATACACAGCGATGTAGCCCACAGAGTGCAATCAGGATGGTGCAAGTGGAGAGCGGCATCAGGGATCCTGTGTGATAAGAGGTTCCCAGCAAAACTAAAGAGAAAACTATACAGAGTGACAGTTCGACCAGCGATGTTATACGGCACAGACTGTTGGGCCATAAAGAAAACGCACGAGAGACAAATGGAGATCGCAGAAATGCGAATGCTGAGGTGGATGTGTGGGCACACAAGATTGGATCGGATAAGAAACGACGTCTTTCGCCAAAAGCTAGAGGTGGCTTGTATCACAGATAAATAAGAGGGAAGATTAAGATGGTTTGGGCACGTGAAGAGGAGGAAGATAGAAGCGCCTGTTCGAGCAGTAGAGAACATCAGCATAGAGGGTAGGAGGTGTAGAGGTAGACCTAGGTTGACTTGGGACGAGATTATTAGGCGAGATATGATAGACCTGCATCTTTCTGAGCACATGATTGAGGATAGGAGTAAGTGGAGGCGTAGAATTAAAATTAAGGACTTTTAGCGGGTTTTTGTGGGTGAGAAGGGTTTTCGGTGACATGTATCACCTACCCTTTGGGGGTTAGTTGCCGGTTTTATGTTGTGTGCGCTAGATAATTCTTCTTGTGATACCCATCTATGCGTGTATGCTATGCTATGCTATTGTAGGTTATGTATTATCATCTCTATTGCTTCTGCTTTTGTTAGCGAGTCGGGGTCTCTTCGGAAGCGGTCTCTCTATCTTTCAAGATAGAGGAAAGACTTGCCGTCACGTACCCCTCCCAGACCCTGCTTATCAGCGGGATACACTGGGTATGTTTGTTTATTTGTTTGTTATATTATATGAAACGGTTGTGAGGGAGATAGAGAAAAAATATGTTGTTCATCTGATATTTGATAAGATACCGTTCACCCTATAATATTTTAATATTTTTTAAAAGTGATTGTGAGTGATTGTGAGAGAAAATATAATGATAAATCAATAAAAAATATAATTTATAAAAAAAGAAAATAATAATATTAAGTGTAATTTCGAGGATGAAACATAATATGAATGCTTTAAGAAATGCAATATGATGTATTTTAACTTAAATATCCGAATCCGAGAATCCGATCCGAAAATCCAAAAATCCGAGAATCCGATTCGAAAATCCGAAAATCCGAATCCGAAATATCCGAATTTTCGGATATCCGAAAATTCGGATATCCGAATTTCGGATATCCGAAAATTCGGATTCGGATTCGGATATTGATTTTCAAAAGTTTCGGATATTCGGATATCCGATTATCCAAAAACTAAAAAATATTTTTTTTTATTTTTTTAAATTTTAGATATATTTTACTTTAGATTGAGATTTTTTTTGTGTATATTGTGACTTTTATGATATGAGTTGGTTTCTTATATTAATTTTATAATAATATATGTCTAATTATTGTAAAAAACTAAAAACTAAAAACTAAAAAATAAAAAAAATAAAAATGAATTTCGGATATCCGAATCACTATCCGAATCCGAATCCGAAATTTCGGATATCCGAATTTTGGATATCCAAAATTTCGGATACATATTCGGATAGTGTTTTCCACTATCCGAAATTTTCGGATATCCGAAATTTCGGATATCCGACTTTGAACACCCCTAAGAGTGGTGTGAGTTTTTTATTTTAAAAAGAATATTATAAAACTTTTAAAAATAAATTTGTAGTTTGTATTAAATAATAAAAAATATGAGTAACTATTAACAGATTTTGCATTTTCCGCTAAAGGCTTCTCTGTTAAATAATACGTAATGATGACATCTTCCATCTCTTTTTGTCTTTTTGTTCCTCTTTCTTGATCTTGTATATATCCCTAATAAAAAATAGGAGTAACTATGACAGATTTTGTATATGTCCCTAGTTTTATATATATGTTAAATTAAAAATAATTAATAAAAGTTGAGATTTTAAAATCTTTTTGTAATATAACTTCTAATATACTTATATTAAATATTTGTATAGCATCGCGTGAGATTCAAACCTTAAAATCTTTTTAGATAAATGTGAGAAAACTTGTCGCAAAAATATTATAGAAGAAATTAAAATTTAATGTCTACATACAAAACTAAAATTTTCTTAGTTACTAGTAGTAACAAATGATGAGTGGTAAATAAGTAGATTCTTCCAGTCCTATACGCTAGAATAGCATTATTGTACCGGATAGGATGAAGTTCCGAATTTGCACCGGCAACCCCTTAACTTCAATTATTAGTAAATGTGGATGGGGTTTTTCTTGCATCATAACAAAGCTTTCTTTGGACCATTTTACACATGCATTTAATGAACCCTATCATTTTCTTTAGAGCATATTGATTTTGTTTTTTGACTCGATTTTTACTTTGTTATTTGTCCGTGTGTTCCAAATCAATTGATTTGGGAGAAGACATCTTGTGGTTTTTTAATATAAAGATGTCGCGTTTGAGTATGACTTGATTTAATATGTTTCAAGTGAGTCAAATATTTTATTACGGTGGCACTTTAGATTGCGAGTTTCCTTTAAAATGGTGGGTGAGCTAGGTCATTGGAGCTGATTGTGTTCGCGGGCGTGGATGGTCTTTCGCTAAGGGTTTATACGGGTGGCCGGACTTATATTATTTGTTGGTTGTTTAAAAAAAAACTTTGTTCTCTAAACTTGTTTGGTTAAGTATATTAAATAATATATTAAAATGTAATTTCCGTCCTGCCGTTTCGTTAAAACTGACATTTTCAATCCAAATTTTCTTTTTTGCCATTTTAACAGTGTAACTTACTATTTATCGTTTTCATCCACTTTACTAGCATCATTAAAACTCAATGAAATTTGTGGGTATTTTAGTCTTTTTCACCACTCTAGTTCCTTTTAATCAAGAATTATTCAATTAGATCTTCATCAATTATAGTGTTAGCGTAAACAACACAAACAAACCAAATTACTACAATAACATACGTTATAGATCAAACTGTTGAGTAAAACCTCAAACAAATCAACGTCTAAAAGTCATATCTCCTACAATCGAACAACAATGGTTTATTGTATAATCAAAATATAAGATCAATCGAACATCAAACAAAACAATATAGAGATTGAAAAACAATCCGAATGTGAATGACAATACTTAATCAAAACACTAAAGCAACTGAATCTTAACAGAACAAGGGAGTTGATGGCAACAACATACCTCAATCGAACGGTGTTGAAATCAAACGTCATACTATCCGAACGAACTTTGTTGAAATTGATTTGTGCTCAATCCAAATTAATTGAAATTCATGTTATCAAAAAATATAGAAATTGAAGCTTTTCTTGGATAAATTAGGGTTAATCGAGCCGTCTCCCTGGTTGTTTCATGTGTTTATTAGTTTTAACCGAATACTAATGTGTTAAATGGTTTTAGTGAATAATTAAGGTGTTGAAAAAGACTAAAAATACTTTTAGTTTTAAGGTAGGTTTTTAACGGCGTTAGTAGAATTGATGGAAATGACAACAATTAATAAACTACATTTTGGATTGAAATGATAATTTTAACGAAACATTAGGGATGGAAATGACATTTACTCTAAATATATGCTTTGCTTTTATCTTAATGTGTATAAATATTTATTTCCATCTTTTAGTGGTTTATTAAGATTGAGATTATTTTATATTATATGAAAACATTTTTTTTAACTAAACTAGTTAAGATTCAACACGCGCGTTGCGCGTGTGATAAACTTTGTTTGACCAGCTAATGCGTTACGCGAATTTTCAAAACTGAGGTGTTGACGGTTAGGTGATCAAAAGACTATAATTTATGGCTCGGAAACAATTACGCATTGTGCCTGCAAATAATGCATCTGCCATGCCATAACAATGGTCATGTTTTATTTCATCATCATCGCCTATCAATCGGTTCAAAACAAACAGATTATTCCAAACAGTTGTCCAAACAAAAGAAAACCATTTTCCTGCAAAAGTTTAATTTGCAGTTCTACCATTGTTATAGAAGACATCTCCTTCACCCCCAAATCTATTAAAAGCCAAAATCAAACTAAACTTGAAGAACAACCCCAAAGTACCAATCAACACGCCAATTTGTATGAATTTTCACAAACAAAGACGAACCTAGCAATGCTATAAATGTATAATACAGAAACAAAACCAACAATACAAAGACTCGAACAGATGTGGCTTCCATTCTAATGTCGGGCTCAGAGTGTCTACGGATGAAAGGCGGTTGCAGGTAACAGCCTGCCTTCCTTCAACCCTTCGACGACTAACAAATGTCCTCAGCCAATGTTTATTCAGACTACTAAACTCATCACTGCCCACAAATCGCATCAAACAAACAACCAAATCAAAACCTGATAATATTTGATTTTTTTAAACATCAGAAGCAAAAGAGTTGTTGCATGTTGTGTATCAGGAAGAAAACACATTACCGGAGTGCAAAAGCACTGCTGCCATGGCTAAGCTTTTAGGGCCTCACCAGAGCACCATCGGACACAGTGACGATGAAACCAACCAAAGATTCGCGAACAACCGTCACTATAGGCAAAAGCCCCAAATCAAAACCCGAAACAATCGCCACACGCAACCATCGCCACCTGCAGGGCGACAGAGAGACAGAAAGCGTGATGGGATCTCCACATAGCCAACGGCGACCGCCCCACCCCAACCCAAGGCGGAGAAGCAACATAGCCATCGTTACCGTCACAAACACATTCACAATCCGAAAACCCTAAAAGGGCATCGGAAAGATATAAAGAGATGGGAGCAACAAAGGTGCTCGCATGACCACCGTAAACACTGTCAATGGGCAGAACACCGCTCCTGCCCCATCTCAACCACAAAAGGGAGACAAAGCGGCAACAGCCTCCATAACCACCGCCGATATCGGAGCACAGAAACGTGAGTAAACATGCCGACCACCGACACAACGCCAACTGAGGTGACATGCAGCCACCAACGGCCGCGCCATCACCCCCGTCGACAACAACAGGCGGACACCCACCGACAAACCCAACCGGCCACCGCCGTCTACATCTCCACCGGTGGGTATTAATAGCCAAAAAAAGAACGGCTCAGATCGAGAGGATAAAAGGAACGACCCAGATAAACCTTTTTACTGTTCATCACTTTGCAAAATTCATAGTAGGTAATCTCTGGTAAACTTCATATGATATTCATAGCATGCGGGTGGTGCATGTGTGAATACCTAGATGGTGATATTTGTATGGAGTGATTAAATCTTAAAACATGAATAATCTGACATATTAACCTTTAACGATTCAATTGTATTTTATTAACAACAAAAGATTTATTTAAACGTATAGTAGACACGAAACAAGAGAATCTATTATTCGAAATGTTAAGTTTACAATCTTATCAATATAGGGACAAAAGTCGTCTTGCCAAGTACTCACACTACCTTAGTCAAAGTTATGGCCCAATGACCTATATCATTCGTAAAACATCAATTTTTAATAATAATAATAATAACTCTAAACGAATTGGGGGGGGGGGGGGATTTCAAAAACTGTCTTCAAGTCCTAAACCATCAAAGTCACATATTAACAAAATATATAATAACTAGGTTATAATCACGTGTATTACACGGGTTAAATAAAAAAATATAAAAAATTTAATGAAAACTAGGAAATAAAATACTATTTTGATAAAAGATATAATTAAAATTATGTGTGAGTAAGTACTTTAGTTAATAAACAAACAAACAAACAAACAAACCCAGTATATCCCACTCAAAAGTAGGGTCTGGGGGGGTAGGTGGTGGCAAGTCTTTCCTCTATTCAGATAGGTAGAGAGACCGCTTCCAAAGAGACCCCCGGCTCGATAACAAAAGCAATAAAGCTAGGAAATCAACATATAATCAAACATACGATATAAGCTATATGATATATGATACCGTACCTATCATACAACAAACATTAAAATATCACCAAAAAGGAATATAAAATGAACAAGCATGCATCAGGGAAGCAACAAATTTTCCCTAAAAAGGTCGCAGTGTACTACATACACATCAGGCCCCGTAAGAAGTAATCAGACCCCCTTCCTAGCCACAGAAACCACTAAAAGTCCTTAATTTTAATTCTACGTCTCCACTCGCTCCTATCCTCGATCATGTGCTCAGAGAGGTGCAAATGTTGCATATCTCGCATAATTTTCTCTTCCCAAGTCAGCCTAGGTCTTCCTCTACTCTTCCTACCCTCTATGACGATGTTCTCCACTGCTCTGACCGGTGCTGCCATTGGTCTCCTCTTGACATGTCCATACCACCTTAATCTTCCCTCTCGTATTTTATCTGCAATACAAGCTACTTCTAACTTCTGTCGAAACACTTCGTTTCTTATCCGATCCAGTCTTGTATGGCCACTCATCCACCTTAGCATTCGCATTTCCGCAACCTCTATTTGTTTCTCGTGCGATTTCTTTATGGCCCAGCAGTCTGTTCCATATAGCATAGCTGGGCGTACCACGACTTTGTATAGTTTTCCCTTAAGTTTTGCTGGAAACCTCTTGTCACATAGGATCCCTGATGCTGCTCTCCACCTGCATCATCCTGCTTGGACACGGTGAGCTACATCGCTGTGTATCTCTCCGTCTTCCTGCAGGTACGAGCCCAGGTATTTGAACCTAGATGTCCGTGGGACCGGCATACCCTGGATACTTTAGTTAATAAAACATGTTTATTATTTTTTTAAAACTTTCATTTTAAAAATAATTTTTTATTTTTCGTTGTAGAAATATATTAAGAGGCATTCCATTCCAAGAATATTGTTTTTGAAAAATATCATTTTTAATAAAAATCTCATTATTTCAAAACTATGGGTTTTAGTTATCTTTTTTTATAAATAATTTTTTGTATTGAATAAAATTTTTCTTTGACAAAATATCATTTTTATAAATATTTTATTGTTTAAAAACTTTAGGTTTCAGTTATTGTTTTAACTTTTTAGAAAAACATTATCATATAAAACCTTTATTTTAAAAAAAGATCGGTTTTAGAATATTTCATATGTGTAAAAAGATACGTTATTTAAAAAATTCATAGTTTTTAAATTCTTTTTTTTTCAAAAAAGTTTATTTTTAATCAAAATGTTTATTTTTTAATTAATAAAAAATATGTTTTATAGAAAATATTGATTATAGAAAAATTAAAATGTTTCAAATAAGAGAGAGAGAGAGAGAGAGAAGGAGAGAGATAAATAGAGAGAGAGAAGGAGAGAGATAAATAGAGAGAGAGAATTTAACAATTAGTTATTTTAACTTTTTAAAAGGGTCCTAATAAATAGACACCCATTTTTTAAATCGACACCCCACTATACGCCGCGTATGGGTCCATACGCGGCCCATACCCGGCGTATAGGGTACGACCATTAATGCGACATTAATGACTGACAACCGACGTCACATCACTTCACCTATACGGGGCGTATAGGTCCATACGCCACGTATAGGCCGGTGTCGATTTAAAAAAGAATATAAGCTATACGCCGCGTATGGGCCCATACGCGGCGTATAGATCCTCGGCTTACTATATCTTTCAAATTTTCTATTTTTTACACACACTTCAAAAAAAAAACACTCTCGTATAGCACTATACTACACGTATTGATCTTCGGCTTTTCAACATCCAGGTACGTATTATTGTTCATACATCATTATTATGTTAATCGTTCATTGATTTAAACGTTAAAGTAGTGTTTTATGCCCCCAAAATGCGTGATTTAAAAACTGGAATAAAGAACTATACGCCGGTACAGCCCCGCGTATAGGGCTATACGCAGCGTATAGTTCTTTGGTTGGGGACGAAGACACATTGGTGTGTACCCTATACGCGGCGTATAGATATATACGCGGCGTATAGGGTATTGCAATACGCGACTTGGGGGCCATACGTGGGTCCCCTATACGCTGCGTATAGTCCTATACGCGGCGTATAGGGTCGGATTCGACCTATACGTTGCCCTGTGACCCATACGCTGCTACCCTATACGCGGCGTATAGCCCTATACGCGGCGTATAGGGTAAATATATATATACAAATACATATATATGTATATACGCATATACATATACATATACATATACATATACATATACATATACTTATACATATACATATACATATACATATACATATACATATATATGTATATACACATATACATATACATATATGTATATGTACATATATACATATAACATGTATATGTATATGTGTATACATATACATATACGTATACGTATACGTATACGTATACGTATACGCATACGTATACGTATACGTATACCTATACATATACATATACATATACATATACCTATACGTATACATATACATATATATATGTATATGTGTATATATATATAGATACGTATACGTTGTTTTTGACCTATTTGTTCACCTGTGCAGATATGTCTTCCGATTCTGAGATTGAGGCTGACGTTGTTGACCCAAGATTCGTTTTCACCTATATAACAACGATTTCGATAACACTTTCGATATGCTTTCGATTCCTGTAAATCCCAAACGTATTTCTCTCTCAAAATATCACACTTTTTATTCGTTCGGTATGTCGTTTTGGGACGGTAACTATTTGTTTGGTGAATATTCAAATGAATATTCAAATGAATATTCGTTCGTGGTGGATAGTAATCAAGATGATGCGTACGTTCAATCTGCTTACGAGACAGGACTGCCAGATTTAAACCAATCGTATGTTTCCGATGATGAAGTTGAGTTTTGCCGAGAGTCAACTTACGACACGCAACAAAATAATACTCTCGAGTGATGAAAAACAAACGACAAAAGTATCGTTTGAAACATCTCAAAATTTTTTATCTCTCGATGAGCTAGTCTGTTGGGCTGTTAATAGAGGACGTGATAATGGTTACGTTATTATTACACGAAGATCAAAGAAAAAAGAAGGTCAGGTCGTAAAGGTATGGCTTATCTGTGATCGTGCGGGCGAACACAAAAGTAAAGCGACAGTTAGACGATCTGGCAGCAAAAAAATCGGATGTCCTTTTAAATTAGTAGGGATATACGACAACAAACGTCGTTCGTGGAAATTAGAGGTGCGAAGTGACGAACATAACCATGATCCTGCTCAACATATGGAGGGGCATCCTTTTGTAAGAAGGTTTTCTCAAAACGAATACAATTTGGTGGAGCAGCTTACTGATCAGAACATGGAGCCTCGTAGCATCTTATCAGCTATTAAAAAGCAAAATCCTAATAACGCATCAATAACCAGAGACGTATACAACGCTCAATATAAGATAAGAAGTGAAAGAAAAGTCGGTGAAACACCAATGCAAGTCTTAGAAAACCTTTTATCTATTAAAAGGTACGTTTATTACACCCGAGGTTTTTTTTTTCAATAGACTTAATTAAATGAAGCCTAACTTGTATTTGTATCCTCACTTAACAACATCAATTTTCCTTCCTTTTCTATTAAAAGGTATGTTTATTACACCCGAGAAGATCCCGATACTAATGTCGTAGAAGATATATTTTTTTGTCATCCTAAATCATACGACACTTGGCGTGCATTTCCGCACGTGCTGATGATAGACGCTACATATAAAACAAACATGTACAAGCTTCCGTTTGTTCAGATTGTTGGTGTGACCTCCACACACAAGACATTTTGTGTTGCTTATGCGTTTATTAGCAAAGAACGGGAAGATAATTTTGAATGGGTGCTTAATAGATTGAAAGATACGTTAAGCAAGTGTATGGAGCCGCGCGTCATAATAACAGACAGAGATCTCGCTTTAATGAACGCATGTGTTAAAGTGTTTCCGAATGCTTCAAAGTGTTTATGCAGGTGGCATATTGATGAAAATATCGCGAAACACTGTAAAGCAAGTTTTACAAAAGATGACTGGAGAAAGTTTAAATATGCATGGGCACGTTTGTGTGAGTCTCCCACGGCGGAGATTTACGAGTATAACTATAACCTTCTTTACGAACGATTAGTTGAAGCGAATCGAGAAAGTAAGTTTTTATTATATTTTAATTATGTTTTATTATATTTTCAACATATAATTTAATTATGTTTTATTATATTTTCAGAGGTATTGTCATATATAAACAGAAACTGGTTAGAGAGTTACAAAGAAATGTTTGTATCAGCCTGGACTAACTTGAACCGCAATTTTGGCCAACGCACAACAAATAGGGTGGAGAGTCAATATGCAAATTTAAAAAGATATCTTAAATCAACAAATAGCTCACTGGATAGACTTGTGAAGTTTGTAGATCAATTGGTGAACGCACAAGAGGTAAATTTAAAAGAAAGCTTTGAGACAAGCAAAATTAAAACCATGAATCATCATAAACTTCCGCTATTTGATTACTTAAGAGGCAAGGTTTCACACATAGCTCTTGATTTATTAGTTGCCGAAAACACTAAATTGCATGTGATGCGCTCTGCAAATTCAACATGTGGTTGTCATCTTTTCACTAGTTGTGGCTTGCCTTATGCTTGTCGGCTGGAAAAATATGAACATTCTGGTAATAGTCGCTCCATCATTATCATTTTTCTATTAAAGTGACAAATTATGTATTAATTTATACTTTATAATGCAGGCACTAAAATTCCATTAGATGCAATTGACGTATTTTGGACGAAGCTTGATAACATTAAGCCATCATATACGGTGGATGAAAAAGTTGATGTTGAAGAAGAAATGGAACGGGTGAAACAACAAATAATGACACAACCCGCAGCTGTAAAATTTAGTTTGGTGGAAAAAATAAAAAAAATTGTGTATCCATGGAAAAATAACAAAAAAGCGCCTGTTGTTCAAACAGATATTCGCGGTCGTCCAACGTTAAAGGTTCAACAACAAAAGTACGACACTCAACAAAGTACGTGCGACATGCCGAGACATAGCTCGTTTATTGCGTCTCACATTTCCGGAAGAACAAGTTCAGCTGTAAAGCCCCAGAAGCCTGCCATGCAACGTAGTCGTTCAACGTCATCTAAAGTATCACGGGGTACTAATGAGTTTCTTCGATTGTCGGAGATAACCAATTAAACAATATAAACAGGTTAAAAAATTGGATTCCGTCAATCTTTCATCAGTATATTTCACGTATACGAGATGTCCGACCCGATGGGAATTGTGGTTTTCGATCAATAGCTTTAGGCTTAGGGTTTGACGAAAATAAGTGGATGTATGTGCGGACACAGCTTTTAGAAGAGTTGGACAGACATGAATTGGAGTACAGAGAAGTTTTCGATACTTTGTACCCCGGACAGTATAACGAATTACGTCACACCATCGATTGGCAAAGTGTGGAACCTGCACCAGAAGAACATTGGATGATAATGCCGTATACGGGATTAGTGGTTGCTCAAAAGTTTGGGGTTATTCTTCATTTACTAAGCAATAATGGTTGTCAAAAATTTTTCCCATTATGGGCTGATCCGAAAACTGTCATGCCTCATCATGTCGTGTCGATTGTTCATGTCAACAACAATCATTTCGTCCACGTTAAGTTAGAAGGAGATTATCCGATGCCAACATTAAGTAATCTTTGGATTCTTAACCGAAGCGTACGTGCTGCAGAATGGGAGATTATGTATAGGATTCGTATCTCGGAATACGACGCAATAATAGAGAATAACCGAGAACCCCCGGCTTATATAAATTTATTTTAATTTATAATTTGTAATATGCGAATTATATATTTTAATTTTAATTTTATTATTGTATTCATATTGTATATATTAAAATAAAAACTCAAAAAATTAAAAAAAAATAAATATATAAGCTATACGCCGCGTATGGTTCCATACGCGGCGTATAGCTCTTCCACGTATGGGTCATAAGTCACGTATGGGTATAAAATGTCAAACCCTATACGCCACGTATGGTCCCATACGCTGAGTATAGGGTATAAAACGTCAAATCAACAACATACCCTATACGCCGCGTATGGACCCATACGCGCCGTATAGGGTATAAAACGTTAAATCAACAATGTACCCTATACGCCGCGTATGGACCCATACGCGGCGTATAGGGTACAGGGGTGTTGATTTAAAATTAAGGGGTGTCTAAATAATGGGACCCTTTAAAAATTAATAAATAATTTGGGCGGGAAAGTAAAATGATAGATTTAATGTGATGGTGACATGTGTCCATTTAATATAATTATTTATTAGTATAATTTTTTTTGAAGAAAATTAATTAATTTATATTACATATTAACAATATATATATAAAACTAAAAAGCATAACTATTCCCAAAGTATGATGTCACTCGTACTAAAAACACCAATATGACTTTACTATTTCGACCTATTAACAACAAATGATGACAAAATTGCAATTACTAGATCTTATACCATGATCCATTATTACTAAAAACGGTACATAACGTGATGGACAATATCATATAACCCATAAAAATACCGAAACTACAAGTCATGATAGAAACAAATCAAAAATACTAATTTAATGTCCACTACTTATGTTTATCCTATTAGCATTATTATCTATCATCTATTATCTATAAACAATATACAAATTAAATTAAACACAAATAAGTTAATTATTGCAATGGGCTGATAATTAAAACTGCATGATATGAAGATTAATGATTGATTAAAATTTAAAATTGCCAAATGGGCAGCATTTGGAATTATAAAAAGAAGATCAACCAAAAGGAACTCAAGAATGATTGAAGAGATATTCGTCAAACCTTTACCAATACATACCGCTAATAATGAATAGTCGAGCTTCTTTTAAATAATTAAATACCAACTACCATTTATTTTTTCAAACTAACCATACAAGCATCTTAATGATTGACAACTTTAAACACATATTACATATACGTATGAATATATTCTAGAATTTTCTATTAATTTGGTATTTTTCTTAAAGTTCCTGTTATACGAACTAATAATAGCTAACCTTTACGGTTTAGCGATTACATTTAGATAAACTAGTAATAATACAATATAAAACTTACTAATTTCAAACAAGTTAAAAAGAACGAATACTATTTAAAACTATTGCCACCATCGATTGGTTGCTGGCAATCTCATCGACGCCCTTGTACCTCCACTAGCATCACCAATGGGTTGTTGTTGACCAGGGCCCATTTGGGCTCGTTACCCGGTCTGATCCGACTTGTAGTTTCCCCACAACTAGGATTGCATGTTGCCTGATCTAACCAACCCGTCCATTATATCGAGGGTTAGGGTGGGTGGGCGACCACACATAACCCATTTTTAGGACCTCAAAAATTCAATTTGAAATTTTACAAATACAAACCTATTACATACAATTCTTGATATACTAATAAAATTTTATTTATATATATAAGTTTTTATTTTTAAAGATATATTACTCGTTGCATAAAACATCCAAAATCCACAAACTAAACCTACTAGGATTAGGTGGGATATATTTTAAGTTTTTTTTCTCTCAACTCATACTCTCCTAAAAACATACTGACGATAAAATTTCTCATCTCTATAGATGAATAATACGTGTAGTCGTTAAAAAAACTAACCTTAAATTTACAGGGCATTTATTGAAATTAAGAAAAACTACAAGGACGAAATGATAAAAAAGAAAACCAGAGTATCTGTACGTCGGTTTCCTATTAATTTCATCGCATCTCTCTTTCTTCATAATAACAACAATAATAGTATTAATATTATTATCTATCTGTTGTTGTTCGTTTCTCTCTGTACTTACTGTGCGCATATTCACAATTCCGATTTCATTTTACGAAAAATGCACAGCGGAATTCGTCTCCGGTGGATCTCCGGCACCGTTTCGCCACTAAATTGTCAGATTCCGGCGAGAATACAACCGCATTAGGTCACAATCACACACTTCAATTACTCCATCTCTTAACTCTTTTATGATATTATTAACGTTAATAGGTTTTCTACAGTGTTAGCTTGCTTTTGGTTGTGCCTTTTTACGCTCTGATTTGATCTCAACTTTTGAAGGTAAATTACTAAATACTGAATCTGATTCTTCTTTTTGGTTGTGCCTTTTTGGTTTTTATACTTTCTACAGTTGTTGTTGTTGTTGTTGTTGTAGTCCTTTTTGATGGTAATAAGTAAACTGTGATCGTTTTCTTTTTTTTTAATTTCTTCTTCTGTTTTGATTTGTAGCTTGAATCTGTGCGGTTATTGGATGAAATTAGGGTTCTATGTTGTGTCGGATGTGTGTTGATTGAAAATTGAGTGAATTCGGATGAATGCGATGGTGTTGGTCTGTTTTGTTGGTTTGTTTGATTTGGTGTATTTGTATTGTAGTTGATTGCGGGGGTTGTTTTAATATTGGAATTTGACATTTAACTATAGCAATGTTCCTGTGATTATTCTTTTTATTCTCATTTTTTTTATTCTTTCAATATATTCTATCACTCAAATTTACCCGTGAATCTTTTGTAAATTTACTGCTTCATATCAGCCGTTGATCACACACACATAATAGATGTATCTGGATGTGATTCTTAACATTTGAAATTTGAATCTTTTTGTTGTCAAAGAACATAATTTCTTTTTGTTGTCAAAGAACATAATTGCTTCTTTGTTTTCATGAATTACATTAGCAGGTGTTAAAATGAGTAAGAACCAGATTAAGAGAAATAAGAACTTGGAAAGACCTATACCAGGGTGCTTGGGAAGAATGGTGAACCTTTTTGATTTGAACACAAGTGTAGGAGGAAACAGACTGCTGACAGACAAGCCACACTATGAAGGTTTTTCGTTTTAATACTAAATGCTTGACTTATGTCATTTGAACCTTACTAAATCATTTGACCTTCTGTTTGCCCTTTTTGTTAGTGTATTGCTTTCCCATTTTACATGGAAAAATCTCAAATATTGACTTGATACAGGGTCTCCAGTGTCTAGGAGCCAATCGAACGTGTCAAGGTCTTGCGTAGTTGATGATAAGATGCATGATAAAGTGGTAATTACTTTCAGTTTGGTCATTTTAGTGTCGTGGTAATTACTGGTAAATTTTTGTTGGCTTGAGTCTTGTTGTTGACAGAATACTTTGATTTCTGTTGTCGACATATGTAGATTGTGTCTGAGTTGGGAAAATCTCCATCAAATAGGAAATCAAACGGGACGCCTATAAAGATGCTTATTGCACAAGAGATGTCAAAAGAAGAAGTCCCCAAGCAAAGTCCGCCAAACTTGGTCGCTAAGTTAATGGGGCTTGATGATCTTCCACAACAACATCAACTTAGTTCAGCTTCAAGCAGAAACAGTTTAAGAAGATCAAGATCAAGAAGCCATTCTGGATCATTGGACTTCTTACAAAAAGAACATGATGAAGTTAACCAGTACAAAGATGTGTTTGAAATATGGAAGCAGTCTTGCAAAACATATGATGTTTTACCACAAAAGGGGAGAAAATGCAAAGAAAGCAAGAATGAGAAGAATATGGCCCTTGTTCGTGAGAAGTTCATGGAAGCAAAACGTTTATCCACTGATGAAAAACTTCGGCAATCCAAACAGTTTCAAGATGCTTTAGAAGTTTTAAATTCCAATAAAGATTTATTGGTCAAGTTTCTTCAAGAACGTAATTCCTTATTCTCACATCAAAGTTTACGGTCCGTACCTCCACCTCCAGACTCAAAATGCATCACAGTTCTTAAACCGTCTAAATTGTTAGATGCTCATAAATTACCTACTTCAGTAAAGAAAAATGGAAAACAAATAAACGAAATTGTGTGGGACAAATTTAGTGGTAACCCCAATAAGCCAGATCAGCCAACTCGAATTGTTGTACTGAAACCCTGTACTGGAAAGCATCATGAAATAAAAACCTTTTCTTCTCCTCCTTCACTCAAAACATTAAATGAGGATGGATTTTATGGAGATTTAGAAGACAGTGAGCCAAAGGAGAGTACATGTAGCATACTGGAAAGTCCAAGTGTCCATAGAAGAGACGAAACTCTTCCTTCTGTTTATTCCAATGGTTATGTTGGTGACGAGAGTTCATTCAGTAAATCTGAAGTTTATTATGCAGCAGGGAATCTGAGTGATTCAGAGGTGATGTCACCAACTTCTCGACAGTCGTGGGACTATAATAATCGTTTTGGCAGCCCGTATTCTTCTTCCTCATTCAGTCATGCATCATATTCTCCAGAATCGTCTGTTTGCAGGGAGGCTAAAAAACGTCTGTCTGAAAGATGGGCAATGATGTCATTACATGGGAATGTTCAAGAACAAAGACATGTAAGAAGAAGCTCCAGTACATTGGGAGAAATGCTTGCACTTACTGATTTAAATAGATCGGCAGAATCAGAGGAAAATTGTAAAAGTACTGGTGATCCGATTAAAGAGAGGAGCCAAGATGCTGATGTTGATAGTGGTCCTAAAAATCTTGTGAGGTCAAAATCTCTTCCAGCATCTTCTACCGAGTTCTTGAAAGGAAAAAAGGATGATACTAAGGATTTGACCAAGGAAAAAAGTCTTAAATCATCACTATTTAAAGGGAAAGTTTCAAGTTTATTTTTCTCCAAGAGTAGAAAATCTAGCAAGCAGAAAGCCCAAAAGTCTGATGATGAAGTTCATCAATCATCAAGAAACATGGGTAACTACGGATCTCAGTGCATTAGTGACATAGTTGTTAAAGATGTTGATGCAGAGCTAGCAGGTCAACATCCACCTGAGGTGTGTACACTGATTTAAGTCAAAACAGTAGCTAAATTTATTTTTAATTAATGTTTTGGATGCTGAAATCTTAAATGTGTGTAATTGGTTATTTGCAGGGGTTTTCTGGAAATGCAAATGAGAATCAAGACCAACCAAGCCCTATTTCTGTCTTGGAATTACAATTTGAAGATGATGACCATGCATCAGACTATTCTCGAACTGCCATGTTAAATGAACATGGTAATCAATCTTATATAACAAGTTTCTTCTATTTCCTTATTATCTTACATGTTTTTTCTTCTATCATGCATCTTATGTTTCATGTTGTATTAACAGGAGTAGATGCTAATAAATACAATTTGATTGACAAATCACCACCAATTGGATCTATTGCACGGACTCTCTCATGGGACGATTCTGCTGTGGGGGCAGTCACACCCGTATTAGCTAAACCTCCACTAAACCTTTGAGTCCAGAGGAAGAAGAGCAAGAATGTTTGTTCTATGTCCAAACACTATTATCAGCAGCTGGAATTAATGATGAAGTTCAGTCAGATTCAGTTACAGCCAGGCGGCATTCACCCGAAAGCCCTCTGGACTCATCTTTGAGGGACACGTACATGAACCAAACTGATAAGGTGGTTGACCCATCCAAACAAAGACACCAAAGGTCATTTCAAAAGCTTGTTTTGACTGTGTCAACGAAGCCTTGATAGGTTGGAACCACAAAGGCATGGGAATGTCGGCAATGGACCGTGTGTGGGCTCAGATAAAGGATTGGTTATACGGGGAAGGAAGGTGTGTTTGGGATGGTGATGGCGAAGGTGGTGGCGGAACCACCCTGGCAGTGGAGTGGGTGGTGAGGAAAGAAGTTGTGGGCCAGGTTTGGGCAGAGCATTTGAAATTGGAGATTGATGATATTAAAAAGGAAATAGAAGAGAAGCTGGTGGAACACCTTGTGGAAGAACTTGTGCTAGAGTTGACAGGTAGAGTGATTTTGGCTTACACTCTTTAATTAATCACACAATTATTTGTCTATTAATGACAGTATTATGATGTCTTGTGAGTTTCCAACAATCATGGTGTTTTCTTGGTGTCATCTGTGTAGTAATATATAATAAATATAATTTCAGTCCAAATTAAGGTTCTCCTTTGTACAGTTTTTTTTATGATCTTGTTTCAAGTTCTCTGCACATTTTGAAGGATAACAGCTACCATAAATAGCCATGTTTTGTGTATGAGTGTTTTTTTTCTTTTCTTCTTTTTCTTGAAACCTATATGCCATATCATAGGAGTGCTGCTACCCTAGTATACTTGTACATTGTTACGTCCTGTAAATATATCATTGGTCACCAAAATTGAAACAGTGAGAGGGTTGTTCTTTGTTTGGTTACCCTTTCAAGGTCAATATGAACTTATGAAGCGCACAAAGGGCAAATCAGGTGCCTAAGGCTCCTGCATACGTGGGTCGGGGAAGGAGGGGGGGAGGTGTCGGCCTGTCGGGTCACAATGGGCCTAATAAATGCTTCCTTGCTCTGCTTTTAAGAGTGTTATATATCAAATTCGGCTTTTTACAGGGGGAAAAATTGGGCAACGGCCTAAGTTTTTATATTCTAAATGAAACATTTTGGAAAGTTAAACCTTTCTCTTCATATTTCTTAGACTTAAAAAGGACTTGTTCGAAATCTTCAAAAGTTGCATACAAGCATTAAAAATAAACAAATTGAGACATGTTTAACTACTCAAACTTCTAGCTTTTTGTTTGTATCCAATGATTCTTCCCAGTGTTATCTAATAAATCCATCATGGGTCATTAGAAAGATTAATCTGGCCCCAATTGCAGAAGAATCATGACAGAAAGTGCCAAATTAGAAGGAAAAAAAGCACAAGTGGGGGAGGGAACAGTTGTGAATATAATATGGCACATGTGTGTGAACATGGATGGATGAAACATAATAAAATTTTATTGGATTCCAAAAAGTATAGGAATTTGCCATCTATGTAATGTTTTCTTATTGAAACAATATCACTAGCCATCAAATATGTTTAAGGTTTTGGTGAAATGATGAATACAAACGCAGAATTTATATAAAACAATACCATTGGTTAAATTTTCTATTATTGTGAACAAAACATCAAATGGTAAAAAAACTACTTTAAAAGAAATTCATCTTTCATCTTGTTTTCTAGTTCTATTTTGTATAGAAAAAATTTATACATATTTGAATAAAATTATTGTAATAGTGAATATTTCCTTATAGAAATGACAACCCAGATAAATCATTTTATTCCAAAAACTGTACAAGTAGCTGGTTACGATGAATGTCTACAAATACCGACATTATATTTTGCACATAATCAACAAAGGAGGCTAGACTCTAAAGGGTATGAAACACCTTTCGGCAACACATGACTGCTAGCGATAAGCGCAATATGATAACAGCATAAGGGTCGTATCGGTTTGGTTATGGTTTAGCAAACCATCATGAAGTTACACATATATGTTCACATTTGTAACTGTCCTTGACGAAACCTCGTATAATCATCGACGCTTTAGTGACTGCCCTTAACAAATTCTGTTGGTACAATCACCACTTAGCAACATAACAAATAGCGACTGTCTTGATTACTATATCAAAATTTTAGTGACACTTCAAGTGGTTGTCTGATCAACATGTCAACAATACTTTTGTTTTGATTATAAATAATTTAAAAATCAGGCTACGACTGAAAAAAGGACCAAACATGAACTGAAAAACTGTACCTTCACAAAATCTTAATCAAGTTAGGGAAAACACAAAACAAAATCCAGCATGAATCATGCGTACTGATATACACAAGATCAGGCTTTCACCCTAATATTTTTTACTTAACTTACCTATCTACTTGACATATTGTTACTCAATCCATACTGCAAAGCACAAAAAATGAATGTTAAGTTAGTATCCAAAATGATATTACCAGATAGTTGTGTATATATATACACAAGATATTTAATACATAGCCAATTTTAAGTAAAGAATCACGAGAACCACATAAATTACAATTTTCTTTAATGGTGACAGATAAGACCGATAAGTAACCCTCTTTCACTTTGTCACTATATCTCGGAAGCATTATGTACAAGTGCTTATACAGTTTTCATGATTCTCTACTTAAAATTATTTTGTGTTGAACACTTTCTCTATGTTTAAGTATCAAGAAAAATTACCTTTTCTCGCATACGTGAACTCCAAACGTCACAATGGAAAGATTTAGCATTAACACTAACCAACACTGATGTTTGTGCTACATGTTGGTTAAGCAAAGGCTGCCAAGCTTTACCTCGTATATCGCCATCTTCCTCAATGTCATCTTCATCATGTTTCATCAGTGCAGTCACCATTGCCCTCAACGTCACAGCAAGCAGCAGACATACAGCCTGAAAACCACCAAACAGTGAGCTTAAAAGGTAACAACTAACAACTGTTTTCAACTTCTTTAACTAAAATCATTACAAATGTATGAAATTCTTCCATAAGCCTAAACCTACCAATGCATGAACATACTAACCTGAACTCCAACAACTGTAATGCCAACCCACTTACAAAAGTCAGCATCTGATTCAACAAATTCTCGAAATCTATCAATTTCTCCAGTTGGGTCCAAGGGAAGATCCTAATAAATCGATGACACATAATTAATTAATCAACCACTTTTCGTAGCAACATACTTACAAAACTTGATCAGTTATTTGAGTACTATAATACCCTTTCCCAATGACGATCAAGCGCGATAAACAGAACCAAAGCCACCTCCAACACGATGAACACAGTTTTCATAACAGCATACTACGAAATTCAAGATTCAAGAAAAACAAAACACTTAATAATGGTACATTTTTTAAGTTCTTGATATGTTTATTTATCTGATTATAGTGTCATGCATATTGAAACAATAATAGACATGAAAAGGATACAAAACGAAGGCAACATCCATTAATGGCTGCAGCTGCAATATGACCTGTGCAAGAGATACAACAGAGCAAAACACCTAATCCCATAAATGCATATATAAACCTGAGATCAAAACAATCAAATTCAAAGTTATGCATTTTCAAATAAACCTGTAAAAGAAATTAGAAACCCTAAAAGCTGCAATCTTCAGTGAAGTAGAACACTAGAACTGTAGAATTACCATGGGGAACAACTGTCATTGATCATACTATCTGCAAACTTTAAATGAATCACTTGATCATAAACCCAATCAGTATTGAGAATCGTTGAAATTTCACCAGAAGAATGGAGCAAGTGTTTGTTCCACTGATTAAGCATACATGTAGAGTAAAGAACGATTGAAAGACCAACAAACAGTTAGAATAAATTGAGGAATTTAAGAATGAATACAAGAAACGAATGACAACAAGTTCTTCTCATATTTCCGTCGAAATCTTGAAGTGTAATCTAGATGTTGAAAATCTGATCTTGCTAAAAAGATTAAAGCTTTTGTGGGTTTGTTGTTGATAATAAAAACGAGATTACCCATGGTTTTGGATATTGATATATATGTAACTTTTAAAAAAAAATTAGTAGATAATTACATTTGAGCCCAAGTAATTTCAACCCTATTTTTCATTTTTTCTAGTTTTATAATTATAAAAATATACACGTATGTTAATATAAATATTATATTCTTACGATATTGATTTCACATTTTATATAATAAGCTAAAAGTTTTTTGATTCATTTGGCTTGTTAAACTTTTCTTAGGTTTTCTTAAATGCTAAATCCAACTCGATATTCTTTTTTCCTTTGCTTCTAACAGTTTAACCTATCTAGAAAAACTGTTAAATGGTAACCTATCTTATGATTTGGTAAGTTTTAATAAATTAGTCGAATGAAAATATTTGTATTTTAGATATTTAATTGTTTATTATATTTATATAAAATCATTACCACTTAATAGAAGGGAGACGAAAAATAAAAACTATATTAAATTTATGCTCTACGAGGACTGAATCTAAGCCTGGCATATCGTTATATGACCAAGTAAAGACGTCCCGGTATCGCCTAAGAAATTAGGCAAACCTTGCCTTTTCTTTGGGACCTAATAATGCGCTGATCATAATGAGATTTGGATTCTCCTCGGACCAAGGACATCTTTCTATGCTTTCTTCGCTCTTTCGGCTCTTTGGCTTTAGATATAAGTACGGTTGATTTGAACATTTAAGATTAAGATATGTATATACTTGTGTATTTCTGACAGAGAAAAATATTTAAGTTTGCATGAGCGAAACTAGAGTTAGATTATAATTATTATTTTTACCACGGACACAGATTAAAATTCGAATTCCGAATTCATATCTACTTCGAATTCAGATTTACAGTTTCAAAATTCGAACAGTTGATTGGATAAACTTAAGTAAATAAATTTGATTCGTTAAACCTGGACATAGTTGAGAAGTATACAGCCCATAATTAAGTAAGAGATCTATTTTTAGTGTAATTATAAAAGAAATATAAAAAAAATTCCTCAAACTTTTTAAAAATATAAAATATTTTAAAATTAGAGTTTTTAAAAAGAAAAAAATTAAAAAAAATAATTAAAATTAAAAGTTATAATAAGAAAGTTTTTAAAAATAACATTTTTTTAAAATGATTTATTTTGAAACAAAATGTTTATTAAAACAAAAAAAATAAAAACAAAAGTTAAAATATTGATATCATTGTTTTATCACTTATAATTTTTACTCTTTAATCACATGCAATTTCAATTATATTTTATCTTAGAATATCATTTCGTAACTAATTAATTATATTTAATATTTTATTTATATTACACGAATAACCAAAAAATTATTCTAAAACTAAAATTTACAGTAAAATCTCATTAAAAAGAGGTATTCAATAGCCGTAAAATAAGGTATCACTTACTTGTTTCTGTTTGAAACTTTGAGCAATCGTACGACGCATTTACGCCTCCCATCCACTTTATATTTTACACGATTCGAATGTACTTTTTATCGATTTTTAAAAAGTTCAATGTAGTGATTTACTTGTTATTGCTATTTGCATGTAAATGTATTCATCTACTGTTTCAATAATTATTATAACCCGTCAATGATATTTGTTCATTGCTATGTTATTTGGAATTATATATCTGTGATTGTTAAACTAAAAAGAAAGTTATATTTATTTGTAAGTAGGCTAAATAGTAAACTATTATCTGAATACTAATGGGAGAATCCACGGTGTTCAACAAAATTAAAATAAAAACATTGATAGAAGAAAAACAAACGGAAACTTTATATAAGATAAAACATAACGTAACACACGCTATGCGTAACTTTTTATTCTGTTAAAGTTAAATTTACCTCGTTCTTAAATACCACCCCTGATCCATGGTGGATTTTTTTTACTCAAACCTTTATATTAATAGTTAAAATACAATTTAAACTCTTTTAATTTAAGAGGAAAAGCACAACGTAACACACACTTTGCGTAACCTTTATATTAAGATGTAAAGCACAAATAAAATTCTCTTGTTTGTTTTAAAATAAATTTCACCTTAAAGTTATAAAATTAAATTTAATTCATATAACTTTGTTATAACTATAATTATAATTATTTATTGATTTGTTTTGTATTTAAAAATTAATTAAAGGATTTGAAAATATAAATTTGAAAATTCCATATTCATCTTTTAATTAAATTATTATTTGATGTTATTTAGTTATTTTAAATCAATTAAAATATTTAAATATAATTTTTTATCATATTAGAGTAATTTAGTTTTGAGAATATCTGGGATGACACTGTTCAAAGTTGGTTCAAAATTCGAGTGGTTTACAACCGATTCACTTTCAAGTGAGCTTATTCCAAGCACGATTCAAGTTCTTTGCTCTTGAAGAACATTTTTTTAATGAACATTCACATTGAAAAATTATTATTAATTGTTACTTTAAATTTTTATGAAGTAATACAAGTCATATTTTAAAATATCTATCTCTTATTAAAAAAGAGTTTTACAGGAAGTTTCGTTTTGTTCGCAATAAATTAAACTTTTCATTTTGCTAACAAAATCTTTAATACACTTCTCAACGAAAACCTAGCATGCATGCTGTGTTGTATTTTATTTTGTTGAAAACACTTATCAATGGACACGTTATATAAAAAAAAAGTAAAACACAACACACGCTTTGCATGGTTTGTTTTGTTTAAATCAAATTAACTCCTCTGACCACCACCCTGATCCTTGGGTTGATTTTTAACTAAACCCTTATACTAATAATTAATATACAAATTTCTTTTCACTTAGGCTTAAAGTTATAAAATCAAACTTAATTTATATAGTTTTCTTATCATTATAGTTATAATTATTGATTTATTTATTTATTATTTTAAAATACTATATTTCACCTCTTAATTTATTTATCATTTGATGTTATTTTAGGGTTTTTAAATTAATTAAAAACAAAAGGTTTACATGCTATAAGTGAATGAAATTAATAATGTTCACACGCTATTAATAAGGATAAAATAAGAAGATATCATTTTCATGTATTAATAAATCTTACCTTACACATCTTATCTTATCTTACTACTCTAATAAAAGGGTAAATGATGGTGCCATGTGTCAGCACCACAATCATTCTCACCAATTTTTTCCCGCCTCTCTCTCCTATTAAATAATTACCTTAATTACTAATAAAATTATTTTAATATATAATAAATTAAGAAAGAAATTTATATATTAAGGTTATTTATAAATAAATTGATAATTTTAAAATGTCAATTTTTTAAAATAAAAAATAATCAAATTTGGGAGTTGTAATAAGAAACTTTTTTCAAAATAACATTTTTATACGGTTTATTTTAGAATAAAATATTTATTTTTCTAAAAAATTTTAAAAAGTTGATATCACTGTTTTATTATTTATAGTCATTTTTGATAAGGAATTTCCGTCATATCATATCTTAAAATATTATTTTATAATTATTAAATTTATTATATTAATATTTTATTTATTCAACCCGTGTAATACACGGGTTTACTAAAGCTAGTAGTATAATATAATAATAGACCTTGGGTATTAATGTGTGAGACGTTAAGTAATTCAAATGATTTAACAACCATTTGAACTTATTCTAAAAATAAATACAAATCCAAATTTAATTGTTACATGTATTTAAAACATATCATTTAAACTACCATGTCTTCTTGCGGTAGTTAAACTTATTCAAGCCCTCAATGAAATTTTAGTTTTATTTCAAATTCAAATTCAGTTTTAAAATTTTGGAATTTAAAGGAGTGAATTTGAACTATCAGAATAACTCATTCAATGAATACCCTAAACCTCACCTGTAAAGATATAAACACAATATTTCTTATGCTTCCTCGTGTTAGTAGATCCTTAATAATAATGTCATAATCATATGAGGTTTCATGTGAAGTTGTGTAGTGTAAGCTAGGGGTATCATTGTATCAAGCCGAACCACATCTAGTGTGTGAGGATTCTAATGTTGATATTTGGGCATAATGAGCTCATTTAAATTATGTAATGAGTTAATAATATATAAAGTATTTCAAAAGAGAGATTGAGCCTTAGGCTGTCATTCCTCCTGCCCCTCCCTTGGGCCGATTTAGAGATGTTGAAGGATACGTATACTATAACTAGAATTTCTTAATTTTAAATTTTATAAGCAATGAAATAAAACTATAAAATATCTTTTGAATGAAAGACACAAACAAACACAAGCAAAGATAAAAGAATTAACAAAAATGAATACATTAACTAACGTTCAGGAACATAAATGAACGTATGATGAATATTCACGAACAATTTTGTTGTTTGTCTTTGTTCATTTATTATGCAAACACACATACAAACTTCTACCCCGAACGATTGCCCAAGTGTTCGCTAAATATTTGGTTCGTTTCCAAACCTAGATACCATCAAAACTCAAATCTATATAAAGAGAACAAAATAAACATTTAAAGTATTGCTATTGTATGCATTAACTTTATAAACTCTGTTTCTTTACCTTGGTTGTAGAAAACTTAAATTTTCGAACGGTTTTGTTCTTGTAGTGTCATGTGGACGCCACATTTTGAATGATTATATAACTTTATTTTGAAAATTTATATATTACTAATTACCAACTTCTCTACGCATAATGATATTGTACCTTATGCATAGGGGGTTTTTCAAAAAAAAATTTAATTTTTCACTTTTAGCAAAAGTTTTTTATTTTTACAATTGAACATCTCAAATTTGATTTTCTTTACTTTTAACCCAAAACTATTCATCTATTGCAGTTTAATCTCACAACGTTTATATACTTTTCATATTTCGTAAATCATCGTTTTACGTTTCACTTTAAGTTTTGCAAGTTAGCACGACACAACATGCATGTGTGATTTAATATTTTTACATTTCGTTCTAAATTTGATAAGTAAATACAACATAATGTGTGTGTGGTTCAATATTTTTACGTCTATTTTCCCATTTTGAAGGGTTCTTCACGACGCGCGGATCTTAGATCGACCAAGTTACATTATTCTATATATATGTTTTGGTCTAATTAAGTTTTTCAATTAACACACTGCAACTGTAGTGTCGTCGGTCGTTAGTGGTGGTGCGACATTGGTGTTATTTGGCACGGTTTTTTGCCTCAGCCGCAACGCGGGGAACTTAATTCTAGTTAAATATATGTTAAGTGTCTTAAATTTTTTTGTGAAATTACAATGAATGACAAAAAGATATTTTATATAGTAATATAGATATATTTGCAAATGCAGGTGTTTGCCATTTATTTGACACATTGACATAAACCTTAGGGCATTGAAACATGAGTTTGTTTAATACTTTGGAAAATTCAAAACTTTTGAAATTTTCTTTATTAAATGTTTAATATTTTTTTATTTAAACTCTTGTTATCATGGAGTTTCTAGCCTCGGTTAATATAATCTAGTGGGTTTAAACTCGCACTTCACACCGGACTCATAATTTGACGGAAACGTTAATTAACGATTAACGACTAAATAATGTGGTACGCACACGATGCGATTGAAGAAAACAACACCTAGGTTGGTGATTTTAAAGGTATGCACGGACAGTTAGATCAATTTTGAGGCAAAACCAAATCCCAAATTTTTGGTTTGGTTTTGAACCAAGCTAAAAATAAACATAGCAAAAAGGCCCATCGATGCAAACAAACAAAACTTCTAAGGGATTTTGTTGAGCTCTTCTCTGTTTATAAAGGTTTTTTTTTTATGTGTTTTCAGAAAGCAATGTGAGGTAAAATGTGTTCTAGCTTATAAGGTTATACGTTGTGTTTTAGATTTTGTTTATTTTATTTTTGTATTTGAATTGAGTTGTTGCTATGTGCTCTATGATAGTATGGAAATGCTATGGTACTTTACATTATGTTCAGGATAAGCAACTGTGTTGTGAAACGAGTTTGAAAAAGAAAGAATTTTTTTTTCTTTATTTTCTTTTCTTTTCTCTTCTTTCCTTTCTTTTTTCTCTCTTCATTTCCTTTCATTTTGAAAAGATCGTTTTTAACGCTTATTTTCCTTTCAATTTTTTTTCATTTCCTTTCTTTTCTCTCCATAATTAAATTCGGGAACACAACTTTTTTGTTTTTCTTCCATTTTCTTCCATTAAAAAACTCTAGAACACAACTTCTTATTTCTTTCCTTTCGTTTCTTTTCTTTTCTCTCCTTAAATGAACTCGGGAACATAACATAAAGCACAAAATGCTATTTCATTTAGGAAACTTCTCGGATGACACGGCAAGGAAAAACATATAGATTATTGATTAAGGGTATGTGTGGGGCGAATTAGATCGAATTTGAGACAAAACTAAAACCAGAGTTTTTGGTTCGGTTTTAAACCAGCCTAATGATTATTAATAGCAAAATTAAACCTAAGCAAGCCATCAAATAGTAAACAAAGCTACTAAGAAAATTTTGTTGAGCTATTTTCTATCTATAATGGTTTTCTTTGGCAATGTTTCTTAAGACAAACGTTACGGGACAAAATATGCGTGAGAGTTCTAATTTTATAAGGCTGTAAATTGTGTTTTTAAGGTTTAGTAATCTTAAAATATACTAAAATATCAATTCTGTCATCGAGAAATATTTTTTAAAGTAGCTACTAGCTAGTATAGATAGCTCAATGATAATTAACCTTTATGTTAATAAAGGTAGGGAAGAAGCAGTTAACTTACTTGGTTTTTGAGATTGGCCACAGTTGTATTGTTTATTGACAATATTCCCCCTTGGCTTTAAAGAGGAGAAAGAGTTCGGATGATTCAGATCCCCATTTCACATCCTATTCTAGAGAGAGAAAGTGCTCTCTCTTTCGCCGTGAGTCGCCGGTTGTGCCACCGCCGGCGCCGGCTGCACCGCCACCACCTGCACGCCATCGTTTGCAACGCCTGTCGGCCGGCCTTCGTCTGTGTGTGCGGGTGTGTTGCCGCCCACCGCCATCACTGGTGGTAGTTTGGTGGCAAGCGGCGATGTGCGTCGTGGAGATGAGGCTTACGAGGCAGAAATTGGTATCATCGCGTAGATCTGGGGATGGATGTTGTGATAGCCGATGTCTGATGGTCGTCGGTGTCTCTAACCCCAGATCCGGCCGCCGCCGCTACATGGCCGTTGTGCCTCTGCTCTTTTACGAGCTCTGTTATGATGGTAGCGGTGTCGGGTCGTTGTCATTGTCTCGGAACCCCCGACCAGATGCTGTGCTATGTTGTGATGGTCGTTTGTGCCCGGAGTTGCCTTCGCCGGCATTCTGATGGCGGCGACTGACTACGTTAATAATACTGGTTCTTTGAATCATCTATTTTGGGAATCGTTGTCTTGATTACGGCTTAATCTAAGATCTTGGTATACAGGAGAGTTTGTGTCGATGATGATGAGGAATAACTCATCTGAGACTTTGTTGGTGTTGTTAAATGATGTATGGCAGATTCGTTGTGTCGATGATGATGAGGAATAACTCATCTGAGACTTTGTTGGTGTTTTGGTTTTTTTTTTTGATCAAGACCATGTTGTTGCCTTAATATTTATATCAGACTTTAAACATGGTTTTGTTTTGTTTTCTGTTTTGGTCTGTTCTTTGCTTGATGATGTTTGTTTAGACCATGTTGTTAGTTTGAGTCGATGATGATGAGCAATGCTTCATCTGAGTCTGGTATGATGTTGTGTGGATGATGTTTACTTTAGGCATGTTGTTGTCGTGATGTTTTCGTCGAAAAATGTTGGGTTTGTTGAGTTGATGATACTCAAAAAGCATATATACACCTTGATCTGTTTTGGTTTTTCCTTTGGTCAATGATGTCATGCTTGGATGTGAAATGTTATGTCTATGATGATCGGAAAGTCTCGATCTGAGACGAGATACGTGGACGATTGCTTTGGGCGATGATGATGTTTGTACGCACATCTGAGCCTACTCGATGTTGCTATTTATCTGATTTCATTGTTCTAGCTGGTTCATGTTTGCTTACGTTTGCTTTCGTGTGTGATGATGTTTGTTAGATCTGAAATTTTTTTGTCAATGCGATTATGGTCGATGACGATGATTGTACACACATCTGAGACCACTCAATGTTACAGGTTATGTATTTTCTTAGTCGTTTAGGTTTGTTTTGATGTATACGTGTGTCGATGACGATGAACTGCTACATCCGAGACTGGCTGTATCGTTTTTTAAGTGTTAAGTAGCTGCTTATTTGGGATTAAGGCTGTTTTATTGGGTTTATTGTTTGATGGGTCGTGATTATGTGACAAGAATTGCGTTTGTTGCCTGGTCGTGGCTGCCGTTCATGGCTGACATCCACAATCGAACCCCTAACGCGCAACACGCGTATGGGTTACAACTAGTTATATATCAATAAATGATGAAAAATGTTCTGTAATACTGGATACCATATTATAGCACCTTTAGCACTTTAAACCAACAAATGACGTGGCGTTTGGATTTCAAACATCCTCACCGGAAGGGTTTGATTGTGGAGCATTTGTGAAGACACACATTCTCTTCATTTTGGTCATGTGATTGTTATTAAAACACTCTCATTTCATCTTCTCTAAATCTCTATACATATATAAAAAGAGAGATAGAGAGGGGGAAAACGTCCTAATAATCAGAGTGAGAGTCAAATAAGCAAGGCACCACCGCATAAAAAATATTCGATTTTGTTTCCTGGGGTTTAATAAAAATAATATCTTTCTTATAGAGTCTGAAACATCAATTTAGATTGAGATGAAACAACGGATAAAACTTTTAGAAGTAATTGATCTTTTTAATCTTTAAAAAAATTATTATTTTCATCAAAACAAGTAAAACGGATTTAATTCTAAAATTAATGGAGCCAATCTTTGAGCCTATCATAAAAATCCCTCAAGTACTTAAAAATCATAAATCATGAAATGTCACATTATTAGCCAAATAAACTTCCCTTTTGTCTAACACCAAACTTTTCACAGCCCACATTTATTAGACCTCAACTAACCAAAGACGTACTCACATCCATGCACACTTAAACCCCTTTATAAAACACCACCATCTCTCATCATCTTCATCACCAAGACCATGGCTAATGCCTCCTCTACCGCCACCACCCTTCTGCCGCTAGTTGCGGTCTTCGCGGTTCTACTACTCGCACCCATGCCAACCGCTCATGGAGCTCGTGCATTCTTCGTATTTGGCGACTCATTGGTTGATAATGGCAACAACAATTACCTCCTCACCAGCGCCCGGGCCGACTCCCCACCATATGGCATCGATTACCCCACCCATCGTCCCACGGGCCGCTTCTCCAATGGCCTTAACATCCCTGACCTTATTAGTAAGCTACTTTTGTTACTTTTATATATTTTGTGACAAATTGTCAAATAGCCTTGCGCACCACGTTTGTTTGTTTGTTTGTTTTTTCCTTACTGTTAGCAGTTTGGTTACAACAAATAACTTTTTGTGTATGTAGGTCAAAAGCTCGGGTCGGAACCCACATTGCCGTACCTAAGCCCGGAGCTGACCGGAAACAAACTACTAGTCGGAGCGAACTTTGCTTCCGCGGGGATCGGGATACTCAACGACACCGGAATACAGTTTGTAAGTTGTATATATACTTCTTACAAGATTCAGCTGTTTTGATGATGCTTTTGTATACATTCAATTCTAAAGTTGTATCATTCTTTATCAAAATTCAAAAGGACATCTGATTGCATATTGACCTTGACTTTGACCATTTCAATGGGTTTAATTAACATGTGACCACATGACTGTAGACTCCTGATGCATGCTTCTTTCGTCGCTAAAGAAAGTTGGCGTCACATAAATGAATATTTAAACGTTACCCAAAATGACATTACCTCATAATTAAGTTCCAATCCAAGCATACGAACATTGCATGAAAATGAGAAGGGTGTTTTTGACTTTTACTAATTTCAACTTTTAATGCACTCACTTAATAATGTAACATATTGTAACGTCTTTTTTATGAAATGTTTTGTATAGGCAAGTATTATCAGGATATCTCAACAACTACAAAATTTTCAAGCGTACCAATCGCGAGTAAGCGCGTTGATTGGACCAGATCGGACCCACCGGCTCGTGAACCAGGCGTTGGTTCTAATCACCCTAGGAGGTAATGACTATGTTAACAATTACTTCTTGGCACCGATTACCGCAAGAAGGCTACAATACACCATTCCGCAGTTTACAACACATATTATAGCCGAATACCGCAAGATCCTCGTGGTAAATCTGTTAATTATAGTATCATAGGGCGATTCCCAATACGTCGTATCCTAATATTATCGTGTTTATTATAGGAATTGTTCAACTTGGGAGCTAGACGGATCCTGGTGACAGGATCCGGGCCATTGGGATGTGTGCCATCCCAATTAGCCGCGAGGGGAGCAAACGGGCAATGTGCATATGAGCCGCAACAGGCTGCAGCCTTATTCAACCCCCAACTAGTGCAAATGATCCAAAGCCTCAACCAAGAGCTCGGATCGGACCACTTTATCGCGGTCAATGCGATGCATATGCAAAATGACTTCATCAACAATCCTCAAGCCTTTGGTGAGTCACAAATTAACATAAATTTTATTAAATGTTACATACTTCATGTTTATCATTCATGAATTTAGTGATTTAACTTTGTTGGCTATGTAATAAGGTTTTGTAACATCAAAAGTGGCGTGTTGCGGTCAAGGACCGTTTAACGGGATTGGCATTTGTAACCCGACATCAAATCTTTGTGCTAATAGAGATATGTACGTATTCTGGGACCCGTTTCATCCGACGGAACGCGCAAACAAGATCATCGTTGAAACGATTTACACAGGGTCAGAAAAGTACATGCATCCGATGAACCTAAGCACCATCATGGCCTTGGATTCCATGACTTAACACGTCAAAATCACGCGTTAAACCTAAAGATTTTTATTAATCTTGTGTGTTCAGGACTTCTAGCTAATATGTTACGCATTACTCGTAGTTATTTAGTGATATATTGTACTGAAACTAGCTTCCTAATGACAAACATAACATATGATCATGTAAAAATAATGTTTTGGGCATGTTATAATGCAGTTTGATTAGTACCATGTGTTTGATGAAATGGGTGCAAAAAGTACATCGTGTCACATGGTTTTGATTTTGAAATGGGTGCAAAAAGTACATCGTGTCACATGGTTTTGATTTGACTAATGATTATGCAAATTGATGCAAGGTGACATGAAATTAAAGCAGATGGTGATTGGTGAGTAGTGAAAAAAGTTGGTAAAATGAAAGCTTGAGGCCCACGTTTCTATTTTAAGACGAGGGGAAAGTCTAAGTAACATGACATAATAAATGCATGTTGATGAGACATCCAATAAAATTGGTCTGATTTGTGTCAATATTTAGATGATACCTTTTGTTATATTATATGTATATTGTGTTAGTCGTGTTGATTTATGTGCTTAAGAGTGTTAGACATTGAGATTCTTAAGTGAAAGAAAACGATTTTGAAACCCTAACTCGAGCCAATTTTGAAACTAGTTAGGAACTAACCCGACCGTATACGTGGAATCGGTTTGTACCCCCTACAGAGTGGAATTGGTTTGATTGATCCGATCAAAACTCCTCAAATAGAGTACACATCCAGACTGGTTCGCAAACCGAAACCAAACCAGCGCTATCTGAAACTAGTTTGGAACGAATAGATACCGTAGGTTAGAGACAGATTTATAATCCTTTCAATTAAAACCGGTTAAACCAAACCAAAACGGTCGACCAAAACCAATCAAAGAACGATTAAAAACAGGTTTCAACCAAACCACTTTAAAACTCAAATCGAGTTTGACTTTTCATTGAACAGGTTCAGGTTTTGAAATCATATTGGGCACCTCTACCCGTGTGAACGGGTTTCATCCTGAACCGTTTGGAAAAAATCCAATTGGGCACTCATTGAAAACTTGCAATGTTTATAGGTTAGTGTTAACGTGAGGGTTTAAGCGTACACCTTTTAGTCCATAGTAACTCGTGGCCCCGACCCGACCCGAAACCCCCTTCTTATATCGGGTCGCAATGGATCTTAGCTTCGGTCGGGTCATAAAACGGGTTGAAAATTAATATCAGCGTACGGACAATCTACTTTGTTACGAACACAATTGGTAATCAAGAGTATAAGATCGATAAGAAGAATTTGTAGAAGAACACAGAGAAGAAGAAGGGTAAAACCCAATTCAATTTATCAATACACATTACGTTCATGGACTGCCTTTAAGTACTAGAGGATTAGTCATAAGAACCCCCTGTACTAACCTCAATTACATTTCAGCCCCTCTACTATTATGATACCTAACATTACCTCCCCCTCAAAAGAGTTTTGTCCCCAAAAATCAAAACAAGAACAAATGAAAGTAACTGTCACACAAATAGTGAAAAAAAATCAATCCATGTTGTAGCCATATGCTTTTGTCAACTAATCCTCCTTGCTAACAGAGCCTGTTTCCATCATTTTGCATCTTTTGTAACAACACTTACACCATAACTTGCAAGTGCAGCAACGTGTATAGTATAGCATCCCAATCTGCACCCGTATGATACTCTCACTACAAGAACCATTAACTATAGCCTTCCATTTCCATTTAACCAACCATTTCCATTTAACCACCATTTCTTCACTATTACCTTTAATACCAGATTATGAAATGGAGCAAGTATCATTCTCCCAATTCTTCCAATTAGGCCCACTACATGATAGACTTCACTCATGGACATCCAAGTGACATGTGAAGTATTTTTTGATATTATCTTGATCATTACAATAGGTTCGTCAACAGCAGCTTGATGAATAATAGTATCATCTTGAGTTAAAACTCTTTGAAAATCAAGAACCACAACATGAATGCACAGTGGAACCGAAGAAACCGAAATTACAAAATGAATTCGTTTCACTGTTGTCTTGTTCACAGCTATATTTTCATTAATATCAATACTAGTGTTGCACAACACTAAATCTAAATGCAGACCAGTCACCTTTAATTGGGGTAAAGAAGTAAATACCAGATCCCAATCCTTGAATTCAACATAAGCCTTGGCAGGTTCAAACGCAGACAAAAAAGTCAAACATCCTTCTTTCAGTTAGTCATCATCAGGTGCGTTAAATTTGATCTCTTCATCTCCTGATCCAATGAGATTAAGTTAGAATGTAGCCAAAGTTGTAGTTCTATAAAATAAGTTTGATTTGAACCCGGATTCTTTTGTGATGATTCTTACTAATGAAAGTGAGCTTTTGTGATTCATAAAATTGTTAGGAGCAGAATGGTTGTGTGTTTGAGGTGCAACTAATGATGCAACTCTAATTACGAGGCCAGTAACCACAACACCACCCCTTGTCATGACTACAACAATTGTGGCACCAGCTTCAATACATGATTACTAACGTCAGATATCAACAAGTAGGTAAATCTTTCTTTGAAGAAGCTATACGGATGAAGAACAAAACTAGACCAACCCCATGTTGCACTCACTTTTATTTTTGAGTTCTCTAGCTTCATGGCAATCAAATCTGTGAATAATATGAACTTAAATTTCCGTCTATGCCACAAGTACATTCCTGCCAACCCTTTATATTTCCACTTGAATAACCTGTATATCCTCATTTTCAAACCATCATCATTCACCCTCAGAATGGAAAACAATTGTTTGTATTTCCATTTTAGCCATCTATACAACCTTGCATTCATCTTCAAAAGATTTATGTTTTTTATATTATGAAGGAACCTAAGAACAAGAGATTTAAGTATCACAGGCGAAGGTTCTTCTTGATGTGTGACTGTTACAACAGGAAATGGAGTGTTTTTCATTATCTCCTGATCACCTATTTTTAGGTTGACACTCTCACCATTTAATACACCAAAATCATGTTGAGCATTCTTATGGGTAATGCCCTAATGAATTAGATTGCCGTCATAGAATACACCCACGGTTTCTTGAATTTTATCCCTGTTATCAGATTTTTCAATAGATTTTTGAAACTCATCACCAAACCTTCTAGCCATCTCATCATCATTTTCACCTCTCATATCATCATCATCAAAAGAATCTTGAACATTATCCATCTTTTCCATTTCTGATGAAGCATTCGATTCACCTTCAAATTCATTCTGGCACTCTAGTACCTGATCATTGATTGTTTTTGCATCCAATTTTAGGGCTAAAGAAGTGGCATCTTTCAATGTGTGAAGACTATATTGATGTCATTGTATCCCCATCTGATTTGTGACATATAGTTCTGCATTTTTTCTCGAATCATCACCTTGAACCTCAATGTCATCACTAACCCTTTCAGGCATTTCATCAAATACCTTGTAGGCGGACTTACCAGACATCTTATCTTCATTGCTACTTTCTTGAATCTTACCATCCTTAAAAGATTCATTATCTTCCATTATTTCATCAAGACTTTTTCTAAAATCAAACACTAAATCCTTTATGTGAAATGAAGATTTAGGATCAAACGGAGAAAATGAATCTTGGAGCTCATTAGCATCTATTTTTAAGGCTAAAGAAATCACATCTTTTACCTTAGTGCAACTATATTGATGCCATTTAAAAAATATTTTCTAATTTCAGGTTCTAAACCACTGATGAATAGGTATATAGCGTAGAATTCAGAAATCTCTTCTAGATTTTTAACCTGATCAATAAGAGTTGAAATGAATTGCAAAATTCTTTAACAGTCCCTTCTTGGCTAATTGCCATAATCTTTTCCATTGCTAATTCAATTGTTGATTTGTTGTTGCACTCCAGATCAGTGAATCTTGTCACCATCTTGATTTATTATCGATTTCAGATATGTTGTCGTTGCCTTAATTTCTCACAGGCGATCCTTGAATTGCCAATTGCCCTAATTTCAAAATCTACTATAGAATTCCAAACACTAAACCCACAGTCGTGAGGAAAGGAAGCTCTGATACCATTGTTACGAACACAATTGGTAATCAAGAGTATAAGATCGATAAGAAGAATTTGTAGAAGAACACAGAGAAGAAGAAGGGTAAAACCCAATTCAATTCATCGATACACGTTCATGGACTACCTTTAAGTACCAGAGGATTAGTCATAATAACCCCCTGTACTAACCTCAGTTACATTTCAGCCCCTCTATTATTATGATACCTAACATACTTCAACCTCCCGATCAAGTGTCGTAGACGATACGATCGCTGCACTAGGGTTAGTGTCTCTAACATCTGATGCTTTATAGCGGTGGTCGATTTCAAACGTTTACATACGTTCTTCAATAATATATATGCAGTATTGCAGATTTGTTGCGGAAATTGGTATAGAATGCCTGAAGTTTCATCGTTGATCACTCTATGTATACGAGCAATTAGAGACGCAATCCTTGACGGTATTGATTGAAATTTGGTTTAAACATGTGCTGTATTTGGAAATAATTAGAAATTAATTTTTGATTTTGGTTCAAAATATTGCATTGATTGATTGTGATTATGAACAATGGTTGATCAAGTTTTGGGGTTTCTGTGTGCAGAAAATGGCAATATATCTTATGTTTATGAACTTCCATTGGAATTATTCGATCAGATTTTAATGAACTTGCCTCCGTTAGGATTGCAGAATCTACAAGAAGCAATGTTTGTTCATTCATATGTTTTCTCTCTGTTGGTTCTTTTTTCTTATGTTGATGCGTTCCTTTTGCTGCCTGTACAGGCCGTCTGATAGCTTGAATGAAAGCGGGTGCTCAAGAAAACGAAAAAGGTTTTGATTTTCTATATTGTTTAGTTTCAAGAGGTGCTTGTTTTGAAACTTTTAACATCTAATTTGAACTGAAGAATGGTATATGACTTTACAGATTTGAGAGCTTTGATACAACATGGAAAGCACTGTATGAATCAAGATGGTCAGTTGTTCAGCAGGATGAGTTAACCGCGGATTGGCAACAGATTTACTGGGAAAAGCATCTGCAGAAGTATGCAACCTTTTGAGTTCACAATGTTTGAGTAATAATGTGATTAATTATTTGTTTGATACATTTGTGTCGTCTTAATTTGTCATCTTAACAGTTGCCTTGATGCTATAGTAGAGGCGGTTTCAACCACTTTGTTTGATGGTGTTCTCGGTGAAGTTGAAATTCCAGGTAATTTCCACTGGCTTATAGTTAATAGTGGTGTGAAATCTCTTTTGGGCATATATTATACGATAATTGTTTCTGCAGATGCTTTGCTAAAATATATTAGTTATGAGGGGCACGTAAACGCATTAAAAAGCTACTCAAAGTTGGCTTATCATTGTGAACGATTTGGTCTATATGCTAGGTAAAACTTTAGTTTTGATTGCCTATTTTCGTTTTATGCTTGTGCAGTTTTCACTAAATGTTTCTAAGCATTGTTTTTGGCTTTATTCATATGCAGATGTCTGAGACTCCAAAGTGTTCATTGTGCTGCAGACATTGGTGTAAGATGAAGAAAGAATTATTTGAACTTATTTTATTGTATTATTTACTGATAACTGATATTTGCTTTTATGTAACAGCACTTATTAAGGAATTGTCTGTTGGAACATTTGGAAATACACTGGCTCAAGTCTAAGGAGCAGGTAACTAGTTTTTTTCCATGTTCCTTCAATATTGTTTTATTCTTTATTTTTAACTTTTTTTTCCAGGTTGAGGGTCTTAGCAAACTTCTCGAACAAAACAAGGAAACTTTGGCATCACTTGAATTTGTTCATTGCAAACTTCCTGCACATCTTGTGACTGCAATCTGCGAGTCACTTCATGTGAAGGGCCTTAAAACAAATGTAATTAAAAGTTTCTCAATTAAGAGATCAAGCTTTCTTGACTACTCACATTTTCCTTTACCTCTTGGTTTGGAATCATTATTAACAACAGCAAGGTGTGCTACGAGTATTTGTGTTTTAATTCCTTCGTTAGTTAACCCATAATCTGTATCATAGCTTGTAATTTTTGCTATTTCATGCCTAATTGTTGTATTTTTGTATCAGTGGTTTAACTTCTTTAATACTCTCTGACAATGCCATGTGGTGGAAAACTGCAAAATTGGTGTTTGATACACTGCTTGAAGCTGAATCTTGTTTACAAGTTCTTGATCTCTCAGAAAACCAAGTGAGGCTGTTTTACAGCTATATGTTTTCTTTATAATATGTAGATTTTATGTTACAATTTCAACATTTTAGATTGCTGGTTGGCTTTCACATTTTAAGTGGGGATCTCCAAGCTGTATTAATACGGATCGACAAATTAATAAATCATTGAAGTCGTTACGTGTGCTGAATCTGAGGTATTTAGAAAGCCATTATTGTTTATATGAAATTGCATGGCATCTTCTTTTACCGAAGAATAATAATTGCTGTTTGCAGATGCAATAATTTGCAAAAAGATGATGCCGATTGCCTTAAATATGCCATGGTTTATATGCCAAATTTAGAGGTCTTGAATCTAAGCGAAAATCCTCTTCGGGATGAAGGGATCAGGTCGGTACTTTTTGCGTTTTCAATAAATGATGACTCATATATGCCATGTAAAGTCTGGTCTAACATGTCATCTTATAATTGTAGGATTTTAATTCCATATTTGGTTGAGAAATCTAAATCTGACACTCCCCTTGCTGAGCTGCACTTGGAAAGTTGTGAACTTTCTTATCATGGTGCAAGTCAGCTATTAGAAGTTCTTGCCGCATCAAATGCCCCACTGAAATCTCTCTCCATTGGAGATAATCACCTTACCAGGTTGGTGTCTCCATAAGTACAGGTGGCAAAATGGTAGATAACAGGTGGAAATACATCGGTATGGTTTGCAACATGTTGGGTTGACCCAAAACAAGAACTATAAATTCCTTTAGTGTTACAAGTTAGATTACAGAACATTTAGGGATGTTGTATACATAGCCACATAGGCCCGTATCGAAAGGTTACTATAAGGTCATTGAAATTTCAAAATAGGATTTATACCAACAAAAATCAGTTTGGTTTAGTTTATGCCCATTCGGGCCAAAAAAATGCTGGAAATTGTAAAACGAACCAAATGCCCCTTACTCATGAGAATTGTATGTGCTTTTGGGAAGTTAACTTTAGAAATGATTATAACTTGTATACAGGATTTAACTTTAGAATTGTATGTGCTTTTTGGAAGTTTGAGGGCATGTTTGTTATATGACAATTTTTTTTGGCAAGAATTGGCATAAATTAAACGGAATTGATATTTAGGTTGCATGTACTTCTGTTTTGATTAACCTGTTGAATACTTGGGTGGCCTATTTATACATTATCTCAAAAGTATAATGGTTCAATAATAGATTACGATATATTAAATTAAATGATTTAGGAGCTTTTATACATTAAAAGCAAACTTTGGCCAGGTCTTTTTTCCATTTGACTCATTTTCTTTTCAAAATATATATTTTTTTATTTCACCTGAGTTGAAATATAATCTGAAACCTAGTAAGTAGGCTGCGATTGTTACTTCTATTCAGACCCTTTTAATGTAATCTATGTTTAAAATTTCATATGTTGACAATCTTTCCTCGCAGCAAATTCGGGGCATCTCTGGGAAGATACTTACTTTCAGGTATTCAAACCCTTGATGTTAAGGGAATCGGATTGGGTTTAGATGGTTTTTTGACGCACAAAAAGAAATAACTCATGACCTAAGCATTGCCCACATTAATATAAGGTTCACCACATTTATATTTTATCTAAATTGTTATCTTTATATAAAGAAAAAAACTCAATTGATGTATCTTGCATAGTGGTAATACTGGTGGAGGCAGAAGTGCAGATTTTTTGTCGAATGTTATTTCACACGCTCCAAAACTTGTTTCCGTCAATGCAAGCAGTAACTGGATACCTTTTGAATCACTACCTGCCATTTGCTCGTTCCTGAAAGCCGGTAAAGGTGAGCCAATTTATATCTTTTTTTACTACATATCTTTATAAAAGTATTTTAATAACAGAATGGAAGCGAACTATAAACTTAAAATACCATTTAGGGAGGCTCGAGCATTTAAATTTGGGACAGAATCCGTTGTGCAGCAAACCAGACATCGCTTCCCTGCTCGCTGAATATCAAGTGAATGGAAAACCAGATATCTTATTATCATCACCTGTTGCTGTTATTTCCCTTTATGATGATGATCCATAGTTGATGTGTATCCTCCAAAAGAAGGCAAGATATCGTTTTGTGTATATATGATTGATTTGTTATAGGATTATATAAATTATGCTGATCATTTTTTATTATTAGATGTTTTAGATCTATGATTGTTTTCTGTTAGATTTGTTGACAAAGACATTATCAGATTAATCTTCTAAAAAGAATGGGTTGGTGGGTGGGCTTTATCATGAAGTTATTATATCCCTCATTTTTGTCCTTCACGATAATGCTCATTTTTTGTAGGTATAGATTTCTACTTTTAAATATCGGTGATAAATGATTTGAGATGTATAAATGTGGTTAATGTAATATTTTTTTATTTATACGAGAACTATTTGTCAAGGATCTATGCATCTGTTTTTCACCCTCTAATTATTTAAAAAAAATGGGTCATTTTCTATATTCAAAGACTTATGATCATGCTAATAATATTACTAAATCAATAATATTTGCATGTTTCTTATATATAGCATAGACATGAATGTTACTATCTTAGCACTTCGAAACTTATTATTATTTTAGATGTTATTTCATAAATGTTTTCATATGAAATATTCATGATAAATGGTGTATTTCACTCGTAAGTGTTGGATCTTATATGTCCAAGGCACATACAAGATTGATGTAGTTAGTACGTCATAATCCAAGTCGGGTCATACTTAATAACAAGTTTAGCAAACACCAATTAAATATTTCATTGATGATATGATCATGCAATTAAATATTTACACCAATTTAGGAAATGGGTTTTCTAAATAAGTTACATATGAGGTGGAATTATAAGAATAATTTGTTCAAGAATATTATTTGATAATGTTATTTAAGTAGGTTAAATAACATCAAATAATTGAAGTATATATATTAGTTATACAATTAAGAGGTTAATTGTATAACTAATAGGAGTGTTAATTTAATAGAAGGGGTGTTTAAATTGGGTGGGAAACCCATTTAATCTCAAATTTTCGGCAGCCCACTAGAGGGGCATTCTTGGTCATTTTGTGCCTTGGAAAAATACACTCTTTATTAGTGTATTGAACACTCCATCTTCAAGGATCATCTCATACATGCAAAGAACCAAGAAATCCTTTTTCTCTCTACATTTTGAAGAAGAACAAGGCTGAAAATCGTTTTCAGCAGCTCCTTGGTTCGATCTAACAAGGCTGAAAAATCGTTTTCAGCAGCTCCTTGGTTCGATCTTTGGTGTCCAAATCCTAGCAAAAGAGGTGTTTGCTTTACACTTGTGGGTATGCAAGCTTGAGGACATCTACCTTGGTGTTTTGGTCATTCAAGAACATCATCATTTTCATCCAAATCCACGATTTTGACAGCTTTTAGAAGGTAGTTCCATTGTGTTGTTTTGGTTGTTTGTTTCATCTTGATAGATAGTTCAAACACATATATTCGATCCTATGTTCTTGGGTTTATTCATGTTAAGTAATAAACCTTAATTTTCAGATTATGAATCAATATATTAAGGCTTAAATCCGCTGCGTTTTTCATGTTTAAATGATTAAACAACTTTGATAAAGGTCCAACAAACCCAACATTGGCATCTAGACCCGGATATGTGGATGACTAGCTTCTTTTGTCCTTATAAAATAGGTTTTATGGGACTTTAACAACCTATTAGGGGCTGTTTTGTGATGATATGATGATACCCCAACCTTTCAAGGTTATATCTTGCATGCTTATGATTAAATCTTGAAAGGATGACATCAAATGGTTGATTGTGTTGTTTGGACATAACCTAAATGTTTTGATTCATGTTGGCCAGAACTTTAAGGTTATAAGAAGGGGTTCATTTTGTTCTTGAAATGATGTATATGGATACATATTTTAGTACATAACATAACCTTGACCATGTGTGTTTTGGATTTGGTTGATTGTGATTTTGTCATGTTGGTTGTATTCATTCAAAGGATTGTAATAATTTCTTTTGTGTTTCTATTTGGGTTGTAATTTATTTATTCATTTGGTTATGTAATAAATAGAATAGGTGCATTTCTTTATTAGAAAATTATATTAGGATATGATTTTGTAAAAGAAGATGCACAAGATGAAGACCCAAAAGGAAGGACACAAAAGTAATGGACACTTGAAGCATTTGGATGTGGAATCAAGTGGGAGTTCATGGACACATATGATGTGTCATTGTTAACCCTTAGGAAAGACCTTATGACAACACTTGTGATGGAAAACAAGTGTAGTCAACTTAGTGGCTATGGTTATGCACATATGTTTGTATGATTATGCTTGTTTGGTTGTTTGTTGTATGATTGTTCTTTGATATTTGGATATGCATAACAAACTCATTAGCAAACTTAACAATCTGAAAATTTATGGTTTCTAATCATTAAGTGGTTAATAAAAGGTTCTTAAAAGGATTAATGATTTTAATAAATGGGTTTTTATTTAAAAGGAGAATCATTGGGTACCATGTTTTGAAAGCATGCACATACAAGGTACATAGAGTTTTCAAAACTAGAATTAATGAAAACTAAAATCCCTTTGGAAACAAGTTTAACACCATCCTTTTACACAACACTCGAATAACTTGAGAACTATTTGTGGGATAAAGGTCACCTAACCACTTCTAGGGAACTTGTGTTTTGAGGTGAGCTTAACGTATTTGTGGGATGAAGGTCACCTAACCACTTGTATGTTTAAACTCACACGTGTGTGTAAGTAGGACGACTTGAATTGGAAACCATGTGCATAGGGTCATCGAAGCATGGCGTACAATGGTGTTGATGGGATTAAACATGCCAACCAAACATAAGATGTTTAACCGATCCCATAAAGGCTAGAAGTTACAAAAGGTTGCAATTGTCAAATGTTGACTACCTTGTTAATTTAAATAATGGGATAAAGGTCACCTAACCATTATTTGAATGTACGATGGATTCTAGATTTAATTATTAATTGTCTATGAGATATAAAAGGGTATTAATGATTAAAATATAATTTTTCAAATATACTAATAAGAACTTTGTAAATTTTGTAGAATAGCCGCAAACAGTAATGCTTACCACCCCGACCGTCCATACCTTATCACTGAGAACTATTTTAGAAAGGGATCGTCTGAACCAAAACAACTTTATGGACTGGTTTTGAAACTTGAGAATTGTTCTCAAGCAAGAGAAAAAGGCCTATGTCCTTGACGATCCCATTCCTGACCAACCCGACCCCGAGGATGTTGACGCCTATGTCGATTGGCTTCAGTATACTGAGGATTCCATGCAGGTATCCTGCCTCATGTTGGGAACTATGATTCCCGAACTCCAAAAGGACTTGGAGCATCTTGGGGCATATGACATGATTACCCAATTGAAGGGAATGTTCCTTCAACAAGCTAGGGTAGAGCGCTTCGAAACGGTTCGAGCGCTTCATACGTGTCGCATGGATCCTTAATGGCCTAACTAAAAGGTTTGAGACATTCATAATGAATTACAATATGAACGGATGGGACAAGAGCATTGGTGAGCTTCACACAATGCTCAAAACAGCTGAGGCGGGGATGGGTAGAAAGATTCTACCTGTTCTCTCGATTAATGAGGGAGGCAATAGGAAAAGGGCATTCCCCGATCCCAAGGCAAATGTTACCAAAGGAAAAGGGCACATCAAAGGCAAAGGGAAAGGGAAGGTTAAGACGGAACCACCAAAACCTAAGCTTATGAAACCTAAGGTAATGGAAAACGATCCATGCTTTGAGTGTGGTGAGATAGGACATTGGAAAAGGAATTGTCCAACCTATCTCAAAGAGTTGAGAAACAAGAGGGATGCTGGGCAGACCTCAGGTACATCTTTCATGATCCATATTGACTTAAATGTTATTTCTTCAAACACATGGGTATTAGATACCGGGTGTGGAACTCATATTTGACTAGGAACATAATTTCAGTTTCCATTTTAAAACAATATGGTTATGATTTAAAAGTTGTAAATGATGGTATTTATGTTTATATGGATGATGTATTTTATTTCAAGGCTATGCCTTTTAATGGTATTTATGAATTGGTTCATGATGATTCATCCTATAATAACACATTATACCAATCAAGCACCAAGAAACTTAAAATGGGTTTAAGTGATTCTTATCTTTGGCATTGTCGTCTTGGTCACATAAACAAGAATCGGATTCAAACACTTCAAAGAATGGTCTTTTGAAAACAAATGAAAACTGTTCATTTGATAAGTGTGAATCTTGTTTACAGGTAAGATGACCAAGTCGCCCTTTAGTGGTACTAACGAGAGGGCAAAAGACTTATTAGGAATCATACATTCGGATGTATGTGGTCCTTTTAAGACAATGACAAGGAATGGTGAAAGATACTTTATTACCTTTACTGACGATTACAGTCGCTATGGTTATGCGTACTTGATGACACATAAACATGAAGCTTTTGAAATGTTCAAAATCTTCAAGAATGAAGTAGAAAATCAACTCAATAGAACTATCAAAGTTCTCCGTTCAGATAGAGGAGGTGAATACCTCAGTGAGGCTTTTCAGGATCATCTAAGAAGTTGTGGGATTGTCTCACAACTTACTCCTCCCGGAACACCACAACATAATGGTGTGTCTGAAAGGAGAAACCGAACCCTATTGGATATGGTTCGATCTATGATGGCTATAAGCTCACTACCTCTATCATTTTGGGGTTTCGCACTACTCTCCGCGACTCGTATTTTGAATATGGTCCCAACCAAGAAAGTGGATTCGACACCTTTTGAAATATGGCATGGAAGAGTTCCATCGCTATCATATTTAAAAGTATGGGGTTGTGAAGCTTATGTTAAGCTTAACACCAAAACAAACTGGAAAGTCGATCGACTAAGTGTATATTTGTTGGATATCCAAAAGACTGTATAGGATACTACTTCTTTGATCCAACAGAGCAAAAGGTATTTATTGCTTGAAAGGCAGAGTTCTTGGAAGCCAAGTTCCTTATGGAAGGAATGACGTATAGAACAGTGGAATTTGATGAGGATCAAGATCCACAAGCCGATACACGTTTGGTTGACACTAGCAATCAACAGGAGATTGTTGATGATGATTAAGAGGTTGATCGATACACACAAAACAGTTCGCAGATCTTGTAGAGTTAGCATTCCACCCGAAAGATATGGATTTTTCATGGATGGATGCTACGTGGTTGACTCCGATGAGCCAACTACATACCATGATGCAATGTCCAATTTGGATTGTGATAAATGGCTGGAAGCCATGAATGTAGAGATGCAATCCATGTATGACAACCAAGTTTGGGATTGGTTGACCCTCCACTTAACTCCAAACCGGTTGGATGCATTTGGGTTTTCAAGAAGAAAACAGATATGCATGGAAACTTGGATACTTACAAGGCAAGACTTGTAGCAAAAGGTTTCACTCAAACTCAAGGGGTTGATTATGATGAAACCTTCTCACCTGTGGCAATCTAAAGTCTATTAGGATATTGTTTGCCATTGCTGCTCATTATGATTATGAGATTTGGCAAATGGATGTCAAAACCGCTTTTCTTAATGGACATCTCGAAGACTGTCCATATGGTTCAGCCTGAAGGTTTTGTCGATCCAAAACATCCTAATAAAGTATGCAAGTTAAAGAGATCAATCTATGGATTGAAACAAGCATCGAGAAGTTGGAATCAACGTTTTGATGAAGAGATCAAGAATTTGGTTTCATCAAGAACGCTGACGAGGCTTGTGTGTATAAAAAGGCTAGTGGGAGTGTAATTACATTCTTAGTATTGTATGTTGATGACATACTACTATTTGGAAATGATATTCCAACCATGGAAGGTGTTAAAACCTGGCTTGGAAATTGTTTTTCCATAAAAGATCTCGGTGAAGCCGCCTATATTTTGAGAATAAAGATCTATAGGGATAGATCGAGGCGGTTGATAGGTCTATACCAAAGTGCATACATTGATAAAATCTTGAAAAGGTTTAAGATGGAAAACTCTAAGAAAGGTATGGTACCTATTCAAAGAGGGACAATATTGAGTGCATCTCAATGTCCAAGCTCAAAGGATGAGCAAGATCGTACGAATGACATCCCATATGCGTCTGCCATAGGATCCATCATGTATGCGATGATATGCACTAGACCGGAAGTGTCATGCGCGTTAAGCATAACAAGCAGATATCAGCAGAATCCAGGTAATAGTCCATTGGATGGCTATTAAAAGTATATTGAAATACCTTAGGAGGACTAAGGATATGTTTCTAATATACGGATCTGATGAAGAGGAACTCGTTGTAAAGGTTACGCGGATGCGAGTTTCCAAACTGATCGAGATGATTCTCGATCATAATCGGGGTATGTCTTCATTATGAATGGAGGAGCAGTGTCTTGGAAGAGTTCAAGCAAGACATGGTAGCATTGTCCACTACAGAATCTGAATACATAGCCGCCTCATTGGCGGCTCAGGAAGCTGCATGGATAAAGAAGTTTATCGCCGATCTAGGGGTGGTCTCTACCATTCAAGACCCCTAGAAATCTTTTGTGATAACGAGGGTGCGATTGCTCAAATCAAGGAACCTGTGCACATCAAAAGACTAGCACATTGAGCGGAGATTTAATTAAATAAGGGATGAAGTTGAAAAGGGAAGATATGTATTCGCAAAGTTCACACTGATCAAAACATTACGGATCCACTCACGAAGCTCCTTGAAAGGGCAAAGCATGAAAGTCATACTTGTACCTTAGGACTTCGATATTCTAGTGATTGGAATTGATCTGTTTAGTATTAATATTGAAAATATGGAACAATTGTAATAATTAACTCTTCTATATACGATATTTTTGAGTTATGTTCCTTTTTAGCATGTTTACATCCATGAATATGTCTATTATTCTAAATGTCCGTAGTCGGTCATATTTGTGGGAACAAATATGAATAAGACTATTATGAACTTGGATTGGTGGATATTCATAAGGCATGAATATAGAGCAATTGGTTGCTGCCAAGGTTTATAGATATTTGTGGGATACGAATATTGGACTGACCCGCATCTTAAATCTTACTACATGAATCTTATTGATTGATCATAAGTAAATTTGAGTAAAGGCAATATCATTTGTATCCTCCGACCTGAGATACATATTGGGTTTTGATATTCACCAAGTGTTATACCTTGGGCTATTTCTTCGCTGATCTGAAATAATGGTCAGTACATAAGGCTATGTTCAGGTATGACATAAGGTGATTATGAGAAACGTATGTAGTCAAGATGAATTTGTTCCTCTTATTCATTGAGAGCATGATGTCTAAGGTCTGATTAAGTTAAATCAACAAGGAATGATCATTCTGTGTCCTTGGATTTAACATGACATCTGTAACAAAAGGATAAATGATTGATTCACTTAAATCATTTCAAGTTGGATACTTGAAGGGGATGATGTTATTGAATGGCTTTTAAGTCATGCGTATTAAGGGTAGTAAACCGTTGTTAGGCGGTATTTACTGCTTGCATCAAATCTTCTATGAACCTTGCAAGTGCTTATATGTACAAGATTGATGTGGTTAGTACGTCATGATTGGATCTTATATGCCCAAAACACATACAAGATTGATGTGGTTAGTACGTCATGATCCAAGTCGGGTCATACCCAATAAAAGTTTAGCAAACACCAATTAAATATTTCATTGATGATATGATCATGTAATTAAATATTTACACCAATTTAGGAAATGGGTTTTCTAAATAAGTTGCATATGAGGTGGAATTATAAGAATAATTTGTTCAAGAATATTATTTGATAATGTTATTTAAGTAGGTTAAATAACATCAAATAATTGAAGTATATATATTAGTTATACAATTAAGAGGTTAATTATATAACTAATAGGAGTGTTAATTTAATAGAAGGGGTGTTTAAATTAGGTGGGAAACCCATTTAATCTCAAATTTTCGGCAGCCCACTAGAGGGGCATTCTTGGTCATTTTGTGCCTTGGAAAAATACACTCTTTATTAGTGTATTGAACACTCCATCTTTAAGGATCATCTCAAACATGCAAAGAACCAAGAAATCCTTTTTCTCTCTACATTTTGAAGAAGAACAAGGCTGAAAAATCGTTTTCAGCAGCTCCTTGGTTCGATCTAACAAGGCTGAAAAATCATTTTCAGCAGCTCCTTGGTTCGATCTTTGGTGTCCAAATCCTAGCAAAAGAGGTGTTTGCTTTACACTTATGGGTATGCAAGCTTGAGGACATCTACCTTGGTGTTTTGGTCATTCAAGAACATCATCATCTTCATCCAAATCCACGATTTTGACAGCTTTTGGAAGGTAGTTCCATTGTGTTTTTTTGGTTGTTTGTTTCATCTTGATAGCTAGTTCAAACACATATATTCGATCCTATGTTCTTGGGTTTGTTCATGTTAAGTAATAAACCTTAATTTTCAGATTATGAATCAATATATTAAGGCTTAAATCCGCTGCCTTTTTCATGTTTAAATGATTAAACAACTTTGATAAAGGTCCAACAAACCCAACAGTAAGCTGGTGAGAGTTTGAATCCTATGTTGTGTATGTTCGATGATGTTAAGAGTAGTTGGTAGAAGTAGATTAGGTTTCTATTGAAAAATTTACTTGTAACTAAAAAAATGATGATATGTAAATTTCATATTAAGTGACCATCATACTATTCAATCAATTTTTTTAAGTGCCGATGTTGCAAAATACTAGTCGGACGATTAATCGGCGACTAGTCAAAGGTCGACACCTCTCCGCTTCGATTAGTGTAACATCCGACCCATTTCAACTTGAAACCCGAACTCGTTTATATTAACCAACGGAATTTATTTTATTTCAATGTGAGCGCAGTAATATTGTTATTTAATTCACATTATAATCATATAGTAATTAATATGATTTTATAGAAAAATTATAAAATTATATTAGTAATTACGAAACTTAGTTATCAAATTTAAAAAAATAAATAAAATAACTTTAAATATTTTTTAGGTTTTCAAAGATTTAATAAAAAAATAATAATATTAATAATAACAATGACTTATAAAAAATTTATTAAATTTAAAAAAGGTTGGAACTTAAAGTAAATTAAGTGCAGGGGCATTTATGTAATTTGTGAAACTTAAAATAAAAGTTTCAAGCATAAAATAACAAAACTCTAAACCACGGGGGCCAAAGTGTAAATTTTTTTAAATAACCCATCCCCCCACCCGTCGCCCCTTTCTCACCATCCGGCCACCATCTCCGGCCACTCTCCGGCGAGACCATAACACCCAAAACCACTCGTTTTTGACCGAATCAATCACCCCCACTAATCACGCGTAATGATTCGAACCCATGCCCCAAAACAATTTAAAATTTGAATCGTTTAGTGCGATCTACAACCAAACCCGACCGCCCCACTAAAAATCGAATCAAAATTGAGTGGAAACTCGATTAATGTACTCAATCAATCAGCCTGGAATCGCATAATCACGATTATAATAATAATCAAAACATTAATTTAACATAAAATCAGTTCAATCACCTACAAAATCAACCCGAATGTTCGACAATTGAGTTGAACTCGTACACATAGTTAAACATCAAATTACCCCTATAAATAGAGGGCAAGGCTCCTTTACTCTCACCTAAACTCCCTCCAACCCAAATTTGATCAAACACACACGTACACATCGATTCAAGATCGGGTTTCATCACGACCTGTTCTTCGTTAGGTTCATCTCCAATCCATCATCATACGGGTAATTAAACATACATACACACTCGGTTTTATATGGGGAATCAAAGCCCCATGATTAAATCAGCATTAACATCGAATCGATCTTTAATTTTGAATCTGTTCAATCTAGGGTTCTTAGGATTTGGGGGTTATTCTGTGTTTGTGTTTAAAAGGTTTGGGAACCGAGAATAACCGCGGCTGTATGCCTTGGTTCACCGGTTCCCGACTCACAAGCTGACTTGGAGGTCCTGGGTTCGACCCGGGCACCCCCAACTTATTTTTTAGGCTTTTTAAGCCTTAATTTAAATAGGAAAATTTTTGAAAATTATAAAAATGTTTCTACAAACATTAAATATTTTTAAAACCATCTAATTATTTTCTAAAATTTATCTTAATATTTTATTTATTTATTTTATTATTATTTTTTAAATAAATAATATAACTAGTTTAATTTCCCGTAAAAATATATTTCAAATATGATTTATCTTATTGAATCATTATATGTTCAATAATTTAATTAAGTTATTCTCTTCCTTAGCTTAATAATTATTATTTCAAATAATATAAAATAGGTCGTTTAATACTTTTGCATCTTATCAAAATATTATTTGTTCTTCTCGCGCGTTAATGATCTAACAAATGGTCAAATGTATTGATAGATTTATTTCTATTAATTTTCAACCATACTCACTCTAAATAAATTCATTTTGTTTCAAGACATTCAAACTAAATAAATTATTTTATTTAAACTATCATTCAAAACCCAATGGAAACCCTAATACATTCCCAATTCTCAAATCACTATTATTCTAATTCGAGGCACCGTTCCTTAGGTTAATCATAAGGAAATCGTTGGCGCCTAATCTATCACGTTCAAATTTAAATCTCATCAATCAGGTGAGTATTCATAATCCCATTTTATATCATTTCTTATTTGGGAGAAATCATGTGACCCAATATTCAATCGTGTTATTATATTGTTATTCATTCTAAATTCAATTCAAGACAGGTTATGTTATTACTTGCAACTATGTGAACATACTATGATAAACTGAACGTAGTAGGAACCCTAATACAATCAATCAATCAATTCTGGTATCAATGGTAGATCTACTGGTTTGGATAACCCACCCCATATGAATAGTCGAGTGGTGATTGTGCCAGAGGCGAATAGTCAATCTATGGTGTATGTTGTAACATCCCGTGTTTTTATAAAACAAATAAGTCAAATACGTTGACGTTAAATTTCAATAATAATAATAATAATAATAATAATAATAATAATAATAATAATAATAATAATAATAATAATAATAATAATAATATAAAGTCCAGGGGGTATTATGCAATTTTTGAAACTTAAAAATTTGAGTTCTGGCATAAAATAACAAAGATAAAACCTCAGGGACCATTTGTGTAATTTTTAAAATTACAAAACCAACCCCCGCCCACCCCCGATTTTCCGGCCGTCGTTCGGCCAAAAATCTGGCGACCTCCGGCGACTCCAAAAACCACAAAATACTCGAATTTAAACACCGAAAATCATAACAAATCGCTCGAGGACAAAATTCGAACCTAACACACTCGTTAATCATTCAAATTACAGCTTCTATAACCAATAATCGACCCCTTTCACTTTCGGCCGAAGTGCGGCACTACAACGAGCACTAAACACTAAAATAAACAAAAGAAAACGCATATCCTTGATCATTTTATCGTTTCCAATCGTCCACGAGTTCAAATTGCTATAAAAGGACACAATTATAGAAATCAATCTTCACCCTCATTCTCGACCTGCAACTCGATCAACAGCCACCCCCCGAGCCTTATAACTCACAAATAACATAGGGCTTTTGATCATTGACATCATTAGAAGCTATCTGTGCAATTAATTTGATTTTCATCAAAGTTTGATCAACATTCGAATTCTAGTTGAACCGCGACCTGTTCTTTATTGTTCTTATCATCAAATCAATTCGAAACAGGTAATTAAACATACCCATATACTCGATTTTACATAGGGATTAAAAGCCCTAACATTAATTTGATTATTAACATCGATTTGATCTTCAATTTGGATCAAATCGGATTAGGGTTCTTCGAAATTGGGGGAAACTGGAAAAACCAGTTTAAAAACAATTCGGGCGGAGTTCTATCGAGGCTGTATGCCTTGGTTCACTGGTTTGGGGTGTGTGTGTGCAGGTGAGAGGTCCAGGGTTCGACCCCGGCAACCTCTTTTATTTTTTTAAAGCTTTTTAACCATTTTAAAAATACAAAAATTCTTAAAAATTATAAAAATAAATATTATAAATTTCCCATATTTTAAATCCTACATAATTATTTCTGTAAATTTCTTTTATTTAAAAACCTTAATAAATTTTTATAAAATATTATTTATAAACATTAAAAATACTTATTTTTATAAAATAGATTCTAAACCGTGTATAACTACGAAATAATCACAAAATTATAGAAAATTACATATACTATAGTTTCATAATTATTTACAAATGTAATGATAGGATATATTTTTATACGTTAACTAATGAATTATTATTAAACGATTACAAAGAATACATACATAACATATTTAAATGGTATAAATCTTTTGAATAAATCAAAATACAAGAAAATATATTGTTATCCAAAATCCCACAATTCAATTTAAATCCTAATATCATTAGGTATAAAATCAAAATCAAATATATATAATCGTGTACGTCAACCTGAATCCAACCAAATATATCTATTGGCGTTGAATACATTTTTAAAGTCCTAGTTACAATAAATAATAGGTATTGAACGTGTTTGATCGTGCACTGCCTTATTCTGTGAAGTCTTTGTGCATTACATCAATTCAAGGTGAGTTTCGTGGCCCCTTTTTATGCTTATACAATCGTTTCAATCTTTTCCAAACTTGGGGGAAAAGTATGCTCACCCGTTTTAATGCTGTACAACTTTCATACAACTTTCATACAATTTTCATACTTGGAATCAACGTGATACTGTTTTCATACTCTGATACATACATGATGTTGCTGTGTGGTTCTTCTTACAACCATTAATTCCGGGTTAGGAACCAACGGATAGGTATTGGTAGTACTACTGGGTTGACACCCCCACCCTTCGACGATTGGTTAACTTGCGAGTTACCAACACAGCTGCCAGCAATCCGACCAAGGGTGAATATATTCCGTCAGATTTATATGCATAACGTCATTAGGTTTGGTTGTCTTTAAACACATGTTATGTGGTTTGTGCTTGCAGTATGATTCCATATCAATTCTATACAGCATCAAATGTTTTAAATTTAAACCTGCGGAACTCACCAACATTATGTGTTGACATTTTTGAGCATACCTTTTCAGGTGAACATAATCAAAGAGGATAGCTAGAGTTGATGCCTTAGCCGAGACCCTCAGGATTTCAATAAGCTTTGCATAGTCATGTATATCATTTGTTCCATTTGTGAACTGTGTGTAATTTAGATTTGGAACTAATAAGACTATGATAGTCGTGGAACTGACTAACCACGACACAAGTCACCATTGTGTCGGGCGACGTCATGACACGAGGATTTTGCATATAATATGTCTCTGTAATTATACCATGTGTTATGACGATCCCGTCCGTCGCATCCTCGTGTTTCCGCTATAAGCGAGGGTGTGACAGATTGGTATCAGAGCCTTGGCTATAGAGATTTAGGTGGAGAATTCGACCTAGACTATAACCTAAGAACCTTCATATAGAATGCATGCTAGGGACTGTGTGCATTTGATTTTACCTAAATGTTCTTCATGATTTGTGTGACATATAGACACCTGTATTCTGGATTTCCTGGCAAAAGGCCTTCGGGCTAAGGCAAGCGTATTCGTATAAATCTCATTGCGAGACCCGTTACGCTACCTGAGGATTTCTGGGATGAGTGATAAACTATGGTCAATACACAAATCTACAAGGCAAATGGGTCAAGTATATTAAGTCTATGAACTTAATATACAGGTATATTCCTATATACCTAATAATATACAAGTATGTTCCTACATACTTGACTTTATACATATACACGTATTATCTGAACATCCTGAGAAAGACATTAATACTCTTAGTTTTTCTACATGGGATACTTTGATACTAGAACTTTACGCTTGTATGCGTACAAAATCATATTATTAGGGAACTTCGGTGATCACGCGTAGTGTAGATCTCGGATATTAAAATCCGACCCTATCATGGTTATGACTGAATCCTGAAAGTATGATGAATATACAGTTATCATTAGACTTAATGTGCTTATATGCTTATTTGCTATTACATGCTATTATTGGAATACTGGCTCATGGACATAAGGACATTACTTATTTGTGCTTGATGAATCTAAATAATACTATGATGTTAACTTGGGGTAAGTGAAGTTAAGAGTGATCATGCAAGGTAGATTACCATTACGGTGCACACGTAATTGCAATTCACCATGCATGAGAAGTCTGGCTAATCTTACCATGAGGTAATGATCATGAGTATCACAAGTTTCTATTCTATACCCTAGAGTGCTAGGGTCATAATTCTAGTAAGTCCTTGTTGAAGGCAATCAAATATTATAAGTCCTTGTTGAAGGCAATCAAACATTATAAGTCCTTGTTGAAGGCAATCAAACAATATAAGTCCTTGTTAAAGGCAATCAAACATTATCAACATTTACTCAAGTCCTGTCCTACTAAGAGCCTTCATGTTAAGTGATGCTAAGGATAAACGGATGTCACGTAACTGGTTTAGGCATCGTTCTAGGTATACCACGGATGTGGTGGGAACGCTGCGGGAACCCTATATATAAGTATCCTTGGTATACCAAGAATGTGTTTAAACTGGGCTACGTGATTATCCCGATTGTCTGAGGCATGATGCTATTATGACTCTTAACTCTATGCTATGTTGCTACCTTATATGTTACTTGGTGGCTATACTCTATTATGTGCTAATACTTGATGCTAAGTGTTGTATGATGATTACTTGTGAATGCTATTGATCTTGGATGCTTTCGGCGGTGTGGTTCTTATTTGTGGGTCTACTTTGTGGTTCTTCTTTGCCGAGCATCCATTACAACCATTAGTTCCAGTAATGGGACCTAAGGATTGGTTTGGTTGTAACCTATACGTATGCGCTTTGTGGGTCTTGCTACGTCATATAAACCTATACGTATGCGCTTTGTGGGTCTTGCTACGTCATATAAACTTATACGTATGCGCTTTGTGGGTCTTGCTACGTCATATAAACTTATACGTATGCGCTTTGTGGGTCTTGCTACGTCATATAAACTTATACTTATGCGCTTTATGGATCTTGCTACGTTATATAAACTTATACGTATGCGCTTTGTGGATCTTGCTACGTCATATAAACTTATACGTATGCGCTTTGTGGGTCTTGCTACGTCATATAAACTTATACGTATGCGCTTTGTGGATCTTGCTACGTTATATAAACTTATACGTATGCGCTTTGTGGATCTTGCTACGTCATAAAAACTTATACGTATGCGCTTTGTGGATCTTGCTACGTCATATAAACTATACGTATGCGCTTTGTGGATCTTGCTACGTCACATTAAACTATTTACACTTTGGGAATGTTTTCTTTACAGCCATCAATTCCCGTGTGAAACCGATGTATAGGTTTGACTGTAGCCATTTATAACTGGTAAAACCGTCGATACATAAGTGTAGTCGCGGTGGCTCTTATTAAACTTACAATACGTTATTCTTTAGGATGATGCTAAGGAAAATTGGGGTGTTATGTAACCAGTTTAAGCGTCATTTAAGGTATATCGTGGATGTGGTGGGAACGCTGCGGGGAACCCTATATATAAGCATCACCGGTATACTAAGAATGTGTTTAAACTGGGCTACGTGATGATCTTGATGGACCGAAGCATAGGTTATTGGAACTTGATTATGAGATTATATGTCTTACACCTTGAATCTTATCAATACCCACACAAATCTTAAATCATATTCTAAGGCATTGTGTGCCTAAATCAAATGGTTATCAAAATAAGCTTTGAATCGTAATCCGTGGTTTTCAAAATCTCGTCAAAGTCGGTGCCTCACCACCCAATACATGCAAGGTTGGAAGAGTGGGATAGTATCTGCTTATCGGAACGCGTGTCTTCAATAAGGTTATGGCTGACCTCATATCTTGAGAAGTCCATATATTCCCTTCGATTATGAATCGAATGTTCACATCTCATTGTGATGTCGAATCATTTCTTGTCCTTGATTTCGTCTTTCTGATTTAAATTCTTCAAAATTTGAACACCATCATAACAAATTCTGTTATCTCGAACTTCGATCTTAAGCTTGTAATCATGATTTTTTCCTTCGATACACTGATGTAACTTGAAATTTTCCGAATTCCTAATTCATATCAATTTTCCTTTCGTCGTTAAGTCAATCTTCATACTGCTTGCACCGTGGGAAATGCAAGAGTTTTCAAGACAACCTATGACTAAGAACACTCGTATCTCCTAAATGATTCTATCTCATCAAAGCAGGGGAGATTCCCTTACTTTGATGATCTCTATTACGATAAATGGTTTTTTCCATTTGTTTGTTTTGTAAAATTTCATCCTCTGGATTAGGGTGACTTCCTTATCTTGAGGATTGACTTCAATTATTCTCATTGGAATTTACATTTCACAAATGACATGATCTCACAAAAATGGGATTGAAACCCGTATTTTGGTAACAAATGTCAACCCTCGATTGTTTTTTTTTATTATCAAGATAAGCATGAATTCCGTACCTTGATCTCAACTCTTGATCTTCAACTTACCATGGTTGTAATCAAGTAACGAGAAGGATGAAGTAATTTGAAGGGTGAACCAATGTTGGTGATTCGACCTATCAAGCCAAAGCATGATCTCTAAACCTAAACGGAGACCCGATCGCATTAAGTTGATTTTGATTCCAATCTTGGAGCACTTAAATTCTTAAATCGATTTCCCTCCCTTTATCCTCATATTTTGACCTAGCTATATGGAAATATTTATTCCTTATCTATCGACTTTCATTTTGAGTTATCATCAAAACGTGATTGTGCGATGGTAGCCTTCCTAAACAATCCCTCTACTGAAGATATTATCACTTATAAACATGACTTTCTAGTCATATAAATGGTCTCAGCTGTGCTTATGGTTTGTTGAACTGCGTATGTAAACTTACTTGGATATTACTATCTTGCAAAACATGTTTACAAATATTTTTCCTATTGTTTGCGTCACTTCTTGATTCGCTTTTGAATCCTTAACCTTGAAAATCATTAAAATTCTATCTTGGATTTGAACAACAAGACCCGTTATGATCCTCATTGCGATGTGGATATAAAGGTTCATAAACCTTCGTAACTTGAAGATATGGGTTTGGCCTAAAGGAAAAGACGTAACTTGGTATGTGTCCAAGTGTCTTACCTTCACATATGACAAGACCTAACCTCCGTGAATCTCCTGTTTAACTTTTCATTCACTAAGTGCCTCTTATCTTAGCTATTATGATGACAATTGGTGCATTATAGACCGATTGGCTAAAAATTCAATTCGACCCATTATCTCACAACGTCGAGAAATTAACCTGCATCTGTTTCAAATATTCGTATATCGTGGTATGACGTTAAAACATCAATCGTTATTCTGAATGATTGATTCATTTTCTGTTTTAATAATATTCTTAACCATCATTGTGAACCCATTCCAAGATCTTCGCATAGCGTATTATTCTTAGACCGATGGTGGGTCAAAGGAGAAAATACATACTCACAAGATATGCGTTAAGGTCGTTTCAGATGGTGACGTTTGGGATTCTTAAATTCCAACGGATAACCTTTCTTATCATTGCTGGTCTTTTAATGATTTCTAGACTTCACCTTATCACGAAATTATATTCTGGAAGTTGTGATTATAAGTCTAACATACCATGGTAACTCGTCATCGTGTTCTAACGTTCCATATGCCAAATCTCAAAGAGAATCTCGCGATTCTCTGGAAGAGTTCAAATTGGCATACATTATGTCAAGAATCTTGTAAAAGATTCTATACAAATGAAACAAAGCCGGATACCTATTGTCAAAGTCCGCTGGGAATCTAAACGTGGCCCAGAGTTCACCTGGGAACGTGAGGACCAAATAAAATCTTAGTATCCTCATCTTTTCGTTTCAGCCTTCTTGTGATTAAAATTTCGAGACGAAATTTCCTAAAGCAGGGGAGACTGTAACATCCCGTGTTTTTATAAACAAATAAGTCAAATACGTTGACGTTAAATTTCAATAATAATAATAATAATAATAATAATAATAATAATAATAATAATAATGTCCAGGGGGTATTATGCAATTTTTGAAACTTAAAAATTTGAGTTCTGGCATAAAATAACAAAGATAAAACCTCAGGGACCATTTGTGTAATTTTTAAAATTACAAAACCAACCCCCGCCCACCCCCGATTTTCCGGCCGCCGTCCGGCCAAAAATCCGGCGACCTCCGGCGACTCCAAAAACCACAAAATACTCGAATTTAAACACCGAGAATCATACCAAATCGCTCGAGGACAAAATTCGAACCTAACACACTCGTTTAATCATTCAAATTACAGCTTTTAGAACCAATAATCGACCCCTTTTACTTTCGGCCGAAGTGCGGCACTACAACGAGCACTAAACACTAAAATAATAAAGAAAACGCATATCCTTGATCATTTTATCGTTTCCAATCGTCCACTGAGTTCAAATTGCTATAAAAGGACACAATTATAGAAATCAATCTTCACCCTCATTCTCGACCTGCAACTCGATCAACAGCCACCCCCCGAGCCTTATAACTCACAATAACATAGGGCTTTTGATCATTGACATCATTAGAAGCTATCTGTGCAATTAATTTGATTTTCATCAAAGTTTGATCAACATTCGAATTCTAGTTGAACCGCGACCTGTTCTTTATTGTTCTTATCATCAAATCAATTCGAAACAGTAATTGAACATACCCATATACTCGATTTTACATAGGGATTAAAAGCCCTAACATTAATTTGATTATTAACATCGATTTGATCTTCAATTTGGATCAAATCGGATTAGGGTTCTTCGAAATTGGGGGAAACTGGAAAAAGTTTAAAAACAATTCGGCGGAGTTCTATCGCGGCTGTATGCCTTGGTTCACTGGTTTGGGGTGTGTGTGTGCAGGTGAGAGGTCCCGGTTCGACCCCGGGCAACCTCTTTTATTTTTTTAAAGCTTTTTAACCATTTTAAAAATATACAAAAATTCTTAAAAATTATAAAAATAAATATTATAAATTTTCCATATTTTAAATCCTACATAACTATTTTCTGTAAATTTCTTTTATTTAAAAACCTTAATAAATTTTTATAAAATATTATTTATAAACATTAAAATACTTATTTTTATAAAATGGATTCTAAACCGTGTATAACTACGAAATAGTCACAAAAATTATAGAAATTACATATAATATAGTTTCATAATTATTTACAAATGTAATGATAGGATATATTTTTATACGTTAACTAATGAATTATTATTAAACGATTACAAAGAATACATACATAACATATTTAAATGGTATAAATCTTTTGAATAAATCAAAATACAAGAAAATATATTGTTATCCAAAATCCCACAATTCAATTTAAATCCTAATATCATTAGGTATAAAATCAAAATCAAATATATATAATCGTGTACGTCAACCTGAATCCAACCAAATATATCTATTGGCGTTGAATACATTTTTAAAGTCCTAGTTACAATAAATAATAGGTATTGAACGTGTTTGATCGTGCACTGCCTTATTCTGTGAAGTCTTTGTGCATTACATCAATTCAAGGTGAGTTTCGTGGCCCCTTTTTATACTTATACAATCGTTTCAATCTTTTCCAAACTTGGGGGAAAAGTATGCTCACCCGTTTTCAATGCTGTACAACTTTCATACAACTTTCATACAATTTTCATACTTGGAATCAACGTGATACTGTTTTCATACTCTGATACATACATGATATTGCTGTGTGGTTCTTCTTACAACCATTAATTCCGGGTTAGGAACCAACGGATAGGTATTGGTAGTACTACTGGGTTGACACCCCCACCCTTCGACGATTGGTTAACTTGCGAGTTACCAACACAGCTGCCAGCAATCCGACCAAGGGTGAATATATTCCGTCAGATTTATATGCATAACGTCATTAGGTTTGGTTGTCTTTAAACACATGTTATGTGGTTTGTGCTTGCAGTATGATTCCATATCAAATTCTATACAGCATCAAATGTTTTAAATTTAAACCTGCGGAACTGACCAACATTATGTGTTGACATTTTTGAGCATATCTTTTCAGTTGAACATAATCAAAGAGGATAGCTAGAGTTGATGCCTTAGCCGAGACCCTCAGGATTTCAATAAGCTTTGCATTAGTCATGTATATCATTTGTTCCATTTGTGAACTGTGTGTAATTTAGATTTGGAATTAATAAGACTATGATAGTCGTGGAACTGACTAACCACGACACAAGTCACCATTGTGTCGGGCGACGTCATGACACGAGGATTTTGCATATAATATGTCTCTATAATTATACCAAGTGTTATGACGATCCCGTCCGTCGCATCCTCGTGTTTCGCTATAAGCGAGGGTGTGACATATGTGTGCAGGTTTATTATATGAAAAGTGTCAAGTCAAGGGGTTTATATTGTGTCGGTTTATCTATATGATTCGCTATTGCATTATAAGTCTTAATATTACCTTGTGAATTGGATTATTCTCATTCAAACAATCAATCTATATGTATATCAAACTGTGATTACTCACCGGCTAATTTTTAGCTGACTCGTTACTTTTCATATGATTTCAGATTAAGCAACTTAGTGGACTTCTACATGCTCATTTAAGACCCGGACTTAGTCAAAATAAAAGACAATTACTATTTATGACTTCAGCTGTTGTAATTGCATATGTTAAACTCATGTTATCTTGTAATCTGATTTTAATATTATCTCCACTATTAGACGACCATGTGTTATGAACAATCAATCATCCCCTCGTCCGCTCCGATGATTCCGCTCGGTCGGGGTGTGACAGATTGGTATCAGAGCCATGGTTATAGGGAATTAGGTTATTAGAAACTGAATGACCTAGACTATAACTAAGACCTTACTTACGAGTCCACTCGTACTTGAATGGGATTTTTATGTGCCTTACATGTTAGACACTCTTCTAGGTTAGGTGCTTTAAATGGATATCCTCCTACTCTTGATCATGACTAATACACACCCAAAATTCCCAAAACATATACTAAGGCATTGGTGCCTAAATCACATGATTTCCAAATTTCAAATTTCAAATCTCAAATCGATACTTATGGTTTTCAAATCCCGTCAAAGTCAATGTCCCATAACTGGATTCATGTAATGCTGGAAGAGTTGGATACCCGTATCTCGGGGTGTTCTGTCTAGGCAAGGTATTCGTATAAATCCAAATCAACCGATGGATCTGTCTACCTTACCTGGGAACCCTCGGATGAGTATCTGCTTATAGGTATGCATGTCTTCAATAAAGTTGTGGTTGACCTACTACTTTGGGTAGTCAACGTACTCGCTTTGATTTACGAATCAAACGATTACACTCGGAACATCTCATTGTTATTATGCCAGATTCCCGATTGTCATTTTCATGTTGTATAGCTCATATTACCCAATTCTCATAAAATATATTAATGATATTTCAGAATGTCTTCTCGTCAAATCCGTTTGCGGTCTAGAAACTCCGGCCGCAAGATTGCTGCCCTTGTAGCCCGGGAGGTTGTTGTGGTCATACCAACCCTCCTAACTCATCTGAATCAAGGCGCGAACCCTGATCCAATCCCTGTTGGTCCTAGCCCTCCATATGCTTGTACCTACAATCACTTCAGTTCTTGCAACCCTACTAAGTTTAGCGGGACCGAAGGAGCCACTGGTCTTTTAAAGTGGTTTGAAAGTATCGAGAACACTTTCCTCAATAGTGAGTGTCCCGAGAATCTCAAGGTTCGCTATGCTACAAGTGTTCTTCAAAAGAGAGCACTCACTTGGTGGAACGGGGAGAAACAAACCCGTGGAACTGATACCGCTTTAGCATTGATGTGGGATGAAGTCAAGGAGCTCATGACTCGGGAATTTTGTCCGAGAAATGAAATCAAGAAATTAGAAGCTGAGTTCTGGGACTTAACTCAAGAAAGTGGAGAAAATCTAGCTTATACCAACCGATTTCATGAACTGGGTTTACTTGTTCCCCACCTGGTTACTCCTTTATCTCGGGCCATCGAGAAATACATCGGTGGTCTACCCATGAGAATTCAAGACACGGTGTGGGGTAGGAATCCTGCAACTCTGGAAGATACCATTCGATTAGCTGCTCAGTTAACTGATAATCATGTCAAGGCTGGAACTCTGACTAGGAAGGGTGCTAAGAAGGTGCCTGAGAAACCCTCAGCTGAACCATTTAAGGAGGAAAAACCTGAATCTTCTCAAAATAAGAAGAGGAAGGCTAAATCCCAAAACTTTGCTATAATTACCCCCGCTGTGCCAATTAATCAAGTCCCTCCAACTCGTCAACCAGCAGTAAACAACCAATCGCTGATGAAAAAGCCATACGCTGGACCCTTTCCGCAGTGTAACAACTGCAAGTATCACCATCCCGCTAACGTTCAGTGTCGTCAATGCACAAACTGTGACCGTTTTGGCCATACATTCAACGTGTGCAAGAGTGCTGCTAAGGCTCTGATTAATGCACCAGTCCACCAACACCCTCCTGCAATTACCCAGGGTCGTGCATGCTATCAATGTGGTGATCCGAACCATTTTCACAATCGATGCCCTCAACTAGCCAGCCCGGTTCCTACGGCTCAAGGACGTGCTTTCAACATCAATGCCCAACAAGCTCAAGCCACCATGATGTGGTGAATGGTACGTTTCTAATCGATCACCAATATGCTTCGGTCTTGTTTAATACAGGGGCCGATAAAAGTTTCGTATCCTTAGGATTTGAACCTTTGCTTGTTAACACCCGAACTAAGTTAGAGGAACCTTTTACAGTAGAAATAGCTGATGGAAAACCCGTCATAATTGATTCTGTCATTCTGAATTGTACTCTTAAACTTAGAGAGCACGAATTCTCTATCGACCTTATACCGATGCAACTTGGAAGCTTTGACGTCATTATAGGCATGGATTGGCTATCAAAGAACCATGTCGAGGTGTCTGCTTTGAGAAGATCATCCGGATTCCTCTTGCATCCAAAAGCGTCCTAAATATTTACGGGGAAAAGTCTTCCAAAGGGCTTAATATCATGTCTTGTACCAAAGCCCAAAAGTACCTCCGCAAGCATTACGTGGCTTTCTTAGCCCATATCGTGAAAGCGGATGGGAAATCTAGGAAGATTGAAGACATTCCGGTTATTCGAGAATTCCCCGAAGTCTTTCCCGAAGACTTAACCGGTCTTCCTCCCGTTCGTCAAGTTGACTTCCGGATCGACCTTGTGCCTGGCGCAACTCCCGTGACAAAATCTCCTTATCGACCTGCACCATCTGAGATGCAAGAGCTTGCAAGCCAACTCCAGGAGCTATCTGATAAAGGTTTCATTCGACCAAGTTCCTCACCTTGCGGAGCTCCGGTTTTGTTTGTGAAGAAGAAGGATGGCTCATTCCGTATGTGCATCGACTATCGGGAGCTTAACAAGCTTACTGTCAAAAACCGGTATCCCCTACCGAGAATCGACGATTTGTTTGATCAACTTCAAGGAGCCACTCATTTCTCCAAGATCGACCTTCGTTCAGGCTGTCATCAACTACGGGTGCACGATGATGATATTCCAAAAACCGCTTTTCGAACGAGATATGGTCATTATGAGTTTACAGTGATGCCATTCGGGCTAACCAATGCACCTGCTGTGTTCATGGATTTGATGAACCGCGTATGCAAGCCATACCTAGACAAATTCGTGATCGTATTCATCGACGACCTCTTGATATACTCCAAATCCAAATCCGATCACGAGAACCACCTTCGTCTAATACTCAAACTTCTGAGGAAAGAGAAACTCTACGCCAAATTCTCAAAGTGTGAATTCTGGCTTAATGAGGTTCAATTTCTTGGTCACATAGTAAACAGCAAGGGGATTCACATTGATCCCGCGAAGATCGAGGCAGTAAAGAAACGGGGAGAACCTAAAACTCCTACAGAGATTCGTTCATTCCTTGGTCTAGCCGGATATTACCGACGTTTTATTCCTAACTGCTCGAAGATTGTTGTGCCACTCACTGCTTTGACCTACAAGGATAAGCCTTTTACTTGGGGGCCTGATCAAGAAAAAGCATTCCAAACCCTCAAGCAAAGGTTGTGTGAGGCACCGATTCTAACACTTCCTGATGGAAACGACGACTTTGTTGTCTATTGTGACGCTTCAAAACAAGGTCTAGGTTGCGTTCTCATGCAGCGAGGCAAAGTTATAGCTTATGCCTCAAGACAATTGAAGATTCATGAGAAAAACTATACGACGCACGATCTTGAATTGGGTGCTGTTGTATTCGTACTCAAAATCTGGAGACACTATCTTTATGGCACTAAATGTGTTGTATTCACTGATCATAAGAGTCTCCAGTACATCTTCAACCAGAAGGAGCTTAACATGAGACAACGACATTGGGTCGAACTACACAACGACATTGGGTCGAACTACTCAACGACTATGACTGTGAGATTCGTTACCACCCCGGTAAAGCTATTGTCGTAGCCGATGCATTAAGTCGTAAGGGCCAGGTTATGCTTCAAAGTGTTACCATTCAAACCGACCTCCTGATCCGTATACTCGAAGCTCAACACGAATCAGTCACCGAGGGCAACATGTATGAGGAAATGTCATGCGGTGCTGAACTCCAATTGGAAACCAAGTCGGACGGACTACTGTATTTTCTAGATCGACTTTGGATTCCGAATCGCGATAATCTTCGAGCAACCATCATGGATGAGGCTCATAAGGCTCGTTATTCTATTCATCCGGGAGCAGATAAGATGTTCATGAATCTTCAGAACCAATATTGGTGGCCCGGCATGAAGAAGGATATAGCCTTGTATGTATCTAAATGCCTCACATGTTCCAAAGTCAAAGCCGAGCATCAACGTCCCTCTGGATTACTCGTACAACCCGAGGTTCCATTATGGAAATAGGAAAGCATATCCATGGATTTCATCACCAAGCTGCCTCGTACCGCTAGTGGTCACGATAGTATCTGGATTATCGTTGATCGATTGACTAAGTCGACTCATTTCATACCAATTCGTGAGGAGTACGGAGTCGAGAAATTGGCTCGTATTTACGTCAATTAAATAGTCAGTCGGCATGGTGTACCTTTAGATATTATCTCTGATCGCGATGGTCGCTTCATCTCTCGTTTCTGGAAAAGTCTCCAATCAGCTCTCGGAACTCAACTGAATCTTAGCACAGCCTATCACCCGCAAACCGACGGTCAGACTGAAAGAACGATACAAACCCTCGAGGATATGCTCCGGGCTTGTGTCATTGATTTCAGTGGATCGTGGGATTCTCATCTTCCATTGATCGAATTCTCTTACAATAACAGTTACCATACCAGCATCCAGACGGCACCATTTGAGGCCTTGTATGGCCGAAAGTGTCGATCTCCCATCTGTTGGTCTGAAGTTGGTGAATCACAAATTACTGGTCCGGAATTGATACAAGAAACGACCGACAAAATTCATAAGATCCGTGATAACTTGGTCGCTGCTAGAAATCGTCAAAAGCATTATGCTGACAAAGGACGAAGACCCATGGAATACAATGTCGGTGATCTCGTACTTCTTAAGGTATTACCTTGGAAGAGAGTGATTCGCTTTGGAAAGACAGGGAAGCTAGCACCTCATTACGTGGGTCCATTCAAAGTGCTCGAGCGAATTGGGAGAGTGGCCTACAAGCTTGAACTACCCCCAAGAACTCAGCAATATACATCCGACGTTTCATGTTTCAAACCTCAAGAAATGCCTCGTCGATGAAAATCTTCACATTCCACTCGACGAAGTCCAGATTGATGAATCTATGCACTTTATTGAGGAACCTGTGGAAATTATGGATCGGGAAGTCAAACAACTTAAACGCAGCCGAATACCAATAATCAAAGTTCGTTGGGAGTCTAAACGTGAGCCAGAGTACACCTGGGAACGTGAGGACTAAATGAAATCCAAGTACCCTCATCTTTTCGTTTCAGCCTCCTCGTGAACAAATTTCGGGACGAAATTTCCTAAAGCAGGGGAGACTGTAACATCCGACCCATTTCAGCTTGAAACCCGAACCCGTTTATATTAACGAATGGAATTTATTTTATTTCAATGTGAGCGCAGTAATATTATCATTTAATTCACATTATAATCATATAGTAATTAATATGATTTTATAGAAAAATTATAAAATTATATTAGTAATTACGAAACTTAGTTATCAAATTTAAAAAATAATAAAATAACTTTAAATTTTTTTAGGTTTTCAAAGATTTAATAAAAAAATAATAATATTAATAAAAACAACGACTTATAAAAAATTTATTAAATTTAAAAAGGTTGGAACTTAAAGTGAATTAAGTGCAGGGGGCATTTATGTAATTTGTGAAACTTAAAATAAAAGTTTCAAGCATAAAATAACAAAACTCTAAACCACGGGGGCCAAAGTGAAAATTTTTTTAAATAACCCATCCCCCCACCCGTCGCCCCTTTCTCACCCTCCGGCCACCATCTCCGGCCACTCTCCGGCGAGACCATAACACCCAAAACCACTCGTTTTTGACCGAATCAAACACCCCCACTAATCACGCGTAATGATTTGAACCCTGCCCCAAAACAATTTAAAATTTGAATCGTTTAGTGCGATCTACAACCAAACCCGATCGCCCCACTAAAAATCGAATCAAAATTGAGTGGAAACTCGATTAATGTACTCAATCAACCACCCTGGAATCGCATAATCACGATTATAATAATAATCAAAACATTAATTTAACATAAAATCGGTTAAATCACCTACAAAATCAACCCGAATGTTCGACAATTGAGTTGAACTCGTACACATAGTTAAACATCAAATTACCCCTATAAATAGAGGGCAAACGCTCCTTTACTCTCACATAAACTCTCTGCAACCCCAATTTGATCAAACACACACGTACACATCGATTCAAGATCGGGTTTCATCGCGACCTGTTCTTCGTTGGGTTCATCTCCAATCCATCATCATACGGGTAACTAAACATACATACACACTCGGTTTTACATGGGGAATCAAAGCCCCATGATTAAATCGAGCATTAACATCGAATCGATCTTTAATTTTGGATCTGTTTAATCTAGGGTTCTTAGGATTTGGGTGTTATTCTGTGTTTGTGTTTAAAAGGTTTGGGAACCGAGAATAACCATGGCTGTATGCCTTGGTTCACCGGTTCCCGACTCACAAGCTGACTTGGAGGTCCCGGGTTCAACCCCGGGCACCCCCAACTTATTTTTTAGGCTTTTTAAGCCTTAATTTAAATAGGAAAAATTTTTAAAAATTATAAAAATGTTTCTACAAATATTAAATATTTTTAAAACCATCTAATTATTTTCTGAAATTTATCTTAACATTTTATTTATTTATTTTATTATTTTTTTAAATAAATAATATAACTAGTTTAATTTCCTGTAAAAATATATTTCAAATATGATTTATCTTATTGAATCATTATATGTTCAATAATTTAATTAAGTTATTCTCTTCCTTAGCTTAATAATTATTATTTCAAATAATATAAAATAGGTCGTTTAATACTTTTGCATCTTATCAAAAACATTATTTGTTCTTCTCGCGCGTTAATGATCTAACAAATAGTCAAATGTATTGATAGATTTATTTCTATTAATTTTCAACTATACTCACTCTAAATAAATTCATTTTATTTCAAGACATTCAAACTAAATAAATTATTTTATTTAAACTATCATTCAAAACCCAATGGAAACCCTAATACATTCTCAATTCTCAAATCACTATTATTCTAATTCGAGGCACCGTTCCTTAGGTTAATCATAAGGAAATCGTTGGCGCCTAATCTATTACGTTCAAATTTAAATCTCATCATCAGGTGAGTATTCATAACCCCATTTTATATCATTTCTTATTTGGGAGAAATCATGTGACCCAATATTCAATCGTGTTATTATATTGTTATTCATTCTAAATTCAATTCAAGACAGGTTATGTTATTACTTGCAACTATGTGAACATACTATGATAAAATGAACGGCAGTAGGAATCCTAATACAATCAATCAATCAATTCTGGTATCAACGGTAGATCTACTGGTTTGGATAACCCACCCCATATGAATAGTCGAGTGGTGATTGTGCCAGAGGCGAATAGTCAATCTATGGTGTATGTGTGCAAGTTTATTATGTGCAAAGTGTCAAGTCAAGGGTTTATATTGTGTCGGTTTATCTATATGCTCCGCTATTGCATTATAAGTCTTAACATTACCTTGTGAATTGGATTATTCTCATTCAAACAATCAATCTATATGTATATCAAACTGTGATTACTCACCGGCTAATTTTTAGCTGACTCTTTACTTTTCACATGATTTCAGGTTAAGCAAGTTAGTGGACTTCTGCATGCTCATTTAAGACCCGGACTTAGTCAAAATAAAAGACAATTACTATTTGTGACTTCAACTGTTGTAATTGTATATGTTAAACTCATGCTATCTTGTAATCTGATTTTAATATTATCTCCACTATTAGACGACCATGTGTTATGAACAATCAATCATCCCCTCGTCCGCTCCGATGATTCCACCGTTGGTCGGGGTGTGACAATTAGAAGGCACATAAAATCCATAATCGGTCAACACATGTCAAATTTGGGATAATTCGGCTTTAGTCGGCTCTTAAACGCCGTTTTTTTCCAGAATCCAACTAGATTCTTGTGCCCTCAAAATCAAAATTCACAGACAATATTAAATTAAACAGATTTATGATTGAAAATTATATATTAAAATCCTAAACAGATTAATCCTGATTAACCATTAGTCGATATCTCATCGTCCGACTAGCGTATAACGAATTTTACAACACTGTTAACAACAACAAGTAAAATTTCTGGGATATAATTTACAAACACGTAAATAATCTAAGAGCTGTCGCCCTCAAATCTCGAATACACCACATTTGATCGGAGTAAGAACACTACTTTAATTTCTATTTATTTACCACTGCATCCAATTCTCAACCTGACTTTTACATATCAAATGACAAAAATCACCGCCCCACGTTTACATCAAATGTGTAATTTATTTTTTATTGTTTCAATTTCCCCCTATAGTATATATAATATGTAATTTTCAACTTACTTATTTTTACCAATTTGATTCTTTAGTAACTTGATTTCATCGAATTAAAAGGAAAACGTTGTTGTGTTTTATTTTTTTTCCTTGATGTCTTAACATGAATATAGTTAAGAATAAAGTTGTATATAATATATTCTGGATATTATAAGTTAGAACTTATAACAACTTACGCTAATGTGATAGTACTTTGAAGAATAAAAAGTTAACACAATGGTGAAATAATACCGTTTAATATGTAAAATATAATAATAAGATAACAACTAATTTATCTGATATATTTAAAACAATGTCAGAGTAACACAAAATGATACAACACGTAAAACATAATAATGAACGTCCATTGTATTTTTTTTCTTGTCATTGTGTTTTTATTAGCACCATTGTGGGTTTTCCAACCAATTAGTTTTGAGAAACATATTAGTGAAGCAATATAATTGTTTATTAAAATTACAAACACATAATCAATAAATAATAACAAATTTCATAATCTCCTTACTCTAATAAAAATATATCTAGGAAGGACACATGTCAAAATCATATTCATTCTCGTCAAATTTTTCCTACTTCTCTATCTTATCTAATATTCATATTAATTACTAATAATATTATTTAATTTTTTAGATTAAAATAATTTTTTTAATAAATTAAGCGAGAGATATTTTTACTAATGTTATTTCTAGGAAAATATTTTTTCATAAAATTAGAAAACTTTTTAGAACATCAAACTTTTTCTAAAAATAGAAAAAAAATTACAATTGGTGTTTTTAAAAAGTAAAAGTTTTATGAACAAAAATAATTAAAATTAAGAGTTATAAGAAGAAAGTTTTTAAGTATGACATTTTTAAAATGTTTGTTTTGAAATAAAATTTTTATTTTATTTATTATAAAAATGATTTCAATCATATCTTATTTTAGAATATCAATTTATAGTTAATAAATTTTCATTCTATTTTATATTTTTTTATTCAATACGTCTAATACACGAGTTTACTAAATCTATTACATAATAAAGAATGATAAAAATAACATGAATTATCCAAAATGTAAAACATAATGATTAATATATGACATGATGCTAAAAAAATATCTATCAAATAAATTGAGGTATCTAACACATTGACCAGAATTTCATCCCCTAAAAATAATACAATGACGTATGTCAAACCCATAACTGTTATTAAGTACTTTAAATCAAATATACTTTTTATTATAGTCCTACACAACTTCTCAATATATCACGAGGGGTAAACCATTGATTTTATATAAAATCAAGTAAATTATAAATATTGAAAGAGACATACTTCTTTCACAACTATCATTAGAATTAGAGCTGTAAAAGCTGAACCGAACGAAGTATTATTCATGTTCGTCCGTTTAGAATTGAACGTATTCACGAACTCATAATCTTGTTCGTGTTCGATATTAAGGAATTGAGCTAAAGAACATACCCCATCTTAAAAATAGAAAACAACATTTTTTAATCATAAAACTTAACACAATCACCTACAAAATTAAGCACCTAAAATAACAATCATATACATAACAATAAAAAAATAATTAAACTAACACGAACAAAAGTAAAACAAGCATATAATCAAATGCTCACGAACGTCAATAAACGAACACAAAATCCCTTCGTTCATTTACTATACTAACCAACAAACAGTTGATGAATAATTAATAGTCGAGCATCGAGCTTATGGTCGTAATTAGAATATTTTGATTCCAACTAAAATATATTGAAAAAAAAAAGAAAACTTAGCAGACTACTGAAAGGGCCCAGCTAATTGCACGCTCTGTCAGGCGATACCCGGACGCCCTTTGATTTTTCTCACGGCCCGTGAAGGGCCTCACGGGCCGTGAGGTGTTCGAAATTTAATTTTCACAACTACATCTCCTCATGGCCCGTGTAGGAACAAACGGCCCGTAAATGTCCACACCCACGGCCCGTTAACAAAATCCATAACGGCCCGTGAGGCCTGTCACGGGCCGTAGTTGTCCTTCTGAGAATTTACTTTCACGGGCCGTAGTTGTCCTTCTGAGAATTTACTTTCCTCGATTTGCGTGCACTTTTAAATTTTATAATTATGTGACGCGACGTATTATTCCTTGATTCGATTTAAGATTCTATATAAACCGTTATATATATGACTTGTTATATACGGTTAGTGAGAAACGAAACAGTTAAAATGTCTTCTCGTGGAGGTAGTAGAAGACGTCAAAATGAGTCCTCTTCAAACTCACGAGATATTGTGGAAAGTATTCCTGATCCAATAGATAAACATAATTGGCAGAACGGGAGGAACTGGTCTCAGAATGTTATTCACTTTATACGTAACGGTGATTCCCAAACATGTAGAGTGTATTACATGGGTCATTCTGATATTCCGTTACAATTTTGGCGTGAATTACTCGAAAACATGTCTTTAGGTACAGAGGTATGATTTAAAGTTTTTTTTGTATATTTTATTTTATTTTAAAATTCTAACAATTAAAAAAGCTGTTATTTTATAGCATGTTTGGGCGTGGACAAATAGACTCACAATATGGAGATACGAAGAAATACGTAGACCCGAAGAGTTGCTGGGTAGTGATCGTTGGACGATTCTCCCATTTGAGTGGTTTAACTTAATATACTCGGGGTCCGTTAATGGTAACGAATATGGAGACGGGAGTGACTGTCTATATCCCGCGTTATGGGAAGTTGATACGGTAATACTGTTTTCATGTTTTACAATAAAAATCATGAATTTATAACCGTGAATTAAATTGTTTTGTAGGTTTACGTACCAATGACTGATGACGAAGAAAATTGGTATCTTTTTAAGATTTCTATGGACTCACTACAAGTTCGTATATATTCTCCATACGAATACTGACCAAATACGTGTGATGATTCATGGTGCATTCATCGTAATGCCCGAACGATTTTCGTACAATTCGAATCGTACTTTTTACATTTTCTGTCACGTATACAATATTGGCAGCACTCCGGACAAGAACAAATCGAAGAATTGATGGTATCGGGTGAAACCGTTTGGCCTCCTAACGCCGGTCATATTGGTCGAGATTCGGGAGTTGTAATTTGTATGTTATTGCGTAGGTTGGTTCAAAATAGATCTTTAGAGTGGCAAGAGGTTAGCTTACAGGATGCTTGCTTTAGATTCCGAAGATTTATGGCAGACGAACTGTATGGTAGACGTGTAATGTAGAACAGTAATGAAATATTTTATTAAAACATAAACGTTTATTAGTACACTTTATTAAAAACGACAAACTGTTATTATCACACAATAATAAAACACACAGTTTTTAATCTTCTTGATCTTTATAAAAGATCCAAGCCGCAAAATGGTTAAAAGAAATTCCAAAATTCTCCCGATATCTTTCTTGAGTTCTTGTCATAATATCCGTATCATTCCATAACGTATTTTGATTTTGTAAACGTCTTTGTAGAGCTGGTGAAATGTCGTGACCTTCCTTCTCAAGTCAGACCACTTGTTGCTAAGTTCACGAGTGGTGCGATATTCTTCACGTTCGAGACTTTGATGAAAACGAGTTGAAACACGGTTCCAAAATATTGAATTTGGAGGGATAGTCCCTGAATTTTCGATACAAGATCTTACTAAAGTGACCTCCTCTTCATCCGTCCACGGATTTTGATCACTTGTAGCACTCATCGTTTGGGTATTGAGTAAATTTGTGTGAATTGATTGTGTGAAGTGGTTGAATTTATAGACATAAAAAATTAGTATACGGCCCGTGAGGCCCTTCACGGGCCGTTTCATTGCCACATTACGGGCCGTGTAGTGTCAACGGTTGATTTTTAAAAATTACAAAGTCTCACGGGCCGTGAGGCAAATATTTAACGGGCCGTGAGGACCGTCACGATCGTGAGGCGGGATAATATATAGGACCTCACGGCCCATTTGTTCATTTACGCCCCCTAAACACACATACGATTTACTCTGTCACGACCTCCGTTTTTTCATCATTTTCATACCGCCGACTCCTTACTACGGTACGTATGCAAATTCGTATTTTATTTTGTGTATTTATCGTTTAAATATATTAAAATTTTATTTCAAAAATCTGAAAATTCTGAAAAATTGGGGGGATACGGGCCGTGAACATGTGTCACGGGCCGTAACCGTTTGTATTTTCAAAGGGTTACAGGCCATGACTTCCATTCACGGGCCGTAACCCTTTGAAAATTCAGAGGGTTACGGGTCGTGAGTCTGCTTCACGGGCCATAACCCTTTTTGTTGTTCTTGTGAATTTAAATTTTTTTTGCAGATTATGCCGCCTCGCAAACGTACACGTCCGGAGACTGAGCCCGAGGGTCAGGGTGACTTTCTGGACCCACACACTGATCTTCGTTTTCCGAGGGAGACACAGCCACGGCTTAAGCTGTGGAAGCTGATTGGACGTCCCCTGAAGGGGACACGCACCATCGACTGGGACGTGCTAGAGGAGGTCGGAGACATAGCACGTGCCCAGGATATCATCGGGCTGGACGGAGAGACGCCGTGGAGGCGGATGTTTGATTTGGGATCGAGGAGGGGCTACCGGGAGCTGACGTTGCAGTTTTTGTCTACGTTTCTGTTCACTCCCGCCACTGAGAATCAGGACCCCCGCGAGCACATAGCGGTTCGATTTATGCTGGGGACCGGTAGGTACGAGTTCACCCTTGCCCAGTGGGCGGTGACTATTGGGTTTTACACCCACGAGGAGACGCAGGATCCTCGTTTTTATTCTGACGAGGTCCAGTCGGAGGCGGCTCCTTTGGTCGGATGGTGGCCGACCATTTCTGACCAGCCGTGGGAGGGCGCCATTAGGGCGACCTCCATTAGGGATCCTTTGCACCGGTATCTACACCGGTGCATTGCCGGCACCATTGCCGGCAGAGACCAGAGCATGGAGCAGGTGTCGCTCATTGACTTATTTTTTCTGAGGGCCTTGCTTTCACCTAGACGGTGAATCTAGCTCACTGCATGGCCGCCTATTTTTTGAGCGTCATTCAGGGCAAGGTAAAAAACTATTTATACTAATTTTTAATAAATAAGTATTATCTATTATGCGATTCATAATTATGCCTATTGTTTGATTGTTTTGCAGATGGATAGCCCGATTGTTTGCGACTCGTACATCACCGTCATTGCCTCGCGCTTAGGGTTGTTTACGGACGCCCTAATTGCGAGGCAGACTACGGACACGCCGCCTCGGATTTTGGGTCGACAGACCATCATGGCCATGGGGATTGCCGCCAATTTTGGCGACGACCTCCGATGGTCCACTGATGGTGGTCGGACAATCTGGCAGCCGGTGCCAGACGTTGGTGAGGAGGAGGAGCAGCCGGCGCCGCAGCAGCAGCCGCAGCCCCAACCACACGCCAGAGCACCCGTCCCACCGCCTGTTCCCAGGACCATCATTCGGCAGATTCCGCCGACGGGGGAGTTTATGGCGGAGTCACTACATTGGGCGCGCCAGTCCCACGCCTTGCTAGTATGGATGGCGGATGCGTACAGCATTTTTGCTGCTAGCCAGGGTATCGACCTCCCCCCTCGGCCGGAGTTGCCTCCGTTTGTCAGACGACCTGCGGGTGATGACGAGGAGGCTGCTGGTGGTGGTGATGCGGAGGATGCTGGTGGTGGTGATGCTGGTGGTGGTCATGACGCATAGATAGTAGGATTTTATTGTTTTATTTACCTTTCATGTAAAAAAATTAAAAAATTATGTTTATATATTATGAGTTATTTTGGATGACGTTTAAATGTTTAATTATATGTTTACAATTGGTTGTGCTTGTGGAGGAAGTGGTTTGTACGAATAATATTAAATCAACCTTTTGGAGAATAAAATCAGTACTTGAATCTACTCGTCCCACAGAAAGAAATATATAATCCTTCAGAAAATCCGGCGCCAGGCTCTGCAATTATATAAACATACTTGAATCTCAGTCGGAAAAGTTGCACTGAAAAACATACTTGAATCTCAACATATATTATGCATCTCATATCATTAACATTCCTACACACCTTTTATGCTAACCAAATGCCCAGCTCATATAAACAAAATTCAAAGGTTGAAGAAAAATTCGATAATCTTCTTATTGCATTTTTCTTTGGAAAACGAAAGAATTGATTACATGTTTACAATTCAACAACAATAAAGAATTGAATAAATAATAAAAAACTTACTTGAATGTTTGGACACCAATCTTCATATATTTTTTAGGTACATCAGCACTCCTATTTAAAAAAATGTACTTATTTTTATGTAAATATACATATATTTTTAAGAATAACACTAGAAAACTTACTTGAATGTTTGGACACCAATCTGCGATAAAGCCGGTCGTAATTATAAGCGTATATGTCCTCCGTTTCAGAGTTAATAAGTACCGACCACACATGCCGAAAAACACCCCACTCTTCATTTGAAAAACTCGCCTTACAATGTTTAGCAATATTTTCCGAAATATGCCATCTGCAAAGTAATCGAACAGCACTCGGAAAAACTTCTTCTGACGATCTCGGTCAGTATAACACGGGGCTCTCGGTTGCTTTTAGTTGCTCTAACACCCATCTGAAGTTGGCTTCATCATAATCAATGAACGTGAGCAATTTCAGGCACACCAACCATTTGAACAAATGGCATTTTATACAAGTTAGTTTTGTATGTTGTGTCAATCATCAGCACGTGTGGGTACGCACGCCATAATGTGTGAGATGTGGGATGTATAAAAAAACCCCGTCGACGGGATTTGTCGGTTCATCTATGTGAGGGGTGTAAATATATTGATGTTGTTGTAGTATAGAAAAAAAACCTGCATTGGGGTTTCACCAATTCTGGTGGACTTTTTTATTTTTGCCCGAGCGTTGTATATGGTTCGTAACACAGACACGTTATTGGGATTTTGTTCCCTCAACGTGCCTAGAAAGTTTCGAGGGTCAATATTTTGCTCGGTCAGATTCTTTACAGTAGAAAGCTCATTTTCGGTGAGCCTCATTGCGTATGCATGTCCTTCCAGGTGTTCAGCAGGTTCATGGTTATGAGTATCATCCACAACAACTATAATCCACCCATCTCTCTGCATCTGGTACTTACCCTGCAATTCAAATTGACAGTTTGTTTTTTTCGTGCCACTTTTTCTTAGAGTGGATGTTCCCTTATATACACCACCCCGATCACATTTCAACCAAATTTTAACCACCAAACCATTCGAATTTCTTTTTGAACGTTTGGTGACAATAACGAACCCATTTTCTCGCCCCACGTTAGTTGCCCAATCAACTAATTCTTCACGAGATGAGAAAACCTAATCAATTTAGTATTTTTAGTTAGTTATTACTAAATGAAAGTAAAATGAAAGTAAAATTAAATATGATATATCTTATAACCTGATTCGTGTCGTATAAACCCTTTTTACCGGAACCAGAACCGTCATTATCCCCGCTGCTATCGCCACCGTTATCACCCCCGTCATCGCCGCCGTCATTCCCGCCGTAATTGGACGCGAACTGTCCTAGATAGTTTGAAGCAGCCTCATCGTAATAACCGTAACCCTCCTGAGGGTAATAGTTAGATTCCGAACCGAATAAATAATTGCTATCCCAGAAAGACATCGTAACGTTAAATATTAACGTTAATATAGTACTTGAAATGGAATATTGCGTTTATGTAGTAGTTGGAATGAAATGAATTTATATCGTAGAAATTTGAATTATGAAATGAATTTATAAACTAACGTTTATATAGTAGCTGAAATGGAATATTGCATCTCGTCACATAATTAACACGAATATCGAGGAATATTACGTCATATCAAATAATGTTATAAATACAAAATTACACGACTATCGAGGAATATTACGTCATATCAAATAACGTAATAAGTACAAAATTACACGAAAAACGAGGAATAATATATCTCGTTAAATTATTAAAGGTGATACTAGGACCCGTAAAGAAGTTCACGGCCCGTAAGTGGAATTCCAAACGGGCCGTGACGAGCTTCACGGGCGGTGAATAAATACGACCGTGATCATATTCATGGGCCGTTACGTTCTTCAATTACGTTTCCAACCAATTAGTTTTGAGAAACATATTAGTGAAGCAATATAATTGTTTATTAAAATTACAAACACATAATCAATAAAATAATAACAAATTTCATAATCTCCTTACTCTAATAAAAATATATCTAGGAAGGACACATGTCAACATCATATTCATTCTCGTCAAATTTTTCCTACTTCTCTATCTTATCTAATATTCATATTAATTACTAATAATATTATTTAATTTTTTAGATTAAAATAGTTTTTTTAATAAATTAAGCGAGAGGTATTTTTACTAATGTTATTTCTAGGAAAATATTTTTTCATAAAATTAGAAAACTTTTTAGAACATCAAACTTTTTCTAAAAATAGAAAAAAAATTACAATTGGTGTTTTTAAAAAGTAAAAGTTTTATGAACAAAAAATAATTAAAATTAAGAGTTATAAGAAGAAAGTTTTTAAGTATGACATTTTTAAAATGTTTGTTTTGAAATAAAATTTTTATTTTATTTATTATAAAATGATTTCAATCATATCTTATTTTAGAATATCAATTTATAGTTAATAAATTTTCATTCTATTTTATATTTTTTATTCAATACGTGTAATACACGAGTTTACTAAATCTATCACATAATAAAGAATGATAAAAATAACGTGAATTATCCAAAATGTAAAACATAATGATTAATATATGACATGATGCTAAAAAAATATCTATCAAATAAATTGAGGTATCTAACACATTGACCAGAATTTCATCCCCTAAAAAATAATACAATGACGTATGTCAAACCCATAACTGTTATTAAGTACTTTAAATCAAATATACTTTTTATTATAATCCTACACAACTTCTCAATATATCACGAGGGGTAAACCATTGATTTTATATAAAATCAAGTAAATTATAAATATTGAAAGAGATATACTTCTTTCACAACTATCATTAGAATTAGAGCTGTAAAAGCTGAACCGAACGAAGTATTATTCATGTTCGTCCGTTTAGAATTGAACGTATTCACGAACTCATAATCTTGTTCGTGTTCGATATTAAGGAATTGAGCTAAAGTACATACCCCATCTTAAAAATAGAAAACAACATTTTTTAATCATAAAACTTAACACAATCACCTACAAAATTAAGCACCTAAAATAACAATCATATACATAACAATAAAAAAATAATTAAACTAACACGAACAAAAGTAAAACAAGCATATAATCAAATGCTCACGAACGTCAATAAACGAACACAACATCCCTTCGTTCATTTACTATACTAACCAACAAACAGTTGATGAATAATTAATAGTCGAGCATCGAGCTTATGGTCGTAATTAGAATATTTTGATTTCAACTAAAATATATTGAAAAAGAAAAGAAAACTCAGCAGACTATTGAAAACTGTACATAAATTAACAATCACGTAACAACTTAAACACCCTCTCTCTCACACACACACACAAACACACACACATCCCTCTGTAGTGTTTCATCCGTCGATCCACCAAAGCTTTTCACCGTCCTCTCTCCGACCACCACCACCGCCACCACCACCATCACCGCCACCACCGCCACCACCGCCACCACCGCAACCACCATCGTCTCCGGCCGCCGTCGTGGATCTGATCAGATCCAGAACCCCTGTGCAATGGAGGAGGCTCTCGAAATGGCGCGCTCAAAGGACACCAAGGAGAGAATGGCCGGAGTGGAGAGGCTCCACGAGCTTCTAGAAGCTTCGAGGAAGAGTCTGACGTCTGCAGAAGTCACATCGCTAGTCGATTGCTGCTTAGATCTCCTGAAAGACAACAATTTTAGGGTTTCTCAAGGGGGTTTACAGGCGCTTGATTCTGCTGCGGTCCTGTCTGGTGAACATCTCAAGCTTCATTTCAATGCTCTTGTTCCGGCTACTGTTGAGCGGCTCGGTGACGCGAAGCAGCCGGTTCGCGATGCGGCTCGACGACTGTTGCTTACTCTTATGCAGGTACTGTGTCGGTTGCGTGGTTTTACTGTCGTTTTTGAGTGAAATGTTTAATTGCCTTGTGTTGATTATATGGATATTGATAGTGTTTTGGCGATCAGACTTGTAGATGCCGTATCTTATATGTGATTATTGTGGGTGTGGGATAGAGTATTAGAACGGAAAAGATATCAATATCTTATTTGTTTCTAGCTATCCACCCATCTCTGTTTGGATTGCTATTTCAAGTAGTGCTACCCTTGGCCTTCGTATATCAGGATACCTCAACATTATACAAATATTCTAGTGAAGATGTAGAGTTGAAATTGGCAGTTTAAATTCCTATATTTTGTTCTTTAGGCAGGTTTCTTTGGCGTTTAATCATCATTTGATTCCAGTTTCAATTAGTTTTGAGTTTTTGACAAAAAAATTGGGTCTCTGATAGATACCGGAAATCGAAAGCTTAGATTTATGATTAAAAAGCCTGATTCGAGATAGGCTAAATCTCCGATTACAAGGTAAAAACCCTAGTTGATAAACAATACATCGATATCGCACTCCCTACTCTCTAAAGTACTATAAAAACAAGAAAGGTAAAACTGTCCCACGATTAGCTCCTCTATTTTTGGTAAGCCATGATTAGCTCCTATATCTCGGGTAAGTGACTAATGTAGTTGACCCTATTTCTAGTAACAGACTAATTGAATTGACCCGAGGTGGCTTGATTTGTGGATACGTATCAATACTTCCGGCCTGGAAAATCGACTTGTCCTCAAGTCGAGATGAAGCGGTCGAGTGAAGCTTGGCCACCCTTTATCAACAACCCACGGTGGACGCCATTCGAGTCTTACAATGGCATGTGGTGCAATTTCAACGGTGCGCCAAGGTGGACGCCACTTGTGTCGTCCGGCTACACCTTTGTTCGGAGTCTCTCGCGTTGGTCCCCCGAACCCAGTTAGTGGAGAGTGAACTGCATAAGATTCATAACATGAATATGTATGAACAAGTTGTCTAACACTTCTAGAAGAATACATGGTCTTTAATGAGGCCTTCTGTTGTGTCGTGGGTTTCAAAAGAAAACACCAAACAAGCATGGATTTAATGTTTTGGTTGGGCAAGAAGGTGAGTAGCGAACCGGACGAGGTCGTCGTGAGGTGCTTAGGTGTAATATTTTGATTTTGCAATACAGTTGGTGTTGGTAGCAGTGTAGATGATGCAATCGACGGGTTTGGTACCGGTTCCCTGTTTGGTGTTGGTTTTTGTAGTACTGTTGGTGGCTGTTCAAGGCATATTGGTGGTGCGAGGGTTTGAAGGCTGGTTTTGGGTTGGTGTTTGGTGCTAAAGTCAGGAAGAGTGAGAGGTGTAGATGATGCGAGTAGTGGTGCTTGGCTGCTGGTTGGTTTTCCAAACATGGTGATCTTTATCGCTGCAACATCCCTCCATAGCGGTGTTGTGTCTCTTTTTTCAGCCACCCTGTTCTTTTGATCCTTATCTGCTTTTTCATCATAACTGCCGTCTCCGAGCATCTGAGTTTTGATTGCTGCTATATCTTCCTTCAGGGGTGCCAAGATGGCGTCTAATCGTGCCAAAATGGCTGATAACTGGCCTGCGATCAGATCTTCTGCAGTGTTGTTGCCATCGTGCTGGTTGGTAGTGCTCCGGGTAGATGGTACCATCGTTTTTCCCGGCAATGGAACCAAATGATAGATACCGGAAATCGAAAGCTTAGATTTATGATTAAAAAGCCTGATTCGAGATAGGCTAAATCTCCGATTACAAGGTAAAAACCCTAGTTGATAAACAATACATCGATATCGCACTCCCTGCTCTCTAAAGTACTATAAAAACAAGAAAGGTAAAACTGTCCCACGATTAGCTCCTCTATTTTTGGTAAGCCATGATTAGCTCCTATATCTCGGGTAAGTGACTAATGTAGTTGACCCTATTTCTAGTAACAGACTAATTGAATTGACCCGAGGTGGCTTGATTTGTGGATACGTATCAGTCTCACTCTGCTGCGAACAATATGAGTGGATTGATAGTTCTTTTTGGGCCGGGGTCTCGGTGGGTGCAGTCAGTTTCTATGTCTCCTGGGGTAGGAGAAAGGTTGCCCGCATCTCACTCTTCCCTGACACTACCAATAGCTTGATATGAAGTGGGATCCTATCATGTACATTTGTTTATATGAGTGGACTGATATATGCTTTGAGGTTAAGTCACAATGTACTATTTTGGTCATAGAATCTGTTGATCCATATGGGGAGCTGTATCTACATTAGTCCTTTTCATGTTTACAACTTGCCCTTGGGGATCTTACATGTGTAACTTATGAAGTTCACTGAGTTCACTTGCTTGAATTCTGAAACTTATGAGGTGCCATGACCTTGTGATTGCAGAGATCATATTCTTATTCACTTAATTCTGAATTATTTATATAGTTTTAAATATACATGCAGAATGAGTCATTAGGTTATTCTATGCCCTTTGTGCAGGTTACCTGCCCCAGATTTTGTAGTATCTATATAGTTTTTGTTTTAAGTGACTCTGTTGTAGGTAGTTTGTTTGTACAAAAGGTTTTTATTCAATGATAACTGAAGACAAACAGCTGAAGAAAAAATACAAACTTGCTTCTTGGTGGTGGTACAGGTCTCTTCTCCCACTCTTATTGTTGAAAGAGCTGGATCTAATGCTTGGAACCACAAAAGCTGGAGAGTTAGAGAAGAGTTTGCAAGAACTGTCACATCTGCCATTGATCTGTTTGCATCTACGGAGCTACCCCTGCAACGTGCTATTCTTCCTTCTGTATGTTTTTTGCTAGCATTTCATGAGGTTTTCAGTTTTATAGTTTCAACATGCAAAAATCATACTAATTCTCACAGCCCCCCTCTCATCTTCTGATGTCCAGATATTAAAGATGTTATATGACCCTAATCCGGGTGTGCGAGAAGCTGCTATTTTATGCATTGAGGTTAGTTAACTGTTTATGCTATAGTCTAGATAAGGGTTTTAAAGTGCAATCACTTAAGTTTGATACTTTAATTCTGCAAAATTAAGGTTGATATTTTATTATTACAATGATTGCTTTCTCGTAAGAGCTATAATAATACAACAGTGTCTCTTTAGTACGTAAGTTTCATCCAAAGAATTTTGTGTTTGACATTTTTTCTCTGCTGCAGAAAATGTATGCTCAAATTGGGCCTCAGTTTCGTGAAGAACTCATGCGTCATCAGCTTCCATCATCAATGGTGATTATTTTAGGGCTAGCATACCTGTTCGTTTATTCTACTTGTTCTTTTAAGCACTATATACCTTTGCTTATGTTGGCATATAGCAGGGTTTATCCTAAAAGTTAGTGATCATTATCTTTTGTTGTTTGATTATATAAGCTACCATGTAGGCCATTATTTAACTAAAATAAAGATCTTCACTGGGTGAGTTGCAGAGCATAGTTGTTTTTTTAGTTTTTATGACACTTCTTTTGATCAAATATTGAAATTTTATGCGTATAATCCTGTCTAAAGACGTAAGAGGTTTGGAAGATATGATATACCAGTGTCTATGTGCACAAATTAAACGTGCCGTGTTTGGGTATCTATGACCTACCCAATTTGATTTCTTTTCTCACATATATGCTTACTATTTTCCTATAATGTTTCTGACTTGAGTTGATTCCAGGTAAAGGATATCAATGCCAGACTAGAAAGAATTGAACCAAAACAACATACCTCAGATATCCGAGTTAATACTTATGCTCCTGCTGCTGCTAAACATACTAATCATAATCCCAAAAGAAGCAGCCCAAAGGCCAAGACCTCTTCTCGTGAAGTATCCCTTTTCGGAGGTTAGATATTTTCATATTTTAATGCAACAAAAGCTGCATTTGGTTTTTGAATGTATATTTCACCAATCTTGTGTTTCTGTTGGATTGTTCTCTTTCATTTTTGTTTTACATTCCGGGGCCTTTTGGGTTTCCGCTCATTTTTACGGTTCGACTAACTAAGTTTATTTCAGGGGAACCTGATATCACTGAAAAGCCCATAGACCCAATCAAAGTGTACTCAGAAAAGGAATTAATCCGTGAGTTTGAAAAGATCGCTTCAACTCTTGTTCCTGAGAAAGATTGGTCCCTGCGCATTGGAGCCATGCAAAGAGTTGAAGGCCTTGTTATGGGAGGTGTGTATGATGTTCTCTTATATTTTTATACAAACAAAAACACATAACAATATTGTATTAGGCTGCAGGCAACTCAATTTTGCTTCCATTCCTTACATTTTGTCACACCAGGTGCAATTGATTACCCGTCTTTCCGTGGCCTTTTAAAGCAGCTTGTTGGTCCTTTAAGCACACAGTTGACTGATAGAAGATCTAGCATAGTTAAGCAGGTATGCTGCAATCCTGTGAGAAGAAAAGGATCAAGTTTTTGAGATTGATAAAACACTTTTGACATATTTTTTTCACATGATTATTGCTAGGCTTGCCACTTGTTGAACTTTCTATCCAAAGAGCTTTTGGGAGATTTTGAGGCATTTGCAGAGATTTTCATTCCTGTAAGTACAATCCCTATCCCTATCATGTATTTTCAGAGATCCTAACATACCCAATACCTTTCTGACACATGATTCGACATTCAGGCCCTTTTCAAACTTGTTGTGATAACTGTACTTGTAATTGCAGAGTCCGCAGATAACTGCATAAAAACGGTATTATTCTATATTCATTTTCTTTATCACATTTCCTTCTGCAAATCTACTTCTTACGCATATAACTTTTGCAGATGTTACGTAATTGTAAAGTTGCCCGGGTACTTCCTCGTGTGGCTGAAACCGCAAAACATGACCGAAGTTCGGTACTTCGTGCCAGGTTCTAATTTCTCTTCTAAGCACGATTTATTCAATATAACATAATCATATATTAGTGCTAATATCACATTTTGATTCTATACAGATGTTGTGAATATGCATTGTTGATACTGGAATATTGGGCTGATGCACCTGAGATACAACGGTCAGCCGACCTTTATGAAGATCTTATTAAATGTTGTGTGGGAGATGCAATGAGCGAGGTCTGTTAGTTTAATTCTTTTATGTTAGTATAGTAATAAAGTTTGTTCCAGAGATGTATAGTTAGTATAGTGCAAGGACTAATTGTGTAAATAGTGAGTTAGTTCTAACTACTATAAATATGTGCTGTATTGTGTAATTGAAAGATATTCTCAATAAAACTTCATGACCGTTATGTTCATATTGTATCATTTGGTATCAGAGCACGCATAGGCTCTCGATCCAAGTTTTTCTGTGTTCTTCTCTCTTCGATTGTGATCTCGGAAGAACTCCCCACTGAGTAGCGATTGCATCCTCTCGCCGGTTGATAATCGATCCGACGATCTCGACTCCGATAACCTACGAATTCCACCGGAATTGATCTTCTTGAATCAATTCGATGGCGAATCAAGACGGGCAGGTGGCGCTGAAAGACGCCAGTGACCCGATTGCGTTCAAGATTCCAATTCTCACTCCGACGACCTATACTTCTTGGGCAATCAAGATGGAGGCGTTCATGGATTCCCAGGGGCTCTGGGATGCCATTGAACCTCCCACCCAAGATGCGGTGGATGCCAGGTTGGGCAAGAAGGCTAAGGCCTTCATTTTCCAAGCCCTGCCTGAGGATGTCCTTATGTAGGTGGCCGTGTTTAAGTCGGCTAAGGAAATTTGGGATGCCCTGAAGAAGCGATATGTAGGTGAAGATAGAGTTAAACATGCCAGAATTGAAACTCTCGATCATGAGTTTGAATTGCTGCGCATGGGGGAGAATGAATCAGTTGATGATTTCGCTGATAAGATGGGAGAATTGGTGTCCAGGTATAGAGCTTTGGGGACAACTGTCCCGACCACCAAGCAAGTTAGCAGGTTCCTCAAGGCTGCCCCCGATAGGTTTCTACCCATTGTGGCTGCTAAGAGCAGTTTTCTGATTTGAATGAGATGTCATTCGAGGAATTAGTGGGGAGACTTAAGGCCTATGAGGAGAGACTGAAACCAGTCACTCAAGGAAAGAACTCCTCTGGGCAATTGCTCTTGACAAAGAGTGAGTGGCTAGAAAGGTTGAGTAGTGAGACCAAGCAAGAATCCAATAGGCCAAGCGGCTCTGGAGACACAAGAAGTAAAGGAAGAGGAAGAGGGAAGTTTGCCAAGAATAGGGGAGGAAGATCCAACCCAGAAAGTGGTAATAAAGAGAACAACACCAACAAGAGAGACAAGAAATCCTTGAGGTGTTTTAACTTTTAACTGTGACAAGTTAGGCCACTTCTCCAATGAGTGCAGGGCACCAAGAAGGGCACAGCAGGAAGCCCACTTGGCTCAAACTCAAGAAGATCAAGAATCCACCCTGCTGATGGCAGAGGTGTCTATGGATTTGGGCCTGCTAGAGGAACAGGGGGTGTTCCCCAAAGCTCTACCACAGGGAGAGGATTCTTGTTCTTGGTACTTAGATAATAGGGCCAGCAACCACATGACTGGCAGTGGCATAAGAACCCATTTCACTGAATTAGATGAAGCCATTAGTGGGAAAGTCAAGTTTGGTGATGGGTCTGTGGTTGCAATAAAGGGCAGGGGCCCAATATGCTTCCAATGCAAAAATGGAGAGCATAGAGTTGTAACAAATGTTTATTACATACCTGCCCTGAGGAACAATATCCTGAGTTTGGGTCAATTGGATGAAAAGGATGTAAGATCCTGATGAGAGATGGGCATCTATGGATATATGAAAGGGGGGGAAAGACCCTCATGAAGGTAAAGAAGTCACAAAACAGGCTGTACAAGATCAACCTGCAAGTTGCCACTCCAAAATGTTTGATGACAGCCAAGCAAGGCTGGGTCATCTAAGCTTTGATTCACTCAACAGGATGACCAAGCACAACATGGTCAAGGGAATGCCCAAGATAGCACACAAGTCAAAGTTGTGTGAAAGTTGTCTAGTGGGAAAGCAAAAAAACCAACCATATCCAACTGTAAGCAATTACAGGGCTAACTCACCCCTTGAGCTAATCCATGTTGATCTTTGTGGACGACTGAAAGCAAAAAAGACCATTGAATCCACCTACTCCTGCTGGGAATAGGTATTTCATGCTCCTGGTGGACGACTACTCAAGGTACATGTGGGTGTTCATGCTCAAGTCAAAGGATCAGGCTCCTATGATCTTTAAAGATTTCCTATCTGAGATCCAAGGGGAAACATCTCACAAGGTGAAAGCCTTAAGAACAGATAAGGGGGGGGGGGTGAGTTCACATCCAAGACTTTTGAACAGCTATGCAGTGTGGATGGCATAAGAAGATACCTAACTGCCCCTTACTCTCCACAGCCAGAAATAGAGTAGTGGAAAGAAGAAACCAAACAGTCATGGGCATGACTAGATCCATTTTAAAGGCTATGAATGTGCCATTGGAGTTCTGGGCTGAGGGAGTCAGACATTCTGTTTTTCTACTCAACAGAAGTCCCACTAAAACATTGGAGGATATGACTCCTTATGATAAGTTGTTTGAGAGAAAGCCTAAGGTGAAGCATCTAAGAGTATTCGGATGTAAGGCACATGTTAAGGTCCCAAGTCATCAAGTAACCAAACTAGATGATAGAAGCATTCCTATGGTGCATCTAGGGATTGAACCAAGAACAAAGGCCTATAGAATGTACAATCCAGTCACTTGTAAGATTGTTGTAAGCAAGGATGTCAAGTTTGAGGAGGAGAAGCCTTGGGAATGGGATACTGGTGATCAGTGAGGACTACTAGTCAAAGCTATGCCAGGTTTGGTCTGTTTTTGAACTCCCCTGATCATGGTGAGTCCACCTCAAGTGGGCAGACACTTGAGTCTGAAGGTCAGGAAGTGGACATTAATCCAATGGATACACTCTCAACACAGACAGATCAAGGAGATGGAATAGAAGATGTAGGGGGTGGTAGTGGTGGAAATCAGTTTGATGAGAGTGAAGTGCCAAGGGATAGTTATGATGATACCTTCACTAATCTTGATGATGTGTTCAGCAGGACAGAGGTCCTTGAGCAAATCCCATTTGAACCTCCTATCTTCACTGAGTCTGAGTTGCTACTGATTAAGGAGCCAACTAACTTTGATCAGGCAATGGGCGATTCAGAGTGGAAGAAAGCCATGCAAGATGAGCTTGAAAGCATTGAAAAGAATGGGACTTGGAAGCTGGTTCAGTGTCCAAAGGGGGTGAAACCAATAGGGTTAAAGTGGCTGTTCAAGCTCAAGAAAGATGCACAAGGGAGGGTTGTCAGGCATAAGGCCAGACTAGTTGTGAAGGGTTATGTTCAAAAGTATGGGGTAGATTATGAGGAGGTCTTTGCCCCTGTTGCTAGGTTAGAAACAGTAAGACTAATTCTAGCTGTGGCAGCTTTAATAAGTGGGAAGTTCATCATTTAGATGTCAAGACTGCATTTCTAAATGGGGAATTGAAGGAGGAGGTGTATGTAACCCAGCCTGAAGGTTATGTAAAGCATGGAAAGGAAGGGTTAGTGTACAAGCTCATTAAGGCTCTCTATGGGCTTAAATAGCCTGGAATGAGAAGCTGCACAATACCCTTGTGAATTCAGGGTTCAAGAGATGTCCCCAAGAGCATGCTGTGTATAAGAAACAATCAACAAAAGGATCTGTGATAATAGGAGTATATGTGGATGATATGATTGTCACAGGGTCTAGTTTGGAAATGATTGATGAGTTCAAGAAACTGATGCAGTCAAACTTTGAGATGACTGATCTGGGATTGCTAAACTACTATTTGGGAATAGAAGTAAAGCAACTAAAGGGGGGGATTTTCTTGAATCAAACAGTGTATGCTAAGAAGATCTTGGAAGATTTGAAGTTGGGGGGTTGTAATTCTACAAAGACACCCATGGATCCTGGTCTAAAACTGGGAAAAGATGAAGAACATGATGCAGTAGATGCAACTAAAGTATAGAAGGGTGATTGGGTGTTTGAGGTACTTAACCCAGACAAGACCTGATTTAAGCTACTCTGTTGGTATAGCCAGTAGGTTTATGGAATCTCCTAGAACAACTCATTGGCAAGCAGTGAAGCATATCTTGGGATATTTGAAGGGAACAATTGATCATGGTGTGTGGTTTAAAAGTGGTGGAGCTGGTGAACTGGTGGGTTACAGTGATAGCTCTCATGCTCCAACCAAAGCTGATAGAAAAAGCACTACAGGGGTAGTGTTTTATTATGGTGGTGGACCAGTTAGTTGGGTCAGCCAAAAACAAGAGATAGTAGCTTTATCATCTTGTGAAGCTGAATTTATAGCTGCAACTGCTGCTGCTCAACAAGCAGTATGGCTGAAAGGAGTTTTGGAAAATCTGATCAATACTATGATAGGTCCTATTCTACTCAATGTGGATAATAAGTCTGCTATACAACTCATGAAAAATCTAGTTTTTCATGGGAGGTCTAAGCACATTGATGTTAGATATCACTACATAAGAAGTTGTGTAGAGAGGGGTCTAGTAAATGTGAGACATATTTGTGGTGAGGAACAGAAGGCAGATATCCTAACTAAAGCTCTTCCTAGGCTAAAGTTTACTGAAATGAAGAGGCTGCTTGGAGTGGGTTCTATGAAAGAATTAAGGGGGTGATTGTTAGTTTAATTCTTTTATGTTAGTATAGTAATAAAGTTTGTTCCAGAGATGTATAGTTAGTATAGTGCAAGGACTAATTGTGTAAATAGTTAGTTAGTTCTAACTACTATAAATATGTGCTGTATTGTGTAATTGAAAGATATTCTCAATAAAACTTCATGACCATTATGTTCATATTGTATCAAGGTCTATTATTGTTGTTGTTAGTCTTATTGTTATTATTTATGATTATACGTAATTTAATACGTAATCACATCAGGTGCGTTCAACTGCTAGAGCATGCTATCGTATGTTTTCAAAAACTTGGCCTGAGCGTTCCCGACGCTTGTTTTCATCATTCGATCCTGTCATTCAAAGGGTATATGTTCTCTTACCTCTAACAGAATATATGAAAAGTCAATGATACTGCTGACATGACAATGCTGTAATTGCATGACTGAATAACTTGTTTGCACAGATAATAAATGATGAGGATGGCGGCATGCACCGGCGGCATGCGTCACCATCACTCCGTGACCGGAATCCACAGACATCAATTAATACTCAGAATTCATCATCCTCAAATTTAGCTGGATATGGTACTTCAGCCATTGTTGCAATGGACAGAAATGCAAGCTTACCATCTGTAACCTCTCACTCATCTGGGCTTTTTTCATCACAATCAAAGCCCGTTAACAAGAGCACAGAACGTAGCTTAGAAAGCATGTTGAATTCTAGCAAGCAGAAGGTTACAGCAATTGAAAGCATGCTTAGAGGTCTAGATTCTGGTAGAGTTAGATCATCAAGTCTTGATCTAGGTATGACTTTTGGAATCATTATATATAAGTAGGTTTTAATTTTGTTTGAATAGCTTATTTTTATCTTATATCGCTCCTAGTACAGGAGTGGACCCACCTTCTTCCCGTGACCCACCATTCCCTCTGGCTGCACCTGCTTCAAATAGTCTTGCTAGTTCGTTATCATTAGATTCAACCGCTTCTGGTATCTCGAAACCTAACAACCGTAGTGGCGGTTTGGTATTATCTGACATCATCACTCAGATTCAGGCTTCACGTGATACCGCGAAAAATTCGTATCGTGGTAATCTCGGGAACGAAACTCTGTCATCACTTTCATCGTACTCAGCAAGAAGAGCGCCTGAAAAACTTCTAGAAAGAAGCTCTTTTGAAGATCATAATGAATTTAGAGAGGCCCGAAGATCGGTTAATTGCATACAGAGAAGCATTATTTAGACACACCTTACAGAGATTCACAATCACATAGTAGTCATCATGTACCTAATTTTCAGAGACCATTATCAAGAAAAAATGTAACAGGGAGAATGGCTTCTAGTCGGAGAAGAAGCTTTGATGAGAGTCAATTTTCATCTGGAGAGATGTCAAATTATACGGAGGGTCCCGCTTCTCTTAATGATGCTTTAAGTGATGGTCTTAGTTCTGGTTCTGATTGGAACGCTAGAGTTTCTGCATTTAATTATCTTCGTTCATTACTCAAGCAAGGCCCGAAAGGAGTTCAAGAAGTTACACAAAGTTTTGAAAAAGTAATGAAGTTATTTTTCCAACATTTAGATGATCCACACCATAAAGTGGCACAAGCAGCCCTGACATCACTTGCTGACATCATCCCAGCTTGTAGAAAACCGTTTGAAAGTTACATGGAGAGAATATTACCGCACGTGTTCTCTCGGTTAATCGATCCAAAGGAATTAGTAAGGCAACCGTGTGCAACCGTTTTAGAAATTGTTGGCAAAACATATGGTGTTGATTCGCTGTTGCCAGCTTTGCTTCGTTCTTTAGATGAACAAAGATCCCCTAAAGCAAAACTTGCTGTTATTGAGTTTGCAATTGTTTCATTTAATAAACATGCTGTAAATTCCGAAGGTGCGGGGAATATTGGGATCTTGAAATTATGGCTTGCTAAATTAGCACCACTGGTTCATGACAAGAACACAAAGTTAAAAGAAGCAGCTATAACGTGTATCATATCTGTTTACTCTCATTTTGATTCAACATCTGTTTTGAATTATATTCTTAGTTTATCTGTTGAAGAACAGAATTCTTTAAGGCGAGCACTTAAGCAACATACACCTCGTATAGAAGTCGACTTGATGAATTACTTGCAGCAGAAAAAAGACAGACAACGGTCCAAATCATCTTATGATCCATATGATGTTGCTGGGACTTCTTCTGAAGAAGGATACATTGCAGTGTCGAAAAAGACTCCTTTGTTTGGAAGGTATTCTGGTGGTTCTGTTGATAGTGATGGTGGTAAGAAATGGGGTTCGGGTCCCACCCAAGAATCCACCCAGATCACTATTGAGGATAATCTGTATCAGGGTCTTGATATTGGTTCGAATAATGGTGGACTTGGTTCAAATGCTAAGGATGCTGTAGCATCATGGTCCATTCGATCAGAAAATTTGGAGGGAAATAATAACATGGAGGTTAATTCAAATTCGACACCTCGCCTCAACGGACTTCTAAGCTCTGATAACCAACTGGGTGGTTCGGCACCTGACTTGGAACTTAGTATTTCAAAACTTGCAGCTTTAAAGATCAACTCATCTCCTGATAATAAACCTAGCATCCCTCAAATTCTTCATCTAGTGAGTTTAAATTCTAAAAATGACCAGTACACTGTATTCATGTTTTCATACACTTCTAACATTGTTAATGATATAATCTTGTGTCCTTATTTGTTTGATTAGATTTCTACTGCGACGGATGAATCTTCTTCAACATCCAAGCGTACTGCACTTCAGCAGTTAATTGATGCTTCTGCGGCCAATGATTCTTCCGTATGGGCCAAGGTTATTTAATTTGTTCTTAATGCTTGAAATTTAGTAGCAGATAGCAACTTGTAGCAAAAATCATTTACTAATATGTTTTTTATGTTTGATATATGTTTGCAGTATTTTAATCAAATTTTGATGGCTGTACTTGAGGTCTTGGATGACACTGATTCTTCAATTCGGGAGCTTGCTCTTTCATTAATAGCTGAAATGTTGAAGAACCAGGTAATTTTGTTTAAACTTCAACATGTGCTGGTCCTTACAAACTGGTTTGTCTGATTCTGAGGTTTTCCTCCACTGATTAATACAGAGAGATGCAATGGAAGATTCTATTGAGATTGTAATCGAAAAGTTATTAAACCTTACTAAGGACACAATCCCAAAAGTAAGTTTCTATCCTGGTTGCAATCTATACCTTCTGCGGAAGTCTTAGGAGCTGTTTGGGGATCTTTTTTGTTTTTAAGATTTTTATATCTTTTCTTTTCCTAACAAAGAACCTTCATATAAATGCAGGTATCAAATGAAGCAGAGCATTGCTTAACTCTTGTTCTGTCTCAGCATGATCCCTTCAGATGTTTAAGTGTAAGTTATTCCATATTGCAATTTTAAAATTAAAAAATTCACACAAATGATGAATCCATGATATATTCTATTCATCTTTTGTGTTCTGACTTTGTAGGTTATCGTCCCATTATTAGCAACAGAAGATGAGAAAACTCTTGTTACATGTATAAACTGTTTGACAAAGGTAGATTCTCATTAAACCAAAAGTTCTTACTGTACTGCTATTTTATTTTATGCAAGTAAATCTCCATTATAGTGATCTGAACTCTATCGAACATGTCTTCTATTCTTCAGCTTGTGGGTAGGCTTTCCCAGGAGGAATTAACAACCCAGTTGCAATCTTTTTTGCCTGCTCTTTTTGATGCTTTTGGTAACCAGAGTGCGGATGTTCGCAAGGTAAATTCATAATTATTTTCACAATATCTCCTTAATTAATATTTTATTTTTTGGCCAAACACCACCCTCAAATGATGTTTTGTTGCTTAATACTGGCAGACTGTTGTTTTTTGTCTGGTGGACATCTACATAATGCTTGGAAAAGCCTTCTTGCCGTATTTGGAAGGACTTAACAGCACACAGTTGCGGTTAGTAACGATATATGCAAATCGTATATCACAAGCAAGGACTGGAACTCCTATCCAAGATTAGTGGCACATTGACGAAGATAAAAGAGTGTGATTAGTGTGTTTTGGTACATTAATATGGGTGTGAATCATGTATATTTGTATGGTGTGATGTGTGCATCGGTCAAAGGCTTGGGGCTGGTTTTGTCTGTATGGTTTTATTTTGCCCCTTTTTCGTTCATTCTTTTTCTAACACTTAGTTATGCTGGAGTCTGAGGCGAAGTGTGTTTTTTGTTTTTCTGGAAAATGATTACAACACTAATTAATGATATTGTATCTCTGGGTTTTGTGTCCATAATACATATTTTGGTTGATGCTCTTATTGACATATATAGGTTTGTAAATATTTTGGCCGTTTTCTTTTAAGTCGTAAGTAGAGTCGATTTACGGTGTCTAGGGCTGTAAGCGAACCAGACGTTTAGCGAACAGTTCGTGAATCGTTCGGCGGGAAGTTCGTTTACATTCGTTCGTTTACATTCATTCGTTTAATATATAAACGAACATAAACAAGAAATTTCTCGCTCGTTTAGTTAAATGAACGAACATGAACAGATCCCGTGTTCGTTCATACGTTCGATAATGTGTTCGTTAACGTTCGTTTGTGTTTTTCATTTAAAAGTTATGTTTGAGATAATTATGTTAAGTATTTATTTATATTTGATGGATATCGCGTAATGTTTGTGATTTTAGTTATAAAATTAATATATGATGGTTTGTATTTGTTTGTTTTAGAAAAATTTCGTTTGTGTTTATTAATGTTTATGAATATTTGTATGCGTTTGCTTGCCTTTGTGTTTGTTTATGTTCGTGAATAAATTCATTTCCTTAATTAACAAATACGAACAAAAATCTCGTTCGGTAAACGTTTGTAAACAGTTCATGAACAAATACACACTTGTAAGTATGCATGTATGTGTATTCTCTTATTATAACCTTACTGTATTTATATGAATATTATTTTAATCTCGTAAGAGAATACACATACATGGATACTTATAAGTGTGTATTCTTTTAATTAACTAATATTATAATTTAAAAGGTATAAAAATAAAACATTTACATGTAAACAGTCTGTTTGAAGTATATTACGCAACCTACTGTCTTTTAGGGATTTTTGTAGCAAATGGGTTAATTTGAGAGTTTATCACGAAGAAGCTTCTGCAACCTACTATTTGAACTTTTGAAATATTTAATGTGGTTATATATGTTATGCAACCTACTGTTCAAACACTTGAAATATTTAATGTGGTTATATATATTATGCAACCTACTGTTTGAAGTATTTAATGTGGTCATGAACTTGAAGTATTTTGCTTTTATAGTTTTATGTATTTATAATGTGTTTACATATTGTGCAACCTACTGTCACGTATATAAGTTTTGTTTTTATGTACTTTTATTGATAATTAGTTTTAGTTTTGTTTGTAATTATAGATGGAAACAGCAACTAATATTGATGAAGAAAAAACACTGCAGAACCGGTTGGTAACATCGATGAACAAAATGTGATGCAAGAGAAGGATGGTGGTGGAGTAATATCTTTTGTATGGGACCATTTTACTATTTATCAGGATACGAAGGAAGCAAGATGTCCATATTGTAAGTTATTAATGGTCGCCACTCTAGAAAGAATGGTACGAGTGCTTTATCGTATCATTTAAGAAGTTCATGCAGGAGTTCACCGCTTTATGAACAAGTAGAGAAAAAGAAACAATCTATTTTAAATATTATGTCTCACTTCCGAGGAGGTGTTTCAAGCTGACTTCCCACAATTTAGTCAAGAAAAGTATAGAAAACGCCATGCTAGAATGTGTATAAAAGACAATCGACCTTTTAGTGTGGTTGAAGATGAGAGATTTAAAGAATTTGTATATGAGTTAAATCCGATGTTTAAGTTTCCATTTAGATGAATCGTGGATAATGCCTCATCAAATGATGGAGCAAATAGATTTCTTTTCCTTCAACCCGTACGATAGACGAGTTTCTAAACTAGTAAAAATATAAACGAAAATCATGTATATCCGACATGGTTAATTACTTAATTTCATATAAAACAACTCGAGTTATTATTATTATTTTCTTTTCTTCTCTTCCCTTTTAATGGCCCAATCCATTTACACTAGATCTCTGTATGAAAATCTTGTCCGTTATTTCACTAGTATAAAATCACAAGCGGGTTTGTTACGTTATCAACTAGTTTTATCTCTTGCATTATGCGTCGCAGTTCGTAATTTTTTTTTCCATAATTATAATTGTAATTCGCAATCGTATACGTACGAACGTTGATAGAACATGAGTGTTAAAATGCAAAACAAAAATAAAAGACAACTAAAGCATACTTACACACTATAATTAAACGCAAGAAAAATTAAAATGCGTATGAAAAAATAAAAAGAAAATGAGTTTAAAAGAGAATTAAAATAAGTGGAGAAAAGACAAAGAAACTAGCAAAATGGGAAGAAACCTGCCCCCGCAATCGCGAACCTTCATTATTTCTCGATGTTCTTACTTACTATAGATAATATTATTTAAAACAACTATTACAAAAAAAAAAAAAAAACTAGTGATATATATTATGTTACAGAAGTAAATAAAAACTAAAATTTAAAATTTTAAATAATGATTATATAATTTTTTATGGTATTGAGACCAAGACTTAATAAAGGTAAAAAAGTATATTTTGGAAATCGTATTAAATGTATGTTGTTGCTTTCTAAGGAATGTAAATAGAATTACTATGTATATAGGGTCCCAACGGGGACACCGCAAAAGTTTTTGGAGTAGGCCGGACCTAAAAGTCACGGTTAGGGCAAAAGGTCACGTTGTGCAACTTAACCGTGACCGCAAGGGCTTGCGGTCACGGTTTCTGTGTCAGTCATCCGACAACACGTGACAATAAAACGACAAAAGGACACGGATAAAGTGAAAACCAGTCACCAAACCGTCACGGTTTGCCCTAACCGTGACCTTTATGGTACGAGGTACACCTTTACGATACTAGGTACTCTGTTGATGTTGACAAAAGGCCCCAGATTCGCGCGTCACCTACTTCGAACCGTCACGGTTTTGGTTTTTCGCCCAGACTTTCACAATAAATACCTTCCAATTTCATTCAACAACTATATTTTATTCAACAACCATACATCGCTCATATTTTTTGAAGTTCATTTTTTTCAACAAATATACATCCTTCTGTTTTTAATATAAATATCATTTGTCGTTAAAAAAAAACGTCGTTAATTCGAAAACAATGTCGGGTTCGGGAGATCATTATCAAAAGACGAAGCTTCCAGATTTGAATGAGAAGCCACATATCGAAAATTCAAACCAGGTTGAAGTAGTATCTGTTTTATTGTAACTTCTTATTTGAAATATATAACCATTATCTTTTTTAGGAATATTACGTATACGGGAGTCACCTTCCGAGCTGGATGAGGACGACATCGCGGATGGTCGTGAGCCCGCGAAGATTGCTTTGAGGATGTTTGGCTCCCTCCACCGCATGTCACTTAGACGGTTCGCTATCTTCAGCGGCCTCTATACGGAGGTGGAGGTCCGACAACCGATGTACACCACGGTCTTGATTCGTGGGGCTGATAACTCGGATTAGGTCTGGTATTCGAGGTCCTCTCACATACGAGACCCTCTATATCGATACATTCACCGACCGATCGCCACGTCCGTCGCTGGACGTGGGGCGGGGACCGACAGGGTCAACACCGCCAACCTTTTCTTTCTCCGGTGTGTACTCACACACCGACACTGCCACCTCGCGCATTCCCTTGCGGACTACTTTGCTAGTTTTTATCACAGGCAGGCGCGATGGGCGTTGGTGGGCAGGAACATCGTCTCCCGGATCGCTTGGGGCCTGGGGTACGTGCATGCCATATCCCAGCTCCCACTACCTTCGATTCCTGTGCGCGTGGCAAACCGGGCTACCGCCACTGGGATGAGGATCATCCGGAGTTTCCTCGACTGCACGTGGCAGCTGGCTGGATGATTACTATGGAAGTTCTAAACCACTAATAAAAAAGAAGTAAAGTCAAAAAGTATTTTACCATGAGCTAGTTCAGGTTGATTGTGTTTGTACAAACTCGTTGTATATATATGTAGTTTCAGTTATGATGGCTTGTATATTTGATTGTGTTTGTTTGTTTTTGTTTCTTTGTTTCTTTGTTTTATATTTGTAATATTGATAATGTTAATTGTATATGTATGAACCAACTTGTAATGTAATTGTATAATAACAACCGATTTTTACGTTTAGGTTAACCATATGATAAAACAACAACCTACTTGTAACAACCGTCACATGTTTAATAAAAAAAATTACTTGTAATATTATAAATAATAATAAACACAAAACACAAACTCGTATGTTACGATTAGGTTAACCGTGTGATAAAAAAAAAAAAAAAACTAGTATGATTAAAAAAATATAGGAAATATATACAATATGTCACGGTTTAGCCAAACCGTGACATATCTAACCTGCGCACAATCAATTCCCACATTAATTACACACTCAATAATTGCAACTGATCCCGAGGGGTGTCTGGACCCTAATGGTCATGGTTAGGCCTCACCGTGACAGTTAGGTCTTACACCCGACTGAAAGGCACGGTTAGCCATAACCGTGATCGTTTGAATTGGTAACCCTAAAAAAATCAACGGTGTGCACAGAATTTCCGTGTATATAAGATCCTTGTAGACTATGTAGAATTTGTCACTTTATGCAACTATAATAATACATTAGTTTTTAGGTGGGTCATCTACCAAACCATAGTCATCTTCTGCGTCTTTTCTATGTAAATTCTCCATCATGAAACAGAAAACGCAAGGGATGGAGGAGAGACTCTCGACATAGTCGGTACCTTGTTGTGAATCTATGGCAATTTCAAAAGGCGGTGAAATTTTAAACCCTAAATTTTATAGGAAATGCAACCGAAACGCCCTAGAAATGTCCCCGTGTAGTACCCCTGAAAACCGAAGCGCCCTAGAAACGTTTCTTAGGTGTTTCCTAGGCGTTTCCGCTTCCCACAAGTACCCGAAACGGGTACTGCATGATCTGGGCCGCTTCGGTGCTTCTGAGCTTATACGTAATTAAGACCTAATGAAAACTAAAGCACCACCGGAGAATGATAATGGAGGCAAAGTTTTTACTAGCTAGTTAGCACACAATTGTTAAAGTTTATATGTTTCATTTTGTCAATTCAATTCTAATTGTTTTTTCTTTTTGTGAGGTTTTATATTCTTCAAGGGGTTTTGTTGATATTCTTAATTGTTGATGGGCTGAGCTAGAAGTTCTCATGATATATAATGCGCTTTCTCTCTCTCTGATGAAATTATCGAAGCATTCTAGGGTTTTCTTTGTTCTTGAGATCTTGAGTTCAATCATCTTCTTTGTTGATCTTCTGAACATTCAGTAGTTACAAGCAACTCATCGTTGCTTGTATAGTTAGTCTGATTGTTAGTTTTCACAGTTGAAGTTGTATTTGTTAGTCTCTTGATTCATTGTTCTTCGATCATTACTTTTTGAGATATTTATGTTGATACACAATCTATTGTTCTTGATACATATATTTGAATCCAGAAAATTTACATGGTATCAGAGCCTTGTGCTCTCGATTATCACTCTGTTTGATTCACTCACAAAAGATTGGTGAATCTAGGGTTTCAGTGTTCTGGGCTGGGTTCATATCATCGGTGGTTCTTGATTGTGTTGTTTCTTCTCCTAGATCAGGAGAGTGGCTGTAAGTTGGCGATTCCCTCGTTAAAGCATCTTCTGCAGTCTAGGGTTTCGTTTAACCCCTGGTTGTACGAGTCGCTTTGTATTCTCAAAGGGAATCCTCTCTCAAGGCCGTGAAAGATCTCATTGCTGGCTCGTGTGCTTGCTCTATGTCTGGATAGCCCTAAGTGAAGGCTATTCAGGTACTGTTCATATACGACTCTCTGATTCTGCTGTGCATCTTGGGTATTATCCCTCTCTCTAATATTGCTCGTACTGTTGGACCGACTGTAAGGAATTTCTTATCTCCCTATCTCTTGGTTCTTTCAATTTCTAGGCATATTTGGGCTGGGCTAGATGGACCAGTACTGATTGCATTGTTATATGTGTTCTTGTTCTCTGCTGCATTGTATTTCTGATCTTTGAGTGCTTGTAGTGATTGTCTTTGCATTATCCCTGCTCCTCCTTTTCATACTTGGCCAGTCAATTAATTGACCGGGTGTCTGGTTCCTGAAGGAGTTTCGCAGGTTGTGTGCCCCTATTTTGTTGTGTTCTTGTTTGGTTGACTGTGTTGATTACTGCCATGGCTGTTGTCGACCCCACTCTGTCTCCTACCCTGATTAGTAGTCTTGACTTTGGTAACCCTTTGTATTTACATGCTAGTGATACTGGGGCTCTGACTATTGTGTCCATTAAACTTAAAGGTACAGAAAATTACAATGTTTGGGCTAATGCTATGGAACTTGCTCTTAATGTAAAAAATAAGTTTGGCTTTGTTGATGGTTCGTGTGTTAAGTTTACCACTGATGAAGTTCTTGGTAGACAATAGGAAAGGTGCAACTCTGTAGTTTTGTCTTGGATACTCAATTCCATCTCTGAGGAATTGTTTGTTGGTCAAATCTTTTCCAAACGTGCATCAAGTGTCTGGACTGAGTTAAAAGAAACTTATTCAAAAGTAGATGGGTCTGTTATTTTCAAATTGCATCAATAAATTAACTGTCTAAAACAAAATGGTAATTCAATTTCTGAATATTATCACAAGTTGTCTTCTATGTGGAGACAACTGGATATTTTAACTGATCTACCAATCTGTACTTGTGATGCATCTGACAAGGTTTCTAAATTCAACCAGAATCTTAGGTTGATGCAATTCTTGATGGGTCTTGATGAAAAATACTTACCTCTAAGATCTGCGATTCTTTCAAAAGAACCTCTTCCCTCAGTTAAAAATGATTTTGCTCTCATATCGAGCGAGGAATCTCATAGAGAAGTATCTTCATCAAACCCATCCCAACCCGCTGCTTTTGTTGCTAAGGCTGGTAACATAAAAAGAAGTTTTCCTAAAGGCCCATCTGTAAAATGCTCTAACTGTAATAAAAATGGTCACACTATAGAAAAATGTTATGAGATAATTGGGTATCCATCAAACTACAAAGGGAAAGGATCTGGAAATAAACCTAAGTCTAACAATGTTGTGTGTGATTCTTCCTCTAGTAAAGGAGAGTCTTTCCAATTATCTGCTGGTCAATATGCCCAACTTATGTCTTTGCTTGGGAATCATACTAATGGAGATCAAGGCATCTCAAATATGGCAGGTACTATCTTTGATGGTAACTGTGGTACTTTCTGTGGTGTCTCTAACTCTGACCCTGTGACAAATAGGGGATGGGTTATTGACTCAGGAGCTAACCAACACATGGTGCTATCTGAAATATCTATGTTTGACCTTATTGATGTGTCTTCCTACAATATGACTGTTGGTCACCCTAATGGCACTAAAGCTGTCATAAAATCAATAGGATAACTTAAACTTTCAGATAATGTCATTCTTGTAGATGTGTTAGTTGTTCCTGAATATAGTGTTAATCTCCTATCTGTGTATAAACTTGCTAGAGATAATAAACTTGGTTGTTGGTTGATGAATTTAATTGCTGGATTCAGGACTTCACCCGGACGAAGGTTCTTCTGACTGGTAAACAGGTGAATGGCCTGTATTACTTTGGGCATCCTGAGTCTTATAATTTTATGTGTCAAAACAGTACTAAGTCTTCTCACACTGATGTAAAGTTGTGGCACTCTAGAATGGGTCATCCTTCCTTTCCTGTTTTAAAATTGTTGAGTCAGGACCTTAAAATTAAAGAAGTTGATTTTAATTCTCCTTGTGAAATATGTCAAAGGGCTAAACAAACTAGAACATCATTTCCAATTAGTGAACATAAATCTCTTCAAGTGGGTGAACTTGTACATCTTGATTTATGGGGACCTTTTAAAGTTACCAGTAGGTATGGTAATCGATATTTTTAACTATTGTGGACGATTATTCTAGGGCTGTCTGGGTCTACTTGTTAAAATCTAAACATGAAGTTTTTTTATAATATTCAGTGCTTTGTTCAACTGCTTAAAAATCAGTTTGGATTTAGTATCAAATGTGTACGAACTGATAATGGTACTGAGTTTGTTAATAATCAACTGAATACCTTTCTAAACTCTAATGGTATCTTACATCAGACTTCCTATGCCTATAATCCTCAACAAAATGGTACAGTTGAGAGAAACAATAGGCACTTATTAAATGTGGCCAGGTCTTTACTGTTTCAGAGTAATTTGTCTCTTAAGTTGTGGACTGAATGTATCTTAACTGCTACCTATTTGATTAACAGGACTCCATCTTCTGTTCTACATGGGAAATCTCCTTTTGAACTGTTGCTTAACAAAAAACCTTCTCTTGATCATCTCAGATCTTTTGGGTGTCTTGCATTTGCTACAAATTTAAATCCTAATCATAAATTTGATACTCGTTTTGTTAAATGTGTCTTTATTGGGTATTCTTTTGAAAAAAAGGGTTATAAACTTTTGTCTTTGGATGATAATTCTATTTTCTTTTCTCGAGATGTAAAATTTTTTGAACAATGTTTTCCATTAAAAGAAACCAAATCTGACACTTCATCATCTGATATAAATCACCTAAATTTTTTTGACACCTTTGAGACTGAGAAAAATTTTTTGCCCGATGATAAAGGGAAGGGTTCCAATGGACTTACCAGCCAGGGTGGGTCACGTGTTGTTCCTAGTGTTTCTCCTAGTAGTGGTGTTACTTCTGATTCAACACCCACTGAGGTTCCTGTGAATGGTTCTTTAGACAATCTAGATGGTAGTGTAAGAATAGATACTGATCATTCCACTGCTGATGCTAGTGTTCCTAGGAACCCAGGTGAGTCCTCAGATCTTAGGAGAGACCTAGTTGAGGATCATATTGATCTAACCGCAGGTAGTCCACATGCGGATATGGAAAGTGCAGATGTTTCTGCTATCCCTGAGGGCAGTGATGCAACAGTCTTAGGTAGTTCTCGTAAATCAGGAAGGGTGGGTGTTCTACCTTCTAAATTTAATGTGTATGTTATTGAAGGAAAAGTCAAATATGGAGTTGATCGTTATGTGAATTTTGCCAATTTGTCTTCTGATAATGTTTCTTTCCTGTCTTTACTTGATAAGAGTGTTGAACCTAGGACTTATAGTGAAGCTTGTAAAGATATAAATTGGGTAAATGCTATGAATAATGAGGTTGAGGCTTTAAATAGAAATAAAACCTGGATTATCACTGATTTACCTGAGGATAGAAAAGCTATTGGATGTAAGTGGCTTTATAAAATCAAATATAAGGCTAATGGTAAAATAGAAAGGTATAAAGCTAGGCTTGTTGCTAAAGGGTATAGTCAAAAGGAAGGGATTGACTTTGAGGAGACTTTTACTCCTGTTGTTAAAATGACTACTGTTAGAACCTTAATTGCTGTGGCTGTTCAAAATGGATGGAAATTGTTTCAACTTGATATAAATAATTCTTTTTTGTATGGAGACTTATTTGAGGATGTTTATATGTCTATTCCTGAAGGTTTTGGGTCTCAAACTAGCAATGATAAAGTTTGTAAGCTTGTAAAGTCTTTATATGGACTTAAACAAGCTCCAAGACAGTGGAATGAAAAACTTACATCCACTCTTAAGTCTATTGGCTTTAATCAAAGCATGAATGATGTGTCTTTGTTTGTTAAATCTGTTGAGTCAAAAATTGCGATGCTTCTTGTGTATGTTGATGATATTGTTATAACTGAAAATTATGAAGAGGAAATTAAAAAGTTAAACAAATGTTAAATCAAAGTTTTCTAATTAAAGATTTGGGAGTGTTAAAGTATTTTCTTGGAATTGAGGTCATTGAAACATCTCAAGGTTTATGTCTAAATCAGAGAAAATATTGTTTGGAGTTGTTAAAGGAGTTTGGAATGCTTGCCTGCAAGCCTGTTGCTATTCCTATGGAACAGAATCTTGTAGTGTCAGATGGTTCTATCTTGGACAGTGGAGATTCTGCTCTTGAGAATATTACTGTTTATTAGACTTTAATTGAAAAACTTATCTACTTAATATTGACTCGACCTGATATTTCTTATACTGTTCAATGTTTAAGTCAATATATGCATAAACCTCTTCAATCTCATTTCAAAATTGCTTTAAGACTTTTGAGGTATTTGAAATCTAATTCTGGTCAAGGGATATTTTTTAAACAACAATTTGATTTTCTATTAAAAGGTTTTTCTGATTCTGATTGGGGTAAGTGTTTGGCTACTCGTCGTTGTGTCACTGGTTTTTGTGTTTACTTAGGTGGTAGTCTCATTTCGTGGAAAGTAAGAAGCAAAATACTGTTTCACATTCTTCTGCTGAAGCAGAATATCATGCAATGTGTTCTACTGGTTGTGAATTAATATGGATTAGGAAGCTTCTTGATGACATGAAGGTACCTTGTCCTATTCCTATTGAGATTTCTTGTGATAGTAGTGCTGCTATACTGATGACTGCTAATCCTGTATTTCATGAACGAACCAAACACTTTGAAATTGATTTATTTTTCTTAAAAGAAAAGGTTTTACCAGGTATCTTTAAAATTGTAAATATAAATACTAATGATCAACCTGCTGATGTTTTTACCAAAAGTCTTGGAGTTAGTCAACACAAGTTTCTATGTGAGAAATTAGGTCTTGTTGACTTGTTCTAAGCATTGAATTGAGGGTGGGTGTTAAAGTTTATATGTTTCATTTTGTCAATTCAATTCTAATTAATGTTTTTTTCTTTTTGTGAGGTTTTATATTCTTCAAGGGGCTTTGTTGATATTCTTGATTGTTGATGGGCTGAGCTGGAAGTTCTCATGATATATAATGCGCTCTCTCTCTCTCTCTGATGAAATTATCGAAGCATTCTAGGGTTTTCTTTGTTCTTGAGATCTTGAGTTCAATCATCTTCTTTGTTGATCTTCTGAACATTCAGTAGTTACAAGCAACTTATCGTTGCTTGTATAGTTAGTCTGATTGTTAGTTTTCACAGTTGAATTGTATTTGTTAGTCTCTTGATTCATTGTTCTTCGATCATTACTTTTTGAGATATTTCTGTTGATACCAATCTATTGTTCTTGATACATATATTTGAATCTAGAAAGTTTACAACAATATATAATAATTATAAACAGTACTTGTGCTTCATGATGCATTACATTATATTACTCGATCCTCAGCTCACTTACAGTTGATGCAGAATGTGACGAGGTCTCGTAATTTCTCTTGAGAGCTTCCAAATGATCCATCTGATGCATCCTTCATACAAAGTAACTTTATATAGTTGCTAGTGTTCTTTATATGGTTGCTAACCGAACATGCAACTATGATGAGGAATAGTGTACATATGGTTACATAACCGATGAAGTCAAGATCACGAGGCAGGTACAACACCAACACAAATGAGACAGGTACGAGAAGGGCCAAGAAGTAAAAAACACTTCGTAAGACCCTATAACATACATGTAAGGAACTTTCCCTCGTCGAACTTTCTAAACGAGCTTTCAAACAAGACAAGACCACTGACATCGGTATAGCGATGATATACCCAACAACAGCCATGTTGGTAAAAAAACTGCGAGTTTCAAAAGCAGAATGTTTTTTGTTTTGGAACTTGAGTTGTGCAACTTCTATCAATGTTGGGAACATGTAGAGAAGCCCAGCAGCATATGCCAAATATATTTTCCCCGCGTAATTCAACCTGCATTAAACATTAATAAGGAGTACTAGTTATTTTTATTACTACACTAGCCTTTAATGACCCGTGTATTACACAGATTTGGATAGTAAGAAAACATAAATATAAATTTATATATACTTTTAATTATTGAAACAATCTATTATACATAAAACAGTTTTAAAATGTATAATATATATGACATCTTTTTATTTGTAAATGAGAATAAATTAGGAAATTATTGAATTATTTCTTTAAGTAAAAATTCTGACATGATGGTAGTCAAAAGAGAGTGAATAAATCACTCTCTTAATTACTAATTACTATAAAAAATAAAAGTATTTGGACGTGACAATAAAAATTATGAGTCTTAAAAATGTAACACATGTTATCTTAAGTTACTATTTTCTTATAGTAGTAGGATTCACATGTAAGAATTGAAGCCAGTTAATGCGACTACATGTCTAGCTACATATCTTACAATATAAAGTATATATAAAGTGAGGTAAACACTCAAAGAACATGAGATGTGTTTAGGGAAAAATTCTGAAAATATCATTTTGACTAATTTTTCCTTCAAAATGTCGTTTTGACTATCTCATCCTCCAAATTGTCCCCATCCGTACACGGGCGTCCCGGCCACAAAACAGTTTGCTCGAACCCGCGATGAGCGGTTCAAATGAAACCATGTGTCTAAATAGGGTTGTTATGAGGTTCGAATGGACTTAGAAAGGTTAAGACGAACTTACAAAGGTTTGAACAACCGTAACTTTGTTCAGGCGGCGAACTTACGAAAGTTCGGATAGACCATAAATTGTTTGGAAGAAAGGACACAATTTCTTCATAATGACTCCATTTATACATGTGTCTCCATCTAAGCCGCTCATCTTGACTTCTGATGGCTGTTCTATGGTCGGAGACGACTCTGTTGGGTGAGGAAAATATTAATGATTACTTGTCAAAGGGAAATGCTAAGTGAAAAATATGATCAAAAAGATATTTTCTAAAATTTTCTAATGTTTGGGTAAGCTCCGTTGGTCAAATTAAAACGCACGAATAGAAGTCTGTTTTTGGAACTCACACTCGTCAATTTCATTCAACAAAACAAATAAATATACACAAATCAAGCATACGTGAAGGTGATAAATCCCACATGTTTGCCCCCCTACAAACCACTCCTACAACTTAATTTGCACCTAGCTATGACTCAATCAAAGTACAAACCATGTGATTAAAACAAATAAATTACTAAATAGAATATGCTAAACCAGTGACGACATGCTGACCGCTCACCCAGAACAACCCGAATTGGGTGTACTATTAAGATGATAAGTTGCTACCGGAATGAATCGTATGTGGATAATCAACAAGTTGACAAAGGTGATAATTAAGAAAATCTCAAGGGCGATGGACGTTACTATCGTGGCCAACATAGAGGTTATGAACGTGAAAGAGGATACGGATTGAGAGATATCAAAAGAAACTTGAGATGTTATATATGAATGTTGAAGGATCAAACATTTTGCACATGAAACTCCTGATTTAAAAAGAAAGAAGGAAGCAACAAATTTGGTTATATTTAAGATGATAATAAGCCCACATTGTTTAATGAGGTAACCGGTTTATATCAAGATTGAATGGGAAAATGAAAGTTTAATCTTAATTAAATAAGAAAAAGTTCACGAGTATTAGTTTTATTAATGGTTTGGTAGAGTTTCTAGTAGATTAGAATTGATTTTGTGTATTTATATGATTGTTTAATAGAGTTTGAATTGGTTATAGTATGTTAACTTGAGGATATGAGGTTGTTATTTTGTGTAGTTTTCAATATCAATATCAAGTGTTATTGTTTTGATTATCTTGTCGATTATTTGATGTGTTTATCTAGGCCAACCTTTTTTACATTCCGTGATTCTAAAATTAGCTCTAAAACTGATATTCTAATTATAATACTATGATACTAAATTCTGAAATTAAATTCTCAACATGGCTCTAATTAATTAATATGAACTTTGAACGTGTCTCCAAATGTATTATATATAAGGGTCCGGTTTTTGAATATTTGAAAATCTGATTCTTGAAATACATGTATTATTTAATAATGAAAAAAACGTATTTTTATTAGAAGAACTTTTGGATATCCAATTTTATTATTAAAATACCCTAAATTTCTAACTAATATTTATTATTTAATTTTATATAAAAATATTTCAAATATCCATATATTCAAATTTCAGATATTTTGAATCGGATATTTTTGCACTCCCCTAATTATGTATTAAGGTAAACGTTCAAAACGTAAGCACGAAATGAAAAGAAACCGTTGGGAACAGCTTAAACGAAATGTACAACTAAACTCATTCTTGCATCGTTGGAACCAGATCGTCGAACCCTAAACATGGTTTAGTTTTTAGAGTTTATCTTTTAGCTTTTAGGGTTTGACATTAGGGTTTAGCGTTTAAATTTAGAGTAGTTGATTTGGAGTAGACAAGGCGATAGATTTCCACTAGAATTAGTTCAATTTGAGTTCGTATATACAGGGTTATGCTTATTAAGAACTCACTAATACATTTAGAACTGAAAAACTTGTATTAGTACATAATTTTTTTATGTTTTTTATAGAAGATGATTAAAATATAATATTTGTTTTGTCTTCTTTCAAAATTAAAAAATGATAAACGAATTTCTACCTAAACAAAAATAAAAAAAAAATTAAAACATATGAAAACATCAATTTGATCATTTTATATATTATTGTGATATATACAAATATACACACGCGCGTGTATAAATATTATACAATTGAAAAGATATGAATAATGATACTAATTTTCGTATTTCTTAATATAATTATGAGTTGTCAACTGATATAATTTAGAAATCTTGATATTTACGTAGTCTCATCGATTAATATCAATTTACTCAGGAGTATATTTTCTTCTTATACGTTTGGTTACAAGAAGATGTGGACGAGTGCTCTAAAGTTTAAGAAACTTGTACTTAGTAAACTATATAACACTTTGTAACTAATTCAATAATTGTAAGATTATGAATGTTTATAAAGTTTTGTTTGTTGTCCGAATAATACTGTTTAAATGACAAGTCAGCTCTAGTCTAAAGCTAGTTTGGTAATGTTATGGAGCCTCTTTGGTAACGCCGACTAGAAAGATGAACAACGTTGAGGGTGGAAATGATGATCGACGAATCTAGAGGATATAGGTGGCCGATGGTTGGATGTTGTCTCGTGCAACATCTTCTGTTGGTGATTTTAATGCCATGCATATAGCTCTTTTGGTATAATTGGGTTTACTTAATGACCAAAAGAGAAATTAAAAGGAAACATGAAAAAAGCTTGTATGTGTGGATTGTACACTTGTTAGGTGATCTTGTGATTCTAGTGCTTAAGACTCGTTGTTGTATAAGGGGCGCAAAGCCCTTTGAACAACAGTGTCCAGGGGAAGCGTCCTTAGTAGGGTCCTAGGGACGGAAGCTTCTAGCTAGTAGGGTTCAAGTAACAACGCCCCTGGGTGGGGTTAAACTGTATTTCTAAAGCTTCAGTTTTCGAAAGCAAAACAATATTTCGAAAGTTGTAGTTTTCAAAAGTTCAATTGTCTTTCGGAAGTGAGTTGCTTCCTTCTATTGTTCTTTGAAGGCAAGATGTCTACTTTCGAAACGGTTATCTGTTTAATTGCAAAATTGTAGCACTTGTCTCACTATCAAATCATTATGACAGTTGGTAGTGTCGGTTTCCCTACTATATAAAACAATCTTTGGTCATAACAACACACAAATTAAAAAGATTCGTATTTTGTTCTTGAATCTCTGATTCTCGATCACCCGTTTGAATATTGAGTACATACAAAATACTCCAATCTGATAGTAAATAAACGTGATTATATATGATCAGAGTATCCAAGCCACAGAAAAATACTCATTTCTTACGTCTTCGGCCAAAAGGATCCGCAGTGACAAAAGACTAAAGACGGTGTTAGCAGTAATTAATTATATTAGACACCTACAAAAGAACTATCCAAATATATTTTATAAAACTCGAGTAAACTATATATCGGAAAACACACACGACGAGCTAGAGATGGAGGAAACTGGCCTGAACTTACTTTGCATGGGGTGGGCTAGGGGTACTGCAAAATGGTTGTATGATTTCTTGATCTTCTACAGCTTGTTCAATTCTAATGGCATCATGTACGACACTCCTTCCTTCCATTTTTATAGTTGTGTCTTCATGAGTGTTAGGATCCACAAGCCTTAAAAGTGAATTGAAAAACATGAATCCAACAGTTCAAACGAAACCGAAAAAAAAGAAAATAAAATACATTGGTGATAGCAATATAGCTAGAATAATATTACTGTGGATTAGCGATGGTAGAGACTGTTGATGCAGATACATCATTCATGTTTTAATGAATTAATAATTTCCAGGGGGTTTTGCTTTAATTTATGGGGCTATATATTTAACAAGGAGGGAGGGAGTTATTGGGGTGAAAATATACTTTGGCAGTGAATTTCCAGGGAACTTCCTGCTACAAAAGTGGTTTTCTGTTGATTTTTTTTTAATATCTAATTAATATCATATAAATTGCAAGATAACATAAATTATTTTAATGGGATTGAACACTAGCTACTGAAGAGTTATTGGGATGAAATTTGGCTATTTAATTGTAGGTGTCGATAAAGGAGTCTTCCTCGTGATGGATAAAGCATAATGTAGGTGTCACGTACGTGATGTTAAGTATATTATTGTTTTATATCGAGTGTTTTGGTTTTGAATGATGTAATTCATGTAATTCCTCTGCTTTTTTTTTTAAATAGTTTGGTGTATTGCATGGTGTAATTCCTACCTTTTTTCCCCTCTAAATCTCTAATCACTTGCTAGAAGTAAAGGTTATTAATAAACAAATGTTAAAAAAATATTTCACCATCATGCTAAGTTTGCTAACCATTCTCTTTTTCAAAAAAGTAATAATATAAAATATTTAAGAAAAGGAAAACCCACCCATTTTGAGAAAAAGATTGTGAATATATAAACAATCATAACATGTTTCCACGTCATTAATGGTTTAAGCATGTAAAGACGCAATATAAAGTCTTCCATACTTTCTACTCGAAATATCTTTTTTTTAATATTACAAGTCGCTTAGACTCGTGCTTCATCACAACTCGATTTTAAAAATATATAAAAACGTCGCAATGATAGTTATTAAGGTTATCTTGGTATTAGTGAACTTAAAGATATATTGATTTAGGCACTTAGATTCTAATTGACATCTACAAATTAAATGTTTTAACGATTCATTATTATACCATCTTAATATCATACCGAATCATGAACCAGCAAATTCAGTCATATATATTAAAATTACTAAATACCAACAAATTCGGCATCGAGGTTGTAAAACAGGTCTAAAAATCACAATGGATGGTTGGAAATTTGGAATACAGATCGAAAACTGAAAATCATGATGATGGTGGTGCGTTGGTGATGGAGTTCATCACCGGGGTAGTGTTGGTGGAGTTCATCGCCGGCGATGGTGTTGGTGGTCGTTTTCATCAGTGGTGGTGTTGGTGGAGGTTGTCAGCGACGATGGTTCGGGTGGACGCACAGTAGCGATGTTGATCGGTGCGGAGAAGCTGAAGACGATGATGTTGTCTTGATGATGATGATGATGATGATATGTTGGTGTTGTGTTGTGGACGATGGTGTAGGATGAATGGGTGATGGAGAAGAAGATGGTCAAGACATACACACACACACACACACACACATATATATATATATTTATATATTAACTAGTTTTAGTAAACCCGTGTATTACACGGGTTGAATAAATATAACTAGTTGTAACCCATACGAGCGTTGCGCGTTAGGGGTTCGGTTGTGGATGTCAGCTATGAACGGCAGCCACGACCAGGCAACCAACACAATTCTTGTCACATAATCGCGACCCATCAAACAACAAATCCAATAAAACAACCTTAATCACAAATAAGCAGCTACTTAAGACTTAAAAAACGATACAGCCAGTCTCGGATGTAGCAGTTCATCGTCATCGACACACGTATACATCAAAACAAACCTAAACAACTAAGAAAAGACATAACCTGAACATTGAGTGGTCTCAGATGTGTGTACAATCATCGTCATCGACCATAATCGCATTGACAAAAAATTTCAGATGAAACAAACATCATCACCAAGCGAAAGCAAACGCAAGCAAACATGAAGGAGCTAGAATAATGAAATCAGATAAATAGCAACATCGAGTAGGCTCAGGTGTGCGTACAAACATCATCATCGCCCAAGGCAATCGTCGACATATCTCGTCTCAGATCGAGACTTTCCGATCATCATAGACATAAAATTTCACATCCAAACATAATCATTTTGCGTATCATCAACTCAACAAACCCAACATTTTCCGACAAAAACATCACGGCAACAACATGCCTAAAGTAAACATGATCCCCACAACGCCATACTAGTCTTAACATCGAGTAGGCTCAGATGTGCGTACAAACATCATCATCGCCCAAGGCAATCGTCGACATATCTCGTCTCAGATCGAGACTTTCCGATCATCATAGACATAAAATTTCACATCCAAACATGACATCATTTTGAGTATCATCAACTCAACAAACCCAACATTTTCCGACAAAAACATCACGGAAACAACATGCCTAAAGTAAACATCATCCCCATAAAGCCATACCAGTCTTAGATGAAGCATTGCTCATCATCATCGACTCAAACTAACAACATGGTCTAAACAAACATCATCAAGGAAAGAATAGACCAAAACAGAAAGCAAAACAAAACCATGTTTAAAGTCTGAGATAAGTATTAAGCCAACAATATGGTCTAAGTAAATGTAGCTGACCAAATAAAAAACCAAAACACCAACAAAGCCTCAGATGAGTTATTCCTCATCATCATCGACACTACGAATCTGCCATACATCATTTAACAACATCCACCATATGAAAACCCAAAAGAGGTCACGGTTTACTCTCCTGTACACCAAGATCTTACATTAAGCCGTAATGAAGACATCAAATCCCAAAATAGATGATTCAAAGAACCAGTATTACTAACGTAGTCAGTAGCCGCCATCAGAATGCCGGTGAAGGCAACTCCGGGCAGCAACGACCATCACAACATAGCACAACATTTGACGGGGGGTTCCGAGACAACGTCAACGACCCAACACCCTACCACCATAACAGAGCTCGTAAAAGAGGAGAGGCACAACGACACACATGCAGCGGCGGCAGCCGGACCTGGGCTTAGAGACATCGACGAGCATCAGACATCGGCTATCACAACATACATCCCCAGATCTACGCGATGATAGCAATTTCTGCCTCGAAAGCCTCATTTCCGCCACGCACACATCGCCGCTAGCCACCAAACTACCACCAGTGATGGCGGTGGGCGGCAACACACCCGCACACACAGACGAAGGCCGACCGACAGGCGTTGCAGGCGACGACGTGCAGGTGGTGGCGGTGCAGCGGCGCGCGACTCAAGGCGAAAGAGAGATCAGTTTTATTGCAATGGAGAAAAGTGAGATTTGGAAAACACCACCACAAACAAATAGTAATCTAACGTGCGCATCACCGACTTGTACTTTCTTGCATTAGTGGCTTGTAAACCACTATTCCTACTGTTCATTTCCTTTTGTTATTAACATATAGGGTAATGATAATCTACTATTCATTCCCTTCTCTTATTAATATTATAGAATATTAAATATAATAATATTTTATTTAATTATAAAATAATATTCTAAGATAAGAAATAATTTAAATTACGTAAAAGTAAAAAACTATAAGTAATAAAACAACGATAACAATGTTAAAGAAAAATTCAACAAAAAAAAATAAAACATTTTGTTTAAAAAAATTGTCATTTATAATTATCCATATTATAACTCTCATTATTAATTAGTCTAGTGCTAGTCATTGTGTTACCCATTATGTCTAATATAAACTATTGTATTTATTAAAATGGTAATTTTCAAATAACACAATGCTAAAAATGTATTTCTTTTACGTTTTGTCAGTTCATAGTGTAATCCTGATCAGGTCTTTATGTAATCCTGATCAAGTCATTGTGTAATCCTCGTCAAGCACCTCATTGTGCTTATTGCTAATTATCGAGTCCAATGTTGGTCATTATGTTATCAGCCCATTGTGTCTAATGTTGACTATTGTGTTATTCAGTTTCAAAATGATAATTTCAAACAACATAATGCTAAAAAAGTATTATTTTACATTTTTCAGTTCATTATATAATTCTGATCATGTCGCTGTGTAATTCTCGTCAAGTAGCTCATTATGTCTATTGCTAATTATCGAGTGTAGTGTTGGTTATTGTGTTACCCATTGTGTGACATCCGTCACCGAAAGTTCCGTCATTTAACGTGACTTCCGTTAACATTTCTGTGATCATACATTCTTTATCTTTATAAACTATTCATGTGGTTCTTATCTTTGCCTTATCATCATTATACTTGTGTCCTCATCGTTATCATTGCCATCATTAAGAGCTTTTACAATCGTCGTTATCATTATTATTAAACCCATCTTTATTATTTGTGATTATTGTTATTAATAAGACCATTTTTAAGTTATTAATACCATTATTTACATTTTATCATTAATATAACTAACCGATTTAAGGTCGTTTTTAACTAAAAACCAACTTGGGAACTCGGGGGCTAAGTGCAGGGACCAAATGTGACATTTTGTCAAACTAGGGCTGGGTATATAAACCCCATTTCTAGCCCTAGCCTTCATTATTTCATCTTCTTCTTCATCTTCTTCTTTTTCCACTTTTCTCCTCCTCCTTGCACCAAAACCGCCCCTTTCTTCGCGTTTTCACCGGCAAAGCCTTGGCTACAGCTGAGTCTACTCCATTCTTACAGGTAGATGACCTTGGTCGTTCCTTTTTCTTGCTTGTTTACTGCTTTCCTTGAAGGGTTTCGGGTGCTCGGGGCTAACCCAAGCACATGAGGTCGTGTGGGTGCGTGTGATGTCTTTTGGTGCGTTCTTTTGGTTGGTGCGTGTGTGAAATGTGTTTCTGGAAGTGCTTGTGGTGTAAATCTCATGCACGGAGCAGCCGAAGGCTGCTCTGCACTTCTGCAGTCGCGATTCTGCTATTCTTGCGACTGGGTCTGCCGTGCGACTAAGCCGTGCGACTGGGTGTGTTGGGTGACTGAGTAGTGCGACTGTGTCTATCGTGCGACTAAGTCATGCGAATGAGTGTATTCCTACGATTGAGTCTATGCGGATGAATGTGTGCGATTGTGCGTGTATCGCACGACTGAATGTTGAGTCGTACGAATAAAGGTTCAGTCGTACGAATGAAGCTGATTCGTGCGAATGAAGGTTGATTCGTACGTATGGATGTTGAGTCGTGCGATTGAGTGTTGTGTGGTACGACTGAAGGCCGAATCGCACGAATGGAGGTCCATTCGTACGAATGTACCTGATTCGTATGAATGAAGGTTGATTCGTGCGGATGGAGTGATTGAGTCACGCGTCTGGTCTAGTCGTGCGACTGGAGTTGTTGTGTGTGAGTTTCTTCTGGTTTGTGGTGTGTGTATGTCGTGTGATGTTAAGGTGACATCAACACGGTTACTGTTGCTAATGACAATATTTAAGTTGACACTATCAAACTTACTAATGTTATCACAAATCAAAACAACTTTAACATTTTACAATTATCAATAACCGATTTGTAACCAACGATATTTACCAAGTATTTCTCTAATAACAATGATTTACACAAATATCATCGGCAATAGCAACAATTTCAAGTACTTGGATCTATATAAGATCTAATACTTATGTTTGCTTGTGTGTGTTTTGTGTGACCGAACTGATACAACCCGAACCGAACGAACGTTACTATTTTTATTAAACGTATCATTAATGCTTAACAATAACTGATAATAGGTGTTTGACCATTTATCGCTCACAACATTTGGAAACTTGATCATTCATACTTACCACCGAACAATTGAGTTTCGTGGCCCCTTTTTATGCTTATTCAATACTTCAATTATTTACAAACATGGGGGAAAAGTATGCTCACCCATTTTTTATGCTGTACAACTTACAGTCTTGGAATCAACGTGTTACTGTTTTGTGAGTACTTATATGATACATACGTGAGTCGCTGTGTGGTACTTTCTTTACAACCATTTAATTCCGGTGTTGGAACCGACGGATAGGTATTGGTAGTACTATTGGGTTGACACCCCCACCCTTGTTTGTCGGTATACTAGTTGATACCAACAGTGGCCAGGAACAGGCCCTTGGATGAATATATTCTGACCATTTTGAGCATATCTTTTCAGGTGACAATGTCAATTGAAGATGTGACAACCCGAATTTTTCGATAATACTATTTAAATTAACTTTCTCCGTTTATCGCGAATTAGTCTATTTTACTACTTTGTAAGAATAATAATAATAAAATAATAACAAAAGCGCTCATTCGGGGAAAACGCGAAAAAAAACCGCTGAACATGTTAAATACGCAGTAATTTACAAACTCGTTTAATTATCAATAAAATTTTATATTTAACCAAATAATTAAATCTTGGGATGTTTTTTTTTTTGACGTTTAGTATAATAAAAAAAAACTATCGTGAGATAAAATTTATAACGATAGCAGAAACTGACCCGAACGCGACGCGAACCGACCTATTAACGAACCCGCTCACTTAACCCTACTATATAAGCCTTATCTTCTCCATTTAAGGGTTGAAACAAAAATCAGAAAGAGAGAGAGAGGCGGTCGCCCCCCCCCCCCTGCTTCTCTTCGATCCGGCCGACCACCGGTCGCCGGTGAACTCCTCCGGCGAGTGCCGGCGTGGAACCCCCCCCCTCCGACGACTCCCCGATCGCGGTGGTGCTTTTGATTTCTCCTCAAACGCAGCAAATCAACGGGAATCGAAGGCAAAGCCGGCGGTTGCAGGTCGATTGGAGGCTGTGGTTGCTCGATTTCGCGATGGTGGTGATGATGGTGGTGTGCGGTCGCGACGGCTGTCGATGGTGTGACCGCGATGGTGGTGATAGTCGCGGGGATTAGAGGCGGTGATGTCGGGTGTAGCTACTGGCGGTGATGGTTGCTGTGGGGGTCGCAACACCCGGCTGAGCCGGAGGTGGTGTTGATGGCTGTCATGTGTTGGTGGCCGAAGGTGGCCTAGGGCGCCCCACTGTTTTCTCTCGGTAAGGTTAACCTAGAACCTACTAGTCATTCATCTTTTGATTTCTTGAACCACATACTGCCAATCAGTGAGATCTTGGGCTGCATGTGTATATCTGTACCAGATCGGGGCTCGAGACAGTGGTTGTGTTGGTAATGGTGGCTGGAATTGATGGTTTTTGGCTACGAGGGTGGCGTAAGGTGAGGATGATGGTGTAGTTTATGGCTGCACTACGATTATTGGTTATGACTGTTGTGATGGTTACTGATGGTGTTGATGTTGGTTGTTATTGATTTTTGGTAGGAATTGATGGTTTTGGTAGTTGCGGTAAGGCAAGGGTGATGGAAGTGGTGATGATGTAAATTGGTGTTTACTGTGGTTGGTCTAGTCTAGGTTATGGTCTTGGTGGTACGTTGGACCATGGTTGTCGATATAATGGCGATGGTAAAGATGAATGTGATTGTGATTTTGGTTGTGGGTTTTCAAGTCTAGTTGTGACATTGGCTGCTTTGATGATGATCCAAAATTTGGTTAGGTTGAGTGTGAAAAGCATGGTCGAAAGAGTGTTCTAGTGGTGTTTCATTGGTGTTGTAGTGGTGTGATCGTGGTTGTTGTTGTCGAGTATGGTTGTGATTGTGTTAGAACAACAAGGTAAGGTTTTGGCTAATCACTGGTCAAACTTGGTCAACTGATATCAACGGGTCGTCAACAACAAGAACATGAAGAGATCAAGAGCAATACGAGTGGGTTAACGAACGTGAATCGAGTGGAAGGTATAATCGCACGCGTAACGCATTTGAATTTTAAGTATAATCTATATGCGTGTTATTTGAGCTCTAATAATAAGGATACATAAATTATAAAGATGAAAATGAACGCCAATGGATATAATTTATAACAATAATTATAGATTTGTCATCAAAATAAACATCATTCTCGGGAAGATAATATTACTACTAAAGTTGATGAAAATAAGACTCCATGTATAACCTAGGTAAAGATGTGCATCTGTTTATGAGAAGTAGTTATAACAAGCTAACAATTAAGCAACTTATATTTAAGAAAGTATGATTATTAAAGCTTGAAAAACTTAAATATATATATATATATATATATATATATATATACATTGTGGTATAACTTTCTCTCATATGGATAATGTCATCAATGATAATCATCTATAAAGATCTAAATCTCCAAATCAACAAATCATTGTTACAATTATGGTACTAAAAATCATTACTCGGATAAGAACATTGATTAATCTAATTTGCATAAATTAGCACATGACAACTGATACTTGTACAAAAAGCTAAGATACAATAATCATACTAATCGTTAACTTTAGGTTAACTAAAGAGCTCAACCGCACGCATGTAATGACGTCGTGTTAATTCTAAACATGAATCTCATATGTTCTAATTAGGATTGCTTTGTGGGTGATCATCACTTTTCTTCATTGACCTCTGAATTGATATAAGCATACCAGGTGAGTTTACAGCCCCACTTTACCTTATTACTATTTTTGGGGGAGAGAAACATGTGGTTTTCATAAACGTTACATTACATTGGATTGTTGTGATTCTGCATATACATGATACTATGTTTGTATGCTTTGCCCTTCGGACCGTTAATACGAAGTAGCGAGGTGATTGTTAGTAGTACTACTGGGATTGACATACCCCACTCGGGCTAGTCGCGCTAGCTGGTCAAACGGGTGAACGGTTATCCTATCTTACTGTGGTGTGTGATCCACGGCTTGGGCCTACTTTACTTACTGTGGTGTGTGATCCACGGCTTGGGCCTACTTTACTTACTGTGGTGTGTGATCCACGGCTTGGGCCTACTTTATTACTTTATTGCATGTCAGCTCGGTCGCGACTTCGTACACATAGTGATCATTATGGATTAGCTACCCATGATATGCTTTAATTACAAAATCCGGGATTTTTTTTTATTATACTTATCGGATTGATAAATCCGGGGATTTCATTATACTTATCGGATTGATAAATCCGGGGATTTCATTACTGATAATTACTGTTTTCTGATAAACCTGTGAACTCACCAGTCTTGTACTGAGATTTTTGCATGTTTTCTCTCAGGACATTGATGTGGCACGTCTAGGAGCACAGCATCCACTGCATGTCATTCCGCGTTCATCTCAAACTGTTTTCAAGATTTTATTCGCATTTACTTTACATAAATTGGATTGGACGCGTGTTTGCGTGTTCCAAAACTATTATTAAATGTTTTCCTGTTTTTGCTTCCGCACTACTTAAATATATTTGGTTTGTTTCATTAAAATTAAGCAACTTATATGATTTGTAATTATCGAGTCGTTTGGTGTAACTGATGCTTATCTGAGATCCTGGTTATGTCACACGCCTGACGGTAAAACCCCGTACGTGGAAAATGAGGGTGTGACAGAGTGGTATCAGAGCATTAGTTATAGCGAACTAAAATGAACTTTGCATCTCATTTGCATTGCATTTTAGACTATAGCTGGATTTGCATTAGTTACACACACATAGATTGCTAAGCTGTGCTTACTTAATTTGGTTGCCTGAGAACTTTTGCTTTAACATATCCCTGTGAGTTACGACTACAGGGATGGTGACTCCGAGTTGCTGTGAGTCACGAGAAGGGTTACTTAGGAATTTCCTGAATCTTACTGGTCTTTTCGTATACTTTGATTTATCGACCCCGATATAATACTTACATATTTGGTACTCCTATTGTTGACGACCACTGTACTTGACAAGATATGTTAGCCTGATAAGAGGAACCGGGGGTGATCATGCAAAGCAAATTACCATTACGGGTGCACACGTAATTGTAATTTGTAGTGCATGCTAAGTCCGGTGAGTCTGGTCGGGTGGTAACATTGTAGTCAGTATAAGTCATCATTCCTACGCCTTGAGCAAGAAAGTCTTGGTCTTCATAGAACACAGCCCCTGATGTGGAAATTATCTATCAGTTCTACTTGTAGGAATGCTTACCCTTACCTTGAATTTAGGACGAAATTCAAACCATGACATTTGTGTAAATCCCTCGGATTCGGACTAATTCTCTAGTTTGTCTATTTCTTTAAATCCTTAAATTTTTCTTCCTTTTTCATTCCAAGACAAAAGGGTTATTTTCACGTGACTGATAGCTTTGGATAAGTTTGTCATTGTATTCATCGATGATATACTGATCTACTCCCGTAATAAGGAAGATCATGAGGAACATTTGAGAACCATACTGGAATTGTTGAGGAACGAACAACTTTACGCAAAGTTCTCAAAAAGCGACTTCTGGATACGCGAAGTGCATTTCCTTGGCACGTGGTGAATGAAAAGGGTATACTTGTTGATCTTTCAAAGATTAAAGCAATCAAGGATTGGCCGGCACCAAAGACGCCTACTGAGGTGCGACAATTCCTTGGTTTGGCAGGCTATTACCGGAGATTTATCGGGTTTGACTGCCCTGACTCATAAGGGAATAATTTATAAGTGGGGTAGTTTCTTTAGACCAGAAGGAACTGATGACTTGTTGTCTACTGTGATGCATCCATCCAATATTTGGGATGTGTACTGATGCAACGCGACAAAGTCATAGCTTATGCATCCAGGCAACTTAAGGTGCATGAGAAGAACTATACCACGCATGATCTGGAACTAGGAGCTGTAGTGTTTGCCTTAAAGATCTGGAGGCACTACCTATATGGAACGAGGTGCACGATCTATACAGATCATAAGAACCTCCAGCACATATTTGATCAAAAGGAATTGAATATGCGGCAACGACGATGGTTAGAGTTACTCAATGATTATGACTGTGCGATCAAGTACCATCCGGGTAAGGCTAATGTAGTAGCCGATGCCCTGAGTCGTAAGGAAACTCTAAAGCCTCGTCGGGTGCGCTCATTGCAAATGACAATCCAATCTGACCTACCAGCACAAATCAAAGCTGCTCAATCTGAGGCCTTGAAGACGGAGAATCTGAAGGCAGAGTCCATGCGCGGCATGGAGAAACAGTTGGAGGTTAGAACTAATGGAATCCGTTATTTATGAAACGGATCTGGGTACCACAGCACGGGAATCTGCGAGAGCTGATAATGGATGAAGCCCATAAGTCCCGTTACTCGATCCATCCAGGTCCAGACAAGATGTATCAAGACCTGAAAGAATTTTACTGGTAGCCGAGAATGAAAGCGGAGATAGCCACATACGTAAGCAAATGCCTAACTTGTTCCAAGGTTAAGGTAGAATACCAGAGACCATCTGGATTACTCCAACAACCAGAAATTCTAGTGTGGAAATGGGGGCAGATCTTAATGGACTTCATCACGAAGTTACCTAGGACTCCCAGCGGATGCGACACCATTTGGGTTATAGTAGATCGCTTAACGAAATCCGCACATTCCTGGCAATCCGGGAGACTGATCGAATGGAGAAACTGACACGCATTTACTTAAGAGAAATAGTCTCTCGGCATGGCGTACCAGTATCTATCATATCGGATCGGGATGCTCGGTTCACTTCTCATTTTTGGCAGTCATTACAACGATCATTGGGAACACGACTTGATATGAGCACTGCGTATCACCCACAAACCGATGGCCAGAGTGAACGTACGATCCAGACACTAGAAGACATGTTGCGTGCCTGTGTGATCGATTTTGGCAGCAGTTGGGAAACTCATCTGCCATTGGTTGAGTTCTCCTCCAATAATAGTTATCACACCTCAATTAAAGCCGCACCGTTTGAGGCACTTTATGGACGTAAGTGCCGGTCACCTGTATGTTGGGCAGGGGTTGGGGAAAGCCAACTTACTGGTCCGGAACTGGTGCACGAAACAACTGAAAAGATTGTACAAATACGTAATCGGATGGCAGCGGCACGTGATCGACAAAAGAGTTACGCCGACAAGCGTCGAAAGCCATTGGAGTTTCAGATTGGTGACAAAGTACTGTTGAAAGTTTCACCCTGGAAGGGTGTAATACGCTTTGGAAAACGGGGAAAACTAAACCCTAGATACGTGGGGCCGTTTGAGATTGTCAAACGAATTGGCCCGGTGGCTTATCAACTGAACTTACCTGACAAACTCAGTGGAATACACAATGTGTTTCACGTGTCAAATCTAAGGAAATGTCTTGCTGATGAATCACTCGTTGTTCCACTAGAAGAACTAGAAATCAATGAACAACTTCGTTTCATTGAAGAACCAGTGGAGATCATGGATCGAGAAGTCAAAACCCTAAAACGTAGCAAGATCCCTATCGTGCGTGTTAGGTGAGCTCAAAGCGTGGACCAGAGTTTACCTGGGAACGCGAAGATCAGATGAAGAAGAGGTATCCACAACTGTTCAACGATCAGACACCAATTTCTTAGGAAACCGTCAGAAAACCTAGCGCGTCTATGTTCTGCACAACTGACCTGCTGCTCATCACTCGTTTGTTAACCCTAGCGTTTTAATTTCGGGACGAAAATTCCTTTAACAAGGGGATAATGTGACAACCCGAATTTTTCGATAATACTATTTAAATTAACTTTCTCCGTTTATCGCGAATTAGTCTATTTTACTACTTTGTAAGAATAATAATAATAAATAATAACAAAAGCGCTCATTCGGGGAAAACGCGAAAAAAACCGCTGAACATGTTAAATACGCAGTAATTTACAAACTCGTTTAATTATCAATAAAATTTTATATTTAACCAAATAATTAAATCTTGGGATGTTTTTTTTTTTTACGTTTAGTATAATAAAAAAAACTATCGTGAGATAAAATTTATAACGATAGCAGAAACTGACCCGAACGCGACGCGAACCGACCTATTAACGAACCCGCTCACTTAACCCTACTATATAAGCCTTATCTTCTCCATTTAAGGGTTGAAACAAAAATCAGAAAGAGAGAGAGAGGCGGTCGCCCCCCCTGCTTCTCTTCGATCCGGCCGACCACCGGTCGCCGGTGAACTCCTCCGGCGAGTGCCGGCGTGGAACCCCCCCCTCCGACGACTCCCCGATCGCGGTGGTGCTTTTGATTTCTCCTCAAACGCAGCAAATCAACGGGAATCGAAGGCAAAGCCGGCTGTTGCAGGTCGATTGGAGGCTGTGGTTGCTCGATTTCGCGATGGTGGTGATGATGGTGGTGTGCGGTCGCGACGGCTGTCGATGGTGTGACCGCGATGGTGGTGATAGTCGCGGGGATTAGAGGCGGTGATGTCGGGTGTAGCTACTGGCGGTGATGGTTGCTGTGGGGGTCGCAACACCCGGCTGAGCCGGAGGTGGTGTTGATGGCTGTCATGTGTTGGTGGCCGAAGGTGGCCTAGGGCGCCCCACTGTTTTCTCTCGGTAAGGTTAACCTAGAACCTACTAGTCATTCATCTTTTGATTTCTTGAACCACATACTGCCAATCAGTGAGATCTTGGGCTGCATGTGTAGATCTGTACCAGATCGGGGCTCGAGACAGTGGTTGTGTTGGTAATGGTGGCTGGAATTGATGGTTTTTGGCTACGAGGGTGGCGTAAGGTGAGGATGATGGTGTAGTTTATGGCTGCACTACGATTATTGGTTATGACTGTTGTGATGGTTACTGATGGTGTTGATGTTGGTTGTTATTGATTTTTGGTAGGAATTGATGGTTTTGGTAGTTGCGGTAAGGCAAGGGTGATGGAAGTGGTGATGATGTAAATGGTGTTTACTGTGGTTGGTCTAGTCTAGGTTATGGTCTTGGTGGTACGTTGGACCATGGTTGTCGATATAATGGCGATGGTAAAGATGAATGTGATTGTGATTTGGTTGTGGGTTTTCAAGTCTAGTTGTGACATTGGCTGCTTTGATGATGATCCAAAATTTGGTTAGGTTGAGTGTGAAAAGCATGGTCGAAAGAGTGTTCTAGTGGTGTTTCATTGGTGTTGTAGTGGTGTGATCGTGGTTGTTGTTGTCGAGTATGGTTGTGATTGTGTTAGAACAACAAGGTAAGGTTTTGGCTAATCACTGGTCAAACTTGGTCAACTGATATCAACGGGTCGTCAACAACAAGAACATGAAGAGATCAAGAGCAATACGAGTGGGTTAACGAACGTGAATCGAGTGGAAGGTATAATCGCACGCGTAACGCATTTGAATTTTAAGTATAATCTATATGCGTGTTATTTGAGCTCTAATAATAAGGATACATAAATTATAAAGATGAAAATGAACGCCAATGGATATAATTTATAACAATAATTATAGATTTGTCATCAAAATAAACATCATTCTCGGGAAGATAATATTACTACTAAAGTTGATGAAAATAAGACTCCATGTATAACCTAGGTAAAGATGTGCATCTGTTTATGAGAAGTAGTTATAACAAGCTAACAATTAAGCAACTTATATTAAGAAAGTATGATTATTAAAGCTTGAAAAACTTAAATATATATATATATATATATATATATATATATATACATTGTGGTATAACTTTCTCTCATATGGATAATGTCATCAATGATAATCATCTATAAAGATCTAAATCTCCAAATCAACAAATCATTGTTACAATTATGGTACTAAAAATCATTACTCGGATAAGAACATTGATTAATCTAATTTGCATAAATTAGCACATGACAACTGATACTTGTACAAAAAGCTAAGATACAATAATCATACTAATCGTTAACTTTAGGTTAACTAAAGAGCTCAACCGCACGCATGTAATGACGTCGTGTTAATTCTAAACATGAATCTCATATGTTCTAATTAGGATTGCTTTGTGGGTGATCATCACTTTTCTTCATTGACCTCTGAATTGATATAAGCATACCAGGTGAGTTTACAGCCCCACTTTACCTTATTACTATTTTTGGGGGAGAGAAACATGTGGTTTTCATAAACGTTACATTACATTGGATTGTTGTGATTCTGCATATACATGATACTATGTTTGTATGCTTTGCCCTTCGGACCGTTAATACGAAGTAGCGAGGTGATTGTTAGTAGTACTACTGGGATTGACATACCCCACTCGGGCTAGTCGCGCTAGCTGGTCAAACGGGTGAACGGTTATCCTATCTTACTGTGGTGTGTGATCCACGGCTTGGGCCTACTTTACTTACTGTGGTGTGTGATCCACGGCTTGGGCCTACTTTACTTACTGTGGTGTGTGATCCACGGCTTGGGCCTACTTTATTACTTTATTGCATGTCAGCTCGGTTGCGACTTCGTACACATAGTGATCATTATGGATTAGCTACCCATGATATGCTTTAATTACAAAATCCGGGATTTTTTTTATTATACTTATCGGATTGATAAATCCGGGGATTTCATTATACTTATCGGATTGATAAATCCGGGATTTCATTACTGATAATTACTGTTTTCTGATAAACCTGTGAACTCACCAGTCTTGTACTGAGATTTTTGCATGTTTTCTCTCAGGACATTGATGTGGCACGTCTAGGAGCACAGCATCCACTGCATGTCATTCCGCGTTCATCTCAAACTGTTTTCAAGATTTTATTCGCATTTACTTTACATAAATTGGATTGGACGCGTGTTTGCGTGTTCCAAAACTATTGTTAAATGTTTTCCTGTTTTTGCTTCCGCACTACTTAAATATATTTGGTTTGTTTCATTAAAATTAAGCAACTTATATGATTTGTAATTATCGAGTCGTTTGGTGTAACTGATGCTTATCTGAGATCCTGGTTATGTCACACGCCTGACGGTAAAACCCCGTACGTGGAAAATGAGGGTGTGACAGAAGATCTAGGTGTGCTGCCTTAGTGGAGACCCTAGGATGCATTTTGAGACTAAACAATACTGACAAACATTTTTTTGAAATATTGTTGGTCTAAATACATACAATTATTCTTTTGGATACTTGTTCCCGGGTTGTGGGAAATACATTACAATGATATTATTTTTGGTTATGTGATTCAATTACAATGTTTATGCTTATGGCTATGTTGTCGTGAATATTGACTAAACACGACACAAGTCTCCTTTGTGTCATGTGTCGTCATGACACGCTTACCATCATTTATTTATATTGCATCTCTATTGTTTACAATGTGTTATGACGATCCCGTCTCGTTACATCCCCGTGTTTCCACTCTCAACGTGGGTTTGTCAGACTGGTATCAGAGCCACTGGTTATAGAGAATTAGACAATTCACTTGACCTAGACTATAACCTAGGAACCTTCATGTAGAATGCACGCTAGGATTGGCTTGCATCTGATATTACATGTATGTTCCACTATACTTGTTCTTTATCTCTATGTCTTGTTATCTGACCATCCTGGGGAAGGCACTATTACTCTTACTCTACTATTACTTAAGTCCTGTTCTACATGGAGCCTTCAGGGGATTTCAATTATGATATTAGTCTTACTCTTTATGAAACATACTTCGCCTAGCATTTCAGTAACTATAGAACTGACTAAATGCTTAGAGTGAGTGTGGACTTCAAAGAGTTGTAGAAGAGTGATGATACTCTCTACACATGCATTACGTTGTCTATTAGGAATGATGTTAAGGAAAATCGGATGTCATGTAACCGGTTTAAGCATCGTTCTCGGTATATCGTGGATGTGGAGGGAACGCTGCGGGAAACCCTATATATAAGCATCATCGATATACCAAGAATGTGCTTGAACTGGGCTACGTGATGATTCTTGATTGACTGCAGCATGAAATGTTGGAACTTGATGAATGGAATTAACTGTGTATCATAAAGTGACTAAAGTTTACGTGTTTACTCCTTTTATGATTCGAAAATGCCGCCTCGAAGAGTCACCCGCAGTACAAATCGCGAAGGTGAGACCCCACGGGGCAGAGGTAGAGGTAGACCACCAAGAACAGGTGGTGGTCCCACCGGCAACAATCAGGGAACTGAAAATCCCGATATAGCTGCCATGATCGCTCAGCAGCTAGCCGCACTGATTCCTACGATAGTGACCCGATTGAGCGACACTCTTCTGAATCATAATCTCTACGGGGATAATGATACTAACAATGAGCATAACCAAGGAACAGGGGAAGATACTGAGAATGGTGGAACAGCTGGTAATGAAACTGGGATTGTTAATACAAGATGGGGATGTTCGTACAAGGAGTTTGTGGCCTGCAAACCAAAGGAATTTAATGGGAAAGGTGGAGCGATAGCCCTAACCAGGTGGCTTGAGAAGATGGAGGCCGTCATTGATATAGGTGAATGCCTAGACAACTAAAATATTAAGTATGCCACGTGTTTACTACAGGGCAAGGCACTAACTTGGTGGAACACACAGATTCAAGCAAGGGGAAGAGAATCAGCAATGCAGATGACTTGGGATGAGTTTAAAGCATTGATCACTGAAGAAAACTGTCCACTCAATGAGATGCAGAAGTTGGAGCAGGAGTTCTGGAATCATGCTATGGTAGGAGCTGGGCATGTAGCATACACTGATCGTTTTCATGAGTTGGCAAGACTGGTTCCACATCTGGTGACTCCGGAATCCAAGAGGATCGAAAGGTACATCTGGGGACGGGTGCCTCAAATCCGTGCAATGGAAACAGCAGCAGCCCCTCCTACGATCCAGAGTGCAATTCTGAAGGCTGGTACTTTAACAGATGAGATGGTGAGAACTGGGGTTCTGGGGAAAAGAGCTGAGAAGAGGAAGGATGTTGGAGAAACGAGCAGATCGAGTACCGGAAAATTTGACAAACGGGCCAAGACAACCAGGAATTTTGTGGCCATGACACAAGGCAAGAGGGAGTACGTCGGGCCACACCCCAAATGTGATAGTGTAACTTCCACCATCCTCCAACGATGCAGTGCCGGGTGTGCGTGAACTGTAGACGCCCGGGGCACTTAGCGAAAGACTGTAGAGTAGCGCCGAATCTGGTTGCGCCGGTTAATACGGTTAACCCCGCAGGGAATGCTAGGGTATACTATGAGTGTGGAAGCCTGGGTCACTACCGGAACATGTGCCCCAGACTGAATCGGGCGCAGGGTCAGCAAGGAAACAACCAACCACAAGTGATGGCCATAGCTGGTAACCAAGGCCAGGGAAATCAAGGAAATGCTGCAAGAGGACGTGCGTTCCTCATCGGAGCAAATGACGTCCGTCAGGACCCGAATGTCGTTACGAGTACGTACTTGCTAAATCACCACTTCGCATCTATATCGTTTGATACTGGAGCAGACAATAGTTTTATATCTTCTGAATTTGCTCACATGCTTGCCTTGAACCCTAGTAGACTAGAAACTAGCTACTCCGTAGAAATGGCCAACGGTAGAGTGGTATAGGCCGATGAGATTATTAGAAAGTGCTCGATGACATTGGAAAACCATGCATTCTATATAGACTTAATACCTTTTGAGCTGGTAAGTTTCGATGTGATTGTGGGAATGGATTGGTTGTCGAAACACGGAGCTGGATTGGTTAAAGAAATAATTTTTATAATATAATAAAATTTTCCAAATCATCAATTTTTCTAAAATAATGATATATATTAAAATTAGTGTTATTAAAAAGTAAAATTTGTAGAAACAAAAAAAATTTAAAATTGAAAATTCTAATAAGAAAATTCTAAAAAATGATATTTTTTAAAATGGTTTATTTTGAAACAGAATGTTTATTTAAAAACAAGAAACAAAAAAAAAATTAAAAGCACAACTTTTCACAAGTTAATATCATTGTTTTTTGTTTATATTATTATTACTTATGCGTAATTCAATCGAAACTTATATTAAGATATTATTTTATAATTAATTTTTTATTATATTTAATATTTTATTTATTCAACCCGTCTAATACACGAGTTTATTAAAGTTAGTGTTCAATATTTTCTTTGTATTTACAATAAAGGAATTGATTTATTACTAATTTTTTTTCATTATCAAAGATTATCATTTAATTCCTTTTTAGTTTGCTATAAATGAATTTGATTACTTTTGTGATTTTAGTTTGAGCGATTGTATTAATTCGAATATCCTTTTTAATCAAAACACCATGTTACCTATTTGTTACACTCAAACTAACATACTAAACATGTTCCCTTAACTTGCTTACAACCCAACATCTCAAATACAATCTTCATAAATTTTTTACATCTTTTAATAAAAAACACTCACAATCATCTCTGTAATACAAGGACTCCAATCTCATAAAAACAGAGAACGAGTTATGAATAATCTAAGTCAGTTAACAAAATATTGTTTCACTTTTATATATTATTGTCTTCTATATTATCATACATACGCTTTTACTTTTTATAGGATTGGGACAAGATATGTGGAAAGGTCTAGAGGGAGAAGTAATCGCAACAACGTTGATAGCTTTGGTTCATTGTGTCCACTAGATTTTATTTTGAAAATGTCCACTAGATTTGATAAGCTAATTATATTTATATATTCTAGACTTCTAGTAATTTATTTTGCTTTAATACATATTCATATAACATTAAAATTGATACAATGTGGGTCCACTAGATTTTTTTTTGAAAAGAGATTGGGTCATCAAGGAGTTCTTCCTATGAATATATTATTACTAGCTTTAATAAACCCGTGTATTACACGGATTGAATAAAAAGAAATAAATAGAATAAAATTTATTAATTATAAATCAATATTTTAAAATAAAAGATGATTAAAATCTTTTTTTATAATAAATAAAAAAATTATTTTAAAACAAACGTTTTAAAAATGTGATACTTAAAAACTTTCCTCTATAACTCTCAATTTTAACTATTTTTTGTTCATAAAAGTTTTACTTTTTAAAAACACCATTTATAAAAATATTTTATATTTTTTAAAAAGTTTGATGTTTTAAAAAGTTTTCTAAATTATGAAAAAAAATTCTTAGAAATAAGTGTAGTAAAAATATCTCTTGCTTAATTTATTAAAACACTATTTTAATAAAAAAATATAAACAATATTATTAGTAATTAATGTTATTATTAAATAAGAGAGAGAGGCGGGAAAAAATTATTGAGGAGCAATATGGTGTTGACATGTGTCCTCCTAAATACCTTTTTATTAGAGTAGGGAGATTACTACTATGGTTACTCTCTATCTTAAAAGATTACGTGAAAGTGAATTTTTCATATATAAATAAAAAGAAAATTTGTTTTTCAATAGTGAAGGAATATTGTTAGATTTTTTTTTGTGAAACAAGAAAACAGAATAACAAACTTTATATATATTGTATAATAAACATTAAGGTAACTTAATAAAATTATAATAATATTTCATTAAATAACACTACTTAACATTTCATTAACTAAAAAATAGATAAGTAGACAAAAAAATCAAATAATCACTTATTGTTTTTTGTTATCATTAATTGAAAAAAAAATACAATTAAAGTTATATATACGAAAAGTTAAACATATTATAGTTAGTAATAAACACGAAAAGTTACAATATATATTTTAATATAAAATATAATTAAAGTTATATATACGTAATTATAGTTCAAGAAATATAATTAAAGTTATATATACGTAATAGTTATAAAAATATTTTTTTAAAACCCTTGTTTGTAATGATTCTGGTTGTTTTATTAAGACATTTTTTAAAAATATTCACCAGTTTATAACTTTTTAAAAACAAAACAATTTAAAATATTTTATTTGAAAAGGTTTAGTGTTTTAGAAAATTTCATATTATATAAAATTTTAGTTTTTTTATTGTTTAAATTTTAATCGAAAGATTTGATTTCTAATTTTCTTAATAAAATCTATTTTGAAAAAATAATTTGATTTTAAAAAAATTTAGATAAAAGAGAAAAATATAGTAATTAATAACATTCATTTTTAATAAGAGAGAGAAATTTGTTTGAGTATTTTAATTACTATAATACCCTTTTCGAGGGAAAATTGATATGTGAATGTTTAGAAAAATGACAAGCGGCAAAAAAGTGGGATACGAGAAGGATAAGTGGTAAAGAAAACCTTGTTTTATTAAATACTATAGATTCTAGTAATTTATTTTGCTTTAATACATATTCATATAACATTTAAATAGATACAACTAGTGGTATCCGTCGACGCGCGTTGCGCGTGTGATGGATCGGGCTAAGAATAGACTCTCAGTCGTGGCTGTTAATTATAAACGGTAGCGACGACAGAACAACCGATACCATTGCCGGTTATCATCCAGCCCGACATTATATGTTAACAAATGCGAAACAAATAATATCATCGAATGTTCCGTTGTACGGCGCTATCCCGCTGGAGATTGGGATTTTGAACAGGCTTGTGAATCTGACGCTTGTTTCTGACGAACTCACCGGTGAACTTCCGGTGGAGATGGCGAATCTGACGTCGATTAGGTTTGTTAACTTCTCGCCTAACTCGTTGACTGTGGAGTTTCCCGGTGAGATTGTAGCGGCGATGGCGGAGCTTGAGGTGTTTGATGTGTATAATAATAATTTCAGCGGGAAGCTGCCGGTGGAGTTTGTGAGGTTGAAGAAGCTGAAGACGTTGTTTCTCGGAGGTAATTTCTTCTCCGGCGAGATTCCGGAGGAGTATTCTACGTTTCCTATCCCACAGTGAAATTCCCAATATACCCTTACTGTTCATTACTGTTCATTAGGTTGGTTTTTAAATATATAGGGTAATATTAAGTGTGAAATGATCTCAATGTAAAACTCTAAACCTCATAAGTCATAACTCACAAAAGACAAATAGCATCCTACAATCGGAAGCAAAAAGACCTGTAATTTCCTTTATGAACCTTTTGCCCCCTACAAAAACACAACATGCTCATTTCACCCCCTCACAAAAAAGCGTTTAATACTTTAATCCCAAAAAGAAAGAAAACGAATCACAAATCAGATCTCATCACCGTCACTCTCGAAAACAACAAAGCACACACACACACACACACTATCTATACAATCACAACTACCACAACAGAAGACACTCTGTGTGTGTGAAATCATCATCTTCAAATCATCAAATTCACCATTGTTGTGTTCAAATCGATGTTAATTGAGTTTCATAGGTTAATTTCTGAAAAAATGGGCTAGAATTCCCCCGGTCCACTCGCCGGAGACGACTCCGACGGTAACTCCGGTGTATATCCGATCAGAGATGGTTTCCGATTCAAGAGAAACCCTAAACCTGCATCTAAACATGTATCGAAAGCATCTTCTGCTTCCAGCTTATCCGATCGGCGTCGATCTCACGTTCATGGAGCCCGATCTGTTGTTAGTCGGAAGTTTTGGTCGATCAGGGGGACGAATTTGTGTTACTTGTGTATATTGGTTGTTGTGTTTGGTTTTGCGCTTGTGTCAATGGTGTTGCAGAGCTCGGTAGCTTCGATGGTGTTCCGGCAGGGTGGTGGTGAGGGGGTTGGGAGGAGTGTGCGTGAGGGGTTGAAGTTTGGGTGAAATTCCCAATATACCCCTTTACTGTTCATTTACTGTTCATTAGGTTGGTTTTTAAATATATAGGACAATGTGGGTCCACTAGATTTTTTTTTTGAAAAGAGATTGGGTCATCAACGAGTTCTTTCTATGAATATATTATTATTACTACTATGGTTACTCTCTATCTTAAAAGATTATGTGAAAGTGAATTTTTCATATATAAATAAAAAGAAAATTTGTTTTTTCACTTGTGAAGGAATATTGTTAGATTTTTTTTTTGTGAAACAAGAAAACAGAATAACAAACTTTATATATATTGTATAATAAACATTAAGGTAACTTAATAAAATTATAATAATATTACATTAAATAACACTACTTAACATTTCATTAACTAAAAAATAGATAAGTAGACAAAAAAAATCAAATAATCACTTATTGTTTTTTGTTATCATTAATTGAAAAAAAAAATACAATGTATGACATTTTCTACAATTGTTACGCGATATTTTTAATACCATCAATTATATTGCTAGTACAATTAATTGTAAATCACATAATAATACCAAAGAACCAAAATGTCATATTCAGATTATACTCACTTACTAAAAAGTTATTAATATTTTAAAAAATATGAGTAAGTTTTTCGAAAGAAAAATAACTTTTCTAAATATAATGAAAATTTATTACATATGTGTAGCTGTGGGTTACGTATACGCCATTACAAATATTTTAAAAAACTATAACGAAATTAAATATAAAATACAATCTATTTATTGGTGTAATTAGAATTTTTTTTTGGTAGATAAGTAAAATGACATAGTTACTATTTTTCTTAGAATTAAAGGTATATGGGTTATTAGTATAAATAATGGTTAGTAATTAATCCATATCTTATATATAGGTGAGAGATCAAATGAAAAACATGTTATCATTAAAAATTATGAAAACCATCAATACCTAATTACATAATTTATAATTTGATTTACCTTTTTAATTATTTTAAGTATATTTGAGTAAATTTTAACATTATTTTTTGAGGTCATTATATTTTTTTATTTAATCTCGAAGGAACGATGATGATAACGAAACGACTTCATATACGTAACTTGTATGAGTTACATATACATAGTTTTTAGTTGTACACTCGATAATACGTACTTACATATATATAACCCCTACATGTACGTAACTATTAGTTGTACACTTTCTATCACGTACTTACAAATATATAAACCCTGATTTTTATGGTTTTCATTTATAATATGACTTCTAAGGGATCCTCTCCAATATATATATATATATATATATATATATATATATATATATCCAAGGTGAAAATTTGGTTTATTGGTTTTAATAATTTTCTTTTTGTTTTCATTTGAACTCAACTATATATATATACATATATATACATATACATATATATATATACATATATATATATATATATATCCAAGCTCAAATAATATCCATGGACAAGAACATTATATGCAATGACATCCAAATCTTTATTCCGTTTGCAAATCTCATTGCCATATATTTAAGTGAAATATGCAAATACAAAAGCTTATAGAACTGAAAAAATATAAGGTGCTGTTTGTTTTTTTACAGTAAAATGTCTGCAGTGTGTGTACCACATCTGTAGACATCTGAAGGAGAAGAGCTGGACCAAACTTCTACAGTCTGCAACAAGAAGAGTGTCTGTTTTTTAACATCTGCAGACTATTAAAAACAACTGATGGTGGTATACGGCGGTGCTGGACAGTGGTGGTGATGGTAGACGGTGGGTGGTGGTGGACGGTGGGTGGTGATGGACGGTGGGTGGTGATGGACGGTGGGTGGTGGTGGTGGCGAACGGTGATGGAGGCGGACTGTGGTGGAGGCAGAAGGTGGGTGGAGGCGGACGGCGGTGATCATAGACGATGGTGGTAGCGGCAGTGGTGGTGGGGGGCGGCGGTGGTGGAGGACGGTGGTGGTGGAGGATATTGGTGGTGGTGGTGGACGGTGGTGGTGGACATGGGGGTGGTGGGTGATGGTGTTTAATCCTCTACAGACTTTAGAATACTTTAGAAGTGGTTGTGCCAAGTGTATACCATGCAGACCTCGCGCAGACCTTTTTTGATAAAAAGTCTTTAAAAAAACAAACATTCTGCAGACCTCAACGTTTGTGCGTGGTCAGCGCGGCGTAGACAAAAGAGGTTAGGAAGATCTTTTCTGAAAAAACAAACACCCCTAAATGTGTGTGTGTAATATATATATATATAACATCTTTGTTGTAGGCATGCATTCAAACACAATATGACCTAACGCTCGAATCCTTGACTTGTCTTGTCATAACTCATAAAATCGGTTCTCTTTGATCTTTACTTGAACCAGAATGGCCCTTGTAACCTCTTCCACTAGGCCTCGACCACATCCTTTACCATCTCGGTTAACCCATCCAAAATCTCACCGCCTTGTTGATGATAATCGCTATTGTTTTTGGTTTACCTTGCTCATCATCATACGAGTAAACAAGAACTTACCTTGTATATCCTTTGTTGGGTCAAGAGGTTTTACCCGCATGCGCTCCTATAAGCTCTCAACCTTTAATTTTGATAACGTCATTGTTCCATTCAAACTTGAGCCAAAAATATCTTGCCCAAAATCCCCTTAATATTTAGCTTTAAAATGCTACCATTATTCGTGTGTGTTAGTTGTCATACTTGTATGGAATATAGCAAATGAGTCGTAACTCATAACCTTTGATATAACTGGTAATTAATTAATGGTTTTGCTAAATGTACCTCATAACTTTTTGGTTACACCACGCTCTTTAAGTTATCATTTCAGTTATGTTTCTAATATTTGTATGGAGATAATGGCCTGGGGTAAGCTTTTTTATCGGGTTCACCACTAGAAAAACTGCAATAGATGACGCGCATTGCGCGTCATCTTTGGGGTCAGATGACGCGCAAATGCGTGTCAAGGAAGGGGTAGTCATAAATGATAGATGACGCGTGATGTGCTCCAAATTATACATATAAACACTATCAAAAGCACATCATTCATTCCTTGATTCCTCCCAAAATATGGTGATTATGTACTTAAAATCATTTAATTGTGTTTTTAGGTGTTGTGAAAGGCAAGATGGACAAAAGGAGCATAATGGAAAAGAAATTGAAGAAATCCAAGCTTAAAGCTCCAAGCAGGGGGCCATGCCTCATTAAGCACGCCCCATGCCTTGCCTGAAACACGCCCCCGTGCTAATTTGGCACACCCCCGTGATTGGACATCTGACAGGACAAAAGTACTGTCCCCCAAAAGTGATCACGGGGCCGTGCCCCATATGACCACGGGGCTGTGATACCCCTTTTCACGGGGCCGTGCCTATTTTGTCACGGGGCCGTACCCCGACAGCTCCTGCACGTACGAACCGACCAACTTTCGTACGCATTGTACTAACACGGGGTCGTGCCTTTTTGTCACGGGGCCGTGCTTAAACACTCCGGGAAGCCTATAAATAGAGGTCCAAGCTCTTCATTTTTAAAAGCTTTTGGTGGAAGGGACACTCTGCAGAATTCTCTCAGGAATCAAGCTTTGAAGACCATTTGGAGGCTCGGGAGGCGCATACAACACTTGGAAGAAGCTCGGGATTATCTAAACACCATCCATTGTGGATCATTGGTTTGATTGTTCTATTTTATCAATGAATCCATATCTATCTTCTATGTTGCTTGTTACATTACAGCTCGTCATGAGCTAAACTCTTATTATCATCCTACTTGGATGAAACTTATGTAATTTGTGATGAATTAATGGTGTGATAAATATTGTGTTAATGTTATGGTGGTCTTGGGAAAACTTTCGATGGGTAGCACCTACATTTGAACGGGGGTTATAAGTTTATGGTTTGTAATTGTGATTGTCATACACGGTTGAAAAACGTATGATCAACTTTTATTCATAACAACTATGGCTAATTAACTAGAGATGGTTATTAGAAATCATAAGACCTTAACTTTCTGATCATTTACGGGTTCCCTTTTATTAGTCTGAGAAATCTACAGTAATTGTTATGGTTTTCTAAAATTAATGGTATGTCAGAATAGAACTTGATCAACTCTTTTCTTACATTAAGTTATGTTTTCAGAAATCGTATGTCGAAAAGGACACAAAAGATTTACCTACATCACTAGGGCCTTGACCTAAGCAGTAAATCTCAGCCTGTGTTGGTCTTGGTCACTCCGGAGCGGATAGACGAGAAATCGCGCCAGCTCATCTTTATAAACGTTAACACAATTACTTTATTCAATATCTTTAATCATATCACCACTTCATCACAATTACATAAGTGTAATCCAAGTTAGGATGATAGCCTTTATCCCTTGATTCTAAATCCAAAAGTTTCAACTTGTTTTACTTTATTCCTTATTTTTATTGTTAGTTTAAAAGCCTAATTTATATCAATGCAATTCGTCATTCTCTTAAACAAAATTGATAGTCAATTACAAGGATTGTTGAGTAGTCTTAGTGTGTCCACGGATTGATACTCGGTTCTTACCATCACTATATTACCTCACGATATGTGCACTTGCCTTTTGTGTGTGTAGTTAGTAGTAGTAACAACCATTTAAAACTGAATCTGTGCGAAAATTCTTTATCAAAAAATATATATACTTTCACACCGCATCAACGCGCATCCGCGCGTCATCTGTTTATGACGCGCAAAAGATGACGCGCATTTTACGACGTGCAAAAGATGACGGGCAATGCGCGTCAAGGAAGGGGTAGTCATAAATGACTAGATGACGCGCATCCGCGTATCATCTATGAAAGTTTTATGACGTGCAATAGATGACGCGCAATGCACGTCATAAAATTAGCTGCATTTTTTATTTTTTTATTTTTTATAATTTTACCTGTTGTTTTCTAAAACAAATTGTCGAATAACATTAAAAGCGAAATCCATTAAATACCAACAAAGTTTACAAAAGTTGTTAATTAACAACTACAAAGCATAAAACAAGTCCAAATTCAATTAGTACCAATACTAATACAAGTCCAATACCAATACTAACACAAGTCCAAATATATCATTTCAGGCCTACATATAAATGAAATTCGATACATAGTGCACCCAATATTCACGAACTTCATCCAAATCACCATCAGTGTATTCTTTTTACCTTCTCCAACCTAAGACAAAACCAATTTTATCAAATTAAACTTGTCAGTTTTGACCCAAAAACCCATTTATGTAAAATACTTGTAATTTACTTGACTAATTTATATCAACTACAAGGCAACAACAATGATAATTTTCAAACAACACAATGCTAAAAAAGTATTATTTTACATTTTTCAGTTCATTATATAATTCTGATCATGTCGCTGTGTAATTCTCATCAAGTAGCTCATTATGTCTATTGCTAATTATCGAGTCTAGTGCTGGTTATTGTGTTACTCATTGTGTGACATCCGTCACCGAAAGGTCCGTCATTTAACGTGACTTCCGTTAACATTTCTGTGATCATACATTCTTTATCTTTATAAACTATTCATGTGGTTCTTATCTTTGCCTTATCATCATTATGCTTGTGTCCTCATCGTTATCATTGTCATCATTAAGAACTTTTACAATCGTCGTTATCATTATTATTAAACCCATCTTTATTATTTGTGATTATTGTTATTAATAAGACCATTTTTAAGTTATTAATACCATTATTTACATTTTATCATTAATATAACTAACCGATTTAAGGTCGTTTTTAACTAAAAACCAACTTGGGAACTCGGGGGCTAAGTGCAGGGACCAAATGTGACATTTTGCCAAACTAGGACTGGGTATATAAATCCCATTTTCAGCCCTAGCCTTCATTATTTCATCTTCTTCTTCTTCCACTTTTCTCCTCCTCCTTGCACTAAAACCGCCCCTTTCTTCGCGTTTTCACCGGCAAAGCCTCGGCTACAGCTGAGTCTACTCCATTCTTACAGGTAGACGACCTTGGTCGTTCCTTTTTCTTGCTTGTTTACTGCTTTCCTTGAAGGGTTTCGGGTGCTCGGGGCTAACCCAAGCACATGAGGTCGTGTGGGTGCGTGTGATGTCTTTTGGTGCGTTCTTTTGGTTGGTGCGTGTGTGAAATGTGTTTCTGGAAGTGCTTGTGGTGTAAATCTCATGCACGGAGCAGCCGAAGGCTGCTCTGCACTTCTGCAGTCGCGATTCTGCTATTCTTGCGACTGGGTCTGCCGTGCGACTAAGCCGTGCGACTGGGTGTGTTGGGTGACTGAGTAGTGCGACTGTGTCTATCGTGCAACTAAGTCATGCGAATGAGTGTATTCCTGCGATTGAGTCTATGCGGATGAATGTGTGCGATTGTGCGTGTATCGCACGACTGAATGTTGAGTCGTACGAATAAAGGTTCAGTCGTACGAATGAAGCTGATTCGTGCGAATGAAGGTTGATTCGTACGTATGGATGTTGAGTCGTGCGATTGAGTGTTGTGTGGTACGACTGAAGGCCGAATCGCACGAATGGAGGTCCATTCGTACGAATGTAAGTATGAATGAAGGTTGATTCGTGCGGATGGAGTGATTGAGTCATGAGTCTGGTCTAGTCGTGCAACTGGAGTTGTTGTGTGTGAGTTTCTTCTGGTTTGTGGTATGTGTATGTCGTGTGATGTTAAGGTGACATCAACACGGTTACTGTTGCTAATGACAATATTTAAGTTAACACTATCAAACTTACTAATGTTATCACAAATCAAAACAACTTTAACATTTTACAATTATCAATAACCGATTTGTAACCAACGATATTTACCAAGTATTTCTCTAATAACAATGATTTACACAAATATCATCAGCAATAGCAACGATTTCAAGTACTTGGATCTATATAAGATCTAATACTTATGTTCGCTTGTGTGTGTTTCGCGTGACCGAACTGATACAACCCGAACCGAACGAACGTTACTATTTTCATTAAACGTATCATTAATGCTTAACAATAACTGATAATAGGTGCTTGACCATTTATCGCTCACAACATTTGGAAACTTGATCATTCATACTTACCACCGAACAAGTGAGTTTCGTGGCCCCTTTTTATGCTTATTCAATACTTCAATTATTTACAAACATGGGGGAAAAGTATGCTCACCCATTTTTTATGTTGTACAACTTACATTCTTGGAATCAACGTGTTACTATTTTGTGAGTACTTATCTGATACATACGTGAGTCGCTGTGTGGTACTTTCTTTACAACCATTTAATTCTGGTGTTGGAACCGACGGATAGGTATTGGTAGTACTACTGGGTTGACACCCCCACCCTTGTTTGTCGGTATACTAGTTGATACCAACAGTGGCCAGGAACTGTAAGGCCCCGTTCCCGGGCACCTCACGGTTGGTCATTTATCGCACATAAAATATTTCAAACATACATTTACTTTACAGCGGAATTTAAAAATTTCATTAATAACTAAAAACATGTCATTTCATAACTTTACAACATTCGTTTTCTTCTCAAAATACAATGACATGTCAAAATATGGATGCCATCCTCAGCAACATACCTGTCAACTGGAAACACATCAAAGTCAGTGTTGCTGAGTGAGTTCTAGTTTTATATTAAAAACATACTTTTCTTTCTTTAAAAACCGTTTCTTTACTTTTACGCTATCACACATCGTACGTACACATGGATAATATCATTATTATCTTCTTTTCTCATTCATTCTTTATCTTTAACTTTCATTCATTCTCTGTCTGTCATTCGTTCATTGTCTATCTTTAACTATCATTTGTTCTCTATCTTTCACTTCTATCTAGATCCGGTCACACTTTACCCCCTTCATGGCACACAGCCATGATTACTAAGGTCGAGTGACAAGGATCCCGTTCATGCGTTAACACTATTCTCCTTCCGTTCATTATTTTCATTCGTTCGTTCTTTAGCTTTCATTACGTTCATTGTCTTTCATTCGTTTCATACTTTCTGTCTTTCACAATTATCTCTCTCAATCATCAACTCACGCAATACTCCCGACTCATGTCCGAAGACTGATACTGTGCCGGGGCCCGTAAACAAACCCCCGACTCATGTCCGAAAACTGATACTGTGTCGGGGCTTGACAAACAAACCCCCAACTCATGTCCGAAGACTGACACAGTACCGGGATACACGACAAAGATCCTCTTTCGAGTCTGTTGCGACACAGAGTCACTCACCTCATACATACACTCATTAGCTTTATGTTCGTTCATTCATTCATTAATGCATACATTCATTCATTACGTTCCTCTTTCATTATCTTTCACTTTACGTTACAGGATACTTTTCATTACCTTCGTTAGCGTTCAACGTAAAGCCAAGGGAAGACATATATACATAATAAGGAACATGCACATAATCCTAAATATACATCATCACCATACAGACATCATCATACACTCATAACACATATCCGACATACAATGCATCACACGCACCGCCAGGCATACATCACACATAACATCACGCACGTCATCGTCGTCAACTCATCATCATACATCGTCTTGCATCATCCATGCCCAACTCATCATCTACAACCCTGAGGGTCCGAGTCTAAGTCCACACTTTTTGAATGTCGGACAATGCCACGGATATTCGGGCGTATGGACACCCTTCAGTCGCCTGGCCTCCATGCGACATGCCCTTCATTCGGGTGACTAGACCTTCATTAGGGTGACTAGACCTTCATTCGGGTGACTGGACCTTCATTCGGGTGACTGGACCTTCATTCGGGTGACTGGACCTTCATTCGGGTGACTAGACCTTCATTCGGGTGACTGGACCTTCATTCGGGTGACTGGACCTTCATTCGGGTGACTGGACCTTCATTCAGGTGATTGGACCTTCAATCTCCCTCGATTCGGGTGACTGGCCTCCAGTCTTCCTCCATTCGGGTGACTGGCCTCCAGTCTCCCCCCATTCGGGCGACTGGCCTCCAGTCTCCCCCTATTCGGGCGACTGGCCTCCAGTCTCCCTCCATTCGGGCGACTGGACTCCAGTCTCCCCCCATTCGGGCGACTGGCCTCCAGTCTCCCCCCAATCGGGCGACTGGCCTCCAGTCTCCCCCCATTCGGGCGACTGGCCTCCAGTCTCCCCCCATTCGGGCGACTGGCCTCCAGTCTTCCCCCATTCGGGCGACTGGCCTCTAGTCTTCCCCCATTCGGGCGACTGGCCCTAGCTGATGCAGAATGGAGTTCATCCCGACTGCAGCCGAGGGTTTTCGGCCTCCAAACTCATCTAAACCCATTTTGAGCCCAAATCGACCATCCTAAGCCTTAGGGAAACATACCACGACCTCATTCGAGCATAACCACGCATGAAATCGAGCTCCAAACACATCATACACATACACAAATGCATAAAAACGGGTTTACACCCAAAAACTCAAAAAAAGGGTTTTCAGACGTGTTCCAGCCCCAAAATCATTCAAAATCATGTAAAAGAGGGGTCCTAGAACTCACATGAACTATCCCGTCGAGTAGAGCTTCGATTTAACTGACTACATGTCGATTTTGCACCCTCGAACCCGCTTGAACCAAGCCTTCTTCTCCTCTTTTTCCTTTTTCTTTCTTCCTCTCTTCTTTCTCTCTGATTTCATAAGTATGGGGAGAGGGTAAGGGCTACCTTCTCCCTTAAATACTATAGCCCAGTCGCCTGAGTCCCTATGCGACTGAACCTTCAGTCGCATGAGCTCCATGCGATTGGACACTCCAGTCGTGCGACTACCATGCGTATGGAGCTCCAGTCGCATGACTTCCATGCGTATGGGACTCCAGTCGTGCGACTACCATGCGATTGGATGCTCCAGTCGCATGACACCTCATACCGAAATTTCCGGGTGTTACAAGTCCACCCCCCTTAAACGGGTTTCGTTCCCGAAACCTGTTGTTCCTTAAACCCTCGTGGGCAATACTGTCCCATCTCTTTTCCAGTCTATCCCTTGGAATCCTATCGCTCCACATCGTTTGTCAACATTCTACTTCGGATCTATCTTGGACTATCGACATCGGCAACCCATGCATACTGATCAATGTTTATTTGGCCAGCACTTGCAACCTCAAACATGCCATGTAGAGTGCGGTCACTACAATTAAAAGAAACATCACAATATCCGAGCATCATTGAGCTTCAGAGCATCACTGAGAACCTTCAGCTTTAATGCTTTAAAAACACGGCCATCAACTTGCATAAAGTTGCTAGCCCTTGTTTGATGTTCTTTATGTATGGACAATAACCCCCTGGCAAACCAAACAACCGACAAGAAAGGCATATCGGCTTCTTTGGTACCCCAAACCAGATCCGTCTCTTCCTTTTTGCTTCCGATTTCCCATTCTACTTGTTTGCTACCACTACGTCGACACTATGCGCGCTTTGCTGTTCGATGAACAAATCACAGACTGAATCTGTTCCTCCGACAACGGATGACACAGCTTTCTCAATTGCATCGTGCAATCCTATAGGTCATTAAGTATCCTAGTGAATCTACTGACAATAGTCTCTACATCGAAGGGCTTTTCGATGTCTCTTCTCCTAACTTGATACCAACTTGTAACTCGCAGAAGGCAATAGGGACGAACTACTACTGGCATCGCATTCAAGGCATAAGTGCACCAAAATTAAATTATCAGAAACGTACCTGACGTCAAGTCGAAGTCCGCTCTAACCTCCTCCTGGTCATGGCAAAAGCTGTAGCCTTCACCCTCTATTTTCTTTCCTCGCACCGGAGCTTCCTGCCTTTGACCTCTTACAATCCCTGCTCAGATGTCCAGTCTCACCGCAGTTGTAGCACTTAGCCACACGGCAATCCCTTGCCCTGTGACCTTCCTTCCCACACTTAAAGCAAACGTTCAGTCCCCATTTGCACTCCCCTTCGTGACCTCTACCACACTTCTTACATACCTCATCCTTCCTTCTTGTCCTCTCCCGATCATCGATCCTCATCACCTTACCTTCGGCTACCATTCCACCATCACTATCTCGCCTTCCCCTCCCCTTCTTAACATAGGCTCGCTCCCCCGCTTCACCTGTTATCGCCATCGCCTCCCGCTCGTCATAAAACCTTCCCGCCAAATCCACTCCCGACCTAAACATGCTTGGTTGGGCAGCGATCATGTGCCTACGGATATCCGTCGGCAAACCCTGGATATACCTCTTGATCTTCCGCGAAAGGGGTGTCACCTGATCCGGCACCAGTCGTGCCATTTCATTGAATTTGGTGGTGTACTGCTGATGTGTCATCATCCACGCTTCTAATTACAGGAACTACCTTTCAACTTTATCCATTTCACGGTGAGGACAGAACTCCTCAATCACCAGCCTTTTCAACTCTGACCATCTCATCCTTCTGATAGCCCGACTTCCCTCCACTTGGACTATATTGTCCTACCAGCACAAAGCTGAGTCCACGAAAGAGTGGGCAGCAAACTTTACTTTCTGATCTTCCCGACATTCGCTGATGTTTAAAACAACCTCCATTTCTCTCACCCATCGGTGAGCAGCAGCAGCAGTGCCATTACCATCAAAGGTTGGGGGCTTGCATCACTGAAACGCCCCATAATTACAGCCTCGTGACGTCTCCGGCGTAGGCGCTTCCTCTTCTTCCTCATCTTCGTCATCGAAGAAAACTGTTTCAGCCTCGGGCCGTCTCTTTTCACCCGAAGATCTACCCCTTTCTTGTCTTTCCCCGTCTCTAACAACCTTTATCACCTTGGTCACTACAGACGGTAGGATCGTCTACAGGACCTGATGCACTTCTTCAACTACCGCCTCTTTTACCGAGGCCCTCAAGTTAGCATTCTCATCACCGCCCTCCGGTTGAGGGGTTTCGGGTTCCTCATGAACCACCTGTTCAGCTCTAGGTCTTCCTCTCGTGACTCGTGGTTCAACACCACGTCCGCCAGCACCTCCACCACATGAAGCCTTAGAAGATCTACCACCAGCCATCCTTAAGATTCAAACACTAACAAGGTTATTCAAGGGAATAGCCCAGTTCATGTCAAGTATAGTAAGTCCCTAATTACAGTGATCAGTTGTGATTAACCACTTACTCTACTCTGCACACCCCGAGCACTACCTGTCCTAAATATATCAATATCTAATTCTATCAGCAACACATAAACACATAACATGCGCACATAATACCGGTTAATCTTTAAGAAAATACCTGATGACACGCAACTACTCAGTTTGGCATTCTCTTCCTTTCTGTCCCATTTTCAGTTTAAGTTTAGATTTATTTTGAAAATTTACCCGTTTCACTTAAACTTTGGCTCTGATACCAACTTGTAAGGCCCCGTTCCCGGGCACCTCACGGTTGGTCATTCATCGCACATAAAACATTTCAAACGTCCATTTACTTTGCAGCGGAATTTAAAAATTTCATTAATAACTTAAAACATGTCATTTCATAACTTTACAACATTCGTTTTCTTCTTAAAATACAATGACATGTCAAAATATGGATGCCAGCCTCAACAACTGAGTAGTCGCCCTGTGCCATCCTCAGCAACATACCTGCCAACTGGAAACACATCAAAGTTAGTGTTGCTGAGTGAGTTCTAGTTTTATATTAAAAACATACTTTTCTTTCCTTTATAAACCGTTTCTTTACCTTTACGCTATCACACATCGTACGTACACATGGATAATATCATTATTATCTTCTTTTCTCATTCATTCTTTAACTTTAACTTTCATTCATTCTCTGTCTGTCATTCGTTCATTTTCTATCTTTAACTATCATTTGTTCTCTATCTTTCACTTCTATCTAGATCCGGTCACACTTTACCCCCTTCATGGCACACAGCCATGATTACTAAGGTCGAGTGACAAGGATCCCGTTCATGCGTTAACACTATGTTCCTTCCGTTCATTATTTTCATTCGTTCGTTCTTTAGATTTCATTACGTTCATTGTCTTTCATTCGTTTCATACTTTCTATCTTTCACAATTATCTCTCTCAATCATCAACTCACGCAATACTTCCGACTCATGTCCGAAGACTGATACTGTGCCGGGGCCCGTAAACAAACCCCCGACTCATGTCCGAAGACTGACACAGTACCGGAGCACGCGATCCGTTTCTCATTCATCTCATCTCACTCTCACGCACTACTCCCGACTCATGTCCGAAGACTGATACCGTGCCGGGGCCTGTACACAAACCCCCGACTCATGTCCGAAGACTGACACAGTACCGGAGCATGCTATCCTCTACTCATTCAACTAGATTCTGTCTCATGCAATATCTCCGACTCATGCTCGAAAGCTGATGCTGTGTCGGGGCCTGCTCACAAACCCCCGACTCATGTCCGAAGACTGACACAGCACCGGGATACGCGACAAAGATCCCGTCGAGTCAATCACCTGGATTGAACTCCATCCGAGTCTGTTGCAACACAAAGTTGCTCACCTCACTATCTCGTCTCATGCAATATCCCCGACTCATGTCCGAAGACTTATACTATGCCGGGGCTTGAAAAACAAACCCCCAACTCATGTCCGAAGACTGACACAGTACCGGGATACGTGACAAAGATCCTCTTTCAAGTCTATTGCGACACATAGTCGCTCACCTCATACATACACTCATTAGTTTTACGTTCGTTCATTCATTCATTAATGCGTACATTCATTCATTACGTTCCTCTTTCATTATCATTCACTTTACGTTACAGGATACTTTTCATTACCTTCGTTAGCGTTCAACGTAAAGCCAAGCGAAGACATATATACATAGTAAGGAACATACACATAATCCTAAACATACATCATCACCATAGAGACATCATCATACACTCATAACACACATCCGACATACAATGCATCACACGCACCGCCAGGCATACATCACACATAACATCACGCACGTCATCATCGTCAACTCATCATCATACATCGTCTTGCATCATCGATGCCCAACTCATCATCTACAACCCCGAGGGTCCGAGTCTAAGTCCGCACTTTTCGAATGTCGGACAATGCCACAGATATTCGGGCGTATGGACACCCTTTAGTCGCCTGGCCTCCATGCGACAGGCCCTTCATTCGGGTGACTAGACCTTCATTCAGGTGACTGGACCTTCATTCGGGTGACTGGACCTTCATTCGGGTGACTAGACCTTCATTCGGGTGACTAGACCTTCATTCAGGTGACTGGACCTTCATTCGGGTGACTGGACCTTCATTCGGGTGACTGGACCTTCATTCAGGTGATTGGACCTTCAGTCTCCCTCCATTCGGGTGACTGGCCTCCAGTCTCCCTCCATTCGGGTGACTGGCCTCCAGTCTCCCCCTATTCGGGCGACTGGCCTCCAGTCTCCCCCCATTCGGGTGACTGGCCTCCAGTCTCCCCCCATTCGGGCGACTGGCCTCCAGTCTCCCCCCAATCGGGCGACTGGCCTCCAGTCTCCCCCCATTCGGGCGACTGGCCTCCAGTCTCCCCCCAATCGGGCTACTGGCCTCCAGTCTCCCCCCATTCGGGCGACTGGCCTCCAGTCTCCCCCCATTCGGGCGACTGGCCTCCAGTCTCCCCCCATTCGGGCAACTGGCCTCCAGTCTTCCCCCATTCGGGCGACTGGCCCTAGCTGATGCAGAATGGAGTTCATCCCGACTGCAGCCGAGGGTTTTCGGCCTCCAAACTCATCTAAACCCATTTTGAGCCCAAATCGACCATCCTAAGCCTTAAAGAAACATACCACGACCTCATTCGAGCATAACCACGCATGAAATCGAGCTCCAAACGCATCATACACATACACAAATGCATAAAAACGGGTTTACACCCAAAAACTCAAAAAAGGGTTTTCAGACGTGTTCCAGCCCCAAAATCATTCAAAATCATGTAAAAGAGGGGTCCTAGAACTCACATGAACTATCCCGTCGAGTAGAGCTTCGATTTAACTCACTACACGTCGATTTTGCACCCTCGAACCCACTTGAACCAAGCTTTCTTCTCCTCTTTTTCCGTTTTCTTTCTTCCTCTCTTCTTTCTCTCTGATTTCACAAGTATGGGGAGAGGGTAAGGGCTGCCTTCTCTCTTAAATACTACAGCCCAGCCGCCCGAGTCCCTATGCGACTGAACCTTTAGTCGCATGAGCTCCATGCGATTGGACACTCCAGTCGTGCGACTACCACGCGTATGGAGCTCCAGTCGCATGACTTCCATGCGTATGGGACTCCAGTCGTGCGACTACCATGCGATTGGATGCTCCAGTCGCATGACACCTCATACCGAAATTTCTGGGTGTTACAGGAACGGGCCCTTGGGTGAATATATTCCGACAAGTTGTTGTGTGTACGTCATTAGGTTTGGTTGTAAAGCTCATTGTATGTGATTTTGCTTACTTATAACTGTAATCACGGTATTCTACAAAAACAATTATGCAGTATCAACTTACTTACTGTTTAAACCTGCGAGCTCACCAACAATTTTGTTGACCATTTTGAGCATATCTTTTCAGGTGACAATGTCAATTGAAGATCTAGGTGTGCTGCCTTAGTGGAGACCCTAGGATGCATTTTGAGACTATACAATACTGACAAACATTCTTTTCAAACGTTGTTGGTCTAAATACATACAATTATTCTTTTGGATACTTGTTCCCTGGTTGTGGGAAATACATTATAATGATATTATTTTTGGTTATGTGATTCAATTACAATGTTTATGCTTATGGCTATGTTGTCGTGAATATTGACTAAACACGACACAAGTCTCCTTTATGTCGGGTGTCGTCATGACACGCTTACCATCATTTATTTATATTGCATCTCTATTGTTTACAATGTGTTATGACGATCCTGTCTCGTTACATCCCCGTGTTTTCGCTCTCAGCGGGGGTGTGACAGACTGGTATCAGAGCCACTGGTTATAGAGAATTAGACAATTCACTTGACCTAGACTATAACCTAGGAACCTTTATGTAGAATGCACGCTAGGATTGGCTTGCATCTGATATTACATGTATGTTCCTCTATACTTGTTCTTTATCTATATGTCTTGTTATTTGACCATCCTGAGGAAGGCACTATTACTCTTACTCTTTCCTCACGGGATGCCTCCTACTGGAATCTTCCATTCCTATGCGCGCCGCTTAATACTATTAGGTTGGGATACCCAACCTGAAGGGATCTTCACAGATGACGCGAAGCGTTGATCTCGGATAATGAGTCCGACCCTGAGATAGTTAAGCCTGAGGTCCCGAAAGAAGAAGGGATAGGCAACTTTTATTGACTAATTGAGATTATGTGCTTGGAATCTATTTGTTATGACGGACTACTATTGGAATACTATCGGTTCATGGAAATGAGAACTTACATGATCTGTGCATGGTGAATGGTGTCAATGATGTGATGTTAACTTGGGTAGGTGAAGCTGAGGGGAACCATGCAAGGAAAATTACCATTACGGGTGCACACGTAATTGCAATTTGCAGTGCATGGGAAGCATGGCTAATCTTACCATAAGGAAACGATCATGGTAGAACAAGCCTTCCATACTATACCTTAGGACACTAGAATCATAATTCCAGTAAGACTTTGTTAATGATGATAAAACATTCATGATCTCTACTATTACTTAAGTCCTGTTCTACATGGAGCCTTCAGGGGATTTCAATTATGATATTAGTCTTACTCTCTATGAAACATACTTCGCCTAGCATTTCAGTAACTATAGAACTGACTAAATGCTTAGAGTGAGTGTGGACTTCAAAGAGTTGTAGAAGAGTGATGATACTCTCTACACATGCATTACGTTGTTTATTAGGAATGATGTTAAGCAAAATCGGATGTCATGTAACCGGTTTAAGCATCGTTCTCGGTATATCGTGGATGTGGTGGGAACGCTGCGGGAAACCCTATATATAAGCATCATCGATATACCAAGAATGTGCTTGAACTGGGCTACGTGGTGATTCTTGATTGACTGGAGCATGAAATGTTGGAACTTGATGAATGGAATTAACTGTGTATCATAAAGTGACTAAACTTTACGTGTTTACTCCTTTTATGATTCGAAAATACCGCCTCGAAGAGTCACCCGCAGTACAAATCGCGAAGGTGACACCCCACAGGGCAGAGGTAGAGGTAGACCACCAAGAACAGGTGGTGGTCCCACCGGCAACAATCAGGGAACTGAAAATCCCGATATAGCTGCCATGATCGCTCAGCAGCTAGCCGCACTGATTCCTACGATAGTGACCTGATTGAGCGACACTCTTCTGAATCATAATCTCCACGGGGATAATGATACTAACAATGAGCATAACCAAGGAACAGGGGAAGATACTGAGAATGGTGGAACAGCTGGTAATGAAACTGGGATTGTTAATACAAGATGGGGATGTTCGTACAAGGAGTTTGTGGCCTGCAAACCAAAGGAATTTAATGGGAAAGGTGGAGCGATAGCCCTAACCAGGTGGCTTGAGAAGATGGAGGCCGTCATTGATATAGGTGAATGCCTAGACAGCCAAAAGATTAAGTATGCCACGTGTTTACTACAGGGCAAGGCACTAACTTGGTGGAACACACAGATTCAAGCAAGGGGAAGAGAATCAGCAATGCAGATGACTTGGGATGAGTTTAAAGCATTGATCACTGAAGAATACTGTCCACTCAATGAGATGCAGAAGTTGGAGCAGGAGTTCTGGAATCATGCTATGGTAGGAGCTGGGCATGCAGCATACACTGATCGTTTTCATGAGTTGGCAAGACTGGTTCCACATCTGGTGACTCCGGAATCCAAGAGGATCGAAAGGTACATCTGGGGACGGGTGCCTCAAATCCGGGCAATGGAAACAGCAGCAGCCCCTCCTACGATCCAGAGTGCAATTCTGAAGGCTGGTACTTTAACAGATGAGATGGTGAGAACTGGGGTTCTGGGGAAAAGAGCTGAGAAGAGGAAGGATGTTGGAGAAACGAGCAGATCGAGTACCGGGAAATTTGACAAACGGGCCAAGACAACCAGGAATTTTGTGGCCGTGACACAAGGCAAGAGGGAGTACGTCGGGCCACACCCCAAATGTGATAGTGTAACTTCCACCATCCCCCAACGATGCAGTGCCGGGTGAACTGTAGATGCCCGGGACACTTAGCAAAAGACTGTAGAGTAGCGCCGAATCTGGTTGCGCCGGTTAATTCGGTTAACCCCGCAGGTAATGCTAGGGTATGCTATGAGTGTGGAAGCCTGGGTCACTACCGGAACATGTGCCCCAGACTGAATCGGGCGCAGGGTCAGCAAGGAAACAACCAACCACAAATGATGGTCATAGCTGGTAACCAAGGCCAGGGAAATCAAGGAAATGCTGCAAGAGGATGTGCGTTCCTCATCGGAGCAAATGACGCCCGTCAGGACCCGAATGTCGTTACCGGTACGTACTTGCTCAATCACCACCTCGCATCTATATTGTTTGATACTGGAGCAGACAATAGTTTTATATCTTCTGAATTTGCTTACATGCTTGCCTTGAACCTTAGTAGACTAGAAACTAGCTACTCCGTAAAAATGGCCAACGGTAGAGTGGTACAGGCCGATGAGATTATTAGAAAGTGCTCGATGACATTGGAAAACCATGCATTCGATATAGACTTAATACCTTTTGAGCTGGTAAGTTTCGACGTGATTGTGGGAATGGATTGGTTGTCGAAACACGGAGCTAGATTGGTTAAAGAAATAAATTTTATAATATAATAAAATTTTCCAAATCATCAAATTTTTTTAAAATAACGATATATATTAAAATCAGTGTTATTAAAAAGTAAAATTTGTAGAAACAAAAAAAATTAAAATTGGAAATTTTAATAAGAAAATTCTAAAAAATGACATTTTTTAAAATGGTTTATTTGAAACAAAATGTTTATTTAAAACAAAAAACAAAAAAAAATTAAAAGCAAAACTTTTCACAAGTTAATATCATTGTTTTTTGTTTATATTATTATTACTTATGCGTAATTCAATCGTAACTTATATTAAGATATTATTTTATAATTAATTTTTTTATTATATTTAATATTTTATTTATTCAACCCGTCTAATACACGAGTTTATTAAAGTTAGTGTTCAATATTTTCTTTGTATTTACAATAAAGGAATTGATTTATTACTAATTTTTTTTCATTATCAAAGATTATCATTTAATCCCTTTTTAGTTTGCTATAAATGAATTTGATTACTTTTGTGATTTTAGTTTGAGCGATTGTATTAATTCGAATATCCTTTTTAATCAAAACACCATGTTACCTATTTGTTACACTCAAACTAACATACTAAACATGTTCCCTTAACTTGCTTACAACCCATCATCTCAAATACAATCTTCATAAATTTTCTACATCTTTTAATAAAAAACACTCACAATCATCTCTGTAATACAAGGACTCCACTCATATAAAAATAGAGAACGAGCTATGAATACTCTAAGACGGTTAACAAAATATTGTTTCACTTTTATATATTATTGTCTTCTATATTATCATACATACGCTTTTACTTTTTATAGGATTGGGACAAGATGTGTGGAAAGGTCTAGATACGTTGATAGCTTTGGTTCATATAACATCAAAATGTCTAGATATTATTGTCTTCTATATTATCATACATACGCGCTTTGGTTCGATATTGACACAATGTGGGTCCACTAGATTATTTTTGAAAATGTCCACTAGATTTGATTAGCTAATTATATTTATATACTAGGTTAGACCCCGTGTATTACACAAATTACATAAATAAAATATTAAATAATTAGTACTAAAAATTTATGTATTATAAAATCATGCTTGAAGATAAAATAAATAGTTACTTTAAGTAAATAAACAATTATGTATTTTTCTTAAACTTTTATTTTATCAAAAATTATGATTTTTAAATATTTTGTTTTAAGATAAATAATAAAAAAAGTTCATCGTATTCTGTATTTTATAAAATTTTTGTTTTTAAAAAGTATGATTTTAATTAAAATAGGTTTTTAATTTATTAAATTATATATTTTTAATTTGAATATGGTACGAGTAATATTAGTAGTATTCAATATTATTATTAACAATATAGAGAAATAAGAAAGTAAGTATAATAAGTCTTATAATTATTTCACGTTTATTTTAGTTTTTTATAGATATATGGATAGACTAAAAACCATTAATTAAACATATTATAGTTAGTAATAAACACGAAAGTTACAATATATATTTTAATTTAAAATATAATTAAAGTTATATATACGTAATTATAGTTCAAGAAATATAATTAAAGTTATATATACGTAATAGTTATAAAAATATTTTTTTAAAACCCTTGTTTGTAATGATTCTGGTTGTTTTATTAAGACATTTTTTAAAAATATTCACCAGTTTATAACTTTTTAAAAACAAAAAAATTTAAAATATTTTATTTGAAAAGGTTTAGTGTTTTAGAAATTTTCATATTATATAAAATTTTAGTTTTTTTATTGTTTAAATTTTATTCGAAAGATTTGATTTCTAATTTTCTTAATAAAATCTATTTTGAAAAATAATTTGATTTTAAAAAAATTAGATAAAAGAGAAAAATATAGTAATTAATAACATTCATTTTTAATAAGAGAGAGAAATTTATTTGAGTATTTTAATTACTATAATACCCTTTTGGAGGGAAAATTGATATGTGAATGTTTAGAAAAATGACAAGCGGCAAAAAAGTGGGATACGAGAAGGATAAGAGGCAAAAAAAACCTTGTTTTATTAGATACTATAGATTCTAGTAATTTATTTTGCTTTAATACATATTCATATAACATTAAAATAGATACAATGTGGGTCCACTAGATTTTTTTTTAAAAGAGATTGGGTCATCAACGAGTTCTTTCTATGAATATATTATTATTACTACTATGGTTACTCTCTATCTTAAAAGATTATGTGAAAGTGAATTTTTCATATATAAATAAAAAGAAAAATTTGTTTTTTCACTTGTGAAGGAATATTGTTAGATTTTTTTTTGTGAAACAAGAAAACAGAATAACAAACTTTATATATATTGTATAATAAACATTAAGGTAACTTAATAAAATTATAATAATATTTCATTAAATAACACTACTTAACATTTCATTAACTAAAAAATAGATAAGTAGACAAAAAAAATCAAATAATCACTTATTGTTTTTTGTTATCATTAATTGAAAAAAAAATACAATGTATGACATTTTCTACAATTGTTACGAGATATTTTTAATACCATCAATTATATTGCTAGTACAATTAATTGTAAATCACATAATAATACCAAAGAACCAAAATGTCATATTCAGATTATACTCACTTACTAAAAAGTTATTAATATTTTAAAAAATATGAGTAAGTTTTTCGAAAGAAAAATAACTTTTCTAAATATAATGAAAATTTATTACATATGTGTAGCTGTGGTTACGTATACGCCATTACAAATATTTTAAAAAACTATAACGAAATTAAATATAAAATACAATCTATTTATTGGTGTAATTAGAATTTTTTTTTTTGGTAGATGAGTAAAATGACATAGTTACTATTTTTCTTAGAATTAAAGGTATATGGGTTATTAGTATAAATAATGGTTAGTAATTAATCCATATCTTATATATAGGTGAGAGATCAAATGAAAAACATGTTATCATTAAAAATTATGAAAACCATCAATACCTAATTACATAATTTATAATTTGATTTACCTTTTTAATTATTTTAAGTATATTTGAGTAAATTTTAACATTATTTTTTGAGGTCATTATATTTTTTTATTTAATCTCGAAGGAACGATGATGATAACGAAACGACTTCATATACGTAACTTGTATGAGTTACATATACATAGTTTTTAGTTGTACACTCGATAATACGTACTTACATATATATAACCCCTACATGTACGTAACTATTAGTTGTACACTTTGTATCACGTACTTACAAATATATAAACCCTGATTTTTATGGTTTTCATTTATAATATGACTTCTAAGGGATCCTCCCCAATATATATATATATATATATATATATATATATATATATATATATGTATATGTATATATCCAAGCTCAAATAATATAATCAAGGGTGAAAATTAGGTTTATTGGTTTTAATAATTTTTTTTTTGTTTTCATTTGAACTCAACTATATATATATATATATATATATATATATATATATATATATATATATATATATATATATATATATATATATAATAGCTCAAATAATATCCATGGACAAGAACATTATATGCAATGACATCCAAATCTTTATTCCGTTTGCAAATCTCATTGCCATATATTTTTAAGTGAAATATGCAAATACAAAAGCTTATAGAACTAAAAAAATATAAGGTGCTGTTTGTTTTTTTACAGTAAAATGTCTGCAGTGTGTGTACCACATCTGTAGACATCTGAAGGAGAAGAGCTGGACCAAACTTCTGCAGTCTGCAACAAGAAGAGTGTCCGTTTTTTAACATCTGCAGACTACTAAAAACAACTGATGGTGGTATACGACGGTGCTGGACAGTGGTGGTGATGGTAGGTGGGTGGTGGTGGACGGTGGGTGGTGATGGACGGTGGATGGTGGTGGTGGCGAACGGTGGTGGTGGCGAACGGTGATGGAGGCGGACTGTGGTGGAGGCAGAAGGTGGGTGGAGGCGGACGGTGGTGATCATAGACGATGGTGGTAGCGGCGGTGGTGGTGGGGGGGCGGTGGTGGTGGAGGACGTTGGTGGTGGAGGATATTGGTGGTGGTGGACGGTGGTGGTGGTGGACGGTGGTGGTGGACATGGGGGTGGTGGGTGATGGTGTTTAATCCTCTCCAGACTTTAGAATACTTTAGAAGTGATTGTGCCAAGTGCATACCATGCAGACCTCGCGCAGACCTTTTTTGATAAAAAGTCTTTAAAAAAACAAACATTCTGCGGACCTCAACGTCTGTGCGTGGTCAGCGCGGCGTAGACAAAAGAGGTCAGGAAGATCTTTTCTGAAAAAACAAACACCCCTAAGTGTGTGTGTGTGTGTAATATATATATATATATATATATATATATATATATATATATATATATATATATATATACATCTTTGTTGTAGGCATGCATTCAAACGCAATATGACCTAACGCTCGAATCCTTGACTTGTCTTGTCATAACTCATAAAATCGGTTCTCTTTGATCTTTACTTGAACCAGAATGGCCCTTGTAACCTCTTCCACTAGGCCTCTACCACATCCTTTACCATCTCGGTTAACCCATCCATAAATCTCACCGCCTTGTTGATGATAATCGCTATTGTTTTTGGTTTACCTTGCTCATCATCATACGAGTAAACAAGAACTTACCTTGTATATCCTTTGTTGGGTCAAGAGGTTTTACCCGCATGCGCTCCTATAAGCTCTCAACCTTTAATTTTGATAACGTCATTGTTCCATTCAAACTTGAGCCAAAAATATCTTGGCCAAAATCCCCTTAATATTCACCTTTAAAATGCTACCATTATTCGTGTGTGTTAGTTGTCATACTTGTATGGAATATAGCAAATGAGTCGTAACTCGTAACCTTTGATATAACTGGTAATTAATTAATGGTTTTTGCTAAATGTATCTCATAATTTTTTGGTTACACCACGCTCTTTAAGTTATCATTCCAGTTATGTTTCTAATATTGGTATGGAGATAATGGCCTGGGGTAAGCTTTTTTGTCGGGTTAATTCAGCGAGGACTTTAGCGAATCAACTTGGTAAGTCGGTTAGTCCAATCACATCATCGGTGACTCAGTTAGAATGAAAATAGTTATAAAATAACATCTACTCACTCTAATAAATAAAAATGAAAAAATTAATACATCATCAAATTTATATGATATGAGGATAACAGGTGTACGATAAAAGTAAACTATAAGAGTTTGTCATTAAAAAACTATACGAAGTAATTTGTAAATTAGAACTAGTCTATGTGGGCACGTTCTAAGCAAGGGAGCTTTTGGGCTTTACTTTCTAGTTAAAAAAACAACCTAAAAAAGCATGATTTAAAAAATAATTTCGAACCAATGACACACATTCGAATAATATCAGTCTTTATATTGGGGTCATCACTACAAATATTGCCTATAAAAGGAAACTTTCGATGGGGTCATGTGACTCCAATGTATTCAACGTTACTCCGCCCCTGCCTAAATGTGTTTGCACATACCAAAGAGGCAAACAAGAATTTAAGTTGGTCATAAGTCGTAATCAAAAGAAAATTAGCAAATAGCAAAATTTACAAGATCAAAGGAAAGTGAAATCCACATGTATACAACAAGTGTAACTGTCAGTTTTATCGCTACCAACAACACCTTTGTGCGATAAAGAACACTTAGCCTAACATGAATCACCTGGAAACCAAATAAACCCTTGAAACTTAGGGATATACCTAAAACTTGAAACATTTAAGAGTGAAAATAAGATGGATATTCAACTGTGAAACTATTTATAAAAAATTTCTATTGATCAAATATCCATTGACCAAATTGGAACTATATATAATCTTGTAACACACAATAAATAGTATTTCAAGTTGTTAGAAAAATGAAATCATAAGAAATAAAAATGATTAAAGTGTAGTTAAGGCATAATTGGTTAACAAGAATAGATCAGGAGATATTTATAAAAGTTTTTTATACTTCAAAGTCAATATAGGGTGACTTCAAGATTGGGTGCTTGTTAATGTAAATACCAACGAGTTATTTTAACCACATAAGATTATAAATTTGTATACATGAATCATAAGCAAAAATCCGTAAACTCAATAGGCAATAAGTTGAGACTAACATCGTTCTCGCTATTGGTTTCAGATTTAAACTAGCTGATTGAAACGAATCGGGACCGGATTCACTATTGATTTCGTATGAGATACCTAGATCCCGAACCGGTTCGAGCATGCTCCTCTACACAAGGTAGGCCATGCCAAAAACCAGGCCTCTTTCGGTTAGAATCAGGCCCAGTGATTATTGGGCTGGGCTTTTACGACTGAAACTGGGCTGGGCCGAAGCAAGAGAGAGTTTACAAGCCACTAGATTTCTTCACTTTCATCTTCCGGTGTATGACACTGATTGATTTCTTGCACTTAAACTGTTCATTGAACGTAGGATTGCTCGCTCGATGGGATCCGACTAATTATCCGGTTTCATAAGATGGGTTGATTTTATGGAGATGGCTGAAGTCACATTGTCAAGGTATACTTCTTCTCGAGATTAAATAAAAAATTTACACTTAAAAATAACATTCATCATTAATATGCACAACAATGATTACAGAAGTTTATATGGATTGAGAGTGCTTTATGCTCTATACATAGAGTAAGGAGAGTTTATGAACTGTGCTTCATTAACAATACATAAGACAAATTTATGCAACAATAATGACTTTTACTCCTCAATGATAGTTGATGATAGTGGTGCATCCTTCTTACAAATGTAGTCGCCAAACGAACAAGCAACTATCACTAGGAAGAGTGTAAATACGAGCAAATACCCGATCAAGTTAAACCCACTAGGCAAGAACAACACCAACAAAAACGAGAGAGGTGCAAGAAGGCTCGAGAAGTAAAAAACACTCTGTAAGATTCTTAAATAGATAGGCGGTAAACTTTCTCTGTTCAAGCTTTTGAGAGAAAATAAAGCCACTGACGTCGGTATAGCAGTGATATACGCTACAACGGCCGTGTTAGCAAAAACACTATGAGTTTCGAAAACAGAGCGTGCATTGTTTTGATACTTGAGGTCTACAAGTGCTATCGTTGATGGAAACATGACCAGAAGTGTGGCGGCATATATCAAATACAATATTCCAGGGTAATTAAGGAACATAAATTGAACGTTAACAAGAAAAAAAATTACAAACATTAGTTGATTTTTATGATCGCATAAACAACCACATATTATAAACAAAAGTATAAAGTGAGGTGAAAGGAGTAGTATTTAACTTTTATTATTAGGTTCAGAAAAATTATCTACCGAACATAATTTTTTACCTACAATGTAAGAATATTGATGATTTTGTATCTTTATTTCACCATTTTTAAACGGAACTAATTATTTTAATTATGAACTAAATAAATTAGTTTATTAGATAAAATATATTAATATAAATTTAATATCCTAGAAATGTGCTTTCAAAGCAAAAGTTAGAGATATAAAAAGAATTTAATCGAGTCGCCGTAAACTCTGTGTAACATTGGATGTTATTAAAGATGTAAAACAGTAACTAGCTTAGCTGTTACTAAGTTAACCTAGTCACGATTCCGGTTTCTGTGAACTTACCCACCTGGCCAACAAAATTTTGGTATCCATCTCTCTATTTCCACTTTCAAGATTTCAATTTTTTTAATGCATCAATTATATATAGCTATTTTAATTTTATAGAAGTTATTAATTTATCGAGTATTAAATTATAAAAGTTATAATGTAAATATAAAATTATGATAATAATAAGTAACTAAAATATATATTGTGCGTATAAAATAGTAAATAATAAAATACATATAAAAAGAAACGTGTATGTATAAATGTTTATAATTAACAAATAATATTTAGTAAGTAATAAATGTGTTGAGTTTGAGCCAAGTTCAAGTTTAAAAACTTGCTAATAATTAGTCGAACTTGAATTTTAAACATATAGCTGAAAACAAATAGCTTAACAAATTGAGCTACCGCTCTCCTACACTAAATCCTAGTTTCGTGAGCTCAAGCTTGGATAAATTGGTTTATACCGCTAGATGTTATTCTAGGTTTTAATTATATTTTCTTTTTCAAAAATAAAAATGCAAATAAGACATAAAGGTGGTCACTTTAACTAATAGAGAAGAAACAGCTAAACAAATAGATAATTGTAAATAAATATTTATTATTCGACTCTTACTAAATAAACATGTAACTTTTTAGTGCAATTGACCTCCACCTGTAACCTTTGTGCGGAAACGTTATGACATAGACCCCCAAATGCCTAAAACATCTCTCTCTTAGCGAAATGACCTTGGAAAACATTTTTGTGCGACATTACCCTTCACATATCTCTATGTTTTTTCACTGAAGCATAATGTCTTAAATTGTATGTGTCACATAACATCTGAGAAGACATCATGGGTGTTTCAGCACAAAAATTGACACGAGGAGAACATTATGTCTTTAATAGTATCTAAGGTGTCTACATAACTCTTGTGCGACATTGCCCATCACATATCTCTATGCTTCTTTTAGATTAATTTTTTTTTCTGTTTTTCATCCTTTGAACTCTGTTTGGTCTTCTAGTATTCTGTTTGTGAGCACTTCCTAGTCCCAAATAGAGGTGCACAAAAGAACCGGGTTCAAAACCCGAACCGCCGAACCGACCCGGACCCGAACCGGTTCGGAACCGGTATGCCCCCAACCCGGTTCCAACCCGAAAAACCCGCCGGTTTTGAACCGGTTTTGAAGTTTCCAGCCCAAACCGGTTTGGACCCGGTTTTTCCCCGAACCGTTTCGAACCCGGTCCAAAAAAACCGGTTTGGAACCGGTTTCGACCGTTTTTTTTTTTTTAGAAAACGGCTATTTGACCGTTTGAGGCTATTTTGTGACCGTTTTTTGGACTTTTTTTGGACCATTTTGCCCTTATATGATAGTATAAATAGGTAGTGGGTGTTATGGTTTAGTCACAACACTCAAAACTTGCAAAACGCTCAAAAACGTGCTTAAAAACGCAAAAACGCTCCTCACTCTCAACTTTCTATTCTCTCAATCTTTGAATTATGGCTTCTGAATCTTCCGTTCCAACCGGTGGATCCACAAGTGCCGCTACCGTTGTTAGAATTCTTTCAACAACGCGAAACCAAGAGATTTGGTGTAATTTCGACTTATGCGAAATGTCGAATGGTCAACATAAAGCTCGATGCAAGGCTTGTGGTTCGTTTTTCAAGTCGGATTCAAACTCGACTTTGAGAAATCATATGACCAAATGGTGTAAGTCTTTGAAAAGTACACCGAGTCAAGGGCAAACATCAATCGGAAACGATGGTGGTTTATGGAACTTCAACGTCGATATGGTTCGAGATAGAATGGCAAAGTTTGTAATTCAAGAAGGATTATCGTTCGATCACTTCGACAACCCTCGGTTAACAAAATTGATTCAAGAAACTCTTCAACCACGCTACACTCACGTAAGTCGCACCACTCTTAGACGTGATTGTTTAAATCTTTGGAAACAAGCAAAAAATGATTTAAAGGTTTTATTTGAAAATTTACAAACCGGTGTGAACTTAACTACCGACGTTTGGTCCGCCCCACAAGGTTTACCGGAATCGTACCTTTGCGTCACGACCCATTGGATAGATCCAAGTTCGTGGCAAATGATGAAACGTACGATTGCGCTTGAATTATTTGGATATCCGCATACCGGTGAAAATCTTTTTCAAATTTTAGACTATGTAATCAAAACGTATAAATTAGAAAACAAAATTTTTTCAATATCATTTGATAACGCCTCGAACAACACATCCGCCGTTGAAAAATTGAAAATAAAATATAAACCGGTTTGTGACGGCGTATTTTTTCATTCACGATGTGTTGCACATATTATTAATTTAGTTGTGCAAGATGGTCTTGGCGTTCCTGAAGTGGAAGATTTTAAAACGTCTTTCAAAAACATGTTACGTGACGTTTTTAAAACTAGTAGAAAAAGGTATGTTAATTATAGAAAAATGTGTCACGATACGAATTTCATTTGTTTAGGACCAAATTGGGATGTCCCGACTAGATGGAATTCGACTTGGAAAATGTTTAATAGTGCTTTACGTCAAAAAGAAACGCTTCATGTTTTCCACGATGGTCTTGCGATGCGGGGTCGGGTTGTTCCGTTTCCGTTAGAGGGTTGGGAATATATTCAAGAAATAACTCAATTTTTAGAGCTTTTTAAAAACGCAACTACAAAATTGTCGGGGGTTTATTATCCGACAAGTTGTCTAACGCTTCATCAAATATTTAATGACCCATAAATTAAGTGAATATGAAGAAAGAAACGAAATGTTTTCGGCAATGGTAGCGCCGATGAAAGAAAAATTTAAAAAATATTTCATTGAACTACCCCCGGTTTTTACGTGTTCCGCCGCACTCTACCCGTGTTTAAATGTTTCGGGAGTAGAAACTTTAATAGATGAGATAACTTATGATTTAGATTTACATGATTATGATCCATTTTTTTAATGTTAATACAAAACAAATATTTAATGAAACTTTTAAAAAATTGTTTAATGTTTATGTTGAAAAATATGGTGCAACATCAAACATCCACCCGACAATCGAACGTGGAATCGAGTTCGTCGAGCTCAAGTAGAGACCCGATGATTAGTTTATACAACACTTTGAGAAATGAAAACAGTAAACGTCAAAGGGGTAACACCCCAAGTAGCGAACTCGGGAGATATATGGGAACCGATTTTTTAGCCACTATGTCTCCCGATGAATTTTTGAAATTTGATATTCTGACATGGTGGAAAGGAAAGGAATCACAATTTCCGGTCCTATCCGCCATGGCACGTGATTTACTAACCGTCCAAGCTTCCACGGTAGCTTCGGAGTCTGCATTTTCTGTTAGTGGCAGGGTTTTATCGATTAGAAGAACAATGTTAACTCCAACATCGCTAGGGATGTGTATTTGTTTAAAGGACCACTTAGATGCGGCCGAACGAAGACAACACATATCAAACCTTGAAGAAGAAACACCGATTGAAGAAGAAATACACGAGCACGAGGTACAAACCGGACGATCCTCACCGCTATCCGACGAAGAACTCGCTTATGATTTGTCTCAACGCATTGGCACACAAACCGACGAAGACGATTAGATTAGACAAACTTGTATTCGTAATATGTATATTTTGTTTTCTTTGGTTTAATTTTAATGTAATTTTTATTGTTTATTTTTCGTAATGAATTAATTATTTACTTTTATAAATTAATGTAATTTTTATTGTTTTCTTTAGAAAAACTCGAGTATGATTTTTAATTGTTTACTTATTAAAATGAAAATAAAAACGTTGAGACAATCGTATATAATTAATCTACTCTAATAAAATAAAAACGAAAATAAAACGCGTACAATCGTATATAATTGTTTGTATAAAACTCGTATTAATTGTTTACTTATTAAAATGAAAATAAAAACGCGTCCAATCGTATATAATTAATCTACTCTAATAATTTTTAATTAATCAAAATTTGTAATTAATTTGTATATAATTTAATTAGAAGGTAAAAAAAAAAAAAAAAAAAAAAAACGGGTTTTCCAAACCGGGTCTTAGACCCGACCCGGTTCGGTTCCAACCCGAACCGGTTCCAACCGGGTTGGGTTTGATGGGGTTGAAAACCGGTTCCGACCCGAACCGGTTCTTGGTCAAAAACCGGGCTCCAAATCGTTGACCGAACCCGAACCGGGTCCAACCCGACCCGGGTTCAAAAAAAAAACCGGTTTGTGCACCTCTAGTCCCAAATGACATATGGTTTCTTGCTATTTGTTTGTTTCTATTAAAACTTTTTAAATCATATCAAAATAAGAATTCCTTATTATTTTTTAGAAAAGCCTCTACATCCTTCAACATCTATTTTATATGTTGATTAGGTTGATAGATAAGTTTCTTCTTAGTAATTTTCATGTCAAATAGAAAACGATAGTACGAAAAAAATTAAAAAGGCCCCAGATGTTAGTTAGCCTACAGCCCCCAAAAGAGTTGAGCCAACCATGCATGCTGGAATAGAATCTCTGCCACCAATTGTTTACAAACTCATTTGCTAGTTGATGCAATATAAAAACAAATGAGCTCCAGATTCCAAAAAGGCAAGGGACAAAGATTGACACACAAAATGTAACGTCCCATTTTAGGTAATTTTATAATTTGTGTTTTTAAATAAAATGAGTGGTAAACTAGAACTAACTGAGTTAAGTTAGTATTGTTAGTGTAAATAACTACAAGTAACTAGAGGGGCTACTTTTGCCAATTGAGAAAAATCAAATTTATCTATATGTAAGGAGGTGTAGAACCTCCTGGACACTTCATACACACACACACGAAGGGGAAGAGAACGGGAAGGAGGAAGGGATCAAGAACCCTAGTCAAATTGAGTCGTGGTTGTGTTGAATTCAAGCTTCTAGTTGTGGAATTGAGTTATAAATCATCAAATTTCTGCATCTAACTCATAAGGTGAGTCTTAAATTGGATGTTTTCTTGCTAAGTAGTTAGTTCATGATTGGGGTGTTGAGGAGACATTCATCTATGATCAAATTAATATGTGTTGAACTTAGAATAGTATGTATTAGGTGTTCTATGTATCATGTATGCCAATTTTGAAACTTGATGGTTTATAGCAAAGTAGTTGTATGAAATATGTTGGGTTATAAATCATGCCCATAAGGTGTTTGATGAAATGCCTCCAAGAAGTTTGAAATATGAAAGGAGGGGCAAAGTGGAAATAGAATGACCGGTGGGTCAATATAAAGTTAATTATGCTTAAAACTAGTCATAAATGGGTCATATGGATTGGTTTATACCATATGTATGTATGTGCTAAATTAATCCTAAACATATGTTTAGGTGAAGGGAGTATTAGCAAAGCGGTGAGCAAAGACAAAGGTTGAGTTGAAGCTTGCTTAAGGTAAGGACATTAGCCTTATAACCATATATAGTCTTATCTTTATGATTTTATTATGTGTAATCTTGAGTAAAGATGAGTTGTGAATAATGACCATAAGTAATGGTTATAGTAATAGTAAGTATACATGCTCGAGTGCATGAATTTTGGTTGAAGCTTCATGCGCGTGTGCATGAAATAAATATACCGGTATAGTTCACAGGTGTGTGAACCAAACCTGGAGGGGTTATAACTATATTTAGTTACGGTGGTAACATTTAAATCACTAGTGAGTGATAAACTATGTTTTGGCTACTGAGTGTAAGCCTAATTCACCAGTGGGTGATAAACGTGTGTTTTGGCGACTGTGTGTATGCCAAACATAAAGATGTATAGCGAAGTGTATAGGTGTGTGATCTGAACCTAATATGCTAGCCCAAGTTAGGGAATGACTAGCTTGAAAATGGAATTATGACCCATTCCTATTTAAACATGAAAGTGTGATTATCGAATGGGTGATAATGTGATAGTTGTAAAGAGTCGAAGCTAAGAGAGTTAAAGCTTCTAAATTGAGCAAATAGAGATGTTGAAATGGATCCGGAATCATTGAAAAGTCGAAACAAATGATATGGGTCAAAATGTTGAAAGGCACAAAGTAACTGGGCCTACCGTAAATTACGGTAGGCACCGTAATTTACGGTAGCCTGGCAAACTAATACGGCAGGAAATTTCTGCCTTACGGTAGGTTTGAGGTCCATAGGGCACCGTAATTTACGGTACCCACCGTAACTTACGGTGGGTCTAACTTGTCATTTGTGTTTTTGATTGATATTTTAAGCCCCAAATACCTCCTAATAACCTGTAAAGTAAGTATAAGAGTCCTTACTTAGTTCTAATGGACTAATGTGATAAAAGTGGTTGTTTTGTAGAAATTCTCCAAGAAGGCGAAGGTGATCGATGAAGATGCTTGTGGATCGAACAATGGGTTGCTAATTAGTTCTTTTAACCAAACTTAGCGTTATGTAGATTACATAAATGTAAATTCGAGGTGTGTAAAACGTAATAGTGTGTTGACGTAGTCATGGGTATGTGTAATAGAGTTTTAAAAGTAGAAATTTTAACTGGGACCTAAACTAAAAATCTTTTACACCTCAAACAGGTTTTTATAAAGTATGCTAATAAGGTGGTGTGTTACACAAAATGTCTCAAAAGACATGCAATAGAAATCTTCGTTTCTCCACTTTATTAAAAAAATTCATACTTTAATTAAATCATGCAAGAAATCGTTATAAATGATTACCAGAAGTAGATTAAATTTGTTTTAAAAAAATTAGCACATAAATGTAATACTGGAGGGTTCATAGGAAAGCAAAGACTCAATCTCTGGATGTAAACAAACAAGGGAGATAAAGGGCGTACCTGGTGCTGCAAATAGCTCCCGCGTTTTCGCAGGGTCCTGGGAGGGTCCGTCCCATTTAGGGGAAGATGTACGCGGTCTTTCCCCCACATTTTGTGGGGAGGCCGTTTCCACGGATCGAACCTGAGACCTTCGGTCCCTTAGGAACAGTTTTTACCGCTGTGCCAAGGCCCGCCCTCAAACAAGGGAGATAAAGAGTTATAGAAAAAACTTAGACACGTCTTCCATGAATCAAAATCAAATCTAGTATAAAACACAGTTGCATAGAAAACGTACACGCGACAGTAACCCGAACTTACTGTGCAGGGTGCATAAGAAGGTTGAGAAATTGTGATAATGGCAATATGTGCAGGTCTTCCTCTTGGGCTACAAATATTTGAATGGTGGTCTGAATTCTCTATCTCCGTATCTGGAGTTGTCAATTCAAACGAGTTTTGCGCATTGGGAGTCACAAACCTTTACAAAAACATTGATCGGCATGCAGCATATTAACAACTGTTAAAAAAATAATAAAAACATAGACATAGATTAGAACATTACTGTGCAGAAAGCGGATCAGCAGTGGGAAAGGGTGTGACAGATTCATCTAATTCATATGTTGTTGCTGATATGTTATTGAAAACCTCCATTATTGTTTGTGAATTCCAGTGTGTGTTTGGGGTGATGGGAGCACTGGTGGTTTTTTTAAGTAACTAGTGTTAATATCCACACGCGCGTTGCGCGTCTTGAAAACGCTGTAAATCGATACTCTGTAAACTATCTAAGACAGCAAGATCATACCGAGAGGACCACGTTGACTACAAAATGCCGGTAACACCACAGTTTGAGACTATTAAAATCAACAATTTTCCACTTTAATGTCAGGCTCAGAGTGTGTAAAGAAATGACTCCATTATGCCCGGAGGGCGGGTTGCAGGCAATAACTTGCCATCCTACACCCCTTCCAGGGTTAGACAATGTCCTCAATCAATTTTTACTCAGACCTATCAACTCATCACAGCCCATTAGAATGGAAATTAAAAGATGTTACCTGAATCTGTAGCAAAATCCCATAAGTAACGACCCATATGACAGTCATCACAGCCAAAGAAACAAAAGCGGCATACACAACGTGGCTCGGATCTCATTAACAGATCGATGTGGCTGCAACACAGGTTGCAAGAGAAAAACATCTCACTTGCCATCCTCGTTTATGCCACGCCAAGCAACGACCCATCCCAATTTGTAACTTTGAATCAAGAAAAAGTCTATAAATTAGTTGCAACTTTAGTCTTTTAGTATCAAGGAATCAAACTAAGACATCTTTTAGAGCACTAAAAATATAAATACTTAATATTTAAAGAAAGACAAATTATTTTCTAGTTAGTAAACTAACCTTTCCTGATAAGAATTCACAACCCATTTGACAAACCGAAGACATTTTATCTTTGAATGATTGCAATTAAATTGAATCAAAACATATACAGCAAAGCATGTTCAAATATAAAATATGATCAAAACATGAAAAAGATGAAAATTGGTGAACATGGTGTTTTATGTCAAATTGCACTAAAAATGCCAAAGTGATGGATGGGCTTGTCTAATTTGCCAATATTGGCCGAATATGTATGTATTTGACAACACGTTTCTTCATTGTTGGCTATATCATGGCTAATGGCTTATCTAAGAATCTATTTTCTTTGATTTTTAATCAGATATGCAGGTAAAATGATGAATTCTTTTAGTTGGTTAAGCATTCAAACACTCATGGCTAGTTCCACAATTCCTGGAAAGTAAAAACTACAATCTTTCAAAGTGCCAAAGATTGATGTCAAATAAGACCCTCTACGATAGACATGTATGTGTGTCAGTATTAGAGTAAGTCATTTGAAGGGAATAGGTTTAGCTGCACTCACCTGATGGGAGATCAACTGAAACTGAAAATTATTGAACTCATGCCAATACCTGATACCCAAAAGAAAAGAAAAAATAAACACGGTTGGTAAACCCTTCAAACAGATATGGTACCAACTCCTGTTGAATAATGTCAAAAGCGACTTACCGTTCCTCCAACTCTTTAAAGCGATTAGATTTGAGCTCAAGTTCCTTCAATTCGCCGGTTACTTGACTACACTGTTTTTCAGTTTCTTGGATTGCCGCTTCAAGTTTACGTTCTTCTTCTTCTATCTTCAATAACATTTAACACAAGATAGAAGTACAAGCTCTAGAATGAGTTGCCAAGAAAGTAAACAAAAGAAAGTCATCATTGTAGAATAGCTTTCAGCTTGTTTATGCCTACCTTTAGTTTTTCTCTCAGAAAGTCAGCCTCGCTAAGCAGATTGCGTGGCTCTCCCTCTAAGCGCTGAAGGCAAGCTTCATACGCCTTGATGTCAGTGTTGACATCTTCAACCTCCTTATCAAGCTTATCAGATAACACCCTCATGCACTCCAGGCATAAGGGTTGCTCAACCTAGAGAGATAAACAGCACAACTTAAAGAAGACATATACCTCTAACTAAACAAATAGGTTTGTTTAACTTACCTGTGTTTGTGTTGTGGCAATCTCAATCGCACGCTTTAAGACAGTTATAGTCGAGTGGAACCCCGAATTATTCGAGTGCATAGGAGCAGCACCCTCATCAGGCAACGGAACTTGAGCAGTCCCACCCCCATCAGCAGACTTGTACACAGACGCAGCAGGTGGCGGCAACACCACAAATGACTCTTCCATCGCCTTTACCGACTGACTCGCATCACGCCCAGGGCGAGGAGGCACACCAGACCGCTGTTTGGGCAACACAACAAACGACTGATCCATCTTACTCCCTAACACACTCCCTGCCCCATGCATCCAAGACCCTAAACATTTCAACTCATCACATCAAATCCTTCCATTTTCCCATCAAAACAACCTTCACCGTATCCAATTACTGTTCCAAATAAGCTAATTAAACCCTAATTACTGTACTACTCATTCAGATTGTCGTTTAAAGTTTAAATTTTTTTATCTTTTCTGATTTTTTCTGTTATGTTTTGTTGTTTATGATTGTGAATTTGCATGCAATTGTAATATAAACATATAATAGTGAAATAGGGAGAAACCCTAACCTGATCGGTAGGATGAAGAATCGTTGAAGAGCTTATCAGGGTATGAATCGACGCCGGTGATGGAGAGGCTATGGTGGCAGTTTTGGCAGACCCACCGTGGGAGATTCAAAGAGGAGCGACCGGAGGTGGCAGGAGGTCGAGTGATGGAGTTGATGATGAAGAGCGGTGATGGAGGGTTAAAAGAGAATGAATAGTATTATTCAAGTTCCTTTTTTCATATTATGTAATGAGAGGTGTATGGGTATTTAACTATTTATATAATTATATGACTTAATTACACGGGTGGTCCCTGTGGTATACCCTGATTTTACATTTGATCCTTAACTTTTTGAAATTACAAGCTTAGTCCAATACTTTGTACGAACGTAACACCAACGGTCCCCATATTGGATGGACGTTAACTTTTGCCATTAAATGCACGTGAAATGACCAAAATACCCTTAAATAGTAAAATATTAAAAAAATAATATATATTAAAATTATATAACCCAATCCCACTCATACAAACCCCACTTCATCTTCCCCATCCACCTCCATTGACAAAAACCACCTAGATCCATTGACCAACACCATAATCCCATCAAAAAACCGACCATCAACTTCAGAGTGACTTCTTCCATTCGTACTGAACTGTAAAAACCATTAAACCATCACCACCCTACCCTCACCTAATCACCTTCACCCTTTTAGTCACCACCGTCACCGTTTAAAAACATGAACCAGCCGCCATCACCACCATTGGGAGATAATCGTTTTCAGGTTCGATTTGCAACGAATCTACTTCGATTCATCGCCATCGCACAACCTTTATGAACAAAATCACAACCATAGAGCCGACCACCATATCGCCATCCAACTTATGGTGGCGTCGGCGACGCATCTGTAAATCGAGACTGGAAGACTAAGATGAGAGTGTGGTCGGCAACTAGTGGTGTGCGATTGGGTGCGGTGATGCAGTTGGAAAACAGAGGTGAGGTTGTAGTCGGTTGGGTGCGGTGGTGGGCCTGGAAAACGGAGATGAGGTGGTTGCTAGCTAGTTAAGTGCGGTGGTGCGATTGGTAAATGGGGGTGAAGTGATTGTCGGTTGGATGTGGTGGTGCAACGGGAAAATGGAAGTGAGGTGGTTGGCGGTGGGGTGTGGTGGTAAGGCTAGAAAACGAAATGGTTGCTTGTTGGGTGTGGTGTTCACAAATAAACAATTGATTTTTTATTTTATTTTTATTATAGGGGTATTCTAGTCATTTTAATTTATTTAACAAAATAAGTTAACGTCCATCCAACACGGGGACCGTTGGTGTTACGTTCGTACAAAGTATTGGACTAAGCTTGTAATTTCAAAAAGTTAAGGACCAAAAGTGAAATCAGGGTATACTATAGGGACCACCCGTGTAATTAAGTCTAATTATATTATGCTTTTGCTTAAGGTATCAAAACATTGTTGAAATCATGATTTGATTTGTTTTGTTTTTATCAAGCAGTCAGCAAAATATCTCACGAACATTGTTGTTGAGACCAGATCGGACCGGCCGGTCCGATCGGTTTGACCGCGAATCGGTGGTTGGTCCGGTCCGGTCGAGGGTGATTCGTTTTTGATCAATTGAACCGGCCGGTCCGAACCGAACCGGCGGTTGGACCGGCGAACCGGCCCGGTTCCGACCGGTTTTCTGATTTTTTTTTATTTTAGTGGGTAAAAACGGGGTGTTAAACCATAAATTAGTACGTAGGATATACAAATATAGTTAAGTTTTATATATAACTATAAAATATATGTATAAATCATATATAAATTACTTATATTTAATTACATATATAATATAATTAAAAATAGTTAAATCCGGTCCATCCGGTCCGAGCGGTCCGACCACCAAACCAGTAAGACGTCCGATTCGACGTCCGATCCGGTTCTGAAAACATTGCTCACGAACATCCCAATGTTGTGTTAAGCTTTTGTCTTTTCTTTTATAATCATCGTTCTTTTCTATTTCTATATTCTTTTAGAAAACAAACTTTTATTTGTTTTTTATTAATCATCATCTTGCAGATTAATGTAAACCTTGACTATATAGCTAGATAGATGTCATCATATAATACCTTCCTTTAAACCACTACAAGAAATTTAAGTTTTTTCGGCGATAAATATCGTCGCTATATAGCCGCCGTAAATAAGGGGTCGCAAAAGGTTTATTGCGACGAAATTTGCGACGAAACTATTGTGGGTCCCATCTTTTTAAAAATTTTAAAAAAAAGCTGAAAAAAATGTTTTTTGCGACGACAATATCACCGCAATTAAGTTTTTAAATAAAAAAATAAATTAAAATGGGAAAGGTTTTTTGCGACGACATATCGTCGCAAAATTTTTAACCAGATTTGTTTTTTTGCGACGAAATATCGCCGCAAAAAAACCTGTTTTTTTAATATTTTGTTGCATTTGCCGCAATCCACCCAGGTATCCCTGGGTATCAAATCTGCTCTTTAAAGTGGCTAATACCATCAGAAAAATCAACCCAATCACAATTATAAAAGATAAACATAAAAACTAACTATTGTAGAGTTAATAAGTCATACAAAGTTTGTTCTAACATGTTTTAAAATATTCATAACAAACATCAAAACTAACTATTCCTATGACGGCTCATCTTCATCATCATTTTGTTAAGAATTACCCATTTTCTTCAAGGCACTTTGTACTTGGGTTTGGATTTGACTCTGCATTTGTACCATCATATTAGCCATAATCTGAGACTGCCATTATTCTTGCTCACTTGCTAGTCTCGCTGCTATCATCTCCTCAATCTCAGCCTGTGAGAACATCCGCTGATCCGTTCTATGAAGTGGAGGTGGTGGTTGTGAAGGCACGCTCGCTATTGGTCTGAGGCCACATTCCCACCCGGGCCGCTCCCCCAAGACCTGTCGCATGATCTGCTTCTCTGGCAATTCAGTGTGTTGTTGTTGAAGCGCAACCATTTGCTCCTATTTAGTTTACAAAAACAATAACCAATGTTATATATACGAGCATGTTATAGATTACTTTATTTTTATAAGATTTAAGGTGTGTACATTACTTACATAGTATGTAGCGGGCTCAGGTTGATAGAAATTACCGCTTGAGTCGGTATAAAAGCGGCGATATGCTAATATGGTAGTACCAGGTTCATCAGAACCCTCTTATCGCTGTAAATATAATAGATAGATATATAATCATAAAATAGTAACTTATAATAATATAAAAGGAAATTACAAACACATAAAACAATTTATAAACACATTACATTAAAACAACTCACAAAAATATAATGACACTGCGCTAGAGATGTCCGGCCGGCATATCCCTTGATCGTCTGCTTCCCTTTGTTGGATTTGTTGGTTTCAGACCGAGCCTTGACTTCAGGAGAAGGGTAATAATCCACATAGCATTTTCACTCAGATTCTTGCATGTCAGGTGGCATAACATCAGAAATATCAACCCTGTCCTCCCCACCTATTTTGCTAAAATGCTTTTGCTTGAACCGGTATTTGTGATCTTTATATCGGTTTGCAACATATTTCTCAATGCCTGCCCTTAGACCTTCGTGGGGAGTCATATCAAAATACATTTGCAAATAATGAAAACAAATAGCTTAGTCTATATATATTTAAATACTAAATTGAATTATCAAAAACTTAACCTTTAAGTCAGGCCAGATAGTCGCCTTCAACTCTGCAGGTATCTTTCTCCAGCTCTTTTATTTTTGAGGAAATTTGTCAACGAGGGTGCCAACTAGTGAAGCAAAGGTTGCCTGATTGGCACCTACAGGTTTGTAGGTGTCATGCGTACCTTGCTCAAATTCAATTTTGAGCAAATTTTCTTGAGGATTTATCTTGCACATACCCTGAAATGTAGTCTTCCCATGCTTGCCTTGTCCTGCAAATTTAACGGAACAAAAAAAACACAAGTAACTTACATTAAACAAATATAGCAACAAGTCTAAAATGCAACATAAATTACTAACATACATACTGAATTTTAGGTTCATTTTAAAATATAATAGTATAAAAAGAGGATTACGGTCAATTTCATACAAAATTAGCTTAAATCATTTATAACAAGTAGTTAATATTATTTGTTAAGAAAGATAACTACAAGGGTATAGACTCTCTTGGTTTTATCATTTATAACAAATAGTTAATATTATTTCACATCTTATACTTTAGATGCAAGATTAACATAGTTTATTCTCCAAATCTACTACCATCAATTGAGAAATCTAATGAAATCAACATCATTTAGTGATAACATTTCAAGCTAATGGAACTCCTAAGTGAAAATCCACAAAATGAAAGCAAATTGACCCCAAATGAAACAACTTTCCCGGGTGAAAAATAAAACTAATTAACCTAATGCATTTACCCTATGAACAGATATATAATTCGAAGCTAAAAAACTAGTAATTACTAATTAGGCCTCAAAAGCAAAAATGCATACACAATAGCAACACCATTATTACACAAAACCAAATCTACATATCCAGATTGATTCACATTCCATAAAACCCCAACTCAATCACACAAAACCCCCCATAAATCAAAACCTCAAACTAACCTCCGCTCATGAGATTCAGAAGGGGATAAACTCTCAACTCCTTGAGGCGTAACAGAGCATCGAACCCTTTTCAAGATAGGTTAAGCAGGTGGTGGCCGGTGGAGCAGGTGGCGAGTGGCGGTCGGTCGGTGGTAGGGTGAGCAGCGGCCGGTTGGCGGTAGGGTGAGCGGCGGCCGGTCGGCGGTAGGGTGAGCGGCGGCCGGTCGGCGGTAGGGTAAGCGGCGGCCGGTGGAGAGAGCGACGGTCGGTCGGTCGGCGGTAGGGTGGAGGTGAAGTGGAGTTGGGTGAAATTGAGGGAAATGGGGACTGAGATCTGCGATCCCCTTTTTCTAAATCCGCAACTCTTCTGCGGCGATACCGTCGCCGCAAAAAAGACAAAAATCGCCGCAAAAAGATTAAATAAAATAATTAAAAAAAGTTACAAATAATTAAAATAGATGTGAGTTTTTGCAACGAACATGTCGCCGCAAATAACAAAGCGGGAAATTTTTCCCCCAAAATGAGTTTTCGGAAATTAAATAAAAAATAAATTAATTTTAACCTTTTACGACAAAACTATCGCCGCAAAAAATATAATAAAAAAACATATAATTAAATTAATTTAAAAAAATATAAAACAAAATAAAAATAGACCTTTTGCGACGAAAATATCGTCGCAAATAAGAAAATTGTCTGAAAAAGTCAAAAAATAACTTTTTTTTGTCGTTTAGTGTCTTTTTTGCGACGATATGTTAATCGCCGCAAAAAACTTAGACACAAAAAACGTATTTTCTTGTAGTGAACATTGCATACACATATAATGTCTACACTACAAATACAATAACTAAGGATACGATGTCATCATACTAGATGTCAAAAGAAAGGACGAAGTGCTACTAAAATGGTAAGCTGCTGGTGTGTTTAGCCAGAGTTATGTGCCTTTATTTTTGATCGAAAAAGGCCAGTGCATATTTTAATGTTCATGTAATCTTCTTTTTTTGTCTCCTCCTTGCTAATCGTTTTTTATACAATTCCGTCGTTTTAAAAGAAAAATTTATAACACCGCCAACAAATAAAACAAGATCGGACACAAAGTTAAATGGGGTTAATTAGGATCATAAACAGCCTGACTTTTTAGACATGCATAACTTGTTTAAGTAATCTTGTTAAATGATTTAACATATTAGCATGGCACGTTTAACACACAATTGTTATCATGATGTGGTTACATAGTTTTATAAATCATTAAATATAGATTATATGAGAAAATTGGTACCAAGTTATTTTGGGTTTTCATTCTTTTGGTTGATTCATCGATAACAAGAAGCAGGCTATATTTATAGCCACAAAAGAAATAATAATAAATCCGAACATAAAGGCAACAATTAAGGAACAGCTAATAAAAGGTAATGCCAGCTAATTTCTTTACTCCCCCTCAAGCTGGAGCGTGAAGGTCTCGAACGCCAAGCTTGCCAAGAAGGTACGATAGTTGCTGAGCACCCAACGGTTTGGTGAAAAGGTCTGCGACTTGGTTCTTTGAGTCGACATACAATGGCACGATTTCTTTAGATTCCACCCTTTCTCGAACGAAATAGCAGTCCATTTCAACGTGTTTAGTGCGCTCATGAAACACAGGGTTGTTAGCAATATGGCGGGCTGCAACATTATCACAAAACAAAGCTGTAGGACCTGATTGCGAAGTTCCCAATTCGGAAAGAAGCCATCTTAACCACAATGTTTCACTAACAGTGTTGGCCATAGCGCGATATTCCGCCTCAGCTGAAGATCGAGAGACAACTGATTGTTTCTTGGTCTTCCAAGATATCGGAGCACCACCCAATAGTAAAAGATATCCTGTTCGTGAGCGTCGTGTCAACGGACATCCCAACCAATCTGCGTCACAGTAAGCGACCAAATCTGAACCTCCTGCTTTGGGCAATAGAATACCTTGACCGGGACTGGTTTTCAAGTATCGAAGGATTCTGTTAACGGCGTCCATGTGTTCTTGTCTCGGGTCCGAAACGAATTGGCTCAAAATATTGACGGAGTACGCGATATCTGGACGTGTGGCTTGAAGATAGAGTAGCCTTCCTATGATACGTCTGTAGCGACCAGCATCAACCTTCTCGCTATCCGTGCAGCCACCCAGTTTGAGATTTTGCTCCATGGGGAAAGCACTGGGCCGACACCCAATAAGACCACTATCCTGTAGAATGTCCAAGGTGTATTTTCGCTGACTAGGAACCATGCCTTCTTTAGTTTTAGCAACTTCAATACCCAAGAAGTACTTGAGGACCCCCAAATCTTTTATGCTGAAATTTTGACTGAGAAAGTCTTTGGTTTGCTGAATCTTGATGGGATCGTTGCCAGTGATGATCACATCGTCGACGTATATGAGAATAGCAACAAAGTTATCCTGATTTTTGTGAGTAAATAACGAGTAATCAGCTTTTGACTGAGAAAATCCGATTTCGAGTAGCGCATCAGTAAACTTTTGGTACCAGTTTCTCGAAGCTTGTTTCAACCCATATAAGGACTTTCGAAGCCGACAAACTCTTGATTCACCCTCTTTGACAAAACCTTGTGGAATTTTCATGTAAACTTCCTCCTCTAAGTCACCATGCAAAAAGGCGTTGTTGACGTCAAGTTGATGCGTAATCCAATTACGTTTAACAGCGACGGCTAACATGGTTCGAACTGTGACAAGTTTTGCGACGGGAGCAAACGTGTCATGATAATCGACTCCCTCCATTTGTGTAAACCCCTTTGCGACTAAACGAGCCTTGAATCGTCGACTTCTCCGTTCGGTTTGTACTTCACCTTATAGACCCACTTGGAATCTATGGGACGTTTTCCTTGAGGAAGTTCCTCAAGAGTCCACATTTCATTAGTTTCAAGAGCTCGTATTTCCCGTTGCATTGCCTCTATCCACCGTTTATCCTTCATGGCCTCACGGAAGTTTTTGGGTTCATTATTTTTACTAATGGTAGTGAGATAAGCACGGTGTGATTTAGAAAATTTTTCGTAAGAGACGTAGTTTGCCAAAGGATGTACCGTAGAGGGAGACTGAGCTGATGAGGTGTGGCTATGGTCTACCGAAGGGGGCAATTTGACTTCGTACCCGTCTAGCCGTTTAGAAGGCATTCTGGTTCGTTTGCTTGTTGTTGGAGCAAAACCATCAAGAACAGCTTCATTTGTATCATGGTTGTGAGGTATTGACACATTTGGGGCAACTTCTTCTGAATTTGGTATGGTCTCTTGGTTTCCAGTGTTGAGCTGGCCATTAACTTCGACTTCAGGCCCAACTAGATCATTTTCTGGACCTGTATCTTCAATAACATTTGGGTTGAGGGAGGCAGGTTGTGGGCTGCTGCTTTCAGAGGCACTTGGGCCAGCCACATCGGTCGTTTGTTCAGGCCCGGTTTGCTGAGGTTGCCACTTTCATAAGAAAATGGGGGTTCAAAAATGGAAATATCTTTCACTTGTTGCTTAATTTTCTCAAAAGGAAATTGGTCTTCAACAAAAGTGACGTCCCTAGAGTTCGTTATCTTCCCGGTTTCAATATCGAATACTTTGTAACCTTTCGTACCAGTGGGATAACCAATAAATATGCCTGGTCTCCCCCTGAAATCAAAGTTGTCTCCCCCGGTCTCCGTGTTGCGGTAGTAGACGAGACAACCAAAAACTCTTAAAAGATCATAATCTGGTTTTTTATTGAAAATAATCTCATAGGGAGTTTGATTATTTATCACCTTCGAGGGCAATCTGTTTATTAAATATGCAGCCGCTTGTATACACTCACCCCAGAATTTCTTAGGTAAGCAAGCTTGAAACATCAGTTCTCGGGCTGTCTCAAGCAGGTGACGATGTTTTCTTTCAACCACCCCGTTTTGTTGAGGGGTGTAGGGACAACTAGTTTCTAACAAAATGCCCTCATCCGCATAGAACCTTTTCATTCGGTTAGAGGTAAATTCACCCCCATTGTCGGACCGGATTCTTTTAATTTGTTTGCCAAACTGTGTCTTTACCATCCTTTGAAAATCTATTAAACAATCACTTGCTTCACTTTTGTGACTGATAAAAAACGTCCAAACTGCTCTACGGAAATCATCAACAATAGTTAGGAAGAATTGTGCGTACGACGTTGACTGTTTTCGATATTTACCCCATATATCACAATGAATTAAATCGAAGCAAGCAATCGTTTTTATTGAGCTTCTGGGTAAATGGTAATCGCTTTTGTTTTGCCTTACAACAAGCATCACAAACGTTGTCTTTATTAAAAGAAATACTTTCAAGAGAATCGACCCGAGAAAGCTTACTATAAGATGGATGACCCAATCTCTTGTGCCACACTTCAGCATTTGTCTTTGACATCATGACCCTTCTATCTTCAACAACCATGCCCATCCGGTAGAGACCATTTACGCACTTTCCCACACCAATTAGTTTCCTCGAGCTTAAGTTTTGCAAGACACAAAATGTCGGAAAGAAACTCACTGAACAATTCAAATCTTTAGTCAGACGACTGACTGAGAGTAAGTTGCAATTAAAATTTGGAACATAAAGAACTCTCCAAATTTTAATGTCCTTTGTCAAGTAACAATCCCCTTTTGCTTCAACAGGTACGTTTTCTCCGCTTGGGATTACTACTGGTGTTTCAGATTTATTTCTGATTATGTTGTCAAGGGTTGAAGATTATGGAGGATATAGTCGGTGGCTCCAAAATCAATGATCCAATCTTCGCTTTCGAGTGACATACATGCCGTGTTGACTCGAGAGATTTGATCACCTTGTGCTACGGATCCTTTTGATTCAGGAAAAAACTTCAGAAAGCTTTGATATTGTTCTTCACTTAGTCCAGCAACCATGTTGGATTCAGCGTGGCCGACTTTATGCCTTTCCTGTTCACGTTTCGTCTTCCCAGGCCACCACTCCGGGTATCCAACAAGTTTAAAACATTCTCTTTCAATGTGTCCATCCTTCCCACAGTATGTGCATATATCGGTTCTAGTAATCACCATTGCAATTTATAAACCATATTCCTTTCCTTCTTTCTTAATTAAGGAATAGTGCTTTTACCTTGGTCAAAGAGGGATCCGTCTTTATATCCTTCAAAAAGAAAAAAGAACCTGCAACTTCAAAAAAAATAACCTTGATAAAAAAATGAGATCTGCCTCTTATCTTTGTCAAATCCAGCGACAACCGTCGCTTCCACCGGATCTTTATTCGTCAAAAAATGGATTCCACAAAACAGGATGATTCCACAGCGGCTAGGGTTTGTCTCGTTTCTTTGTAGAGATTTCAGAAGGTATGTTTGGTTTTTTGTGTTTTTGGTAGATGACTAACCCTGCTCTGATACCATGAGAAAATTGGTACCAAGTTATTTTGGGTTTTCATTCTTTTGGTTGATTCATCGATAACAAGAAGCAGGCTATATTTATAGCCACAAAAGAAATAATAATAAAGCTGAACATAAAGGCAACAATTAAGGAACAGCTAATAAAAAGGTAATGCCAGCTAATTTCTTTATTATAAGCTGCTAAAACATAACCCTAGCTAGCTGCACCTTGTGACTATTAACTTTTGTAGATTATTTAAAAACCTTCTATTCTAAGTTTGTTAAAATCATCTCAATAACACTATTAAAAATGAGGAGTCGCTCATGTTATTGGGTTTCTTATGTGTTATTTTTTTATTGGTGTTATTTAACTAATTAAATAAAAATTTTGTTATACGTGTCCATATCTTGTAACATTTTTATAAAACATATATTTTTTGTGTTTTTTAAATAAAAGACACGTTTTGCTAAACTTGTCATGTTCGTGTTCAGTAAGCTGACGAACATGTCTTATCAAACAGGAGTACACGACCCTTAATAATATAACATGCAATGTTTTGTAGCTTTCTGCCTTTCTCGATCTATTTATGGCCAGGAAAGAAAACCGGCATCTACATAATATAACTTCTTGGAAAACTCAAATTGTTAAAATGATTGATAGTGACTTGTTTCTTTTCGGAAGAATCAAGGTGGAAAGTAGCAGGAATTTGGCACATTGTGACAATGAACTTTGATCAAAGTTATAAGAAGTTAAATCTTGGTCTAGAAGCAATGAAGCCAAATACATAAAAACATAAATAATTACTTAAAAAAGGTATATTTGTAAAAATAAGGAATATATATAAAATGATATGAAACATAAATTCCCTTTCTAATTCGTAACCATAATTGACTTGAAGACATTTATGCATATAGATTTTATTAATCTTTCTTTTAATCTTCTAACTTGCTTTTATGTGCATGTGTACATTTAAGTGTTTTATTATACCATTAAATTTAGAATAAGTTATATCATTAGTTAATATTAGTAGAGTTTCCAGATGCGTTGCATCGCGATAGAGCTTGCATGGGAAATTTCGGTACTCTCTCAATATCTCAAATACGCAACGCTATGGACCTTGCACCGGGAATTTTGCTACTATCCTAATATCGAAACATGGACCTAAAAACATGTTGAAATTGTAGGCTTGTACGTTGTCACTACAGCATAAACTAAATTGTAAGGTATCAAGAAACTTGATCGCAAACACTTTGATATTCCATTTACAACACATAAACTTTGTTACAGATTATAAAGAAAAGCATAAAAAATACAAATGAATATAATACTTCAGAAAAAAAAGTAAAAAACAGTACAAACACTACAAGAAAAATGACATTTAGCAAGGAAAATTTTATAGAAAAGACATAATGTCCTTACTACAGCACACTAAAAGACAAAAAAGTAGGGTCAAATGATTTTTTAGTTTGACCAGACCTTTAGCAAGAACAATATCCTCGCACTATCATTTTTCAGGTTTTTTTTATTTTTTAATTTATTTTAATGAATGTGAAAATATATAAAAAGCGGGACCTTTTTTTACTAAAGCTATAGCAAGAACAACGTCCACGCTATAGATTAATACATATTTTTTAATTTTCAATTCCCACCAAACCTAAAAAATACCAGGTAAATACGTATTTTCAATTCCCACCAAAACTTAAAAATTCTCGGGTCACATATTATGAGGACAATGTCCTCGCTGAAAGTATTTATTAATTTTACTTTTTGTTTTTAAATAGAAATACAAGATATTGTATTTAAATATGTTTTCAGTTTTCGTAAATAAAATAAAAATTACGTACAAATTTGCAATAGTGTATGTGTGTGTATATATGTGTGTATGTATGTATATAGTGTCTTTTTGTATGTATATATGCATGACACGTATTTATTACATGTATGTGTGTATGGTGTATGTATATATCATGTATGTATGTATAATATGTATGACATGTTTGTATTTACTTATAACATATATAATATACAATGTATTTATGTATGTACATATGTAAGGCATGTATGATGTACAATGTATGTATCTATGTATGGATATACTGTGTATGTATGTATGTATGACATGTATGCATATATGTATCACACGTATAATGTACAATGTATGTATGTATTACTTGTATATATGCATTGTATGTATGACATGTATGTATGTACGTATCACATGTGTAATATACAATCAATGTATGTATTACTTGATATATGTACTATATGCATGACATGTATGCATGTACGTATCACATAACAATGTATTTGTATGTATGTACGTACGTAAGACATGTATGATGTATAATGTATGTATCTATGTACGGATATTTGCGTATAGTATGTATGACATGTGTATATATGTATGTATGTATCACATGTATAATGTACAATGTATGTATTACTTGTATATATGACATGTATGTACGTACGTATCACAAGTATAATGTATAATGTATTTATATGTACGTATGTACGTAAGACATGTATGATGTACAATGTATGTATCTATGTATGGATATTTGTGTATAGTACGCATGACATGTGTGTGTATGTAAGTATGTATCACATGTATAATGTACATGTATATATGTATGTATGTATGACATGTGTGTGTATGTATGTCACACCCCCGCTTATAGCGGAAACACGAGGATGTAACGGATGGGATCGTCATGACACATTGTTAAGTTAATAGAGATGCATTAAATGAAGAAAGTCAACGTGTCATGACTTCACCCGACACAAATGGAGACTTATGTCGCAGTTAGTCAATTCCACGACAAACATAGTCATACAAACCAAATAAGTATAAGTCCCACAACCCGGGAAACAAATGAACATAAGTGAGTAATGAAAATCAAACAACTGTCACAGACATCCAATGAGTCTAAGTAGTGCAATGCTAAGGTCGTTGCTAAGGCACCATCCCTAGCTATCCTCAATGATTGTTACCTGAAAAGATATGCTCAAAAGGTCAACATATTGTTGGTGAGTTCGCATGTTTAAACATAAATTGAAAACTTGTTGCTGTGCATGAGTTTATGGATCATAAGTGTATACAGTTTATCACAAGTAATATCACATGAGCATCACAACTAAACCTATGACGAACTACACAGCAATTGTCGGAATATATTCACCCAAGGCCCGTTCCTGGCAGTGTGATGGTACTCACAAGTAATCCATCTGTCAAGGGTGGGGGTGTCAACCAGTAGTACTACCAATACCTATCCGTCGGCTCCAACACCGGAGTTAAATAGTTGTGATTAAAGAACCACAAAGAAACTCATGCATAAGATATAGCTTGCAAACAGTAACACATTAATAAATTGAGTTCATAGCTAGAAATAGTGAGCATACTTTTTCCCCAAAAATTTATAAAATTGTAATGAAAAATGGGGTCGTGAAACTCACCTGATATGCTGCGATAATAGCCACGAAAGTAATAAGCTTTGACTAACGCACGTGAACCAACAATCAAACACCTATATTATAAATAATCGATCTTATAAACATGTCCAGTAAACGTTATGATACTTTCGATCTATTTCAGGTCGGTTCGGGTTTGAGATGCGACTCACTCAAGAAGGATATATATATATATCTATATATTTTTAACACATAACCATAGGCATATGCGTGTATATATCTTAATAATATATGTACATAATATATTTTAATATCGTTATATACCAGAGTTGATGTATCCTCGCTATATATATAATTACGTACACACTCATATATAATCATATACATATAAATAACAAAAATACATTCATATATACCTCAACATATAGTAACCAATGTATATTGCTCGACACACACAACATATATAATTATATATATTATTGGCCCGTACCTTTACACCCATACATTATAACACCCACAAGCTATATCTAATATTTTTATACACTCATGATACATAAACCCACACACTACACAATCATACCCATACTCAAACGTCATTACATTCACGCACTCATACTATATTAATTAAACACACTATATTAATTATAAAAGAAAAAAAATCAAATTTAACACAATTTATATGAACCACACAGCAGCCTTCGGCTGCTGTGTTTGGTTCTTCACAATACACACACCACCACAATACACACACCACCACAATACACACACCACCACAATACACACACCACCACAATACACACACACATATAGCATACACACACACATATAGCATACACACACACATATAGCATACACACACACATATAGCATACACACACACTGCACACACTTCACCCACACACACACTTCACACACACATATTACACACGTTCACACACCATACATAGATACCAAAACAAATATATACACACACGTACAATGTATTTATATATATATATTCACGCATCGATACATACATACGTTTATATACGTATATATACCGTTGTATACGTATCCACATGTAGCGCAAATGAAAACCCGATTCAACCGAAACAATCGCAACAATAAAACGAAACGAAATGAAATGAAATGAAGTTCATGACAATCGGTTACCTACGAATCGAGTAAACGACGACACGGCGGTGACAAACGACCGGCTAACGGCGACAGGAAGGGGCTGATTTCGGTGGTTCAGCGGCGGTAGGATGGTGACGTTCCACGTGAAGAATCTGTACGGATCTTCAGCTCCGGCGAAGGCGAATAGAAGAGTTGCGACGACGACGGCGGCGATCGCCGGCGAGATCGACGACATTGTGGAATATTCCGGTGGTGGAAATTAGTGGTGAATGGGGAGAGTGTGGATGAAGGTTAAATGAATGAATAAATGATTGTAGCTTTTAAAAGTGCGGTACAGAGGTGAGGGTCGGTTTATGGGGCTTCAATTTATATATATTTTATTTATTTTTTTAATTTGTATAACTTACACTTTGGGTCTCTCCATTTAATCCCAAATAACATTTTGAGTTAACTAATTTAGTTAGTCTATGGTTGATTATAGTTGTATACTAATAATAATTAGGATTATGTACTACTATTAATGATAAATAGAATTGACTTAATTATAAATATAGTTGATAGATAATAATGATAGGGGAAACAATCAGAACGGTGTTAACCTGAATTATACGGGTTGTCACATCATCCCATTGTTGAAGGAATTTTTGTCCCGAAAATTAGAACATCAGGTTCGCGATGAACACCAGATTCAGCGATCTGTAATGCATATAAAATAGGGTTTCTGCAAATCTAGAACAAGGGTAGTAAGAAAAGAATTTTGTAAGATTTTCGCGCGCGAGTTGTGACATCATATATTATTATTATTGTTATTATTATTATTATTATTATTATTATTATTATTATTATTATTATTATTATTATTATTATTATTATTACTATTTTTATTATTATTATATATATACTATATTAATATGAAATGTCGGTTGCTACAGTATTGGGGTACAACCCAGGCAGCACAGAGTACAAGCTGCTATTGTTATATTATTTTTTAGTTTCTCGCCTAGCTTTTGTATGTATACATTATGAAACAATTTTAAGCAAACTTGATTCTCGGGCTTGCTGGTTATGGATCTCTGAATTCACACACTAAACCCATGTTCGATTTCTTGCTCCCAAATCTTCCATTTAAAACCTTTATAATTGGTTTTCGCCCTGACTTTTTAAATTTCAAAATTTAGCTCTCTAAGTTTTAAAGTTTTAACTTTATCTCTATAAATTTCTAAGCTTTTAAGTATGAATAATACAAGTTTTTACCCCCGTTATTTATTTACTAATTTGATTTTTTTTTCAGTAAATTACATTTGATAACTTTTTTTAAAACCTTATTTTTGCTTGTCTTTAGTTTTTTTCTTTATTGTTAAAGACAAGGTTGTATTCATAATATGGTCTTTGTTGATATCTTATGTTAAATCGACTAACTGTAACGATGTTGTATTCAAAATACGGTCTTTCTTTCGCAACGCGTGCAACGAAATTTGCAAACCCGCAGTATCGCGCAGGATAAAATTCTAGTTATTATTATTATTATGATTATTGTAATTATTAGAATTAACATCGACATATTAAATTTAATTGTTTACACAATTAACCTTTTTTTAACGAAAATACGAGATGTTACAGTCTCCCCTGCTTTAAGAAATTTCGTCCCGAAATTTTAATTATGAGGAGGCTGAAACGAACAGATGAGGATACTAGGATTTCATTTGGTCCTCACGTTACCAGGTGAACTCTGGGCCACGTTTAGATTCCCAGCGGACTTTGACAATAGGTATCCGGCTACGTTTGAGTTGTTTGACTTCCCGATCCATAATTTCCACAGGTTTCTTAATAAAGTGCATAGATTCATCAATCTGGACTTCGTCGAGTGGAATGTGGAGATTTTCAAGCTTTTCTTGAGGTTTGAAACATGAAACGTCGGATGCATATTGCTGAGTTCTTGGGGTAGTTCAAGCTTGTAGGCCACTTTCCTAATTCGCTCGAGCACTTTAAATGGACCCAGGTAACGAGGTGCTAGCTTCCTTTTCTTTTCAAAGCAAATCACTCCCTTCCAAAGTGATACCTTAAGAAGTACGAGATCACCGACATTGTATTTCATGGGTCTTCGTCCTTTGTCAGCATAATGCTTTTGACGATTTCTAGCAGCGATCAAGTTTTCACTGATCTTATGAATTTGGTCGGTTGTTTCTTGTATCAATTCCAAACCAGTAATCTGTGATTCACCATCTTCAGACCAACAGATGGGAGATCGACACTTTCGGCCATACAAGGCCTCAAATGGTGACATCTGGATGCTGGTATGGTAACTGTTATTGTAAGAGAATTCGATCAACGGAAGATGAGAATCCCACGATCCACTGAAATCAATGACACAAGCCCGGAGCATATCCTCGAGGGTTTGTATCGTTCTTTCAGTCTGACCGTCGATTTGCGGGTGATAGGCTTGTGCTAAGATTCAGTTGAGTTTCGAGAGCTGATTGGAGACTTTTCCAGAAACGAGAGATGAAGCAACCATCACGATCAGAGATAATATCTAAAGGTACACCATGCCGACTGACTATTTTATTGATGTAAATACGAGCCAATTTCTCGACTCTGTACTCCTTACGAATTGGTATGAAATGAGCCGACTTAATCAATCGATCAACGATAATCCAGATACTATCGTTTTTTTTAAGAGGAAACATTGAAATGATGACGAGTTACCATGGTATGTTAGACTTATAATCACAACTTCCAGAATATAATTTCGTGGTAAGGTGATGTCTTCAAATCAAGATAAGACCAACAATGATAAGAAAGGTTATCCGTCAGAATTTAAGAATCCCAAACGTCACTATATGAAACGACCTTAACGCATATCTTGTGAATATGTATTTCTCCTTTTACCAACCACCGGTCTAAGAATAATACGCTATGCGAAGATCTTGGAATGAGTTCACGACGATGGTTAAGAATATTATTAAAACAGAAAATGAATCAATCATTCAAATAACGATCGATGTCATACCACGGTATACGAATATTTGAAACAGATACAGGGTAATTTCTCGACCCACTATCTCACATGAGTCAATATGAGATTTTAGTCAATTGGTCTATAATGCACCAATTGTTATCATGACAGCTATGAGGCACTTAGTGAATGAAAAGTTAAACAGGAGATTCACGGGAACACGAAGGTTAGGTTTTGTCATATGTGAAGGTAAGACACTTGCACACATACCAAGTTACGTCTTTTCCTTTATGCCAAACCCATGACTACAAGTTACGAAATTTTCTGAACCTTTATATCCAGATCGCAATGAGGATAATAACGAGTCTTGTTGTTCAAATCCAAGATAGAATTTTAATGATTTTTCAAGGTTAAGGATTCAAAAGCGATTCAAGAAGTGACGCGAACAATAGGAAAGGTATTTGTAAACATGTTTTGCAAGGTAGCAATATCTAAGTAAGTTTACATACGCAGTTCAACAAACCATAAGCACAGCTGAGAACATTTGTATGACTAGAAAGTCATGAGCATAAGTTGATAATATCTTTAGCAGAGAGATTGTTTAGGAAGGCTACCATCGCGCAATCAAGTTTTGATGATAACTCAAAATGAAAGTCGATGAATAAGGAATAAATGGTTCCATATAGCTAGATCCAATCAAAACATGAGGATAAGGGAGAGAAATCGATTTAAGAATTTAAGTGCTCCAAGCTTGGAATCAAAATCAACCTAACACGATCGGGTCTCCTTTCAGGTTCAGAGATCATGCTTTGGCTTGATAGGTCGAATCACCAACATTGATTCACCCTTCAAGTTACTTCATGCTTTTCATCACTTGATTACAACCATGGTAAGTTGAAGATTAAGAAATAAGATTAGTCATCAAGGTGTGGTTTTCACTCCTAACTTGATGGTTGAGCTTTATAATAACAAGAAAACAATCAAAGATTGACATTTGTTACCAAAGTACGGGTTTCAATCCTATTTTGGTGAGATCATGTTATTAGTGTAATGCAAGTTCCAAAGAGAATAATGAGGTCAGTCCTCGAGATAAGGAAATCACCCTAATCCAGAGGATGAAATTTCATAAAACACACCATTGGAAACCATTTATTGAAACGAATAAAGAATCACCACCAAAGTAAGGGAATCACCCCTATTTTGATGAGATAGAATCATTTAGGAGATACGAGTGTTCTTAGTCATAGGTTGACTTGCAAACTCTTGCATCTCCCACGGTGCAAGCGGTACGAAGTTTGACTTAACGACGAAAGGAAAATAATATCAATTAAAAATTAGGAAAATTTCAAGTTTCATCAGTGTAACAAAGGAAAAATCATGCTTACAAGCTTAAGATCAAAGTTCGAGATAGTAGAATTTGTTATGATGGTGTTCAAATCTTGAATAATTTAAATCAGGGAGACAAAATCAAGGACAAGAATGATTTTACATCACGATGAGATGTGAACATTCGATTCACAATCGAAGGGAATACATGGACTTCTCAAGATATGAGGTTAGCCATAACCTTATTGAAGACACGCGTACCTATAAGTGATAACAGAGTTATAATTAGTTTATTCGATCAATGAGGTGAGTGACCACTTATAATATTTAAATTAACAAAGTTAACATTCAATTAGCAAAGTATCCCGAGATGTAGGAATTTCACCTACAGCATTGCATGTTCTTAGTTATGGGACACATCCTTAAGGAGATTTGAGAATCATAAGTAACGGTTTAAAGTTTTAAAGACCATACGGTTTAGATTCTCAATATCTTTAGGTATATTAGAATCCATGTTCACGTTGGTCAAGGTAAGAAGATAGTTACATGAAACGCTCAACGTGTAATGATGTTTAAATGTAAGAGTTGTAATTTAGGATGAGTTCAATATCAACAGGAACATTATGTATGATAAGAATGAGGAGATATAACTTTGGTGATAAACCAATTCAAGGAATCAAGAATTTTCAAGATATAAAGAGAATGGTTCCCTTTGGTAACGCATTATCATTTGGAATCGTTGATACGTCAAGGTAATTTGACCCATTTACCTTAGAGACTTGTGTTTTGACCATAGTTTTATCACTCATCCCAGAAATCCCCAGGTAAGCATAACTAGTCTCGCAATGAGATTTATACGATATGCTTGCCTTAGCCCGAAGGCCTTTTGCCAGGAAATCAAGAATACAGGTGTCTATGTGTCACACAAATTTCTTTGGTTCATGGAATCAAAACCTTGATGAGATTTTCATAGATTTGACATAGAGTCTAAGGAATTGAACCCACGATGATAAGTGTAGATTCCACATGTCGTTGAGAATAGGTTGAGGAAGTTCATTTATCGGGGAGAGTCAAAGAGTGAAAGTTGAGTTTAGAGAGACAAGTAACTAAGTTTAAATATACATAACTTTAGCAAACATGTAAACCTTAGTCACTTTAAGATACACGTATGATTCCACTCATCAAGTTCCAATAACCCATGCTTCGGTCCATCAAGATCATCACGTAGCCCAGTTTAAGCACACTCTTAGTATACCGTTGATGCTTATATATAGGGTTCCCTACAGCGTTCCCACCACATCCACGATATACCTTGAATGACGCTTAAACCAGTTACACGACATCCTAATTTTCCTTAGCATCATTCCAAAGAGTAACGTAATGTATGTGTAGAGAGTATCATCACTCCTCTACATTTCCTGTAGTCCACTTTCATTCTAAGCATTCAATCAGTTCTTTAGTTACTAAAATGCTAAGTGGAGGAATGTCTCATAAAGGATAAGGTCAATGTCATGATTGGAAATACCCTGAAGGCTCTAAGTAGGACAGGACTTAAGTAATAACAAGTGTTAGTAATGTTTTGTTACCCTTAATGAAGTCTTACTAGAATTATGATCCTAACACACAATAGGGTATAGAATAGAGAACTTGTGATACTCCTGATTGTTACCTCATGGTAAGATTTGCCAGGCTTCTCATGCAGTGCAAATTGTAATTACGTGTGCACCCGTAATGGTAATTTACCTTGCATGGTCACCCTAGCTCCACTTACCCCAGGTTAACATCATAATATTGTCAACACTCATCAAGCCTGGTTCGTGTAATGTCCTCATGTCCATGAGCCATTAGTATTCCAATAGTAGTATATAGTAATAAGTAAACTCCAAGCATATAAGCACAATATGTTTAATGATAGTTGCCTATCCTTCATACTTTCAGGATTTCAGGCACAACCATGTTAGGGTCGGATTGAGTATCCGGGATCGACGCTACGCGTGATCACCGAGGTTCCCTTCTGTTTAGGTATCTCGACCTAATGATATGATGTAGTGCGCATACAATATAAGATTCTAGTATAATGGTATCCAATGGAGAAAGACTAAGTGTAATAGTGTCTTCCTCAGGATGATCAGATAACAAGCACATATGCGTAAAATCATGTATAAAGTCAAGTAACAAGTATAGAGGAACACACACGTAATATTAAATGCAAGCCAGTCCTAGCATGCATTTGACATGAAGGATCCTAGGTTATAGTCTAGGTCAAGTGTATTACCTAATTCTCTGTAACCAATGGCTCTGATACCAGTCTGTCACACCCCCGCTTATAGCGGAAATACGAGGATGTAACGGACGGGATCGTCATAACACATTGTTAAGTTAATAGAGATGCATTAAATGAAGAAAGTCAACGTGTCATGACGTCATCCGACACAAATGGAGACTTGTGTCGCAGTTAGTCAATTCCACGACAAACATAGTCATACAAACCAAATAAGTATAAGTCCCATAACCCGGGAAACAAATGAACATAAGTGAGTAATGAAAATCAAGCAACTGTCACAGACATCCAATGAGTCTAAGTAGTGCAATCCTAAGGTTGTCGCTAAGGCAGCATCCCTAGCTATCCTCAATGATTGTTACCTGAAAAGATATGCTCAAAAGGTCAACATATGTTGGTGAGTTCACAGGTTTAAACATAAATTGAAAACTTATTGTTGTGCATGAGTTTATGAATCATAAGTGTATACAGTTTATCACAAGTAATATCACATGAGCATCACAACTAAACCTATGACGAACCACACAGCAATTGTCAGAATATATTCACCCAAGGCTCGTTCCTGGAAGTGTGATGGTACTCACAAGTAATCCATCTGTCAAAGGTGGGGGTGTCAACCCAGTAGTACTACCAATACCTATCTGTCGGCTCAATCACCGGAGTTAAATAGTTGTGATTAAAGAACTACAAAGAAACTCATGCATTCTTAGCTTGCAAACAGTAACACGTTAATAAATTGAGTTCACAGTTTGAAATAGTGAGCATACTTTTCCCACAAAGATTTATAAAATTGTAATAAAAAATGGGACCGTGAAACTCACCTGATATGCTGCGATAATAGCCACGAAAGTAATAAGCTTTGACTAACGCAAGTGAACCAACAATCAAACACCTATATTATAAATAATCGATCTTATAAACATGTCCAGTAAACGTTATGATACTTTCGATCTATTTCAGGTCGGTTCGGGTTTGAGATGCGACTCACTCAAGAAGGATATATATATATATATATCTATATATATATTTAACACATAACCATAGGCATATGCGTGTATATATCTTAATCATACATGTACATAATATATTTTAATATCGTTATATACCAGAGTTGATGTATCCTCGCTATATATATAAATTACGTACACACTCATATATATCATATATATATAAATAACAAAAATACATTCATATATACCTCAACATATAGTAACCAATGTATATTGCTCGACACGCACAACATATATAATTATATATATTATTGGCTCATACCTTCACACCCATACATTATAACACCCACAAGCTATATCTAATATTTTTATACACTCATGATACATAAGCCCACACACTACACAATCATACCCATACTCAAACGTCACTACATTCACACACTCATACTATATTAATTAAACACACTATATTAATAATAAAAGAAAAAAATCAAATTTAACACAATTTATATGAACACACAGCAGCCTTCGTGTAACATCCCGTATTTTTATTAATAAAAAGTTAATTTTATAAACAATTAAGTTAAATACGTTATGTTAATTCCAATAATTACAATAATCATAAAATAATAATAATAATAATAATAATAATAATAATAACATCATATAATAATAATATTAAAAATAAAAATTTATTAAAAACTTAACCCTGTTAAACTTTTGGGTTGAAAATGTAATATATGAAACTTGTTTTAAAAACTTTTAGCATAAAATAATAGAACTTGGAAAGTTGAGGGACCATTTCTGTAAATTATTTTAAAAACCCAAACCCCTTCCCCGTCGACCACCGTTCCCCTCCGGCCACCTCTCCGGAGACCCTCCGGTGAACCACACACTCAAAAATACTGAATTTAACTCAATTAAACACTCCCCGCTAATCACGTGTGTAGATTCGAACCCGTGCCCCACTTAAATTTGAAAATTCAAGTTGATTAAGTGCGATCTAGAACCTAACCCACTTCGGCCGAAAGTCCAGCCACAATCGATCACATTAACACTTTTATAATCAAAGTAATCGAGCACCCACGAACTTTTAATCGTTTATAATCTTCCTCTGAGCTCATTCCTACTGAAACACTCAAAAATTCCACATTCAAACACCACCAAAGTCGCGACCTGTTTCTTCGTCTGTTCATCACCAATACATCTTCGAATCGGGTAATTAAATACGTGTACATGCTCGTTTTTACATGGGGATCAAAAGCCCCATGATTATGATCATTAACAGATTCGATTGGATGTTCAATTGAAGTGATTTTGAATTCTAGGGTTCTTGAGAAATAGGGGAAATTCATTCAATTGTGTTTAAAAGATTTAGAACCCAAGTGTTACCCCGGCTGTATGCCTTTGGTCCACCGGTTCTATGCTCACATGCCATTCAGGAGGTCCCGGTTCGAACCCGGGCACCCCCATATAATTTTTTAAGCGATTTTAGCCCAAATTAATTTTTCAGAAAATTTTTAATAAGTATAAAAATTGTTTTTGTAAACTTCAAATATTTTTCGAACCACCAAATAAATTTCTGGATTTTTTTCCATTAATTTTAAAAATTAAATAATTGTTTTAAAAAAATTCTAACAAATATTATTCTTGGTTAAATCCTATTAAAAATGGGTTTCAACTAGTAAAATAATTTCGATTCAGACGTTATTCTTTTAAAATCATGGTTGTCTTAAAATATTTATTTAAATTTTATATTTAACACTTTTATTATAAATTATTTCTTTTAAGATAATTAAATAATTATTGGACTTGAAACAATAAATCTTTATAATAGTAATGGACATTATATTAATTAAGGTTTGTCATAATAATTGTAAAAATTATATAATTTATAATCTCACAAAGTTATTTACAAATATTATTTCTTATAACAATATACCATAACAAATGGTTTAATTAATATTATTGATATTAATCTATATATTATTCTAAATAATTATAAAGATTTATTTATACATTAAATCATAGCAATATTTATACTTAAAGGCATTTCTAAAATATTACATATATAATTCTTCTAATGGATTAAGAACGTAAATAATTACTTTGTAAAGTATTATTAAAAACCCCATAATTCCGTTGAAACCCTAGTTCTCGTTAGAACTTTGACATTATTATTAACGTAAAATTTGTAAATATATACATGTTTAGGTACCTTGTGAAGGAGTTCATTGGACATCGATCATTATCCTATTTAATCATTTATATACATATTTATACGCCATGTGAGTTTCACGCCCCCATTTTTATTACAAGTTTTATAAATCTTTGGGGGAAAAGTATGCTTACACATTTTCAATGATGTACAATACACATACAATTTTCATACTTGGAATCAACGTGATACTGTTTTGTGAGTACTTATCTGATGCATACATGATGTTACTGTGTGGTTCTTCTTACAACCATTAATTCCGGTGTTGGAACCAACGGATAGGTATAGTAGTACTACAAGGTTGACACCCCCACCCTTGACAGATGGTTACTTGTGAGTACCATCACACTGCCAGGAACGGGCCTTGGGTGAATATATTCCGACAAGTTGTTGTGTGCACGTCATTAGGTTTGGTTGTATAAAACTCATGGTATGTGATTTTGCTTGCTTATAACTGTATGCACGGTATTCCACTACAAACACTATACAACATCAATTACATGTTTACAATTCAAACCTGTGAACTCACCAACAATATGTTGGCCTTTTGAGCATATCTTTTCAGGTAACAATCATTGAGGATAGCTAGGGATGCTGCCTTAGCGACGACCTTAGGATTGCACTACTTAGACTCATTGGATGTCTGTGACAGTTGCTTAATTTTCATTATTCACTTATGTTCATTTGTTTCCCTAGTTGTGGGACTTATACTTATTTGATTTGTAAGACTATGTTTGTCGTGGAATTGACTAACTGCGACACAAGTCTCCATTTGTGTCGGGTGACGTCATGACACGTTGACTTTCTTCATTTAATGCATCTCTATTAACTTAACAATGTGTTATGACGATCCCGTCCGTTACATCCTCGTGTTTCCGCTATGAGCGGGGGTGTGACAGATTGGTATCAGAGCCATTGGTTATAGAGAATTAGGTGGAGCACTCGACCTAGACTATAACCTAAGAACCTTCATGTAGGATGCATACTAGGGCTTGTGTGCATTTGATATTACATGCATGTTCTTCATGATTTGATTGACTGCCTATTACATTCATAATATATGTTTGCACCCGAGGAAAAGTCCTTACACTTTTTCCTTATAGGATATCTTCTATCAGCCCTTCTGTTACTTCTATAGCTCGTTTCACCTCTTCTGAAAACGAATCGAAGCCTGAAAAGAAGCTAAGACTTAACTTTGACTTTTTGATTCTCCCCAACAAATGAACTTCCTAAACTATTCTCAACGACATGTGGAATCTACACTTATTATCGTGAGTTTAATTCCTTAGACTCTATGTCTAATCTATGAAAATCTCATCAAGGTTCTGATTCTATGAACCAAAGAAATTTGTGTGACATATGGACACCTGTATTCTGGATTTCCTGGTAAAAGGCCTCCGGGCTAAGGCAAGCATATCGTATAAATCTCATTGCGAGACCAGTTATGCTTACCTGGGGATTTTTGGGATGAGTGATAAACTATGGTCAACATACACAAGTTTCAAAGGCGAATGGGTCAATTTACCTTGACATCTTCTAATACTAAATCCGACCCTAACATGGTTATGCCTGAAATCCTGAAAGTATGAAGGATAGGCAACTATCATTAAACATATTGTGCTTATATGCTTGGAGTTTACTTGTTACTATATACTACTATTGGAATACTAATGGCTCATGGACATGAGGACATTACACGAACCAGGCTTGATGAGTGTTGACAATACTATGATGTTAACTTGGGGTAAGTGGAGCTAGGGTGATCATGCAAGGTAAATTACCATTACGGGTGCACATGTAATTGCAATTTGCACTGCATGAGAAGCCTGGCAAATCTTACCATGAGGTAACAATCAGGAGTATCACAAGCTCTCTATTCTATACCCTATGGTGTGCTAGGATCATAATTCTAGTAAGACTTTGTTAAGAGTAACAAAACATTACTAACACTTGCTATTACTTAAGTCCTGTCCTACTTAGAGCCTTCAGGGTATTTCTAATCATGACTTTGACCTTATCCTTTATGAGACATTCCTCCACTTAGCATTTTAGTAACTAAGGAACTGATTGAATGCTTAGAATGAAAGTGGACTACAGGAAATGTGGAGGAGTGATGATACTCTCTACACATACATTATGGAATGATGCTAAGGAAAATTAGGATGTCGTGTAACTGGTTTAAGCGTTATTCAAGGTATATCGTGGATGTGGTGGGAACGCTGCGGGGAACCCTATATATAAGCTTAAACTGGGCTACGTGATGATCTTGATGGAGCGAAGCATGGGTTATTGGAACTTGATGAGTGGAATCATACGTGTATCTTAAAGTGACTAAGGTTTACATGTTTACTAAAGTTTACATGTTTACACCTTTCTATGATTAGAAGATGCCGCCTAGAAGAGTCACACGTAGTACCAATCAAGAAGGTGAGACCCCACAAGGTAGAGGTAGGGGTAGACCACCAAGAACAGGTGGTGCTCCAGCTCGCAACAATCAGGGAACTGACAACCCTGACATAGCTGCTATGATTGCTCAGCAGCTAGCTGCACTGATTCCGACTATTGTGACTCAAGTGAGTGACACTCTTCTGAATCATCATCTCCACGAGGATCATGATACTAATGGTCAGCATAACCAAGGAACAGGGGAAGACACTGCGATTGTTGGAACAAATGGGAATGAAGCTGAGGTCAATAATACTAGACGAGGATGTTCTTACAAGGAATTTATAGCCTGCAAATCCCGAGAATTCGATGGGAAAGGTGGGGCGATAGCCCTAACTAGGTGGCTTGAAAAGATGGAGGTAGTAATTGACATCAGTGGGTGCCTCGACAGCCAAAGAATCAAGTATGCCACATGTTCACTGCAGGGCAAGGCATTATGGTGGAACACCCAGGTACAAGGAAGAGGAAGAGAGTCTGCGATGCAAATGACTTGGGATGAGTTCAAAGCCCTGATTTCTGAAGAATACTGCCCTCTCAGCGAGATGCAGAAACTTGAGCAGGAATTCTGGAACCATGCGATGGTAGGAGCTGGGCACACAGCTTACACTGATCGTTTTCATGAGCTGGCAAGATTCGTTCCACACTTGGTAACCCCAGAGTCTAAAAGGATCGAGAGGTACATTTGGAGTCTGGTTCCTCAAATCCGAGCTTTGGTAACAACAGCTGCTCCTCCTACGATTCAGAGCGCCATCTTGAAGGCCGGCGCTCTAACTGATGAGATGGTAAGAACAGGGATATTAGGTAGGGGAGCAGAGAAAAGAAAGGAGGCTTGGGAAACGAGCCGGTCTAATTCCGGAAGATTTGATACGAAGGCCAAGACAACCCGAAATTTTATGGCGGTGACTCAAGGCAGGAGAGAGTATACGGGACTGCACCCCAAATGTGACAGGTGCAACTATCATCATCCCCCAGAGATACAGTGCCTGGTGTGTGTGAACTGTAGGTGCCCGGGGCACCTAGCAAAAGATTGTAGACTGGCGCCAAATCTGGTGGCACCCGTCAACGCGGTTAACCCCGCCGGGAATGCCAGAGTCTGTTACGAATGTGGAAATCCGGGTCACTACCGGAACATGTGCCCCAAACTGAATAGGGCACCGGGTCAACAAGGGAATAACCAGCAGCAAGTGATGGCCATAGCTGGGAATCAAGGTCCGGCTAATCAAGGGAATGTCGCTCGGGGACGTGAATTTGTCATTGGAGCTAATGATGCTCGTCAGGACCCAAATGTTGTCACGGGTACGTATCTTCTCAACAACCACTTTGCATCTGTACTATTTGATACCGGGGCAGACAATAGTTTTATTTCCTCGGAATTTGCTTCGCTACTTGGTGTGAACCCTAGTAGACTAGAAACTAGCTTCTCTGTAGAAATGGCCAACGGTAGAGTAGTACAAGCAGATGGGATTATTAGATAGTGCTCCATGATATCGGAGGACCATGCCTTCGACATAGACTTAATACCTTTCGAGTTGGGGAGCTTCGATGTGATTGTGGGAATGGATTGGTTGTCGAAACACGGAGCCGAGATTGTTTGTCGGGAGAAAGTAGTACGAATCCCCATGCCAAACGGGGAGGTACTCAAGATTCAAGGAGAACGACAGGGAAGAACTCTGAAGCTTATCACTTGCATGAAGACGAGATGATGTTTACGAAAGCAGTGTTACGCATTTCTGGCCCATGTAGTGGAAAAGAAAGAAGAAGGCAACAAGTTGGTGGATATTCCTGTATTACGAGATTATCCGAAAGTATTCCCTGATGACTTGTCGGGTTTACCTCCTCCACGACAGGTGGAATTTCGTATCGAGTTCGTTCCTGGAGCTACGTCGGTAGCAAAAGCACCATACCGGTTAGCGTCATCCGAAATGCAAGAGTTATCTAGCCAATTGCAAGAGCTATTGGAGAAGGGTTTCATTCGGCTGAGTCATTCACCATGGGGAGCACCGGTCTTATTTGTCAAAAAGAAAGACGGGTCGTTCCACATGTGCATCGATTATCGCGAGTTGAACAAGTTGACTGTGAAGAATCGATATCCTCTTCCCAGAATTGATGATTTGTTTGATCAGTTGCAAGATGCTTCACATTTCTCCAAGATTGATCTTCATTCCGGATATCATCAATTAAGGGTTTACGAGGATGACATACCGAAAACAGCGTTTAGGACTCGTTATGGTCATTATGAGTTCTTAGTCATGTCGTTTGGACTGACTAACGCACCAGCGGTATTCATGGATCAGATGAATCGGGTGTGTAAACCATACTTGGATAAGTTCGTGATTGTATTCATTGACGATATACTTATCTACTCTCAGTCGATAGAAGACCACGAGAAACATCTTCGGGCCATACTGAGTTTGTTACGAGAAGAGAAACTTTTCGCTAAACTCTCGAAGTGCGAGTTTTGACTTTGAGAAGTGAAGTTTTTGGGGCATGTGGTTAACGAGAATGGGATTCATGTAGATCCCGGAAAAATTGAAGCAGTGAAGAAATGGGATACACCCCAGACACCCTCAGAGATACGGCAATTCTTAGGATTGGCCGGATACTATCGTCGCTTCATTGCAAATTTTTTCAAAGATTGCTCAACCGTTAACTATGTTGACTCAGAAAGACAAGAAGTTTGATTGGGGATATGCCCAAGAACAAGCATTCCAAACGTTGAAGGAGAAGTTATGCAACGCACCGATATTGTCCCTTCCAGACGGAACTGATGATTTTGTGGTGTACTGCGATGCTTCACACCAAGGATTGGGTTGTGTGCTAATGCAGAAAGACAAGGTGATTGCCTATGCCTCACGACAACTTAAGGTGCATGAGAAGAATTATACGACTCATGACCTGGAGTTGGGCGCAGTAGTATTTGCACTCAAGATATGGAGGCACTATCTGTATGGAACCAAATGCATCATCTACACAGATCATAAGAGCCTTCAACACATCCTGAATCAGAAAGAACTCAACATGCGACAACGACGTTGGGTAGAGCTACTTAGTGACTACGACTGTGAAATCCGGTATCATCCGGGGAAAGCAAATATGGTGGCTGACGCCCTAAGTCGCAAAGAACGTGTGAAACCACTACGTGCACGAGCTTTAGGATTGACTATTCAAACGAACTTGAAAGCTCAGATCCAACTTGCACAAAGGGAAGCATTGAAAGAAGAAAACCTTACGGGAGAAGAACTCCGAGGGTTAGACAAACAGATGATTTGCAAGGATGAGGGCATACAGTACTTCATAGATCGCATATGGGTACCCAAATGGGAAAACGTTCGTACCCTGATCATGGAAGAAGTGCACAAGACACGATATTCTGTTCATCCTGGTGCAGATAAGATGTATCACGATCTTAAGGATCTATACTGGTGGCCAGGCATGAAGAGAGACATTGCTATGTACGTGAGCCGATGCTTGACGTGCTCGAAAGTTAAGGCTGAACATCAAAACCATCGGGATTATTACAGCAACCTGAAATTCCCGAGTGGAAATGGGATAACATAGCCATGGATTTTATTACCAAACTCCCAAGGACGCCTAGCAGACACGACTCGATATGGGTCGTAATGGATCGAATGACAAAATCCGCTCACTTCTTGCCTATCCGAGAAGACTATAAAATGGATAAGCTGGAAAGGTTGTACATCAAAGAGGTCGTGACACGACACGGGGTGCCGGTGTCAATCATATCCGACCGCGACAGTCGATTTACTTCACGATTTTGGCAAACACTACAGAAAGCGATGGGCACTCGATTAGATATGAGTACCGCCTATCACCCACAAACAGATGGCCAAAGTGAACGAACGATACAAACATTGGAAGACATGCTCAGAGCTTGTGTAATCGATTTTGGTGGTAGCTGGGACACTCATTTACCATTGATTGAGTTTTCTCATAACAACAGCTATCACACAAGCATTGGATGCGCTCCATTTGAGGCATTGTACGGGAGGAAATGTAGATCCCCAGTTTGTTGGGCTGAAGTTGGTGAGAGCCAGCTTACGGGCCTAGAGATCATTTAAGAGACAACTGACAAGATCTTCCAAATCAAAGACAGACTTAAAGCTGCAAGAGATCGCCAAAAGAGCTATGCCGACAACCGTCAGAAGCCTCTAGAATTCAATGTTGGAGATCACGTTTTACTCAAAGTCTCTCCCTGGAAAGGGATTGTACAATTTGGAAAGAAAGGGAAGTTAGCTCCTCGATACGTAGGATCATTCGATATTACAGAGAGAATCGGTCCAGTGGCTTACCGATTGAGGTTGCCACAAGAACTCAGCGGTGTACATGATACTTTTTACGTGTCGAACCTCAAGAAGTGTTTGGCCGACGAGTCCTTACACGTACCCATTGAAGAAATCAAGATTGATGAGAAGCTCCATTTTATGGAAGAACCGATAGAAATAATGGATCGGGAGGTCAAACGATTAAAACGTAGCAGAATCCCAATTGTCAGAGTGAGGTGGAACTCAAGGCGAGGTCAGAATTCATATGGGAACGGGAGGACCAAATGAAATCCAAGTACCCACATCTTTTCATTTCAGCCTCCTCGTGATTAAAATTTCGGGACGAAATTTCATAAAGCAGGGGAGACTGTAACATCCCGTATTTTTATTAATAAAAAGTTAATTTTATAAACAATTAAGTTAAATACGTTATGTTAATTCCAATAATTACAATAATCATAAAATAATAATAATAATAATAATAATAATAATAATAATAATAATAATAATAATAATAATAATAATAATAATAACATCATCATAATAATAATAATAATAATAACATCATAATAATAATAATATTAAAAATAAAAATTTATTAAAAACTTAACCCTATTAAACTTTTGGGTGAAAATGTAATATATAAACTTGTTTTAAAAACTTCTAGCATAAAATAATAGAACTTGGAAAGTTGAGGGACCATTTCTGTAAATTATTTTAAAAACCCAAACCCCCTTCCCCGTCGACCACCGTTCCCCTCCGGCCACCTCTCCGGCGACCCTACGGCGACACCACACACTCAAAAATACTCGAATTTAACTCAATTAAACACTCCCCGCTGATCACGTGTGTAGATTCGAACCCGTGCCCCACTTAAATTTGAAAATTCAAGTTGATTAAGTGCGATCTAGAACCTAACCCACTTCGGCCGAAAGTCCAGCCACAATCGATCGTAAATATTTACATATATAATTCTTCTAATGGATTAAGAACGTAAATAATTACTTTGTAAAGTATTATTTATCAAAAACTTCATAATTCCATTGAAACCCTAGTTCTCGTTAGAACTTTGACATTATTATTAGCGTAAATTTTGTAAATATATACATGTTTAGGTACCTTGTGAAGGAGTTTATTGGAACATCGATCATTATGCTATTTAATCTGTAGGGGTTTTAACATGTTTATCAAAGTTCATATATGCTTATATATGAAAAACGCAGCGGAATATATGTTTTAAAACATGTTATTAAGTTAATTGTTAAACCATGTTAACAAACAACCCCAACCCATGGATCTTTATACATAATGCATACAATAATAAGAACATAAGATAGTCAAGAATCTACAACCTTTGTAGCTTCCTAAAACCCAAAGATATGAGCTGTGAATGATGAATTCGTGACTGAGTTTCCAACCAAGAAAACCTCAAGGAGTGATACCCCAAGCTTGTACAAACACCTTGCTTTGCTAGGCTTTGAACACCAACTTGTACTCCTCTCTTTCTTGCGTGAATTTTCAGCCAAGAACCTTTCTTTTGAAGCTAAAAACCCGTTTTCTTTGAAGCTGAAAATTGCTTCCTTTTCTTCAAACCTCCGTGAATCAAAGGGGAGAAAGAGAGAGATGAGAGATCTTCTTTGTGTAGGTTTAGAGAATGTTTCTTGAAAATGAGTGATGGTCTTAATGCATGCACTTGAAACATGCAAAAAGGAGTTCCCAAGGGAATATTATGGGGCGGCCGAATTGCCTCCCATATGTCCCCCACATCTTCAAATTTTTATAAAACCCTTTTTATAAAACCATTCTCTTTCTTTCACCTTTTATAAAATTAACCCATTTTAATTTTATAACACATACAAATTGTCATTCGTCATTGTTTAATTAATTTAAACAATGAACAAGTAATCCCTCATGAACAAATCAACATTTAATGATGTTCATATACAAAAGTAATAATTTAGAAAATCCAATTTTCTAAATTGGTGTCACTACTTACTTGTATGATTTTATCAACAAATAAATTATCTTTCGGTGTTTGTTTGGCTTGTTATTGGATATGACCCGACTTGGATCATATCACACTAGCCACATCAATTTAATGTAAATCTTGGGCAGATCAATTCCTTCAATCTCCCACTTGCACAAGATTTATAGAAAATTGATGCAAGCAGCAAATAACGCCTAGCAACGGTTTGCTACCCCTAATGTATATGATTAAGTGCCATTCAATAACATCATCCTTTTCAAGTTCCTTACTTGAATATGTATTAGGTGAATTAATCATCTATCCTTTTGTTACAGATGTCATGTTAAATCCAAGAACACAGAATGATCATTTCTTGTTGATTTAACTTATCAGGCCTTAGACATCTAACTCTCAACAAATAAGAGGAACAAATTCCATCTTGACTACATACGTTTCTCACAATCACCTCGTGTTATACCTAAACATACCCTTATGTACTGTCCACTATTTCAGGACAGTGAAGAATTAGCTCAAGGTATAATACTTGGTGAATATCAAAACCCAATATGTATCTCAGGTCAGAGGATACCAAATGATATTCGCCTTTACTCAAATTTACTTATGATCAATCAATAAGATTCCATGTAGTAAAATTTGAGATGCGGGTTAGTCCAATATTTGTATCTCACAAATATCTATGAACCTTGGTAGCAACCAATTGCTCTATATTCATGCTTTATGAATATCCACCAATCCAAGTTCATAATAGTCTTACATTCATATTTGTTCCCACAAGTATGACCGACTACGGACATTTAGAATAATAAAATTATTCATGGATGTAAACATGCTAAAAGGAACATCACTTAAAATATCATAAATACATAGATTAGTTAAGTATTACAATTTGTTCCATATTAATAATATTAATACTAAACAGATCAATTCCAATCACTAGAATATCGAAGTCCTAAGGCACAAGTATGACTTTCATGCTTTGCCCTTTCAAGGAGCTTCGTGAGTGGATCCGCAATGTTTTGATCAAAGTGAACTTTGCGAATACATGTATTTCCCTTTTTCAACTTCATCCCTTATGTAGTTGAATCTCCGCTCATTGTGCCTAATCTTTTGATGTGCACGGGGTTCCTTGATTTGAACAATCGCACCCTCGTCATCACAAAGATTACTAAGGAGTCTTGAATGGTAGAGACCATCCTTAGATTGGTGATAAACCTTTTTATCCATGCAGCTTCCAAAGCTGCTATTGAGGCGGCTATGTATTCGAATTCTGTAGTGGACAATGTTACCTTATTCATAATGGAGACGTACCCCGATTGTGATCGAGGATCATCTCGATGAGTTTGGAAACTAGCATTCGTGTAACCCTTTACAACTAGTTCCACTTCATCAGATCCGTATGTTAGAAACATATCCTTAGTCCTCCTAAGGTATTCCAACATACTTTCAACAGCCATCCAATGGCTGTTACTTGGATTGTGCTGATATCTACTTGTCATGCTTAAAGCGCATGAAACGTCCAGTCTAGTGCATATTATCGCATACATGATGGATCCTATAGCAGACGCATATGGGATGTCCTTCATACGATGTTGCTTATCCTTTGAGCTTGGACATTGAGATGCACTCAATATTGTCCCTCTTTGAATAGGTACTATACCTTTCTTAGAGTTTTCCATCTTGAACCTTTTCAAGATTTTATCAATGTATGCACTTTGGTTTAATCCTATCAACCGCCTCGATCTATCCCTATAGATCTTTATTTCCAAAATATAGACGGCTTCACGGAGATCCCTTTTGGAAAAATAGTTTCCAAGTGTAGTATGTCATCAACATACAATACTAAGAACGTAATTACACTCCCACTAGCCCCTTGATACACACAATCCTCGTCAGCGTTCTTGATGAAACCCAATTTCTTGATCTTTTCATCAAAACGTTGATTCCAACTACTCGATGCTTGTCTCAATCCATAGACTGATATCTTTAACTTGCATACTTTATCAGGATGATTTGGATCGACAAAACCTTCAGGCTGAACCATATGGACAGTCTCTTCGATATGTCCATTAAGAAAAGCGGTTTTGACATCCATTTGCCAAGTCTCATTATCATAATGAGCAGTTATGGCAAACAATATCTTGATAGACTTTAGCAATGCCATTGGCGAGAAGGTTTCATCATAATCAACCCTTTGACTTAGAGTGAAACCTTTTGCTACAAGTCTTGCCTTGTAAGTATCCAAGTTTCCATGCATGTCAGTTTTCTTCTTGAAAACCCACTTGCATCCAACCGGTTTGGAGTTAAGTGAAGAGTCAACCAATTCCCAAACTTGGTTGTCATACATGGATTGCATCTCTACGTTCATGGCTCCTAGCCACATGTCACAATCCGAATTGGACATTGCATCATGGTATGTACTTGGCTCTTCGGAGTCAACAACGTAGCATCCATCTATGAAAAATCCACATCTTTCATGTGGAATGCTAACTTTACCAGATCTGCGAACGTTTTGTGTGTATTGATCAACCTCTTGATCATGATCAACAACCTCTTGTTGATTGCTAGTGTCAACCAAACGTGTATCGGCTTGTGGATCTTGATCCTCATCAAATTCCATTTTTCTATGCGTCATTCCTTCCATAAGGAACTTGGCTTCCAATAACTCTGCCTTTTGAGCAATGAATACCTTTTGCTCTGTTGGATCAAAGAAGTAGTATCCTATACAGTCCTTTTGGATATCCAACAAATATACACTTAGTGAATCGACTTTCAGTTGGTTTAGGTGTTAAGCTTAACATAAGCTTCATAACCCATAATTTTAAATATGATAGCGATGGAACTATTCCAATTCATATTTCAAAAGACGTCGAATCCACTTTCTTGGTTTGGACCATATTCAAAATATGAGCCGTGAAGAGTAGTGCGAAACTCCAAAATTATAGAGGTAGTGAGCTTATAGCCATCATAGGTCAAACTATATCCAATAGGCTTCGATCTCCTTTTCAGACACACCATTATGTTATGGTGTTCTGTGAGGAGTAAGTTGTGAGACAATCTTACAACTTCCTAGATGATCCCTAAAAGTCTCACTTAGGTATTCACCTTCTCTATCTAAATGGAGAACTTTGGTAGTTCTATCGAGTTGATTTCCTACTTCATTCTTGAAGTTTTTGAACATTTTAAATTCTTCATGTTTATGTGCCATCAAGTACATATAACCATAGCGACTATAATCGTCGGTTAAGGTAATGAAGTAAGTTTCACCATACCTTGTCATTCTCTTAAAAGGACCACATACATCCAAATGTATGACTCCTAATAAGTCTTTTGCCCTCTCATTAGTACCACTAAAGGGCGTGTTGGTCATCTTACCTTGTAAACAAGATTCACACTTATCAAATGAACAATTTTCATTTGTTTTCAAAAGACCATTCTTTTAAAGTGTTTAAATCCGATTCTTGTTTATGTAACCAAGATGATAATGACAAGAATAAGAGTCACTTAAACCATTTTAAGTCTCTTAGTGCATGATAGGTATAATGTTTTATTATAGGACGAATCATCATGAACCAATTCATCAACATCATTAGAAGGCATAGCCTTGAAATAATGTACATCATCCATATAAATATAAATACCATCATTTACTAACTTTATGTCATAACCATATCGTTTTAAAAGGGAAACTTAAATCATGTTCCTAGTCAAACTAGGAGCATATAACAAGTTTTGAAGAACAACTTCCAAACCTTTTGAAAGTTTCAAAACATAGTCTCCTTTCTTAAAGTGCTTATTTCTTTTGAACCCTTGCAACAGATTGCAATAGTGAGTTCCACATGTGGTATCCAATTACCCATGTGCTTTGAGGAAATAACATTTAAGTCAATATGGATTATGAAAGTTGTGCTTGAGGTTTGCCCAACATCCCTCTTATTTCTCAACTCATTGAGATAGTTGGACAATCCCCTTTCAAATGACCTATCTCACCATACTCAAAGCATGGATCGTTTTCGGTTACCTTAGGCTTTATAAGCTTAGGTTTTTGGAGGTTCCGCTTTGATCTACCCTTACCCATTGCCTTTGATGTGCCCTTCTCCTTTAGCAACATTTGCCTTGGGATCAGGAATGGCCTTTCAATGCCTCCCTTATTGATCTAGAGTATAGGTAGAACCTTTCTACCCATCCCTGCCTTAGCTGTTGTGAGCATTGCGCGAAACTCACCAATGCTCTTGTCCTATCCATTCATATTGTAATTCATTATGAATGTCTAAAACCTTTTGTTAGGCCATTAAGGATCAAATCCTTGGCCAACTCCTTTGAGACAGGACAGCTAAGCCTCTCGAGGCGGCCTAAACATCGTCAGGGTCGGGTTGGTTAGGAATAGGATCGTCAAGGACATTTGCCTTTGCTCTTGCTTGAGAACAATTCTCAAGTTTCGAGACCAGTCCATAAGGTTATTATGGTACAGACGATCCCTCTCTAAAATAGTTCTCAGTGATAGGGTATGGACGGTCGGGGTGGTAGCATTATTGTTTGCGGCCATTCTACAAATTTTTACAAAGTTCCTTTTAGTATTTCTGAAAAATTTCATTCTAATTATTAATACCCTTTATGTCTCATAGACAATTAATAATTAAAATCTAGAATCCAACATTACATTCTAATAATGGTTAGGTGACCTTTATCCCATTATTCAAATTAACAAGGTAGTCAACATTTGACAATTGCAACCTTTTGCAGCTTCTAGCGGTATGGGATCGACTTTAAACATCATATGCAAAGTCGGTATGTTAATCCCATCAACACCATTTGGAAAACATATTTTAGGTGATCCATTCAATATATTTTACAAATCAAGTTGTCCTACTTACACACACGTGTGAGTTTACTACATAAGTGGTTAGGTGACCTTTATCCCACACACATGGTATTCTCACCTCAAGTTACAAGTTCCCTCAAAGTGGTTAGGTGACCTTTATCCCACTAAGAGTTTGCAAGTAACCTAAGTGTTGTGTAAAAGGATGGTGTTTAACTTGTTTTCAAAAGGGATTTATAATTTCACAATTCTTGTTTAGAAAAGTCTATGTACCATATGATTGTATGCATTCAACCATATGGTACCCTATCGGTTCTTTTTAAATAAAACCCATTTTATTTTGCAAACCATTAACTCCTTTTATAGAACTATTCTATTTATGCTTAATGATTTGAGAACCAATTACTTGTTTATTGTTTGTTTTAGTTGACGGTTTGTTAATCACATCCAAATATTCAAAACAAACATCATCATATGCATTCAACCAAACATAAACAAAACAAGTCATATATGCATAACAAAGCATACTAAGTTGATCACACTTGTTTAGCCAAAACAAGTGTGTCAAATGGTCATGTCCTAAGGGTTTAGAATCATGACACATGGTTGACCAAAGAGACTCCCACTTGAAACCATATCTTCAAGAATCCTCTTTGTCCATCTTTTCTTCAAGTCTTGATCTTGAGCTTCCTTACAAGATATGTATCCTAATACATTTTTCTAGTAAAGATAAACTCCTAATCTATTTATTACAAACCATATGAATAAATAAATTACAAGACTAGACTTGAAACAAAATTAAATTATTACATGCCCAAATGAATATAACATGACAACCAATCATTCATTCCAAATGGTCTAGGCTTTGTTATGCATAATCAACAACAACATATTCAAACACATCATTTGTCACGGTTTTTGGCAGCCCCTTCTAACCCATTTTCTTGGCCAACATTAACCAAGAACATATGGGTTTTATCCAAACAAACAAACATCTTATAATCTAGATTTTTTAAAGATCATTACATGCATAAGTAACATCTTTAAGAAATCAAAAGGGGTACCAAAACAGCCCACTAACTCACGGATTTGTGGTGTCTAGCACCAAAAAAAATGAACTAGCAAGTGTAATATATGTATGCATATGTATAAGTGGCTCTTGATGCCATTGTAGGGGTTTTAACATGTTTATCAAAGTTCATATATGCTTATATATATGAAAAAACGCAGCGGAATATATGTTTTAAAACATGTTATTAAGTTAATTGTTAAACCATGTTAACAAACAACCCCAACCCATGGATCTTTATACATAAGGCATGCAATAATAAGAACATAAGATAGTCAAGAATCTACAACCTTTGTAGCTTCCTAAAACCCAAAGATATGAGCTGTGAATGATGAATTCGTGACTGAGTTTCCAACCAAGAAAACCTCAAGGAGTGATACCCCAAGCTTGTACAAACACCTTGCTTTGCTAGGCTTTGAACACCAACTTGTACTCCTCTCTTTCTTGCGTGAATTTTCAGCCAAGAACCTTTCTTTTGAAGCTAAAAACCCGTTTTCTTTGAAGCTGAAAATTGCTTCCTTTTCTTCAAACCTCCGTGAATCAAAGGGGAGAAAGAGAGAGATGAGAGATCTTCTTTGTGTAGGTTTAGAGAATGTTTCTTGAAAATGAGTGATGGTCTTAATGCATGCACTTGAAACATGCAAAAAGGAGTTCCCAAGGGAATATTATGGGGCGGCCGAATTGCCTCCCATATGTCCCCCACATCTTCAAATTTTTATAAAACCCTTTTTATAAAACCATTCTCTTTCTTTCACCTTTTATAAAATTAACCCATTTTAATTTTATAACACATACAAATTGTCATTCATCATTGTTTAATTAATTTAAACAATGAACAAGTAATCCCTCATGAACAAATCAACATTTAATGATGTTCATATACAAAAGTAATAATTTAGAAAATCCAATTTTCTAAATTGGTGTCACTACTTACTTGTATGATTTTATCAACAAATAAATTATCTTTCGGTGTTTGTTTGGCTTGTTATTGGGTATGACCCGACTTGGATCATATCACACTAGCCACATCAATTTAATGTAAATCTTGGGCAGATCAATTCCTTCATAATCATCTTATATACATATTTATACGCCATGTGAGTTTCACGGCCCCATTTTTATTACAAGTTTTATAAATCTTTAGGGGAAAAGTATGCTTACACATTTTCAATGCTGTACAACATACATACAATTTTTATACTTGGAATCAACATGATACTGTTTTATGAGTACTTATCTGATGCATACATGATGTTACTGTGTGGTTCTTCTTACAACCATTAATTCCGGTGTTGGAACCAACGGATAGGTATTAGTAGTACTACAGGGTTGACACCCCCACCCTTGACAGATGGTTACTTGTGAGTACCATCACACTGCCAGGAACGGGCCTTGGGTGAATATATTCCGACAAGTTGTTGTGTGTACGTCATTAGGTTTGGTTGTATAAAACTCATGGTATGTGATTTTGCTTGCTTATAACTGTATGCACGGTATTCCACTACAAACACTATACAACATCAATTACATGCTTACAATTCAAACCTGTGAACTCACCAACAATATGTTGACCTTTTGAGCATATCTTTTCAGGTAACAATCATTGAGGATAGCTAGGGATGCTGCCTTAGCGTCGACCTTAGGATTGCACTACTTAGACTCATTGGATGTCTGTGACAGTTGCTTGATTTTCATTATTCACTTATGTTCATTTGTTTCCCGGGTTGTGGGACTTATACTTATTTGGTTTGTAAGACTATGTTTGTCGTGGAATTGACTAACTGCGACACAAGCCTCTATTTGTGTCGGGTGACGTCATGACACGTTGACTTTCTTCATTTAATGCATTTCTATTAACTTAACAATGTGTTATGACGATCCCGTCCGTTACATCCTCGTGTTTCCGCTATCAGCGGGGGTGTGACACTTCGGCTGCTGTGTTTGGTTCTTCACAATACACACACACCACTACAATATACACACACACACATATAGCATACACACACACACTGCACACACTTCACCCACACACACACTTCACACACACATATTACACACGTACACACACCACACATATATACCAAAACAAATATATACACACACGTACAATGTATTTATATATATATTCACGCATCGATACATACATACGTTTATATACGTATATATACCGTTGTATACGTATCCACATGTAGCGGAGGGCTCAACTGACCATGCACATTATTTTTCTCCATATGAAACTCTATTAGCAGTTCAAGATCGACCCTGTATTTTTCTAAAATTTTAACGCCGACTCCTTTGGAAAGACATTACGATCTCTAAAACCAAATAAATTTTTCTCAAAAATCTTTACTAACTAAAACTAAAATTAAGATCGAGTCTATTTTTTTTAAATAAGCCCAAATTCTAATCATCTATTAAGTTTAATTTTTAAAATTTTACTAAGCTCAAGCTCATGCATCCGGTTAAAGGCTCAGTGCATTTTACATTAGCCCATTACACACACTTCACACACACATATTACACACGTACACACACCACACATATATACCAAAACAAATATATACACACACGTACAATGTATTTTATATATATTCACGCATCGATACATACATACGTTTATATACGTATATATACCGTTGTATACGTATCCACATGTAGCGGAGGGCTCAACTGACCATGCACATTATTTTTCTCCATATGAAACTCTATTAGCAGTTCAAGATCGACCCTGTATTTTTCTAAAATTTTAACGCCGACTCCTATGGAAAGACATTACGATCTCTAAAACCAAATAATTTTTTCTCAAAAATCTTTACTAACTAAAACTAAAATTAAGATCGAGTCTATTTTTTTTAAATAAGCCCAAATTCTAATCATCTATTAAGTTTAATTTTTAAAATTTTACTAAGCTCAAGCTCATGCATCCGGTTAAAGGCTCAGTGCATTTTACATTAGCCCATTACTGATTATCTCCTGATATCAAGCATTACCTCATTGTATTTCGGTGATCGCTGGAGTCACCACTACAAAATTGTAATCGAGAGTGCAGCTACAAATCTTCATTCCAACTGCACAGTAAGTTTTTTATGTTTTACTAGTTTGTGTACTTTTATTTGTAATTATCGGCAATTTCATATTTTCATTCCACTCACTCACCGAACTAACCGACAAGAAACTTTTGATGTTTTATTAATTTGTGTTTGCATAGCAAGAATAAGTATTTAAGGATTTTTTAGTTTCTTTTCACGTCATATGTGTTGTTTTTAATTTTGATAATTAAATTGTTGTTTGTGTGTCCATAATTATGGATATGAGTTTTTAACTTTTCAAATTATTGTATAATATCAACTAGCTTATATACACGTGTACTGCACGGATTAAACAAATAATCTTTATATATAGGTTAGTTAACTAAGTTAGATATCTTCTATTTATTTCAACCATAAATAAATTAACCAACTAGATATCATCTAATCATGCAAAAAGAGACCACGAAATAGGAAAAAAAAAAAAAAAAAAAGGCATACTACAAAAGCTTACTACGTATGAGAAAACAATTGGTAAATGATTTGATAACAAAAAGCAAAAGTATCAAAATAAATTATAAACCCAAGAGACCCTTAAATTATTTTGAAATCTCTATCAGATGAATCAAATCTTTAATCTATATCACCTTAAATCAAGAATCATACAAAAGCATACCATAAAAAAATCATAAAAAAAATCATTAAAAATGACAAAGAAAACTAAAATTGTTATTATATCTATCATCACGTACAAGTAAAAAGAGAAGGCCATACATAGCAAAAAAAATATCATTGAAAGTAACGAAAACCTCAATATATTTATTGCATCTACCCAAAAACTTATTACAATAAATGTTTGAATATGCTATGATCAATATCATCAGGGGAAGAATGGATACTTGTATATTAAATCGGTATTTGACCTTCTTCGAATTCCTCAATGGTTACCTGATTTTGAATAGCAAAATTAACAAATTAACATAATCTATAAAAATAAATATTTTCCAGATGCCACTACAAGAAAAATGGTTTTTTGCGACCACTTTTTTTGCGGCGACACGTGTTTCGTCGCAAAAGAGTCACAAAACGATAAAAAGAAATAATTTTTTTGACTTTAAAGTCAACAACGTCGCAAAAAAGTTTAAATTAATTTTTTTTTTTTAATATCACGAAAACCTTTTTTAAGGGCGGGAAAAATCCCGCTTAATCATTTGCGGCGACTTTTCGTCGCAATAAACAATTAAATTTTATAATATATAAATAATTAATTAGTTTCGTCGCAATTGCTTTATACCGGCGACATATCGCCGCAAAAAAGAACCCACATATAGTCGGGATTAGTTCAGATTTTCACCATTTACAAAACACCACACCACAACCCCACTGCGCACCCCACCCTCACCCCCACTGCGCACCCCACCCTCACCCCCACAGCGCACCCCACCCTCACCCCAACTGCGGCATTGCGCACCCCACAGTCGGCTCCCTCCACCGTCGGCCCCATCGCACCCCACACTACACCACACCCCCACCTCGGTCGCTACTCCCCCTCGCAAGGCTCCACGGTCGTTGCTCCACCTCCGTCGCTACTTCACATACCACCGCCGTTGTTCCACCTCCGTTGCCGCCTCCTTCGCACCATAGCCACCACCACCACTTCTGATTTCAAGTAATAACCTCAATTTTACCTAATTTTATGTTACTTTGTAGTTAATATTTTGAAATTAGGGATTTTGAGTCCATTTTGCCTAATTTGTAGTTTATAAGGTTATGAACATGGATGTTTAAGTTAGTTGAGATGAAGTATTATGTATGTATGTATGTATTTAAGAATATATGTATTTAGTGTGTTAATTTTGTGTTAATTTGTAGTTATTTGGGGTTTTGAAGTTTATATTATTATGAAAACATGGATGTTTAACTTAGTTGAGAGAATATAAGAATGTATGTATTTGGTATGTTAATTTTGTGTTAATATGTGGTTCTTGTTTGAAATTAGGTTTAGCAAGTTTTATGTTTATGAAAAAATATGAAATAACATGTGTGTATGTTTGTATTTAAGAATGTATGTATGTGGTTATGAAATTAAGGTTAGAAAGTTTATATGGTTATGAAAACGTGGATGTTTAACTTAGTTGAGATTGTTTGAAATAACATGTGTGTATGTATGAATATAAGAATGTATGTATTTGTTATGTTAATTTTGTGTTAATATGTGGTTCTTGTTTGGAATTAGGGTTAGCAAGTTTATATGGTTATGAAAACTTAGATGTTTAACTTAGTTGAGATTGTTTGAAATTAGGGTTAGGAAGTTTATATGGTTATGAAAACATAGATGTTTAACTTAGTTAAGATTGTTTGAAATAATGTGTTTATAACTTGTTTTATGTGTTTGTAAGTTACTTTAATATTATTATATAACTATATAATATGTTTACAGCGGGAAGAAGCTTCTGATGAATCTGGGAGTGCCATATTAGCATATTATCGCTTCTATACCGATTCAAGCGGTAATTTCTATCAACCTGAACCCGCTGCATACTATGTAAGTAATGTACACGTCTTACAATTTTATAAAAATAAAGTAATATATAACATCACCATATATATAACATTGTTTATTTTTTTTGTAAACTATAAAGGAGCAAATGGTCGCGCTTCAACAACAACACCCAGAAATATCAGAGAAACAGATCATGCGCCAGGTCTTGGGGGAGCGGCCCGGGTAGGAACGTGGCATCGGTCCAATACCGAGCGTGCCTTCACAACCCCCACCTCATAGAACAGATCAGCGGATGTTCTCACAATCTGAGGTTGAGGAGATGATAGCAGCGAGACTGGCCAGTGAGCAAGAACAATGGCAGTCACAGATGATGGCTAATATGATGGTACAAATGCAAAGTCAAATTCAAAGCCAAGTCCAGAGCGCGTTGAGGAGAAGTGGTCATTCTCAACAAAATGATGAAGATGAAGAAGATGATGAAGGTGAGTCGTCATAGGATGTTCAGTTTGATGGTTGTTATGAATATTTTCAAACATTTGTTTGTATGACTTTTAACTTATTAAATTTGGACATATTTTGTTTATATGCTATGTTTTGCGAATGGTTTGATGGTTTTGATAGTGTTTAGTGTTGAACAGCAGGTTTGGTACCCAGAAAAATCTAGGTGGATTGCTGCAAATGCAGCAAAATTATTAAAAAAAAAGGTTATTTTTTGCGGCGATTTTTCGTCCCAAAAAACATTGCACCATATTTAAATTTTTGGTCGCAAAAAGTTTTTGGTCAAAAACTTTGCGGCGATATATCACCGCAAAAAAGAATTGAATCGCCGCAAAAAAAAGAAAAATTATCGTCGCAAAAGATATTCTCCAGAATTTCACTTTTTTTATACTAAGTGGAGCCCACAAAAGAAATCGTCGCAAATTTCGTCGCAAATAACATTTTGCGACCATTTTTTTACGGCGAATTTTTTACGACCAAAATTTCGTCGCAAATAACATATTGCGACGAAAAGGAAGCTTTTTATGACGATATTTATCGCCGCAAAAAAAGCAATTTTCTTGTAGTGTGCATGAACCAGAAGGGACGTAGATGCAAGAATTGAAAAGATCATGATTAAAGAAATTAAAATTGTTTATATACTTTAGAGATTATGGATGAGATCACAAACGGGTCTGCATAGTTTGGTCTTGTATTATAAATTTTATTTATTAAAACAATTACTGATTATATTCTTTCATTATCATTTAAAAAGGAAAAATCATTCAGATGTTATATAAATAAGTACATGCTATGATAAAATTGATGTAGCCTTAAAAATGAATGTATAGAAATAGGCATGTGAACAGTAGCGAAGAATATAAAAACCAATGTTTTCAGAACCGGATCGGACGTCGAACCGGACGTCTTACTGGTTTGGTGGTCGGACCGGTCGGACCGGTCGGACCGGATGGACCGGATTTAACTATATTTTAATTATATTTATATATGTAATTAAATATAAGTAATTTATATATGATTTATACATATATTTTATAGTTATATATAAAACTTAACTATATTTGTATATCCTACGTACTAATTTATGGTTTAACACCCCGTTTTTACCCACTAAAATCAAAAATAAAAAATAAAAAATCAGAACAACCGGTCGGAACCGGTCCGGTTCTCCGGTCCAACCGCCGGTTCGGTTCGGACCGGCCGGTTCAAATGGCCAAAAAACGAATCACCCCTGACTGGACCGGACCAGCCACCGATTCGCGGTCGAACCGGTCGGACCGGCCGGTCCGATCCGGTCCTAACAACAATGATAAAAACACACACATATAACATAATACAAATAAATAAGAAAATGATTAAAATTTAAAATAAAATAAACTAGGAAATGAACCCGCGCGTTGCCGCGGGGTTCTTTTTTGAATGTTTAACAGACGCAAGTGTTAAGTAATCTTATAAATTGACACAATAAAATTGTTATTATTAAAGTTACATTTAGTTTTAAATTTTTATTTACCAGAAGTCATCAAAGATCATCAGTTAAAGGTGGAAAAGAATTACCTCGTTCTGCCGCATTTACGACCACTTGCTTCCCATGGGCATATGACACAAGTGCTCCATTTTCCTAAGAAAATCATAAAACAAACAATATCAAGTTTATACATTCTCCCTTTTCCATACATTTTCCAGTTAATCGTTGGAACTAAGCGTAATGACAATTAGCATATCATATAAATGATGTGAAATAACATAAAAACAAATTAAACCTTTAACCATAAATCATAATCCAAAGTTGTATACAACAGCAATAAGTATTTGTGGAGCACACTGGAAGATTTCAAATATAATAGCATGATATGATTCTTTAAGCTCACTTTTAACACAATGTCCAAAATACAGCGGTTGAGAAAATGACAAACTAACAGTTCAAGTGCCTTACTGCAATTTTCAATAACAATAATAGAAACAGCCAGCTGAAAGAAGCCAACAATAACAGAAACAACCAGCTGAAAAGAAGCTGAAAATGTGTCCTGAAGGGGGGAACAAATAAGTTAACACATGAATAGGATTATAGGAAGAAAAAAAATTATAATTCTTAACAGAATAAGTAATACAGATAGTATGAGTAAAAGAAAACCATTGGCCATAATTGTAAGGATAACTTTTACAGAAAATAAAACAACAAACGAATAAAGCATGTGTAACATAAAATTGCCTTGTTGTCCTTTAGAAGACAGGTCAGAATCACTTCTAAAAGTGCTTGAGAACCTTTCTCCCGCTCTCCTTGATTGATATCCTTGACTTCTTACAGAAACTCCCCCAAACTTGCAAACTGCAAACATTTTTCGTTAAATGAAAGATGTTTTACGGATATCCACATCTCATTATGTAATATTACATGTAGATATAACCAAAAGTTGTAGTAAAACTGTAAAGCTAACCTTCCAACATCAAGAAAGTGCATAAGCATGAAATGCTCATCCAAGTTGTTCTAAAAGGAAATTGCATTTCATATAAAAGAATAAGAATAAAGTTATAAAAACGAACCACAAGATAAAAACCAACAGATTTTATCCAAAATATGTTGTTCGGTACACAAAGACTAATGTAAAAAAACTAAAGAGAGGTCCCGGTGTATAATGTTCGGTCTCAGGTGTTGAACGCTTTAAAAGCATAAAACAGCTCTGAATATTTATTTTTAAAAAGGTGACCTCCGTCCACTATCTACACAGTAAAATATTCAACAAAAATGCATGTAAATGATCTAAAATTGTAAGAAACGGTCAAAAATAACGTATGTATTGCCTTCAACGACTCATTGTCAATGTTAATCATTTTATAAATTGTCAATCAACGCGTCAAATTTATAAAAGGATTAAACTAAGAAGCACTACTTTTATTCTTATCCAAAAGGCAAAAAAACACAGCAGAAGTAAACTCACCCCAAGTATATTTTGTTTATCTTGGTTGGTCTTTTGTAGCATCAGTTTAGCAACTTCCGAAGGTAACTGCTCACCGTCAAATATGTTTCTTCATTCCACAGCAGAAACTGATTAAGCTTTGGTTGGATCTAAAACTCTCTTCTGGACAGGGAAAGGAAAACCAATAATGATCGATAAATTTCATGATGGTGCAAGTACAACTCCTCTATATTTAGTCTTGCACGTATAAGATCCTACGCCCAACAAAAAGAATACATTAACTGCAATTAGGACCCGATTAGAACCGATTGAAATACCCATGCTTTACCCAAACTGTGTACCTTATAACAGGTGAGGTTTCGGGTCCTGTGTTAATCATACACAGCTTGTTCACAGATTACCTCACTATTACTGTTGTTTTGCAACCATTACCCAAATACCAACCACATGCAGCCCCAACCATCACCACAACCGAAGCCACTGCTACCCGACAGCACCATCACAACGACCAATATCAACAACAGCCATGATTACAGCCAACAACCATCGCCAAAACCATCGACCTCGAGCATCCCACGTCTGCAGCCACAGCCGACACCGACCACCACTAGCCGAGAGTTGTGGTGGTCTCTGACCACGAACCACAATCCACCACAATCAACACCACTGCCGACTTCCAGCTCCAGAACCACCACCGCCATCCTCATCATCGCCATCGTGACCACCCATGACCAACCTCTGTAACCGCGACCGCCTCAACCACTGCCGACATCACCACCATCGTCGGGTCTCGAACGACCCTTGTAGTCGTCTGAGTCGACCATCACTGCTGTCGGGCCAACACCAACGGAACCACCATCTCCCGAACCGACCGGCGACCGACTCTTTGACCTTTGATTCTCGTGGCTTTGTTGCGTTTAGGAGAAATTAAAGCCACTATCACGACTGGGGCGTCAAGGGGAGCCGGGGCTGTCGTCAAATCACCGGCACTTGCCGGAATCGACCACCGGTGGCCGGTGGTTTGGCCGGATCGAAGGGAACAGGGGGGAGAAAGGGGAGGTCGCGGCGCCTCTTTCTCTCTTCTCTAAATTCTTTTTGTTTTAAAAACCCTAAAATGAAATGTGCACCGACAAAGGTCTTTAATATATATATATAATAAATAGATTAATTTTAAAGTAAATTACCGTTTTCCTTACCGATGTTTGGTCAAATTTGTCATTTTCATACACAAAAGTTTTTTTTCCATATGGATCCACAAGGTTTTAAAGAATTGTAATTTTTATTCAAAAAAAAAGTTAACTCCGTTGATTTAAAATGTAAAACCATTACAAGTCTATACTTGTTATATTTTATTTAATTTGTTATTTATTTTATTTTATGGTTTAAGTCTCTTATTCAGCTTATATTATTATCGTATGTTAGAGTTAACATATTGTTACAAAACTAATTAGTATTAACAAGAACAGTTGAATGACTTAACTTTTAAGTAAACATAAGCGTTGAACATAATTAGTTTAACAAATATTTTTAAAAATGAAAAGATTTGTTATAACATTGGATATTAAATATAAATATATTAATAGAAAATCATGTGTTACTTTTCTTTAAAGCAGGATGATAGTATAATAGAAATATTTTTTTATCATATTAAAGATTAAATCTTGTATGTTATCTTAAATTATTATAAAATTAAAATCTTGTCTTAAAAAGATGTTTTATATTAGTAATAAATAGTATATGATATAGATATAGATTATTATTATCATCATTATCATAAAAGTATTAAGTAATTATATAGTTAATTATTCAAATATAATAATACTTATTTATAAATTCCATTATTATTATTATTGTTGTTGTTGCTGCTGCTGTTGTTGTCATAAAAGTATTTGGTTAAGTATTCAAATTAGGTAATACTTATTTATAAATTTATATGTTAATTTAAAATATTAGAAATTATATTATATTTAATGTAGTGAATTAAATAATCTTAAAATATTAAATAATATATTAATCAATGTATTAATTACTAGAAGTTTATTAATACGGGGTCAAATAAGAATGATCACATTGAACACTTGTAGGTTTAAAAGTTGTATTAGGTACCTTAATTTTTTTATAAAATTACATCTGTATCGTAAGGTTTTGCTTTATATAGCAGTACAGTGGACACTCGCGCTTCACCACGGTTTGATTTTATATGTATATGTGAACGTCGCAATGATAGTTTTTGGGATTATTATGATTTTAGTGATTTCAATAATATAAGCGCTCAGATTTTCATAGAAATCATGCTTTAATAATTCGTTATTATATCGTCATGATACTATTTTTAAACATATGATATTTAGTAACTCGTGGATATCAATTAAAACAAATACGTTAAAAGTATTTGAATAAAAACTATCATAAAATGCTGAACATTGTATCATGATTAATGATATGTTATTATGAGATTGTTACAGATACAATAAAATGATAAAACACTGTATTAAATTTTAATACAATTGCTGTTGTTGTTGTTAATCTTTTATAAAAATAATCATTACTATTAATATTATTATATTTTTTATTATTATATTTTTAGATATATTAAATATATGATAATAAATACTAAAGTTATCGACTATCTAAATTACCCTTAGAAAATATAACTATTAGTTATTATAAATATTAGTTGTATACTTAATTATTTAAATAGTATTTAATAAATTTAAATGTTATTTTCAAGTATTAAAAATAATATAATACTAAATGTATTGAATTAATAATCTCATATTATTAAATAATATATTAATAATGTGTATTAAGTAGTGTATTAATTAAAAGAGTTTATTAAATAGAGGTAAAAATAAAACTATTGTATAGTACACTTGTACTATTTACTTTAAATATTGTATTAGGCGTCTTATAATTTAAATAAAATTACTATATTGTTCTCCAAAAATGTATTATATAGTAGTATAGAAAAAAGGTATTTTGCATATAAAGATAAATTTCTACTTTATGTTAATGTATTGATATTAAAATTTTATTTATGTGTAATTTGTCCATTTACGAAACCTAGATCGAACATTTCATTTTCAAACTCTCGTCATTGTATGTTTCATAGGTGGGGAGAAGAATTTTCCTCTTTTTGTGTGGCGGTCGAGAACCCACAGTAAAAGGGTTGTATAACAGAAATCATCGTTTCTAGTCACCATCTCCCATATACCGTAATTTAGTTCCACTTGATTATGGCTATGTAAATGATTGATTTTGTTTTGTACTTTAAAGGATAACTTTATTAATTTACATGTTTAACAATTTAAACTAACAGGGTTAATTAGTGTGACACTCATCACTTTCAGGTCTGTTAATTAACTTAAAAGTTCATTAACTCTCCTCACGCATTTATTATTTTTCGTTTTAATCGAATTTTTCGTAAACTCATTTTGTGTTAACCCTAAAGATAATAATAATAATAATAATAATAATAATATTAGTAATAATAATAATAATAATTTATAAAATTTATTAAATATTGGTTTAATAAGTCCAGGGGGCATTTGTCATTTTAGAAACTTTAAAAGAAAGTTTCAAACATGAAATAATAAACATAGTAAACCACAGGGACCATTTGTGTAATTTGTGAAAACCCAAACCATCCACCCACTGTTCCCCTTCGACTTTTCCGGCCACTGTTCCGGCGAACGTCCGGCGGTACTCCGGCGATTCCAAAACACCAAAAATACTTGATTTCAAATCACAAAAACCATACTAAACCGTTCGTGAGATAGATTCGAACCAATTCACACCCTTTAATCGATTAATCAATTGTTTTACAGCTCCTATATCCACTCCCGATTCCCACTCTCGGATACAACTCACAAAATCCACTCAAAACACTATAACAATCAAAAGTAATGCTACCTAATCAATCATACACTTATCTTCAATCGAATACAACACACAATACCCCACTGAAATTGAAAATTGGAGTTGATTACAACCAAACCCACTTCGGCTGCTTTACAATTCATAAATCGCACCACACTTCGCAATAATGCAATTAAATTAATCCAAACGATCGATTATAAGATTACAATCGAACTCAACTTTGAATTGCATCTGAAACACTCGGAATCATACTGTTCGATCCCCATTTCTCTGTCGACCTGCAACCCATTCGAAATCCCACTCAGACATGTTCTAAACCCAAATTAACAGAGGGCTTTTGCTTGTCAACAACTTTATAATGATCCTGCAAAGTTAATTCGAAAATAATCAGTGGTTGTTCATCGTTTGAATTCTCCCCAAGCCGCGACCTGTTCTTCAATTGTTCTTGACGATTTGAACACCAAATCAGGTAATTAAGAACACCTTTATGCTCGATTTCTCATGGGGATCAAAAGCCCTATGATTAATTGCATTAACATTAACGATTGGTGCTTCAATTTGATCCACAATCGATTCTAGGGTTTATGTATTTGGGGAAACTGGGTTAAAACAGTTTAAAAACATATGGAACTGAATATACCGCGGCTGAATGCCTTGGTTCACCGGTTCAGTACATGCATGCAAGTCCTTGAGGTCCCGGGTTCGACCCCGGGCAACCTCATTTATTTTTTAAAGCTTTTCCGGCCTTTTAAAAATTATATAAAAATTCCTAAAGTTCATAAAAATAACTTTTATAAACTTCCTTTATTTTAGAAGTTATCAGACGATTTTCTGGAAATTTATTTCTTGTAACATTTTAATAAATTTATATATAATATTATTAACAAATGATATAATTAGTTTATTTATGTAAAAATACTACTAAACAGTTGAAATCATGAAATTATTATTATTACTTGTATTTTTAATATATATATATGTGGGAATATAATACTAGGTATTATATAACGTATATAATGCGGATATATAGATAACCGACACCGTAACCGAGTCGTGAAACGCGAAATCATACGATCACATTATTGGTACTTAATATTAATTGAATATTAAATGAAACACAGGTTAACCGAAACCTTAACTGTTGCTCGAGCATTATTTCTCTGCTGTGCAATCAAGGTGAACGGCCCCATTTTACTTTCTTTCCTTTTTGTGGGAGAAACATGCAAACACTATTTTTGTTATGGTTGCCAGTATTATTGATATCGCCTGTTATGTTAGTGGAAAACGTATTTGAAAGTCCTTACAGTATCAAACCGTTAGTAACGTGATTAGCGAGGTAATTTTGAGTAGTACTACTGGGTGTGACAAACCCCGCCCGGGCTAGTCGCGCTAGCTTGATTGGAGGTCGAACGGGTGCTGAATTGACCTAACGATTGCCACGGTCGGTTAAGACGTGCTGGAAAGGCACTAAACACACACAGTCAGCTTCGGTTTGAAACACTAACTAACTTGTTTATAGGCTCGCTACCTATCGATATGCTTTATATACTAAACCATGTGAAACGCTTTTCTGACATATTTCTGGTTGATTAAATCATGTGAAACGCTTTTCTGACACATCTCTGGTTGATTAAACCATGTGAAACGCTTTTCTGACACATTTCTTGTTGATTAAACCTGTGGACTCACTAACTTTATGTTGACACATGGCATACATGGCATGTTTTCTCAGGTCACAGAAACGCACAGGGTTAAGCCAGGATGCATTCATGGCATACATCACAACTCAACTGATCTATTTTGTTGAACGTTATTGATTCTTATGGTTGAAACGCATGTTGAAACGATTCACTGTTGATTTCTACTTTTGAAACGCTTCCGCAAATCTGAAACACTCATGATTGATTTAAAAGTCTAATTACTTAATGTGATGTTTTGTAATTACTGTGTCTGGTGTAACTGGTGCTATTTGAGATCCTGGTATGTCACACGCCTGACGGTAAAACCCCGTTAGCGGATTTTGAGGGTGTGACAATTAGTTTGGAAGAAACTGATAATTTTTTAAAATCTTGGAGAGCTAGATGCAAAAAAAATTCTTTTTTAATAAATTGATAAATGTGACCATATTTAAATAAATACGTTTAAGTGATGTATATTATTTAAGTATGAGAGGGAAGCATGAAAAAGAATTTCGAGCTCACATGGCGCCAGTTGTAACAATTTACTTATTTATTAAGTATATATGCAAAAAAATGAAGATGATATATATATATATGTATGTATGCATATGCACATCCATATGCACATGCATATGCACATGCATATGCACATGCATATGCATGCATATGCACATGCATATGCACATGCATATGCACATGCAAATGCACATGGACATGCATCTGCATATGCATATGCACCTGCATATGTATATGTATATGTATGTGCATGTGTATGTGTATGTGTATGTGTATGTGTATATGTATATGCATGTGTATGTGTATATGCATGTGTTTATGACTCAAAGTATTTATGACTCAAAATAATATGATTAAACAATTTAGTTGATATAATAAAATTTTAAAATCTAATGATTTAATATATAAAAAGTAAAATGTATTATTAATTTAGTTTCTTAAAATTTAAAATAAAAAATTGACTAAAATAATATATTATTTAGGCGGGGAAATTTTACAATGAGTAACAGAGAGTGCTACGTGACATCAATAGTTACTTCTTTATTATAAATATATGTAAATATAGATTATTAGTCGACACCTTTTATTAACGTTAAAAGGACACACATATAAATTAAAGTCTCAGGAACCCACTGTTTGTACTAAATTTATTATATTATTAACACAACTTAAACACTATTAAATAATCAAATAGGTAAACTAACTCAATCCTAGTCTAACAAAGCTTAACCAAACAATTTAAAAAAACTACCATAACTATTATCTCTTCTATTTAATTAAATTAAATCATGCATTCATTCTCCTTTTAATATTGGTATGGACCGATTACCTCATCAAAGCAATATTGCATCATTCTCTTGAGTCAAGTTAGCCATTTTTTCCTTTGTTGTAGGCATGCATTCAAACGCAATATGGCCTAACACTCCACATCGTTAATATCGAATCCTTGACTTGTCTTCTCATAACTCATAACATCGCTTCTCTTTGATCATTACTTGAACCAGAATGGTCCTTGCAACCTCTTCTGCTAGGCCTCTACCACATCCTTTGTTGGTTCAGGCCCCACAAACACACACTAAAAACACACACAAGCTCACGTATATATGTGTATATGAATGTGATATTGCAGAAAAGAAAACTTCACATATATTCCATAAACAAAACATGCCATTTATAGGCAATCACATGCACCCACTACTCTTACAATTACGTAAACAAACTAACTCCAGTCTTTCACTTTCACATGTTTCCACGATTTCACCTATTTACTGGGTCAAACTATTGACTAAATCACATTAATGAGTAGACAATTGATGACCCACTCAAATGACCCGTGAACACGTTGACCCGTGACCCGTTAACAAACCGATTAACCCAACATTCACCCCCTTAATCGGTTTGTTTACACTACTCGTTCACAGCAGTCGAATGATCGCCATCTTCTCCATCTTGACTTTTCCCGAACACCCGATTTTCACCTCGGTCACGTCCAAAGTCTTGCCGGTTCAACCCGAATCATAGTCACCACACTTGTAACATCTCACATGGCATCCTGTTGAAAACCCGTTCATTAACGTCTTGACTCTTCACGGATCAACAACCTCTTCCCCGGTCACATCCAAAGTCACCCGACTTGAACTCCAACGCCATAATGTTGTCACAACCATCTTGTTTTAACAACTTGTACCTTTTCCCGATCAATTATGTTCCAAGAGACTTCTACCACCGACTAAGAAAACAAAGCCGCCGCCTTTAACGTTTTCTTTCTTCCGCCAAACGAAACCGAATCCAAAGCCACCTGCTTTGACGGATCCATAACGCCCGTTTTCACGCTCATACGCCGGTAAGACTCTTATCACGAAACAACATGATCAAAGTTCGTTGATCACCTGCGTACTACAACATCCTACAGCAGCACCCCCTGCTGTGATCACTTCTAACAGCCACAGAACGCTGATGTTCATCGCCGGACACCACCGTCGTCTCTACCGGTACTTCCCCGCGACAACGTCTGACCCGAACACCATTCCGCCAACTCCGTCTCCTGCTGTAGAACAGTCCCAAAACAGCCACCTGCTGTCCCGACACACGCCGGTTCCCTGCTGCGTTTGCCCCGCAACGAAGGGCTACCCTTCGACGATCGACTCTCAAACCGGCCTTCTCCGCCTCTCGAGCCCTAGGCTCTGATACCAAATGTTGGTTCAGGCCCCACAAACACACACTAAAAACACACACAAGCTCACGTATATATGTGTATATGAATGTGATATTGCAGAAAAGAAAACTTCACATATATTCCATAAACAAAACATGTCATTTATAGGCAATCACATGCACCCACTAATCCTACAGTTACGTAAACAAACTAACTCCAGTCTTTCACTTTCACATGTTTCCACGATTTCACCTATTTACTTGGTCAAACTATTGACTAAATCACATTAATGAGTAGACAATTGATGACCCACTCAAATGACCCGTGAACACTTTGACCCGTGACCCGTTAACAAAACCGATTAACCCAACATCCTTTACCATCTCGGTTAACCCATCAACAAATCACACCGCCTTGTTGATGATAATCGCTATTGTTTTTGGTTTACCTTGCTCATCATTATATGAGTAAACAAGAACTTACCTTGTATATCCTTGGTTGGGTCAAGAGGTTTTAACCGCATGCGCCCCTATAAGCTCTCAACCTTTAATTATGATAGCGTCATTTGTTCAATTCAAACTTCGAGCCAAAAATCTCTTGTCCAAATCCCCTTAATATTCACCTTTAAAATGCTACCCTTATGTGTGTGTTTGTTGTCATATTTGATACTTCAAAGTCAATATAGGGTGACTTTAAGATTGGGTGCTTGTTAATGTAAATACCAATGAGTTATTTTCACCACATAAGATTATAAATTTGTATACATGAATCATAAGGAAAAAATCCGCAAACCCAATAGGAAATAAGTTGAGACTAACATCGTTCTCACTATTGGTTTCAGATTTAAACTATGTGATCGAAACAAATCGGGACCGGATTCACTATTGATTTCGTATCAGATACCTAGATCCCGAACCGGTTCGACCATGCTCCTCTACACACCGGTTCGACCATGCTCCTCTACACAAGGTAGGCCATGCCAAAAACCAGGCCTCTTTCGGTTAGAATCAGGCCCAATGATTATTGGGCTGGGCTTTTACGACTGAAACTGGGCTGGGCCTAAGCAAGAGACAGTTTACAAGCCACTAGATTTCTTCATTTTCATCTTCCGGTGTATGACGCTGATTGATTTCTTGCACTCAAAATAGCCTTTGAAGCGGATGACAAACCAAAAATTAATGTTTAACTATTGGAATCAGGAAAATCCAACTGCATAATAAGAAACTATTGTCTATCTATATGATTTACTGTAAAATTTATGCATTAAAACTGTTCATGGAACGTAGGATTGCTCGCTGGGATTCGACTAATTATCCGGTTTCATAAGATGTGTTGATTTTATGGAGATGGCTTCACATTGTCAAGGTATACTTCTTCTCGAGATTAAATAAAAAATTTACAACTTAATAATAGTGTGTCTTTTGTATCTATGTAAAGAATAACATTCATCATTAATATGCACAACAATGATTACAGAAGTTTATAAGGATTGAGAGTGCTTTATGCTCTATACATAGAGTAAGGAGAGTTTATGAACTGTGCTTTATTAACAATACATATAAAAATTTTATGCAACAATGATGGCTTTTACTCCTCAATGATAGTTGATGATAGTGGTGTATCCTTCGTACAAATGTAGTCGCCAAACGAATAAGCAACTATCACTAGGAAGAGTGTAAATACGAGCAAATACCCGATCAAGTTAAACCCACTAGGCAAGAACAACACCAACAAAACGAGAGAGGTGCAAGAAGGCTCGAGAAGTAAAAAACACTCTGTAAGATTCTTAAATAGATAGGCGGTAAACTTTCTCTGTTCAAGCTTTTGAGACAAAATAAAGCCACTGACGTCGGTATAGCAGTGATATACGCCGCAACGGCCGTGTTAGCAAAACACTGTGAGTTTTGAAAACAGAGCGTGCATTGTTTTGATACTTGAGGTCTACAAGTGCTATTGTTGATGGAAACATGACCAGAAGTGTGGCGGCATATATCAGATACAGTATTCCAGGGTAAGTATGATACCTATATTAAACGTTAATAAAATAAAATAAATATTGTTAGTTAATTTTTTATCGATTCATAAGAAGCAAGTTCAAACAATCACATCTGAGAACACAAGCTGAATAAAGTGAGGTGAAAGGAGTGATAGGATACGTGCCAAGAATATATGATATATGTAACACAAGATATATGGTCATTGGTCAGAAGAAAATGCATATGATGTATAACAACATATTTAACTTTCATAATTTAAGTATAGAAAAATTATCTACTGAACATAAATTTCTATTTAAATGTGAGAATATTAATGACTTTATAACTTCTTTTACCAATATTTAAATGGAATACTTATTTTGAATACTAATTAAATTAAAGAAACAACAATTCATTAGATAAAAAATTATCAGCATGGTTTTAAATAAGAATTAATTTTTGCCTACGTACCCTAAGAATGATTTTAATCATCTCATAAACGGCTCAAACAAATTCCGGTTGAATTCATTCCAGCGGCATTGAAATCGACTCATCCTATACAATCGACGATAAATCAATCACTCTAACTAATAAAGTGAATTTTGCTGGTGCAAAACAAGCATCACAAAATCTAAAAACAATACAAAATTCAATCAGCCAACACAAAGTTTAAAACAAACAAACAAACAAACAAACAAGTTTAAAACAGACAGTATAAATTAAATCAAACAACATAAATTTTAAAATACAACATAATTTCAAAAAAGACAGCACGTTCTTAGTCTTCTTAGACAAAAATAGTTTTTAGGTTACCCTTCCTCAAAATTATTACTATACATTCAATATTTCTTAATAAGAAAATATATGTTTTCTTATGTATAATTGTTAAAATAGATATATATATTTTGTATAATCATTCTTAAAAATAGATATATTTGTATAATTAAAATAAATGAATATATAATAAATAATAAACAAGATGAGTCCCAAACAAATGTAAGCTTGAAAAGTTGTTTAGAGTTGTAGACAGAGAGTTTGGAATAAACTGAGCTCAGCTGTTTAAAATAAAATATTAGTTTACATGAACTCAAGCTTTTGTATAAATAAATTGGTTTACACCGCTAGATTTTATTGTAGGTTTTAATGATATTTCGACCTTCTAAAACACGAAGAAAAAGTTGCAAGTGAGATATAAAATTGTCAATCCAGTTAAAAGAAAAGAAACACCTAAATAAGATTACCAAAAGCCTTGGGGTCGAATTGTATCAATTTCTGTTAAATAAATATTTCCTCCTAAGTATTTCCTTAATATAGAAGGGTAAAAAAAATTATTTTTGGGGATTTGATTTAAAACTGTCAAATTTAGGAGGTTTTGTTTGTATCACTAGACCATGAACCCTAATGACAGATCAAACACAATGATTATCAAAGATGTAGATGTAAGTGCTCAATAAAACTTTTAAAAAGAAAAAACAAGAAGGCGGGCGCCTATATCAAGCAGGTGTGCGTCTGTTCTTCGCAAGCATGCATCTTCTCTCATAGCTTGACTGAGCATATAATAAAATTAAAATTTTAGTAGGTGTTGGCGTCCACAATGATGTCAAAGAGACGTCTGCTTAGAACATGTGCCAATGTTTTACTGGTTCTGCTTTGCCCGCAACTACCTAATAGGGACATTTTAAGGGAGAGTTATTTGAAGGGAAATTCTGCGGGTAAAGGGGAACACGTATATTTCTAGGACTTTTCTTATACAAAATAAGGTAATCAATGGTCCTCGGCTCATATGCTTGAAATAGAATCTCTTCATCCAACTGATATATGAAAACAACTAAGATCTAGATTCCAATAATAATAAAAGAGACATAGATTAGCACACAAAGTTATATTTGAGGATTCTAGGAAAACAGAGACCCATATAAAAATTGGGAAGACTAGGATTCACATAAAAACAAGAGTAAATTACATTTTTCATCCTTTTAAGTTTAATCAAATTTTAGTAATTGTCCTTTAACTAAGGAAATTATAAGGATTGTCCTTTACATTTAAGTTGTGTTACATGTTTCGTCCTTTACCCTAACGGACGAAAAATGTAATTTACTCTAAAAACAAAGACATCCCTCCATGAATCAAAACAAATTCAGATCTTGTGTCTATGGTCTTTTGGTCTTGTCTATGACACTAGTAATTTTCTTTTAAAAAATAACGCAGGATTAAATCCTTACAAGTGTGAAGTGCAGGATTATGTGATTTTTTAAAAGTAAAATTTGTCGATCAATGCGAGAAGTAAGATTGGGGAAAGTGAACTAGTGATCAAGACGAGAAGTAGCGTTTTTAGTAGTTCACATTTTATTTTGTTGATGTTTAATAGAATACACAAAAGAAACTCCCAGTGAAAAGTGAAACTTTTGAAAATGCGCGAGCTCGCCCAAACTTACCATTCAAGGCGAGAAGTTGGGTTGGGAACTTGTGACGAAGCATGGTCAGCTGGGTCCATGCTAATGGCTGTATGTGCAAGTCTTCCTCCTATCTCCATATTTATAATTGTGGACTCACACGGGTTATTAGAATTGAAAGCCACACACCTTTAAAAAACCAATGATCATACAGTTAAATATATATATATAGCTAAAAATAGAGAGACAGACAGACAGACAAACAAACACATAAATTTTACTGTGGATTAGTGGTGGGAGAGGGTTCGACTTCAAGTGTACTTGATACGTTGTTCAAAACCTCCATTTGAATTACGTGATGGTAGCTACAGCGGTTCGAATAATCAACGGGTACATATTATACAGGAATTGTCTTTAATGCAATACGTTATACACCAAGAGACTGAGAGAATGGGTGGCCACTTAGGAATTTATGATTTGTTTTGTTCCTAATTTTATATAAAGGAGTCACGTTCAAGTTGAACGGTTCAACTATTAATTTTGCCGTTCAAATGTACCACTGACATTCCAATGTTGTCTTAAACTATTGTCTTTTTTTGTTGCCGGTTGCACTACAACAACTTTACTCTATACCGACAACGCTATAGCGACGACAAAAGTCGTTGGTACAGAATGCTCTGTGCCGACGACATGTCCTCGGTACAGATAAAAATCAAAGATTCAACACTATGACTCTATACTGACGACATGTCGTTGGTATAGAGTTGCACCGGCTGCCACAAAAAAGACGGTATGATAAAAAAACTCTATCCTGACGACAAGTCATTTCTGTAGGAAAAAAATTATTTTATTTTATCTTTTTTAAAAACCTTTAGCTTAAGAAAGTAAAATTAAAAAAACCTGTGTTACTGGTGGCAATTAAAGTTTGTATTTTTATTAGATTTTATGAAATTTTAAACTACTTTGAAGTTGTATGAATTATTTGTGTGTTAAACTTGAATGTGATTTGTACTGATTATATGTTTGTCAAATTTGCATCAGTTATCTGTTTGTTAAATTTTATATAAAAAAAAGCAAGTTCCTAAAAAAAACTAAAAGAAATATAGTCTATAGCGACGACATGTCGTCGCTATAGACTGTTATCTGCTTTTTTTTTAAAATATATATATATTATCTATAGGGACGACATGTCGTCGATATAGATAATATATATATATATTTTTTTATTTTTTTAATCGTAATTTCAGAAACCACGAGACTTATAGGGTCGACATGTCGTTCCTATTGCTTATTTTATGCAGACGACGTCTATCCCGATGACATTTTAACTTATAACTACTAATTTTTGGGGACAAAATCTATAGCGACGACATGTCGTTGCTATAGATCAAAATGGTCTGTAGCGACGACATGTCGTCCCTATAAGGTCTTATTTTTTCGTTGCTATAGACCCACTTTCTTGTAGTGATATATATCCATAAACATCTTTGTATGTTTCAATTTACATATTCGAATCATCTTGTTTTAATCATATATGTTGCCTTACCGTCGGTTTAACAAGTCGATATGAAACGTTCAAGACTCGTTTTAAAACCATGTGATTTTATAATTCTATAAACAACTAAATATATGATTATAAGTTTTTTGCACTTTTTGCATCTACTTACTATTAACTATTACAGGTTATTTAAGATTTAAAGTTTGTTTAAAGTCGTGTTAATAATAGCGTTAAAAGTATCGTTTCACTCTGGTACTGTGCTTCATATATTTTATCTTTTTAAACGTGTTATTTAATTGATTAAACTTTATTATGTTAACTATGTTGTATATAACCCATTTATGAAACATACACATGCTAGTGTTTTAATGAAAGACATGTTTAGTTAAATGAATAGAACTATGGTGAGATATGTGCGATGAAAGCACTAAGCACAACATCCACGTCTTGAACACGTATAAGCATAAACTTTTGTAGTTTTCAGCTCAAATGACACATTTTGTCTGCTTACTTGCTTATTCGCATCATAGAAAACCGAATAAAACTTTCCCACAAGACATATACATATGGTTAAAACGATTGCAGTAATTGAAACAATTGAAAGTGATTTGTTCTTTTCGGAACAATCAAGGTGCAAGGCTTTAGGAAGAATGAAAGTAGGAGGAATAAGTCACTAGAAGAAGTTAAATCTTGGTCTAGAAGAATTTGAGCCGAATGCATAAAAAACTATAATTACTTAAAAGAGTATGTTATTAAATATTAGAACAAGGGATATAAAAATGAAAAAGAAATATAAATTATCTTTCTAGTTCATAGCCCATAATCAAATCAAAAGCATTTATGCATATCGGTTTTTATCAATGTTTTCTTTTAAATTTTTGTAACTTGCATTTATGTGTATACACTTATGTACTTTATTGTATAGTTAAAATTTTGGTCTAGATCGATAGAATCGGTGGATCATTGCGAATGTTTTATTGTGTGTCAGCTTGAAGATAAGGCCACATTGGGATGGATAGAGTCGCTTCAAAAGCCTCTTCTATTCATGTAGTTTGGTTGTTGTGAGAAAATGCTTAAAAGAAACAAAAAAGAGTATAAATGCTTGGAAACACGTTCACACTGTTCCTTCCTACTTCTTGTCACACTTACCTCACCTTACGGGTTTTCTTGAACACTTGAAACTATTTTACAACTTAATACTCTGTGATAATAAAATAATAATACATGGTTAAAACTTAAAATGTTTTCATTCATGTGGATGTCAAGGGCTTTCTTGATGATTGGGCTTCTTGGAATAGGATCTGACTGAGTCAGAAGCTAATCCAGTTAGAAGTTCTGACTGAATCTGCATCAGTTAGAAGTTCTGACTGAATCTGCATCAGTTAGAAGTTTTGACTAAATCTGCATCTAACTGAAACTTTGCTGTTCGATTTTGTATCTAACTGACTTTGCTGAATAATAAAAATAACCATATTGCCTTGTTGTTCTGACGAGTTTGAATTTAACTGTTGTTGTGTAATCAATAAAAATAGTCAAATTTATAAAAGTAACATAATAGCTTAAAATTCAAAATGTCATACAAAATACAAGTTAAACATAAATCAAACATAATCCAAACAAACACATCAAATTTCAAACATATTACAAGAGTTTGCATACAAATCTAACTTGAACTCTTGAAGCATCTGAAAGCAGTTGATTAGCAATTTGGTCACGCAAAGTAGCCATATATTCAACGTCTTCTGAACCTCACTCTATGCCTTGTGTGTTTTGATCCTCACTTCCTCCACCTTCACCATCAGAGGTAACCATAATGTTCTCTTCAAAGTTTATAAATAATTCATCTTGAATATTGTATTTTCTTATAAAATTATGGACTGCAAAACAAGCAATGACTACGTCTCTTTGCACTTGAAAAGGATAAAGAGCCATTTATTTTAGTATTAGGAATCTTGTCTCAATACACCATAAGCACACTCAATAACATTTCTAAGGCAAGCATGAGTATGATTAAATCTTTCTTCCTTAGATAACGGCCTTCTCCGTCGGAAATCGGCTAACCAATACCTAGTATTGCAATATGGAGTCATAATTCCACGAGTGTTGGTATATGCAGCGTCGCAAAGGTAATATTTTTCTGTAAATGCCAGTGTGACATCTATTATATAAAGAATACAAATAACATATTTAATAACAAAAGTTACAATTATATTATAAACCTGATGGAGGGAATCGAAATCCAGATGTCGGATTAAATGCAACTTCTCTCAAAACTCGTGAATCATGTGCTACGCCTTCCCATCCAACTCATATAAAGGTGAATATCATATCAAAATCAAATATTCTTAACACATTTTGATAACATTCACTTTTTTCTCTCTCCCTAAAACAAGTTTGTTGATCAGCGGGCACAACTGTATGTACAAGAGTTCCATCTAAAGCACCTATTGCTCCATGAAATATTCCTTTTAGCCTTTGAAGTCGTTCTGAGGTATTTGTAGTTTCCGTTGAAGATGTTAGGACAATAATTTCTTTAGCAAAATACATCATTGCAACCAGAACTTCGCAAAAACATTTATGAAACTACTATTTGATTGGAGTGTTGAAATCGTCGTTTAACCACTCGAAAACATTCATTATGACCTATAATATGTAAGAACATAGCCATCTTCTCTTCAATGCTTATAGTCCTTCTAGCTCACAACCAATTTCGTTGTGTAAAATGATTGCATAATAGTACAAATGCCTCGCGTGAAAGTCTTGTCATTTCTTGACATTGTGTAGAAGATCCATATAGTAATTCATGTGTATATGCATGCCCAGTTAAAACAGAATCATTATCTCTTATTCTTTCAATTCTACCCTCACGTTTTCTTTTTCGGGCCAACTTCAACCAATACCATGAAAGTATAAAAAAAGATAAAATTTTATCATCCGTATACATGTTTGACCTGTTAAAAGTCATTCAAAATATTATACTAAAGTTTTATGAAAATCATAGATTAATGATGCAAATGTCATACGCAAAGTCATACGCAAAGTCATACAACAGTCAGTCAAAAGTCATACAAAAGTGATACTAAATATTATATAAAAGCTATGCAACTATCATACAAAACACAAAAGTCAACCGAATAATCCAAACTTTCTCCCAGCATTTCTCACCCACGACTCGCAACTCATCAGCTTAAGACGTAACCAAAATTTTCTAATATCAACACTTTCACCGAATAGCAAAATAGTTGTGTTATATCTCGGATCTTCTTCGCCCCATTCCATTTTTCCAACTTATCCATGCATGCGTTCATTTCATTGTCAATAGTATTTTTTTCCACCAACATCTTTGCAACATTGATAATTTCATTCCCAGCTTCTCTTATGGCGTCATCTATTATTTTCCTACGAACTTCTTTGCTAGTTTTAGTACCTGTCTTTCGTTTTGACTGGCCAGAGGATTCTTCACTTATAGGTGGGGGCTCTGTTTCCATCTGAGTGTATTGAACTTCATCAAAATCATGTTTAGAGAATCCTTCAGCCGGATGAGAAAGTATAGAAGTTCGCCCCTAACTATGAATGCCGGTCGCGGTCACCCCCTCAAACAGTTTGGTACAAAGATCAGGGTAAGAAAGGGGTGCATTTCTCAACTTTTCCAAAAATTTGTTTAATTGTTTGAAAATTTTACAGATATAATCAAACTACTAAACAGAAAATAATCTTATTAATAAGGTTTTCATATTAAAAAATATCTTTGCCTCCGCTTTCCATTCTTCATCACTCATATTGAAAGTGTTAGTTATAGGATCATAAATATTCCCCTTTTTATTTTTCAGTTTCATCCAAGCCTCGTACTTTGACTTCAGGTAGTCATATCGATTTCTCATTTGTTTATGGTTAACAATGAAATTATGATCATTTTTAAGTTTTTCCGCAACAACTTTCCATGAGCTTCCTTTTAGGCTACTACCTTCCCGACCGTTGTTTATTATTTCATGTATACATGCCTCGAGAAATGTATTGTCGACACAATCCAACTTCCAAATAACTCTAGCTTTTTTTTCTGTCATGCCTAAATCAAGAACTAATATCAAAACTAATTTCAAGAAATCATATAAGCAATATTATATATGATTTCAAGAACCCATATAACCAATATCAAATATGATTTCAAGAACAAACATAACTAGAACACATTATCAAAGCTGATTTCAAGAACATCATATCAAATTTGACTTCAAGAACACATTATCAAATCCAATTTCTAGAACCCATACAACATCAACTCTGATTTTAAGAACACCAATCAAATCTGATTTTAAGAACACATTATCAAATCTCATTTCTAGAACTCATACAACATCAACTCTCATTTCAAGAACACCATATCAAATCTAAGTTCAAGAACAAGTTTAACAACTAGAACAAAATTTATATAATCAAGAACACCATATCAAATTTATCTTCAACAACACATTATCAAATCCCATTTCAAAAACACCATATGAAATCTATTTTCAAGAACAAGTTTAACAACTAGAACAAAATTTATATAAGCATACAACTATGAAATCCAATAAAAATTTATCAGATCCTAATACTCGTTTATTTACTCCAATCATTTCACCAGATCCCCTTTCTACTCCTCATATAACCCTAAAAACCTCGTCTAACATTTCATAATCATCTATCACGGTATCACCAATAACATCCTACAATATACGAACCCTAAGCTGGTCTGACCTAAAAAAACCTCAATTTGAACCAAAAACAGTCATAAAGCTTCGAGATCCAGATAAGCATTCAAATAACAAATAATTTTAAAAAACAATAACTGATCGGAGAAACCTGTGTAGCTTTTCGACGATGGGCATGCCGAGGATGGGAGAGGGTCGCCGGAGGGAGAGCTGCTCACGGAGGTCCGCCGACGATGGGGGTGCCGAGGATTGGAGAAGGTCGCCGGAGGAGAAATGCTCTCGAGGACCGCCGACGATGGGGATGTCAGGATGGCAGAGGGTCGCCGCCGAAAGGGAGAGGGTCGCCGATGATAGGGAGGACCGCGGGAGGAAGAGGGTCGCGAACGATGAGGGTGCGGAGGTTCGCCGACGATAGGGGTGCTCGTCGCCCCTTTTCTTCTCCGGGCCAGCGGTCCTTTTTGGTTGCTATCAGTTGTGGTCAGCTTTTATCAATTCTAGGTTTAGGTCAGCCCCTCAGACCCGGTCAGACGTGATTTCACCAACAACAAACAGGCTGACCGGCTGATCGAGTCAGCGGGTCAGCCGGGTCAGACGAAAACAAACAGCCCCTTAATCTTATCTAGAGCTGGCATAACAGGTTGACACGACACGTTAAGACACGAACACGATAAGACACGAACACGATAAGACACGAACACGATAAGACACGATGACCTGAAGTTTTTGACACGAACATGACACGATAGCTTATCGTGTCAATTTTTTCGAACACGAACACGAACCTGTTTAGTAATAGGTTACACGAAATGATATGTTTAGAAACCTGTTTAAGAACACGTGTAACGTCATATATTTAAGAACTTGTTTAATGCGATGTTCTTTTCTTGGTCAATTTTGATATAATCAAAATCCATCTACAGTGTGTAATCCAACCAAAATAAAATCAAATATCTAATGAGTCCATGAAATCAAATATAAACACTTAATTTTAGTGGTAACTAGTAATAGACTTGAATAAAGCTTGCTGGTATGAAACATTAAAACTAACATGAGATCTTGAACATAAGAATGTAGTATTAATGTGTAGCAACAATTGAAAACAAAAAGTTTGAATCTTACATGATGGATTTGAGATGCTGATGATGAATTCAAAATACAAATAGTAAAATGTTCATGTTAGATAATGGATTTGACTCGAATGATGACGACGGTTAGTTGGTTGTTGTGTGGCTGTGGGCTGATGACAACGATGATGGCCGGGCGACGATGATGGTCGGGTGACCATGATGGCAAAGATCGATGGTCGATGAGATGATAAAGAGGGAGATCGATGGTATACCGGTTTGCAGACGAAAAAATTGTAACACCCGACCTTTCATACCACCAATATTGTCTGCTATGCCCATGAGGAGCTCACGGATTTGCTTTTGGTTGCCCAGGTGAAAACTTCCCAGGGAGGTCACCCATCCCTGGATCGCTACCACCTGAGCATGCTTAACTGTAGAGTTCTCCTCTCATCCACAGCCAATACGCCCAAAACGCATTGGTGATATTAGAGACCAGACATTCCTTATGAACCAGGAATCTCTCCTATCCACGGCCGATGTGGGACATAGCTTACCAAGGATGGTTACTTCTCGGATTTATGTGGGACATACCTCACCAAGGATGGTGACTTCTCGGACTTATCGAGGACGATAAGTCCAAAGGGGGGGGGATGATTGTGACAGGAGAGATTCCTGGTTCACAAGGAATGTCTGGTCTCTAATATCACCAACGTGTTTTGGGCGTATTGGCTGTGGATGAGAGGAGAACTCCACAGTTAAGCGTATTCAGGTGGCAGCAATCCAGGGATGGGTGACCTCCCTAGGAAGTTTTCACCTGGGCAACCAAAAGCAAATTCGTGAGCTCCTCATGGGCATAGCGGACAATATTGGTGGTATGAGAGGTCGGGTGTTACAGAATGGTATCAGAGCCACTCCTGTGCCGTTCGGGATGTGGGACATACCTCACCAAGGATGGTGACTTCTCGGTCTTATCGAGGACGATGAGTCCAGAGGGGGGGGTGATTGTGACACCCTACATAAATCCCACATGAGAGATTCCTGGTTCATAAGGAATGTCTGGTCTCTAATATCACCAACGCGTTTTGGGCGTATTGGCTGTGGATGAGAGGAGAACTCCACAGTTAAGCGTGCTCAGGTGGCAGTAATCCAGGGATGGGTGACCTCCTTAGGAAGTTTTCACCTGGGCAACCAAAAGCAAATCCGTGAGCTCCTCATGGGCATAGCGGACAATATTGATGGTATGAGAGATCGGGTGTTACAAAAATGTTAGCGTCGATGAACAAAAGATAAGGGTATCCTAGGGTTTAGTTTCAAACAATATCTATATTTATGTATATTTATAAATAAAAAATTATAACTACGTTAACAGGTATTAAACCTGCTTAGACACGAATTTTATCGTATCTTAACGTGTTGATATGTTTAAAACATGAAACATGTTAAGCTTAAACATGAAACCTGTTAATTTCGTGTCATGTTGTGTCGTGTTAACACGTTCCTGTCAGAAATTGCCAGCTCTAATCTTAACAATAGGTTAAGGTTTTTGAGATAGGGTCGTTAAAAATTTATGACTCGTGACTCGTTCGAAATCGACTCATTTATAAATGAGTTGAGCTAAACTTTGTTTGTAAACGAGCCAAGACGAGTCATGGTCAGCTCCGCTCGAGGCTCACTCATTATTTCATCCGGAGGTTTCCCGTTGGCTCATTTAAATTAAAGTCTAAGTTATAATTTTATATTAGTTATAAATTAAAATTATGACATATTATTTAAATAGATCATAAAAATAAAAATATGTTTATTTTGACAAAACCTACGTATAAAAATTCAGATGATGATCATAATTCATAAAATACTTAATTTTTTATTGTTGTTTTAACGAGTTAAAATAAATATATATAAAAATATTATTTTATAGTTATATATATGACTATGTTAAAATAACATAATTTAAAAAAACAAGTTGGTTCGAGCGGGCTAAGCTCTTCTCGTCCGCAAATGAGGCAAGCCCGAGCTTACAACTTGAGCTCGTTAACTTAAGCAAATCAGGTATATCAATTAGTCGAGCCAAGACGAGACGAAGCTCAAGTTATGCCCTTTTACAGCCTTAGCTTAAGGATTATTTGTATCTTAGGGCTGGGCTATCTCATTTGCTCAACACCTTCCCTAAAAACCAAATTAGAATTCCTATTCTTATTAAAACCTTTTGTCGGTGGGTGCAGTCAAGTTTTTACTTTTTCTAATTTTGCCATAGAAGTTTTATGGATTTCAAAGTTTTAAAGTTGTATCCTTTTTCTACCCTATTTAGTGGGGTTTTGTATCACTTTTATACAGACAATGCAATTTGGAGAGAGAAAGTGTAGAGAGAGAGAGGCGGTGGCGGCAGGTGGGTGGTCGTTTCCGGCCGCCTTTGTCACCGACGGATCAATGTCGGCCCATAGATCGCGACATCGGTGCTCCCCGTTTCCATTTCTACGAGAGAAAGTAGAGAAAGAGGCGGTGGTGGCAGATGAGCGGTCGTTTCCGGCCGCCTTTGTCACCGGCGGATCAACGTTGAACGGCCGTCCGACCTTGCGCTCGTGACATCTGGTGCCTCCCTGCCTCTATTTCTTCGATTATCTCCAATCGTTGCTTTATTAGGGTGTTCTTTGCCATATGTCGATGATGGCTAGCCTGAGACTGTCTGGTGGCCTATCGTTGCCGGCCGTCGCCTATCCTTGTCGGCACCCGCCTATCGTTGTCGGCCGCCGCGTATCGTTGCCGGCCGCGGCCTATCGTTGTCGGTGGTCGCCTTCCGAGCCTTTTTTAGCAACGACCGTAAAGGCTGTGCCTTGGTAGCATAGGCTCTACGGTCATTCGATTTGGAGGTCGATGTACTTTGGGTCTTAATATCTTCAGTCGATAATGACTAGGCCGGCATGGTGTGAGACTGGATCATGTTATCGACATCGATTTAGTTGTCTTTTTAACTAGCCATTGTTGATTTTCTGTCAAAACCCTAGATCGGGTTACTGTCTCTGCTTAGTTTGCTTAGTAATGTAAGGCTGTTAAAACCTTTTGTTTTTGGGTTGTTGTTTGGCTCGATGATGATGAGGTCTGACTCATCTGAGAGAATTTGGCTCGGTGATGATGAAACTTACCTCATCTGAGAGATGTTTGGCTTGATGATGATGATGGTTTTTAACACATTTGAAAGATTTGAAATGCAGTTTGAATAAAGTGGCTGTAGCATTCTTTTGTTTGGGTTTCATTCTTTGTTGAGAAGATTATAGGCTATGATGACGCAAAAAATATTGCATGTTCGTTGTTTTGGCGTGACAGTTATGATTTGCAGCCACAGCGACTAGCAATTCTGAGCCTACGTTAACATATAAGCGTAGATTGTTGTTTTTGGTTGCACGTGTTGTGTTAACGCATTTGTTATAATAAGTAAGTGCATAAAAATATATCAACGCACGGTCTCTTTGATCTTCTTTATTTATCGTATAACGAGACTTTTGTCAAATACACAACGAACACAAATAAAAGGTAGGCCGCCGCAACGCGCGACATTAATTTCTAGTTCTAATAATTCCATAATTTTAACAGTTTCAAGGTCTTAAGAACTTTAAAGTATTATTTTTGCATACTCCTTTAGATTATATATCATATTACTGTACTTATTTCTTATGTTGTGGTAATCAAGATGGTATCATCTAATGTCATACATATTCTAGATTAGTAAAACCTATACTATTGAGAATGACAATTTTAATTTTGCTCATAGTGTAAGACACTCAAGACAAAGTTTTAAGCGCAAGATACAAATGTTTTATATAATAATTCGAAACTGCCCTTATTAAATAATTTTTATAATTAATACACTATTTAAAGTCTATTATTCGATTTTACTACTTCAGTTTTGTTAAAAATAACAATTTTCTTTCAAAAAATTAAAAATATCAATTTACTTTCAAAAATTTATAAGTTGTTTCAGTTTCACTCTAAAAGTTTCATTAGGTGCTTCAAATTTACCCAAAATATTAAAACTTTGAATGAAATTGAAATAACATATGAGACTTTTGGAAGTAAATTGATGTTTTTAATATTTTAAAGAAACATTATTATTTTAGTCAAACATTATAGAGCAAAATTAAAATTAACTCTATCTAACTCTTATCTTATTTATAATACTTTAATTAATATTTAAATTTAAATTTACTATTTTATTTTTATAACTAATATTATTTACATTAGTATTATCTTAATAAAAACATAAGTATATAACTACTATATATTTAAATAATAATAATAATAATTATTATTATTATTATTATATTATTATTATTATTATTATTAATATTAATTATATTAACTAGGTTGTAACCCGCCGCAACGCGTTGCGGCGGCGTTTGCGGCGTGATAAAGTATAAAATACGATCAGCCGACTTGTTCCCCAACTAAATTTACGTCAAAACGTAGAGTAACTCGAATATTTACCATTGAATGATAACATGTTATATTTGGCACAACTATTTTTAAAACAAATTTATATCGAAAAGTATAGCAACTCAAAATGTACATAAAAACACGTGGTTTATGCGAGTTTTGATGTAACCCTAAATCAAAATCAAAATGAAGGTTCAAAACTACAAAATCAGTATAAAAAAAACCACAAAAAACTCCACCCTAAAATCTCGAACCAACACCCAAAACAACCTATATTAAAACACAATAAAAAAATTAAAACACACACAAAAAAATGAAAATTTCACAAAAAAAGGAAAATAAATAAAGGAAAAGCACCGACCAAAGTCTTTAATAGAATGGTAATACTTTAGCCTAATTAGAAAATGCGTGGTTTATGAAAACATAAATGCTAACCAAACGAAGGCACACCTAACACATCGTTAGCAACGATAACAACGTATAAGAAGATTCAATATTTAAAAGATATAGCTAACAATCTCATAGAAATCAAGGAATGGAATATTCAATAGTCAATATAACTAATGATGATAAATAAGATAAATTAACTAAAAGAAATCAAATAAAAGAACTTGGAAATAAAGAAATAAGATGAGCACAGAAAGTTGATCCATAGGCTATTGTGTCTCATATGAATCCATGAGACATCCTTCATTTATAGATTCATAAAAGCTGCAAAAACAAACTACAGATCCATCTCAGGTAACAAAGTTAACATAATTTGAAAAGGGATATTACAAGAGCAGGGAGAAACCTAATATCCACTTGTTTGTCCGGGCATTAGCCACTACAAACCATGGCCTGTTTTGCCAAGTTCAACATTGCATAAGACATTACAAATATAATCAAACAGAGAACACATAACAAATAAGAAATCACTTACCCCAAATCACACAAAGCTTAATTGCATTGCTGCCTGTGGTATTAATTAATTTGCCCTGTAAAATCAAACTCCGACATCACCGCAGCCACAGGAAGTAACTAAAATAAAAATAAACAAAAACAGATCACAATACAGAGAGAGGATTTATGTTTGCAATAAAGTAAGAGGATTTATAATCATCGTTACCTAAATCTCCAGGTCAATATATTAATTTGCTCTTATTTTTTAGCAAGTAGAAGTGCTTCTAGGCTTCTAGTCTTGGGTTCTCATCAGCATCACATACACCACCATCCCATTTTGGTGTAAAAATAGATAGAATGTCATCATGCTGCTGGAACAGAAGTAGACACAGAAAGAAATAAACAAAAAGCAAGATACATACATGTATGAATCTATTCATGCAATTGGGATTTGGGGAGCTGCTCGAACGACCAAAGGGTAGTGCTAATGTAGCTAACAAACTGATACAAATCAAACTGATTAGGGAATCAACCATTTCAAGAAAAACTAACTGAACATAAGAAGATTTAATATTCAATATATAACATATATAGCTAACGAACCGATACAAATCAAGTAATGGAATACTCAATACTTAATATAACTAATAATATATAAAATAAATTAACTAATAGAAATCAAATAATGGAACCTGACAATAAAGAAATCAGGTAAGTATCCATAGGCCATTAGTTGTGTCTCGTATGAATCCATGAGTCATCGCTCATTTAAATATTACTTAAGTAAAACATTCAAAGAATAAATATACATATACGAGTAAAGTTTAGAATTGAGCGAACCTTCGGCAAGTAACTCCACAGATTTGGATTGTTTCAAGAGCAACTCCAAGATTTGCAACTGGTAAGATACCGACAAACATGATGAATATGAAACATAAATAACATCATGAATTGTTTCATTTCTTATAGAAATGATGAAAAATCTTGAATTGAAACAATTTAAGCTTCTTTTTAGTTTTACTTATTTGTTAAAAATCCGACCCATACCCACCTATGCGTGGAAAATACTCAAATAGAACTTCTTTTTAAACTTTTTGTCATATTTTGACTTTCAAATATCAAATACATATCTAACAAAAATGATTATAGTAGAAGAGCAATACAATCAGGATCTTTCAACAAAGTAATGATTTCTGAAACAGCCAAATTGCAAACATCACAGCAGTTTTCTGAAAATTCCTGAGCGTAAGCAACAACTTCATTGCAAAGGTTGACTTTTCCGCAAAATTCTTCAGGTTGGATGGTGGCGATCTCACGGAAGAAAAGAGGAGCGTAGTAATCTACTAAAGTAATGCACTGCACAGGTTCAAAACCAAAAAAAATACAAACTTTTAATCCATAAAAGATGCTAAACTTTTTGGGATTTAAGCATTTCTTTGCAAAAACAACAATCAAAATAATTTACACCCAAAACAGACCATAGGATCACCAAAGATGTGTACTTTATCGCAAGTGTTTCATGTGACTTACTCAAAACCCAAATCTTTTCTATACAAAACCTATCCTTAAGATTCAGAAGTGTATTCAAATCGCTTATACCTTCTAAATCAATTTATTTAAAAACACATATTATTATTGTAATACTATACACTTTGTAATGGTGTTTAACACTTTATATATTTATACAATTCAAATAAGAACAATAAGACCGGCGGTTTTGACTCGTTACACGATGCACCCAACCCACCCATTTTGCCACGTTCAAAAGATATTTGAAAAACAAACCTGCTGCTTCAATGAATGTAGCTTGGAGCAAGATTCATGAAGAATCAAAATAATTTCCTGTTGGGTTTTGTTTTATTCAAGATACATAAGAGCTTCACTGGTATATTCTTCACACAAAGTGCACAATTGCTCATTTTTAACCATGTTTCCCAAAACTCCGATTCTCTTCTCAGCCTTTGATCGCAAAACTACAAGGGTAAAAAATATATTATTTTTAAATATCTTGGAAAAGATTCACCTTACCTCATTCGTATTCGTTTTTGGTAAAACGAAAAAGGGGGCAATTTTCAAAATATATCTTTCTAAAAGCTCAAAATTTCATATGTATCATATCTAACCTTTCAAAATACTGACATTATCATATAAGCCCAAATAATAGTAAATAAAAGAACATTAGTCACGGCGTGTTGTTTTACAAATAAATGAAAAACATTACATGCTAAGAATCCAAGATGATTCACATCAATAACATTGTTTTCCTAATTGTTAAGTCAATGAAACAAACTGTTATAAGCAATAGATTTGATCTTATTTATTATGAAATGGATAGATATGATATTACTAATGGTTCAGAGAGTATGTATGATACTATTAATTAGAAGGATATTTGTGACATTAGGCCAAAAGAACGGGAGTAAAGTTCTCAAATTAGAAATTACCAGAATGGGAACAAAAGTATCAAATTAGGCTAAAAGAATGGGTAAGTAGGTACTTTTAGTACACACTTAGATAATCAGTTGTGTTGTCAAAAGACTTCATTAAAAACAATTAAATCTTCTATTCATTAAACATTGCAGTTAAATTGGGAACCATAGGAATGAATAATTTTTCAATTAAATCTTCTATACTGCAAAATTATAAAAATATCAAAATTGATTACATAAAAAATACCTGAAATTGCAGAAACCTTGCTTCTCAAGGTCTCAGACAAATCCCGAGCATCACATGCCAAGCTGGCAGCCAGCAAGAAAACAAAGATGATCCCAACACTTTTACCCATTGTGCTTGAAGTGGATCACAATTAACAATGATATTTGAATTAGAAAGTGAATTAAAATCATAAATTAGCTTCAATAGATGTTCTACGGTAAGTTACTGAAACATACTGTATTAATCACAAAAAAGTTGTCTAACTATTTGACTGTTTAATAAGTTCTCAAGATGAAAAATCATGCACATCAAATCCACATAAACAACACATATAGTTAATATTAATATTAATATTAATATTAATATTAATATTAATATTAATATTAATATTAATATTAATATTTATATTAATATTAATATTAATGCTAATATTAATATAATGCTAATATTAATATAAATATAAATGCTAATATTAATATTAATGCTAATATTAATATAAATATAAATGCTAATATTAATATTAATGCTAATATTAATATTAATATTAATATAAATATTAATATTAACTAGATATTAAAACCGCGCGTTGCCGCGGGTCTCTTTGGGTTTGAGATGTGTTTTCTAAAACTGTGATCATCATGTAGACACCTTAGCGCAAAGAAAACCTTTAAAAATAGTAAAAAGCTCGTACAATAAAAAAATAAAAATAAACAACTTTTAATGAAAAGAAAATATAGTTCTCACTAATTATATATCAAATTATAAACAAATAACTTAATCTTAATGTTATATTTAGTAATAAATATAGCTATTTTTGATATTTTTGGACTCCAATAAAAATTTAAACACATTTAAATTTTTTTGAGGTCCATCACCATCATTACAACAACCATCCACAATATTCCACTAAATCAAAAACCCATTTTCATCTTTCCATCCCTTCTTCTCTCCTCACATTACCACAACAATCACTGAAACACCACCACTATAACCATCGGAGAACCGCCACCATCGCAGCCATCGAAGCACCACCACCGCAGCCATCACAGCACCACCACCGCAGCCATCACAGCACCTCCACCGCAGCCATCGCAGCACCACCACCGTAGCCATCGCAGCACCACCACGTACCGCAGCCATCGCAACACCACCACGTACCGCAGCTATCGCAGCACCACCACGTACCGCAGCTATCGCAGCACCATCACGTACCGCAGCTAGCACCACCACCACCACATCGCAGCACCACCACTACCAAGCACCCATCGCAGCAACACCACCACCGCCGCGACCATCGCACCACCACCACAACCATCGAAGCACCACCACCACCGCGACCATCGCAGCACCACCACCACCTCAACCAACGCAACTTGTAATTTCAGCATCTCACCCTCCTGCTCTCTTGTTTTGATCTCTCTCTTCTCATGTGGGTAGCAAAGACAGAGAATCCAACACTTAGCACTGCACTTGAAATGCCCAAATTACCCTTGGTTGGTTAGGCGGCGGTGGTAATATGCCAAGGGATGAAGCTGTGGCGACGGTCGGTAGAGAGAAATGGTGATCAGTATCATTAAGAAAAAAGTGAAGAAGAAGAACTCTTCTAGAAGTGAAGAAGAAGAACTCTTCTAGAAGTGAAGAAGAAGAACTCTTCTACGGTTGTACAGTGTGCACAGTTGTTGGTACGGTGACACTGTAGCCACCGACCAAAGTTTTTAATATATATTATAATTATAATTCCCAAATATAATAAATGTTTAAGACAGATTAGGTTATATTATGCTCTCCAAAAAAAAATTCGATGTGTTATCATCACATTACACGGGTCAAACACTCGGTTTATTAAAATTAGTCTCTTACCCAAACATCCATCTAAAATGTTTTGGGTTTTAAGTTTTCGCATCAATTTATTTTCCCGATTTGTATCGTTGTTTTGAAATAATTATTAAATCTCTACAATAAATAAATAATTGTGAAACACTAAAACTAAAACCTAATTTTCATTATTAAAATAAATTCTACGTCCAACTAATGGCCCAATCCCATTATTACTTATCGTACCAATATTGGTTTATTATACTTCTCTAGTTCTCTTTCATATTTATGGCCCAGTCAATACTACACACTTTAATTCTAACATCGTTGTACATTTCTTGTGTTTTATTAATTTTTTTATTAGAATCATGTTATTATTGAGTTTAATAACTTTTTTTAAATGGCAAACCTACAAATCCTTAAAAAACAACTACTAGATCCACATATTTCTTGTTTGTAAGATTTGAACCGGCACCACTTTGATAGGAATAAACACTAGATGCTACCATCAACAGGCTGATCCTCAATAACTATCATGTGTACTTTGTATAAACATGCATTCCAACATTGATGGAACCATGCTTGTTTGTCTACTTAGACATTTATGGTAAACAACTAATATGATATTTGAAATAAGTAACAAGATATTCAACAAATTGGTGCCCGAAATTAGAAATTAAAGCATACTAAGTTAATATAAATAGATAACCGAGTATTCTAAGAACACAACATGAGATACGTCAAAGATATTATGCTTGAAAACAAAGAGGTCCTACTAACACACAAACAAATAAAACATACCCTATCACACAAACTAAGCTAACTGCATAACTATGAAAGGAGCTAGCTAACTAGTGACCACAAAACAAAGCTCTAGGGATGAGGGAGTACACCACCACCACCACCAACACCGGCACCACCACCACCACCACCACCACCACCGATAGGAAATACACCCCACCAAGTCCACCACCACCGAGTGGTGGTAATCCCCCAAACCCGTTACCAAGACCGCCAAAAGTTCCCACACCACCAGCAGGGCCACCAGGTCCACCATATTGGTACCCCATACCGACACCTCCAATTCCATTTGCACCACCAAAATCACCACCTACACCAACTCCGGTTCCATCCCGCCAATGGGCAAACCATTGTTTCCCAAGCCGCTATACCCACCGGTTCCACCAAAAGTATAAACATTCTTTGGTCTGTAAGACCGATACTATTCTTGTTTTCCTTTGGAACGTCTCTAGCAGTAACGATATAACCGATACTGCTAGAGCTACAATTAACATAAAACAACACCTCATATTTCTTTTTCACCTTTTTACTTTGTTAAAGACTAGAACTTGACTCAAGTTACTTGAGGCAAGGATTTGTAAAGTGAGGGAAGCCTATTTAAAGGGAAAACTTTAGAGTAAGGCACAGTTGGGGGTAGTAAATGAAATTTTAAATTTTGGCAGAAAGAAAATGACCAACCGGCGGTGTAGAAATTCAAGATTCATAAACTTTACCCAACTAAAAGGTTAAGGGAGGAGGGGCACAACCCTTACTACCTTCACTACCCTGAAACTCCACCCATCTCACACAGTCACGTTATTTTTATCCTGAACTACCCTGAAACATCCAAAACACTAGAAATGCAACCCTAGACTACACTGAAACTTTTATTTTCACCCGAAACACCTAAAACCACCACAAACCGCCGAGATTACCTCTCGGCTACTACTACCCGGACTTTAGTACTACCCGCCGGGTACCCGCAATGGGTGACGGCGGTGTACACGTGTGGATACATGCATACCCGAGAGGGTATCCGAATGCGCCCCCTGCTCCCTAATAGGTTATGACTGGTCATATACTCCTATAGAATGAAGGGATAATCAAGAAATTCTATAAGATTTCTGATTTTAGATTGATTAAATGTTTTGAATTTTAACATGCTTAATTATGTGGATACTCTTCAACTAAAAATGACTTATAATATACCGGTGGATAATTTTCTGTAATTAAAGACGAGTCGACTTTGCATAAGATTAAAAGAAGCACGTTGTAAAAGTATGTTTAGAATTTAAGTGAAAACTTAAAACAACTGTACATAGTTTATTTAAAACATACCGAGTAAAAATTATATCTAAAGTTATGCATATAGCATGTATATAATATTTACTGTATTGACATTTCCAGTTAATGCATTTATATCTTTTGGACAAAATAATACAAATATTATTTATATTTCACGTATGTACATACATTAATATATATATGGGATGTTTCTGAGAAAACCAATAGTTATGTGAAAACTAAAGAAAACCACGCAAACCAATTACGTAATTCATAATTTTATTTATTTTAATTGTTAAAAGGTTATTTAAGTATTTGTTACATATATGTTGAACATAAATACGAGAATGAAGAGTCTTACGTATACGTAACACTATGTCGAATGAAAAATTGTTACCAGGGCCGGCTCAATGTTTTTCGGGGCTCCAACCGAACTAAGAAAATGGGGCTCTTTTCTAAAAAAATCATTAAAACCCTCCTACTTTATCCGGGCTTGGGACCGGCAATTAAGCAATTAGTATTAAACTTATCAATAAACAGAAACAACTTATCAAGATTCAAGATTTATCAAATTAAAGAATAACCTAACCTTGCTGCTAAGTACCAACTGCCAAGTTCAATCTGCTTGCCAATGCTTAATTCAATAATTCGAACTTTCAATCTTTAATTTGCGTTGCTGCTAAGAGCCAATTGCCAACGTCCAACTGCCAAGTTCAATCTGCTTATCGCCGGTTTCAAATTTCAATCAATCAGTTATCAAGAACACAAGAACACAGCTTGTTTGTGGGTTAAATTCGTGCATTTGTGTGCCTACCGGTCTTATTTAGGTGATGTCGACCTCGATGCAACTGTGCAGGTCCGTTGTGGTCGTCTGGAGAAGTGGAAAAGTCCCGGACACCTGTCACCCGTGAGGCGTCCTCGTCAGGCCGCAGCCGCCAGCCGGTAGGCCCCAAGCGACGGTCCTAGACTCCGACTGTCCGTCTGTTGGCCGCCGCCGCCCCACCATCGTCCGAGTGTGAAGTGCCTCCCCGATCGATTACTCTTGAAAGTTTGAGACTGGAGTTGTAGCGCTCTAAGCATCTGAACTAGGGCACATTAAGTTTCTTGGAAGTTGGAACTGATCGATTTGTGGCTTTGTGCAGTAATAAGTGCTCTGCATTAAGTGAATTGAAAGGCCCACCATAAGTTTCAATGTTATGGGTTTTTTTATGTAATGGTCCACTATAAAAAAATTGAAAATGGGGCCCTTAGTTTTTTGGGGCCCCAAGCCCGATGCATGTCTTCCTATTAATATGGGCCGGCCCTGATTGTTACGTATACGTAACCTATGTGTGACGTATGTGTAAAACCATGCTACGATTTTTTATTTGATACATACCTTTACTTACACACACACACATAAATATAAAGTGTAGTGATAAAAAAATTATAAGTTATGTGAAAGGTTTCATTGGTTTCTATAGTTTTCACATAACATTGTGGTTTTCTTATGACCCGTCCTATATATATATGTATATATATATATGTATATATATATATATGTATATATATATATATATATGTATATATGTATATATATGTATATGTATATATATATGTATATATATATATATATGTATATATACGTATATATATATATATACACATGTGTATATATGTATATATATACGTATATATGTATATACAATATGTATATATGTATATATATACGTATATATGTATATATATACATATGTATATATGTATATATATACATATGTATATATATATATGTATATATATATATACATATGTATATATGTATATATATAAATATATATATATACATATATATATAAATATATATATATACATACATATATATACATATATATATATATACACACATATATATATATGTATATATATATGTATATATATATGTATATATATATATCTATATATCTATATATGTATATATGTATATATGTATATATATATGTATGTATATATGTATGTATATATGTGTATGTGTATATATATATATATGTACATATATGTATGTATATATATATGTATATATATATACACTAAGGTTCAAATGAGAACCTTGTGTTATTGCGAAAACTTGCGAGAACCCATCAACATCAATAGAAATCATAATTTTATTATTGCAATAACAATATTACACATATACAAGATTATGATATTTTATATATATGTGTGAGTTCGTAAATGTAAAAAAGTTTACATTGGTGTAAAACTTTAAATATATGTGTTTTTTTACAAAACTTACACCAATGTAAACTCTTTTACACTTACGAATTTACACATATACATAAAAGATCATAATCTTCTATATGCGTAATAATGTTATATAAGCAAAAAAATAATAATATTTATTGATCTTGATGGGTTTTCGCAAGTTCTCGCAATAAAAGAGGGTTCTCGCTTGACAAAAGTAAAATTATGCATAAAAGTGTTTTATCTTTTCTAAGTGTAAAAAATTACTTAATTCTTGTAACTAAGTATATTAGAAAATGTAATGGAATTAGTTTTGTCACTATTGGAAATAAATAGTCTTACACGTCCAATTATTAATTTCTTCGTACGAATAAACGGAATGTTTTAAGCATACATGATATTTTTCTATATATCTAGTTTGCTAAAACACCTTAAGCTTTCAACTTCTGATTTCATCTTTTCTTTTTTTTTCACAATTTGAAATCTCTGTTTATATACGGTTTTAAAAGTTTCAGTTATTAACTCCTCACGATATAATAGAGAATATGAAAAAGTGCATGTGGGGTTGAATTTGTAACATAGAAGAATATAAGATAGAAGTGTGGGGATATATTTACAACAATAAGGTCCACTCATACGCCATAACTAGGCCCAAAATGGTTCAAGGTTTATATCATGTGACAAGTTTATATTTTTACGTGTTATATATGTTAAATTCGAATGCCAGAATAATAGAATATAGAAGGATATGAGAATGACATCATCTATTTTCAGATAATGACATGGGTAAGCTAAAAAGAAAAACAAGTGTGGATATTTGAAACTGTCTTAAACTTTTAACATTTGTTAAATCTAAGCATTTTTATGTGATTAACACTGGATAAAATAATAATCAAGTTTTAATACTATTTTAATAAATCACTTATACATGTTTTGCTAACAATAAAAACCACTCAAAAATTTTAATATTTTTGCAATCCTGTACAAATATATTTATTACTGTTAATTAAAGAAATTTAAATTTTGGTGATCAAAATAAGCCAGAGTAAATTACAGAAAGGGATATTAATCTTTGTAATCAGTTTTACTTTTTAATTTTTATTTTTATCAATTACATTGAACAATCTTTATGTATATAATTTATTTCATCTTTTGTTCTTTAATATATGGTTGTTAGTTTCATCGTTAAGTTAGATAACTTAATTATTATAGAAGCTTATCTTTTAGCAATATTGTGACTGAAGACAAAAGAGTGTCATCAAATAAAAATAAATAAAACACACACACACAATGGACATTAAAATTAAAATTAGAATTCAAAATATGATTTTGGTGTTGTTATACAAACACTTTTTTTGTTATTTAGACGCCCTATTGTCTCATCTCTCTCCATGTATCTATATATATGTATAAAGAGAGAGATAGAGATGATAAAAATAAATAGGATGTATCTATAACATACCCTTGAGTAAAACTTGATGCATTAATGGTTGCATGCCAGCATATCAAGATGGTGATGACCATAGACATTTACACACTCAATTATGATGCATCCACATGGTGCAAGCTGGTGATCGACCAGAAGCCCCACCCCTGCTAACCATTCATCAATGTTTATACATCTTTGCTCCACCAACCAAACATCCTCATTTATGCAACTCTATTTTTAGAATTCAACTCATCATTACATATCTAATTTTGGCTTAGATTAATTTCATATTTGAACACCTGTTTGCTCAAATGTATCAACAGTTAACTCAAACCATAATTTGTTTGACTACATAAAAAAACATTTGAAGAGGCATATATAGAGAGAAGATGGTCAAAATTATTTCGAAATAAATGCACACAGCAAGTAGCTGAATCTACAAGCAAGAAGGTGTCAGGTGCCCTTTGATGAGGTCACACGTTCTAATATTAATACACTCACCCTATAAATCGACCGTGTTATACGTACGTTGCGTATACAGTTATACGACACGTATAGGGTGCATCACTGAAAATGAGGAAATTTAGAAGAATATCAGAGGGCTATACACCTCATATAGGCTTAATTATACAAACCCTATATTCTTCATATAGGCCTATATAACACACATAGCAAATTTGACGCTGAAAACAAGGAAATTTACAGGCTTAATTATAAAAAACCCTATAAATCGACCGTGTTATACGTCGCGTATACAGTTATACGACACGTATAGGGTTGCATCACTGAAAATGAGGAAATTTAGATAAATATCAGAGGGCTATACACCTTATATAGGCTTAATTATACAAACCTTATATTCTTCATATAGACCTATATAACACACATAGCAAAATCTGATGCTGAAAACAAGGAAATTTATAGGCTTAATTATAAAAACCACCCTATAAATCGACCGTGTTATACGTCACGTATACAGTTATACGACACGTATTGGGTTGCATCACTGAAAATGAGGAAATTTAGATAAATATCAGAGGGCTATACACCTTATATAGGCTTAATTATACAAACCCTATATTCTTCATATAGACCTATATAACACACATAGCAAAATTTGACGCTGAAAACAAGGAAAATTAAAGAGTTGTCAGAGGAGTTTTACATCTCGTATAGGACTATACCTATACGACCCATAAAAAAGTCTGAGTAGTGTTGATTTATATTAAAGGGGTGTCACAATAACATCTCCTTATAAAAAATGTTGGCTACAGGCACTTCTTAAATTTTCAATGTACCCTCTTCCGATTATAAAACAAATTGAAGTGGACTTTTTTGTTTTTTAGAGTGTCAATGATTCAATTTTACTGATATGACAATTTTCAGGAAAAAACATATAAGAAGTAAAAATTAGACGGGGTATGTTTAGTGTGATCCCACTGAAATTAAATATGTTACTACTCTATGTATTCATTTTTCATTTTTTGTGTTTTTTTGGTAATAAGTCTGTAGCAAATATAACTAGATTCTAGAGGCTCATTCCCGTACAAATGATTTTTACATGTGAAAGTGTTACCATGATTCAGGATATGATACAATGATAAGGATATAACACTAAATTACAAGTGATATTTTTACGAATATTTTGGTCTTCTAGCTAGTTTAATTATTATATTTAGTGTATAGATTTGCATGAAATTGATGTATTACATATGTCCGTACGTGTATATTTACAGTCGGTTGGTGAAGAAGTAATTGAAGTGTCAGCGAAGCGTTGGCTGTGAAGAAGAATCATTTTTCATCTACATTAACCTCATGCAGACTTTTACCAGCTTTTCCATTTCCTTTATATCAAATGCAACTAATTGAAAAATCTTTTAAATTTATATGAATTCATAAACTAATAATTATGTAATTTATAAGAAAAAAGGTTATTTAAAAAATACCAACGAGGACCCTCTCTTTCCATTTCTTTTTTTCTTGGTTTCTTGAGTAAACGGTAAATGCTACTAACACTCTTAGTTTACTGGTCAAACTAACACCACTAAACAAATAAGTATCGTCGATGGGAAGTTATCGAAACAAACATGGCTTCCAAACGACATGGGTAAAAAGTTAAATAAAAAACTTCCACGGTCTAGATTTCGTCATTTATTCTCGAAGACAAATTGAAGTTGACACTTATTCTCGTCCAGATTTTCATTGTATTGTTGGTGTGACAGGTTTGCGACATACAAATCATACATAGGGAAGTATTTACTATATTATAGTGCTTGTAATTAGTAAATGAGTCTGTTTTAAGTTTAAATTAGCTAGGGTGTGGTTGGGTTTAGGCCAATGACGGAGCTTGAACCAAACTATAATGGAGACGGAGACGAAAGTAAACTTTTTATGAAAGAAAAAGGCGAACTTTATATATTAAATTTTAAACTATCACGAAAAAATTTAACATTAGTACGAAAAAAGAAAAGGCCCATAGTTGGGTCTTTTAGGTTAACAAAATCATTATTAGGAAGACTTAGGTTATAGTTATTTCACATACTAAAATACAATGTTTATGTGTGTGGTTAAAAGTTTACATAACCAACATGTACGTACATGTTTTTTTCAAGAATTTTGGGCTCTCGCGAAAGAAATAAACATATTATAAGCAATAAATATATTTATCCAAATATATAAATTTTGATATAAAAAGGTTACAATATTGTACGGACAATAACAATCATCTTTTGGTTGACCCACACACAAAAAATTGTTTCTGCCAACTTCCAATTATTTTCCTCGACTCCCGCTCCTAAATTCAAGCGTCTTCTTACAATCTTAACAATAAAATGAAAAAACGCCTTTAAATTCAATATACGTGTTACATAAGATAAAAAGATAAAATAAAAATAAGTCGAAAAAATGGCACGAATCGCGTTAGCTATTAGCCTTGCGATGGTCCGGACCTCTCGAACCTTAGGCTTCCGAAGCTCGTTTTATTCCGGGGTCTATCTTCCCGCTTCACGTAAACATGTCCAGGTCTGTCTTTATATAAATGTGCACACATATACAGACATATAATATACATATGCATGCATGCATGCATCTATATATCTTTAGGGTTGTGCTAAACGTACATCATCTTATTATATTTACTAAATGTTATGTACCCTCTCTCCCTATTAAATTAGTCATTTCATTTATCTACCTTTATTTAATAAAAAGTATATGGCTATATCTTTGTCATGTTATCAGTCGACCATTTCTGCACATTATTAGGGATATATATGATTTTTTTTAAAACTAACCGGTTATACGAATTGTCTAAAAAGGTGCGTTCCATGGCGTCACAACCATCGGATGCAGCCAAACGTGGTATCGATGAGGTGAAGAAAGCCGGTGAGAACATAAAAGAACACGTCGCCTCCCAAACCGAAAATGTAAGAAAAATAAAACACAACCAATCCACCAGCTAATTGCTAAATCACCAATAAGGAATATATACGGTTCTTAACATTTTCATCATTTTTGAAAGGTTGCAAACCAATCGAAAGAAGCTGCGGGAAAAGTCACCGGGGCGGCAGAAAACCTAGCCGATAAAGCGAAACAAACGTCACAAGACGCTTGGAAGGCTGCGAAAGAAGCGGCTCAGAAGATGAAAGATAATGTGACTCAAAAGGCTGATGAAGCTGCAAATGCTGTAAAAGAAAATGTCGACATTGCTAAACGTAAAATCTCTAAAGATTAATTGATCAGGTTAACTTATAAATTGTTTATTGCTATTATAACATGAATATTGTTCGAGATAATATATCGAACTTTGATTTGAATGTTGATTTGTTATATGGAAGATACTGCAATGAATATTTTATTTATTTGGTGGCTAGGATGGGCACGTGGATGCGACATTTAGTAATTACGTTCTTTCGTTATACGTTGAAAATCGAGATGAATGTTTGTTTGTCTTACTCACGTGACTTAATTTGATATGTTTTATTAGAATAAACTAGGTTTTAACCCGTCGCGCGTTGCGGCGGCGTTTGCGGCGTGATAAAGTATAAATACGACCAGCCGACTCGTTCCCCAATTAAATTTACGTCAAAACGTAGAGTAACTCTTGTCAAGAAAAGAAGTGAAGAAAATAGAAAAAATAAGTTAAGGAGCATGTTATACCTGTCACACCCCGACCGACGGCGGAATCATCGGAGCGGACGAGGGAATGATGGATTGTTCATAACACATGATTGTCTAATAATGGAAATAATATTAAAATCAGATTACAAGATAATATAACTTCAACATACACAAATACAACAATTTAAAACCACAAATAGTAATTGACTTTTATTTTAATAGGTCCGAGTCTTAAATGAGCAGGTAGAAGTCCACTATCTTGCTTAACCTGAAATCATGTGAGAAAATAAAGTCAGCTAACGAGTTAGCTGGTGAGTAATCACAGTTTTGAATATACATATAGATGATTGAATTGATCCATCGAGAATAATTCAATTCACAAGTTAATATTAAGACTTATATGGCAACGCGAAGCATATAGATAAACCGACACAATATAAACCCTTGACTTGACACTTGCATATAATAGACTCCACACAAACACCATAGATTGACTAATTGCCTCTGGCATAATCACACTCGTAAGCCATGTGGGGTGGGTTATCCAAACCAGTATATCTACCATTGATACCAGGATGATTGATTGAATTAGGGTTTTACTGTCGTCCAGTTTATCACAGTATGTTCACATAATTGCAAGTAATAACATAATATGTCTTGAATTGAATTAGAATGAAATAACAATAAATATCATGATTGAATATATTGTATCACATGATTTTCCCCAAATAAGAAATGATATAAAAAGGGGATATGAATACTCACTTGATTGATGAGATTTGAATTTGGACGTGATAGATTAGACACCAACGATTTCCTATGATTAACCTAAGGAACGGTGTCTCGAGTTAGAATAATAACGATTTGGGAATTTGGGAATGTATTAGGATTTCCATTGGTAGTTTAAATGGATAAATTTTATTTGGTTTGAAATGTCTTGAAATAAACGAATTTGTTGAAAGTGATTAGTCCAAGATTTTAATAAAAATTTATGCATATAAGTTATACTATATACAATTTAATAAATTGTATATGTATAATTATATACATAATTATATATAGTCATGTATTTATATATAATTATATGTATAATTATGTACATAATTTATATATAACATTTACACATAAGTAAGCATAACTATATTTGTATGCTAATTATATACATGAGTTATAAATTGTATACGGTTATGTAAAATGTAATTATTCAAATAACAGTTTGTTGTTTTGTAATTGAATAATAATAACTATGTATATATATTGGATTCAATTATTTATTGTATAATTATGTATTATACACTAATTATAAATTGGTAGAAAAATAATTAGTTATTTTATTTATTTAAAACAAATAAAATAAATGAATAAAATAAAAAATAGATTTCAGAAAATAATTAGATTGTTTAAAAAATTTCTAATGTTTGTAAAATGTTTTTATGATTTTTTTAGAATTTTTCTCTGGATTTTTAAAGGCTTAAAAGGCCTTAAAAATAGTGTAGGTGCCCGGGTCGAACCCGGGACTTCTGCGTGAAATGGAAGCATGGAACCGGTGAACCAAAGGCCTAAGCCGCGGTTATGATCCGGTTTTAATTCTTTTAAACCAATATAACCAAAACCCCAAACCCAATTCGAGCCCTAGATCGATCAAGCTCAAATTGAGCATGAATTCGACTTAGATAGCTTCGGACATCATGGGGCTTTTGTTCCCCATGATGTATCGAGTATGTATGTGTGTGTAATTTACCCGTACGATGTTCGATTGAGGCTGAACTCTTCAAGAACAGGTCGCGGCTCGTGGGGTAACGTTTGATGCTCAAAACACAACCATAATCAAATTAAACTTAGGGGAAACTTCTAATGATGATCTAGAACAATAGCCCATGTTAATTTCGATTAAAATTGATTGGAGGTTGGCCAATAATCGAGTTGCAGGTCCGCGATGAAGATGGTGATCGATTTCTGGTTTGTGGTTGTTTTTGGTGAAATTGAGACCTGAGTTCGATTGAGTGTGTATAGATGATTGATTTTTGCAGCTTTGATCGTTTATTATGTTGTTTGGGTGTATTATCGAGCTGTATAGAATCCGAGAATAAAGTGAGAATTATAACCGTTTGTTGACCGATTCAACACGTGTTTTTGTTGGAATTCCATTAGAATTGGATCCAAGAAACTTTCGGTGGGATTGTGGGGTTCAAATGGGGTAAATTGACTGATTTCTTGTCGGGAATTTTTGTGATTTCGATGTGGTAGCTTTGGATCCGAATATGTCGAGGTTTAAACGTGTTTAATGGTTCCATTGGGTTCGAATCTCATCCACGAACGCATTGGAACCGGTTTTGTGGTTGAAAATTCGTGGTTTGGCTAATTTGGCTCGCCGGAGAACGCCGGAGACTCGCCGGAGTCCCGCCGGAAAATCGAGGGAGAAGACGGGTTTTTAAAAATTTTACACAATCAGTCCCTGCGGTTTCAAGTTTATTATTTTATGTTTAAAACTTCTTATTAAGTTTCCAAATTGACAGAAATAACCCTGGACTTTATTATTAATATTATTATCATCATTAATGTCGTTATTATTATTATATAATTATTTAATTATTATTATAATTATTATTATTATTATTATTTTTATTATTATTATTATTATTATTATTATTATTATTATTATTATTATCGCAAGCTAATAATTGGAATTCCCATGATTGTATTATTAACAAACGTATAAAAATACGGGTGGTTACAGTCTCCCCTGCTTTAGGAAATTTCGCCCCGAAATTGTTCACGAGGAGGCTGACACGAAAAGGTGAGGGTACTTGGTTTTCATTTGGTCCTCACGTTCCCAGGTGTACTCTGGCCCACGTTTAGACTCCCAACGAACTTTGACAATGGGTATCCGACTGCGTTTGAGTTGTTTAACTTCCCGATCCATAATTTCCACAGGTTTCTCAATAAAGTGCATAGATTCATCAATCTGGACTTCGTCGAGTGGAATGTGGAGATTTTCATCGGCAAGACATTTCTTGAGGTTGGACACATGAAAGTCGGATGTATATTGCTAAGTTCCTGGGGTAATTCAAGCTTGTAGGCCACTTTCCCAACTCGCTCGAGCACTTTGAATGGACCCACGTAACGAGGTGCTAGCTTCCCTTTCTTTCCAAGCGAATTACTCCCTTCCAAGGTGACACCTTAAGAAGTACGAGATCACCGACATTGTATTCCATGGGCTTACGTCTTTTGTCAGCATAATGCTTTTGACGATTTCTAGCAGCGACCAAGTTACCACGGATCTTATGAATTTTGTCGGTTGTTTCTTGTATTAATTTCGGACCAGTAATTTGTGATTCACCAACTTCAGGCCATACAAGATCTCAAATGGTGCTATCTGTTGGTCTGGTAACTGTTATTGTAAGAGAATTCGATCAACGGAATATGAGAATCCCACGATCCACTGAAATCAATGACACAAGCCCGAAGCATATCCTCGAGAGTTTGTATCGTTCTTTAAGTCTGACCGTCGGTTTGTGGGTGATAGGTTGTGCTAAGATTCAGTTGAGTTTCGAGAGCTGATTGGAGACTTTTCTAGAAACGAGAGATGAAGCGACCATCGCGATCAGGGATAATATCTTTACTTGACAAAAGATTGTTTAGGAAGACTACCATCACGTAATCGGGTTTTGATGATAACTCACAATGAAAGTCGATAAATAGGAATAAATGGTTCGATGTAGCTAGATCAAATCAAAACATGAGAATAAAGGAAAAGAAATCGATTTAAGAATTTAAATGTTCCAAGCTTGGAATCAAAATCAACCTAAAACGATCGGGTCTCTTTTCAAGTTCAGAGATCATGCTTTGGCTTGATAGGTCGAAACACTAACATTATTTCACCCTTCAAGTTAATACATGCGTCTCGTCACTTGATTACAACCATGGTAAGTTGAAGATCAAGAAATGAGAATAGTCATCAAGGTATGGTTTTCACCCCTAACTTGATGGTGTACTTTCAAGGTATGACCACTAACTTACCAATCAAAAGTTCAATCTGAGGATCTTCAGAAATAAGACGAGATAACTCACCATTAAGGTAAGGGAAATCACTCCTATCTTAACAATGAATTTTTTACAAAAACAAAATATAACAAGATGAACTTCTTCATCAAAATCCAGAATTCACTCCTACTTTGATGAGGTCGTTTCATTTGAGAAAATGCAATCCATAAGAATGATATTATCATCAAGGTATGAATTTCACGCGTATCTTGATGATTGAATTTCATAATAACAAGAAAACAATTGAAGATTGACATTTGTCACCAAGTACGGGTTTCAATCCTATTTTGGTGAGATCATATCATTTGTGAAATATAAGTTTCAAAGAGAATAATTGAAGTCAGTCCTCGAGATAAGGAAATCACCCTAATCCAGAGGATGAAATTTCATAAAACACATCATTGGAAACCATTTATTGAAACGAATAAAGAATCATCACCAAAGTAAGGGAATCACCCCTGTTTTGATGAGTTAAAATCATTTAGGAGATATGAGTGTCCTTAGTCATGGGTTGACTTGCAAACTCTTGCATCTCCCACGGTGCAAACGGTTCAAAGTTCGACTTAACAACGAAAGGAAAAATCTCAATTAGAAATTTAGAAATTTTCAGATTACATCAATGTAACAAAAGGAAAATCCGATTACAAATCTTGAATTAAATCAGGAAGACGAAATCAAGGACAAGAATTATTCAACACCACATCATTGGTGGCTTGAGCTTGTCGAGCATTAATGTTGAAAGCACGTCCTTGAGTCGTAGGAACTAGGCTGACAAGTTGAGGGCATCGATTGCGAAAATGGTTCGGATCACCACATTGATAGCATGCACGACCCTGGGTAATTGCAGGAAGATGTTGATGAACTGGTGCATTGGTCGGAGCTTTAGCAGCACTCCTGCACACGTTGAATGTATGACCCAAACGGCCACAGTTTGTGCATTGACGACACTGAATGTTAGCGGGATGGTGATAACTGCAGTTGTTACACTGCGGATAGGGTCCAGCGTATGACTTTTTCATTAGCGATTGGTTGTTTACTGCTGGTTGACGAGTAGAAGGGACTTGATTAATTGGTACAGCAGGGGTAATTACAGCAAAGTTTTGAGAGTTAGCCTTCCTCTTCTTGTTATTGGAAAGCTCGGGTTGGTCGGTTTTGACGGTTTCGTTATGAAGTTTATCGGTATTCTTCTTCGATCCTTTCCTGGTTAGGAACCAGCTTTCACATGATTATCGGTTAACTGTGCAGCCAGCCTGATAGCATCTTCTAGTGTTGAAGGATTCCTTCCTAGCATCGTATCCTGAATCTGCATGGTAGTCCACCAATGTATTTCTCGATGGCTCGGGATAAAGGTGTAACCAGGTGAGGAACAAGTAGACTCAGTTCATGAAATCGGTTGGTATAAGCTAGATTTTCTCCACTTTCTTGAGTTAAGTCCCAGAACTCAGCTTCCAATTTTAATTTCGTTTCTCGGGCAGAATTCCCGAGTCATAAGCTCCTTAACTTCATCCCACATCAATGCTAATGCGGCATCAGTTCCACAGGTTCGTTTCTCACCGTTCCACCAAGTGAGTGCTCTCTTTTGAAGAACACTTGTGGCATACCGGACTTTTAGATTTTCAGGGCACTCGCTGTTGAGGAAAGTGTTCTCGATGCTTTCGAACCATTGTAGTAATCCGGTAGCTCCTTCAGTTCCACTGAACTTGGTGGGGTTGCAAGAACTGAATTGTTTGTAAGTACAAGTTTTGGGAGGGTTTGGTGCAGTTGGGTTTTGGACAGTATTGTTGCCTTGGTTCAAGTGGGTAAGTAGAGTTGGGATGACCGCAGCAACTTCACGTGCCACTACAGCAGCAATCTTGCGGCCAGAGTTTCCAGATCGTGAACGGATTCGACGAGAAGACATTCTGAATAATATGGAAAGAAGAAACCTCTATGAGAAACGGGTAATTGGTTTTTAAAACTTTTCAAAATAATAAAATCCTTAATGAGATTGTTTAAAATAACAATAAGAGGTTAGGAGTGTAAACGTTCGGCTCGCAAACCAAAGCGAATACGGTGACTTATCAAAGTATTTGTGTCCACCACAACCTTAATGAGGACATGCGTACCTATAAGCGAATACTCATCTCGAGGGTTCCCAGGTAAGGTAATCAAGTTGTATGAATCCCTTGCCTAGACAAAACACCTTAAGATACAGGTATCCTACTCTTCCAGCATTGCATGTTCTCGGTCATGTGACACGGACTTTGACGAGATTTGAAAACCATGAATAACAATCGAGTTTGGAGTTTGAAATCACTTGAATTAGGCACACAATGCCTTAGAATATGAGTTAAGATTCGTGTGTATATTGATAGATTCAAAGTATAAGAGGAATCACATAAAGCAGATAATCACGTAATCAAGTATAAACATGTAAGGCACATAAAATCCTATCTAAGCATATAAAATACATGAGAAGACTCATGTGTAAAGGTACTTAGTTATAGTCTAGGTCATTCCATTTCTAATAACCTAATTCCCTATAACCATGGCTCTGATACCAATCTGTCACACCCCGACCGACGGCGGAATCATCGGAGCGGACGAGGGAATGATGGATTGTTCATAACACATGATTGTCTAATAGTGGAAATAATATTAAAATCAGATTACAAGATAATATAACTTCAACATACACAAATACAACAATTTAAAACCAGAAATAGTAATTGAATTTTATTTTAACTAAGTCCGAGTCTTAAATGAGCAGGTAGAAGTCCACTATCTTGCTTAACCTGAAATCATGTGAGAAAATAAAGTCAGCTAACGAGTTAGCTGGTGAGTAATCACAGTTTTTGAATATACATATAGATTGATTGATTGATCCATCGAGAATAATTCAATTCACAAGGTAATATTAAAACTTATATGGCAATCGCGAAGCTATAGATAACCGACACAATATAAACCCCTTGACTTGACACTTGCATATAATAGACTCCACACAAACACCATAGATTGACTAATTGCCTCTGGCATAATCACCACTCGTAAGCCATGTGGGGTGGGTTATCCAAACCAGTGTATCTACCATTGATACCAGGATTGATTGATTGAATTAGGGTTTTACTGTCGTCCAGTTTATCACAGTATGTTCACATAATTGCAAGTAATAACATAACCTGTCTTGCATTGAATTTAGAATGAAATAACAATAGAATATCATGATTGAATATATTGTATCACATGATTTCCCCCAAATAAGAAATGATATAAAAAGGGGATATGAATACTCACTTGATTGATGAGATTTGAATTTGGACGTGATAGATTAGACACCAACAATTTCCTTATGATTAACCTAAGGAACGGTGTCTCGAGTTAGAATAATAACGATTTGGGAATTTGGGAATGTATTAGGATTTCCATTGGTAGTTTAAATTGATAAATTTTATTTGGTTTGAAATGTCTTGAAATAAACGAATTTGTTGAAAGTGATTATGTCCAAGATTTAATAAAAATTTATGCATATAAGTTATACATATATACAATTTAATAAATTGTATATGTATAATTATATACATAATTATATATAGTCATGTATTTATATATAATTATATGTATAATTATGTACATAATTATATATATAATACATTTACACATAAGTAAGCATAACTATATTTTTGTATGCTAATTATATACATGAGTTATAAATTGTATACGGTTATGTAAAATGTAATTTATTCAAATAACAGTTGTTTCGGTAATTGAATAATATATAACTATGTATATATATTGGATTCAATTCATTTATTGTATAATTATGTATTATACACTAATTATAAATTGGTAGAAAAATAATTAGTTATTTTATTTATTTAAAAAAAATAAAATAAATGAATAAAATATAAAATAGATTTCAGAAAATAATTAGATTGTTTTAAAAATTTCTAATGTTTGTAAAATGTTTTTATGATTTTTTTAGAATTTTTCTCTGGATTTTTAAAGGCTTAAAAGGCCTTAAAAAATAGTGTAGGTGCCCGGGGTCGAACCCGGGACCTTCTGCGTGAAATGGAAGCATGGAACCGGTGAACCAAAGGCCTAAGCCGCGGTTATGATCCGGTTTTAATTCTTTAACCAATATAACCAAAACCCCAAACCCAATTCGAGCCCTAGATCGATCAAAGCTCAAATTGAGCATGAATTCGACTTAGATAGCTTCGGATATCATGGGGCTTTTGTTCCCCATGATGTATCGAGTATGTATGTGTGTGTAATTTACCCGTACGATGTTCGATTGAGGCTGAACTCTTCAAGAACAGGTCGCGGCTGTGGGGTAATCGTTTGATGCTCAAAACACAACCATAATCAAATTAAACTTAGGGGAAACTTCTAATGATGATCTAGAACAATAGCCCCATGTTAATTTCGATTAAAATTGATTGGAGGTTGGCCAATAATCGAGTTGCAGGTCCGCGATGAAGATGGTGATCGATTTCTGTGTTTGTGGTTGTTTTTGGTGAAATTGAGACCTGAGTTCGATTGAGTGTGTATAGATGATTGATTTTTGCAGCTTTGATTCGTTTATTATTGTTGTTTGGGTGTATTATCGAGCTGTATAGAATCCGAGAATAAAGTGAGAATTATAACCGTTTGTTTGACCGATTCAACACGTGTTTTTGTTGGAATTCCATTAGAATTGGATCCAAGAAACTTTCGGTGGGATTGTGGGGTTCAAATGGGGTAAATTGACTGATTTCTTGTCGAGAATTTTTGTGATTTCGATGTGGTAGCTTTGGATCCGAATATGTCGAGGTTTAAACGTGTTTAATGGTTCCATTGGGTTCGAATCTCATCCACGAACGCATTGGAACCGGTTTTGTGGGTTGAAAATACGTGGTTTTGGCTAATTTGGCTCGACGGAGAACGGCCGGAGACTCGCCGGAGTCCGCCGGAAAATCGAGGGAGAAGGCGGGTTTTTAAAAATTTTACACAATCAGTCCCTGCGGTTTCAAGTTTATTATTTTATGTTTGAAACTTCTTATTAAGTTTCCAAATTGACAGAAAACCCCTGGACTTTATTATTAATATTATTATCATCATTAATGTCATTATTATTATTATTATAATTATTATAATTATTATTATATTATTATTTTTATTATTATTATTATATTATTATTATTATTATTATTATTATTTATTATCGCAAGCTTAATAATTGGAATTCCCATGATTGTATTATTAACAAACGTTAACATAAGTGAATATAAAATACGGGTGGTTACAATACCGAGCTTCATCAAGTAGAGCAATGATACCACCTGCTTTCTACATACAATATAAACATAATATTGTAGATTAGATGGTTGAAATCAAGAATAAAACAATACTCAAAATCTGGCAAACACTGTATGAACTAAAGAACGAACAAAATATAATCTGATCATTTATAGCTATGAAGTGATTATTTATATACCTTTTCAATGAGATCTAAAACGTCTTGTTTATCAACAAACTCAGTGGGTGTTTGGGGAGTGCTTTTTTTACTAACTTTTTAACTTATTAACTTTTGAAAAGTTAAAAAGTTATTTTATAGTGTTTGGGAATATTATGATTGTGAGGGAAATAAGTTAATAAGTCACTACATACTAACTTATTAACTTATTAAAAAAGTCAATAAGTCAAAAGTTGTTTTTAAAAGCAATCCCAAACACCCCTTCAATGTAACTCCAATTGATGGCCTCTTTTTTATATTCTTCTTACTCCACCTTAAAGACATGCTGAAATACAAACATCTCAGTTTAATATTCAACTTTTAACAACACCTCGTTCTAACAACAATTATAAAGATTCAACCTACCTGGTTAAAGTGTTGCTGTGGTTTCTCATTTGTGAAATTAATGCAAAATTGCTCAAAGCTGCATGTTATGATGACATTGTGATAAATTCAACTGTTAAAAGCAACTACTTTTCAGAAAGAAAAAAATAGCTGTGACCACCTATTGTTCTTAAAGCTCTCAAAACCATAGATGTCAAGAACACCAATCAGACATTTTGAATCAGCATCTTGTCCAATTGATACATTTATTTTATCCACCAGCCTGAAGATAACAAAAAGAAAAAAAAAAGACAATAAGTTAACAGATACCAGAACTCCATTTAACAGGGTTTTCTCAATTTACTAAATTGTACCAATCAAATAATCTGGAATATATTGTTTTAGCCAAATCATCCCTGCTGAATGCTGCACTGAGAGGATCAAGGCTTCTCTTAATTACTTCTTCTGGAGTTACCATCAATCGTTTGCACAATGCATCTTGCAAGCCAATAGGATCACACCTAAAACAACCTCGTAAACTTAAATACAAATATAAAAATAATAACAAAAACTTGCAAACTATTCAGGATTCAAAACAATCATACATAAGAAGTTTTGCGGCCGTATTAAGATGAAATTTAGCTTTGTCGTTTTTTAGGACTGAAGAGTCGACCTCCTTCCCTTTAGCAAATGCAATATTTTCAAGGTGAAGAATAGCAGCAGTAACTCTAAAAATTGCTTCCTATGAAAAAGTAAAAAAAAAATAGGTTACGAATTTATGATCATACTTATTGTGCATATAAAGTGGAAAAAAAACACATAATATATACCTGTTCTTTTTTACTAATTCCAACAATATCCATGGCTCTCTTTGTGGCAAGATATTCATGGCCATCATTCACACCAACCAGCTCAAAGCATTTTGATTGGTTAAGATAGTGAAATGACTGCGGGCTTCCCAATTTATACTTCTCGACTTCCTGATACCCAATGCAAAGCATGTCAAATCTTGACCAGTGAAGTTGACTTTTTAAAAGTAAAAACTTAGTACCTGTGGTGGTGCTGCACAGAGTAGGTAAAAACATTGATAATTCCGTTCGGGGTCGCTTACTTGCCAAACACGTGATCTTTCTAGAAGGTAAGTCCTGATAGTTGCTCCCGATATTCTCCCATGCTTATCAAACTGTAGGTCAACAAACTTTCGAAAACAGCTAAGCATTATCACGTAGAAATAAATTAAAAAGGCAAATAAATTATGAGCATAAATCACATAAGAATAAGCTAGTGACCTGGAATTGTTATTTCTAACAGTTTTAGCATTGCCAAAAGCTTCAAGAACTGGATTTGACTGCAGTTTAAATGGTGACAAGTCTATTAGGATACATATGCCTTAAGAAATATAAAATATAAAATAATTAAGAGGTTCTTTAAACATAGAACTATACGTCATATATCATACTTCAAGAACTTTCAACTGCTATGTTGCGTGACATTTGTTCTTCAGCATAAGCATTTTGGTTGTTTCTGTTGCTGTACCTTGCAGTTAGGCCAAATATGCTTTATAACAGCAGAAACACTTTCAACTGCTATGTTGCGTGACATTTGTTCTTCAGCAGTAGGAGAAAGAAAATCACAGAAATCCAGTATTTCTACAAAAATAGATGTCAATAGCAATCAAACAATAGCTTCTTCATATCATAACATCATAGGGAGAGCATTATCTCTAAAAAACAGATTTTATACATATACCTTTACTCAAATCAAAACAACCGTACTAAAGAAGCATGATATTCTTCCTTCATGCTACTTTAAGTCGACATTGTGGTGGAAAACTTGTCCATATATGATACATAAATTGCAAACTTTATATTCGAACCAGGTAAACTGTAAAACCGAGATGAGTTATGAGTGTTGGTGCTAACTGCTAACTACAAATATTACCTTGTTTGGCATCAACAAAAAAACAAATTTAGTAAAAACCTACACTCGAACGCAAAAATATAGCATACCCGATGAAAATTAATAAAAGAATATGCTAAACCCTTGGAAAGCCATAACTCCATATATTAATCTCAAATCTTGTACTTGAACAGCAAAACTATTGCATTTGCAGAATTGCAGCAGTGAAGTCAAAATTTATCCAAGATAAAAATTCATTTGCAATATGTCAAATTGAATGCCCAATAACAATCACATTAAAATATTGAACAGAATATGTAAACCTATACTGTCGAATTCAAAAACCATACCTTTATGAAGCTGAATCATGGGGCTCTGAAACCGACAATTGGCACGAAACCAACCACCTTCAAACCTTCTCTCGGTTTCTTCATCACTCAAAGGTGTCGCCAATCGCGAACGTGCTGGAGTCTACCTGAATTTCAGGAATTTGTTAGTGCTATTTTTTTGACGTCGTAAAATTTGGCTGTATTGTATCCATTACCCATGAAGTCGGTAAGTCTTAACGCCGTTAATGCAAGTACTGTAGGATGCGCAGATGCCTCAATTGCCACTCTTGGGAGTCTGGTTGATGATGATGCAATTTCCTCCCATAGCCTTATGGTTACATTTTCATTGCTGCAGATTTTTGTGTCAGAAAATTTGAATGTTGTTGTAAGGAAGTATGGAGTGTATAAGTAATTTTTTTTGTTAGTTGTTACCTGCAATCTCTCAAGGTTATTATGACATATGGCTTTCCGTTGTTTGTAATGTTATCTTCCATATGTTACAAAATGCCAACATAATCTGCAACCAAAATCTCAGATATAATTGGTAATATCAATGTTGTATCTTATGGTGATGAAAGTTAAAATTGTAACTGTGATTACCCAAGATAACTCTATTTGGCGCTTGATTTGGATCCTTACTTTTTGCGTGCAATGACTCCAGTCCTTGTCGGTTTATAAACTCAAAATATTGATCCGGAAGTTCGGGTGTATCCGGTATAGGAGTGAAAACAGATGCTGATCCAATCCGCATTTAAGCTTGGATGTGAAATGGTAGATGGATACTTGTTAGGTTCAACACATGCATATCCGTTAATTTTGTAACATTTATGAAGCTGAGGCTTTGATGTAGCTGTTCTTTAGTCTCTTCCTTTTGCCATTGCCTGGATTCCTATACCCTGTTATGTTAAAAATCAATATGTGTGGGTGGAATGTGAATTTGTTTTTATGCATGGTTAACGTTATAAAATTGTGGCATTGTATTCTAATTATTAAAAGTTTAGTTTTCGTTTAAGAAATGTTGGACATTTTTTAAAAATTTGATGTTCAATACAGAGGCTGTTGTACAGTTATTGGACCTGCACATGAATTTTGTTGATACACTAATTATTGTAAAACCATGCATACATGGTAGAATAGGTTTGTTCTTTTAGATCGGAAAGTACCTCTTTGTCGACGAACACATAGCAACTTCATTGTCACGGAATGCAGGTTTCCAACAGCGAATAACGCGGATCTCTAGTTCTGGGGCATCACTACCAGGCCTAAGCGCTGAAATGCCACTGTCCTTCATTGTTAATTACCTAGAATAAAGGCAGGATGTAGTAATTAGTGATGTAATAATAAAGGATTATTATAGTGTATGAAGCTAACATTTTTATCATTTGGAAAAATAGAATAATGAATGTAAATGTAAGGCATACCTGTTTTTTCTTGACCTCATCTAACAAATCTGTATAAACAATGTTTAAATTTCTATTATCAGTACCATCAATGTTTTTTAGTCAAAATTTTCACAGAGTTGGGAGCAGTAGCTCTTGAAAGGGCTACATAAAGTTGGCCGTGACCAAAATTGGTTCTGGTAAGTAAATCCCTATTTTATTTAAACTTTGGCCTTGACTTTTGTTAATTGCCATCGCATAACATACTCTTACTGGGAATTGTCTTCTTGTAAAAACAAACGGTAATTCTTTTGTGTTGTGAACGAAGTTAATCCGTAGAATATAAACCCTAGTTCCGACCGATGTACCTGTTATTATGTGTACCTCTATAACACGTGGTAATAATTGGGAAACTAACAACCTAGTTCCATTACACAAACCATTTTTTGATCTATATTACGCATTAACATAATGGGAGTGTTCTTTTTCAGTTTGACATAGTGTTTTGGAATGCCATTGAAGTTTAAAGTATTCAGATATTCAATAGGATACATCATGTCTATATCACCAGCATTCGCAGAATGTGGGACCATTGAATCTGTACTTAAATAAGAAATATAATCGCCTGATGATAAATTTAAGACAATATCATTTATTTCGTCAATAGTGTCATTCTTTGGACATGTAAGTGCCCGTTCTGCCATTGTTGTTGCTGTTGGAGTCAAAAGATTGGTGTCATCGTATACAAACCTAATCAAGTCGCATAACGCCAAATCACCGTCTTCGATCACCATTTCGAGCGGAATCTGAATAACCTTGATATCTGGTTGTGCAGGTGTCATTTCTTCTCCTTCTTCACCATTTCCAATTCTTAATAACCATTCTGTGAACGCTTGGATTTATGTTTTTGATGATGTATTTGAGCATGATGTTATAACCCTGAGATTTGTAGAAAGAATGTGTACACTAAAATGTTTCCAAAGATATGATCTTGGTAGACATGAGGCTATGATATCTTCTTTTGTAGATCTTGGTTTTACCGGTAGTGTTTGTCTAAAGTCGCCTCCTAGTAATACAGATTTTCCACCAAAAGGTGTGTTTGTCTTACTTGTTAAATCTCTTAAGGTTTTGTCCAAGGACTCAAAACATCTGCGATCACTCATCGGTGCTTCATCCTAAATGATTAATGTAGTCTCTAGTAGAAGCTTTGATAAGTTTGTATTTTTCTTGATATGACATACTGATTCATCATTCAACTCAAGTGGTATTTTGAACCTCGAATGCGCAGTACGTCCAGACGGCAATAATAGCGATGCTATTCCGGATGCTGCTACTGCTAAAACAATATGACCGGTGGATCTTAATGCTGATATAATTGTCTTCCACAGGTAAGTTTTACCAGAACCTCCGTGACCATAAACAAACAATAGAATCTGTGATGACTTCTCAAAGGCAGACATGACATGATCGTAAGTGGTTTTTTGCTCTGGTTGGAGGTTTGCTTTCAACGACAAATGTTCCTGCTGCAAAGCAGCTCTGTCATAACTTTTTTCTTCAAGTAACAATATGTTTCTTAGTGCTGACATTGTACTCTCTGCAGGCAGTGGTAATCCGAAATCTATAAAGACTTTGGGCTAGTGTTGGAATTTAATAGTAATTCAAGTTCACATAAGACAAACTGTTTTAGATCTGAATCATTTATCGATCTGTTTGAATGGTTTAGTGTGGCGTTGATATTATAAGTTAAATCTTCAGCCATATTATTCCATGTGGCCTCCCATAGTGTTGTTGGGTTTGATACATCGTAGAATAATAGTATGTGAACAAATAGTAGTCTAAGCTGTGCAGCTGTTGCCCATTCTGATGCTTCAGTCATAGTACTTAACCATTCTTTATCATCCCCTATTAGACCCAATTGCTCACATGCCTGTCTAAAAGTTGCAAAGACCTGACCATTAACAGTGCGTATATCTGCATATGAACAACAACCGGTTTGATAACCAAGTAACATTCTTAAATAGAACAGCTCTCCGCACGTGAGATGTACATATATAAGTCTGCCAACAGCGGGTGTTCGCTTAGATGTTCTTTTAATCCACGATTTTGAGCTAACATCCCATCTGTATTTTGAAAGATAATCGATGTAACGTAGACCTAATCCGTTGTTCGAAACTGTTGACTGCAAATCTTTTTCGGCAACATTATTACGTAACCACTCGGTAAGTGTAGTTCTGGATGAATGTTCGTTGTTGACAATGTCCAATAAATGTTGCGACTGCCGAAATGTTAGGTTTTGTTTACCTTCCAAGTGCACCGCTAAAATTTGAACTGGTGGATTTCGATGGTGAATAGGAAAGGCAAAGATCCGCCACGAAGCTTCATGGGGACATATAAACCGACCGTCAAGATAATTTTTTATCTCATCAATAACCTCCGGTGTATCATTTTTACCACCTTCAATATTATCAGTGTCTTTGATCAGTGCAAAGCGGATTCTGTCCGCACCTTTCGAGATGTATTTGAAGAGATATTTTATGAGCATACTCCAGCCGCAATATTCAACATTAATGTGTGCGTCAAAATGCAGAAGCAATTTCTCATTATACGGGACAACAAACCCGTTATCCAAAGGCAATCCACGTTTAAGATGCTGGCGGTTATCTTTACGTCTTCTATAATGGATATAACCTCCAGCGTCAATACGGCTTTGTGAGTCATAATCTTTAGGAAAGGCCTTTGAGCAAACACGTCTTTCATACATGGTGAATTCGCCCTTAGCAACCCACATGGACCATGCAACATAAAGGTTGTTACAATCCTGTGTAATGCAGCATCAGTAACCGGATCAGGCAGTTCAGCACTTATATAACGGTCAACATCTTCCGCATTGTGTATACGGTAAGGTTCGGTGACCCATAATAATGTATGACAGTGTGGAAGGCCTCTTTTCTGGAATTCAATAGTGTAAAGTTCTGAGATAAAATGGAGAAGATGACTTAGAACAAACAACAATTCATGTACAAAGTATGTTTGAAAATCGGGAATAAGATAGCATAGACTAAGAGTACCTGCGGCCACATCCCCAAACGGTTTTACTTTATTCAAATACTTGATGAACGATCGTACTTTCATTTGGAAAACTCTGGCTATGATGTCAGGCCTATCTTGCGCACATGAGACACCAACAGCGGAAATCTCTCTTGTAATCTCAGGTCACTTAACATTACACGTGAATGTGATAAAATACTGGGGATTGCCAAAACACGACATAAAGCTAAGGCATCCTGATAATGTTTGTACATGTATCTGGGACCACCAGTGAACGATGACGGTAACACTACAGGTTGACCTACACTTCTCCCCTCTATGTCACCACGACAAATGGCATCTTGCACACCATCTAAAACTCGCATCGAAAATCTTGTTGATTATTTCGTATATACTCAAGCCTTGAGTGTTCTACACAAACATACGCATCAACAATGTACTGTTGGAAAAGCTGTAACATCCCGTTTTTTTTATTATTTTTTTTATAAACAATAAAATTTAATATGTTATTGTTAATAATAATAAATAATAATATAATAATCGTAATAATAATTATAATAATAATAATAATAATATTAAAAATAAAAATTCATTAAAAACTTAACCCTATTAAATTTTTGGGTTGAAAATGTAATTATTGAAACTTGGTTAAAAACTTTTACATGAAATAGTAACAATACAAACCACAGGGACCAAATGTGTAATTTTTGAAAACCAACCCCCGGCCACTGTTTCCCCGCGATTCCGGCCACCTTTGCGGCTATCTCCGCCGAACGCCGGCGAGACCCCAAAAACTATTCAAACCTTGATTATTTTACACGAAACCGGTCCCATTTCGCTCGTGGGTCAGATTCGAGTCTAGACACCCACTTTATTTGATCGAATAACAACTCACGATCGCGCATATTCAACTGCTTACTTTCGGCTGCTTTACACAGTATGAATCGCACCAAACGTTTATAATAATGCAATTAACTTCACCTAAACGATCCTATAAATGTGCCTAAACTACTACCATTTCCAATTGCACCAGAAAAACACACAAATAAAGCAATTCGATCCCCTCTCTAGTTCGGACCTGCAACCTTGTCGAAATCCGATCTCCAACCCATATAAATTGAAATTGATAAGTGGCTTTTGGTCGTGATCATTCTCAGAAGCTTCACACAAGTTTAATTAGATTATTATCCTCTCTAGCACCTCGAACCAATTCCCCCTGTCGCGCTTGTTCATCGTGAAATCTGAGCATCATCGTGAATCGATTGAGGTAATTAAACACACCAATAAACTCGTTATTACATGGGCATTAAAAGCCCTATGATCCCAGTCCTCAACAAAGTCGAATCGAACTTCGATTTGGTTGAGAACCGATTTAGGGTTCATGGAGTTTGGGGATACTGGTTAAATCAATTTAAAACTAATTGGAACTGATTTCTATCGCGGCTGTAAGCCTTTGGTTCACTGGTTTGTGTGTGGGATTATGAGATGGAGGTCACGGGTTCGAACCCGGCCCCCAACAACCATTTTTTAAAGCCTTTTACACTTTTTAAAAATACAAAAAATTCCTAAAAATTATAAAAGTAATTGTTATAAACTCTGTTTATTCTAAAGGTTATTAAATTATTTTCTGGAAATTTATTTCTTTAAAAACCTTATTTATTTATTTATTTAAATAATTATTACATATGTTATAAATTGTTATCTTTATAAAAATGGACTCTAAATAATAATATAAATCATCAAATTATTAATGGACATTATATTATTTAATTATGGATTAATCATGATAAATGAAGGAATTATATTTTCACAAATTATTTACAAATATAATTATAGGTTATTTATTTATTTTATTTTATTTTTTTATAAAATATACCTTAATTAATAGATTAGACTAATAAATTATTATTATCATTATTCTTATTCTTATTATTATCAATATTATTAACTTTATCAATATTACTAAATCATTATGAATATAATTCAATAATAATACAATTATTATTATTATAATTACGACTATGATTATTTTTATTTTATTATTAATAACAACGCCATTATTATTATTAATATCCATATTAGTAATATTATTACATGGTGTTGTTTGTATATCAAATCATGTGCGTTTAACCGAACCGACCCAAATCCAACAAATATATCTATTCACGTGGAATACATATTAAAGACTTAGTTACAATTAATACATAGGTGTTGATCGTGTTTGGACGTGCATTGCCTTTATTCTTTGAAGCTCTTGTTCATTTCATTTAGATCTCAATTCAAGGTGAGTTTCGTGGACCCTTTTTACGCTTATATAACTTTTAAACATTTTAAACTTGGGGGAAAAGAATGCTCACTTACTTAACATATTTCCAAGCACCTTCTCTAGTGGAAGTCTGCTGCAACATTTATGGTTAACCTATATTGCTTATCTTATTGAATGATGTTATTATGACTCTTGACTCTATACTATGTTGCTACCTCATATGTTACTTGGTGGTTTTACATTACTATGTGCTATTACTTTGATGCTATGGGTGGTGTGATGATTACTTGTGAATACTATTGTTCTTGGATGCTCTCGGCGGTGTGGTTCTTCTTTGTGGGTCTACTTTGTGGTTCTTCTTTGCCGAGCATCCACTACAACCATTAATCCCGGTAATTGGGACCTAAGGATTGGTTTGGTTGTAACCTAAACGTATGCGCTGTGTGGATCTTGCTACGTCATATTAAACTCATTATGCTATGGAAAACCTTTTTATATAACCATTAATCCCGGTAATGGGACCTAAGGACTGGTTTGGTTATACACTATACGTATGCGTGTGTGGATCTTGCTACGTCTTAATAAACTATTTAAACTTTGGGAATGTTTCCTTTCAGCTATCAATTCCCATGTGGAACCGATGTTTAGGTTTGGCTGTAGCTATTAAAAACTGGTAAACCGCCTATACATAAGTGTAGTCGCGGTAACGCTTATTGAACTTACTGTTTTCATCATCAATATCTTTTATTACATAAAACCTGCGAAGCTCACCAACAATTATGTTGACCATTTTTGAGCATATCTTTTCAGGTGATCATAAACAAAGAGGATAGCTAGAGTTGATGCCTTAGCAGAGACCCTCAGGATTTCAATAGTTTTGCATTAGTAATGTATATCATTTGTTTTCATTTGTGAACTCTGTGTATTTTGGATTTAGAATTAATAAGACTATGATAGTCGTGGAACTGACTAACCACGACAGAAGTCACCCTTGTGTCGGGCGACGTCATGACACGAGGATTTTGCATGTATTATGTCTCTGTAATTATACCAAGTGTTATGACGATCCCGTCCGTCGCATCCTCGTGTTTCCGCTATAAGCGAGGGTGTGACAAAAGGCGACGGGCATGTAGAAGATGTGTGTACAAATCTTGGCGATCATGAATTTGGTAGCTGTAGAACATGGACGGTGTCAGGTTACGGCTGTTGTTTTCGGTGGCTGTTGATATCTGTAGTTCAGGAGACCATCCTTGTTCAGCATAAGGAAACAGGAGAGGATACTGCAAAGGCATATAGGCAGGATGAAGCTTACTAATCCTTCAAGGTGTATTCTCCTTTCCGTGAATGATTATGTCAAAATCATCTGACGCAGAGTACGAATCACAAACAATCGCACCGATGACACCTGCAGATGGGCTGACATACCTTCTATCTGTTTTCTGACTAAAAAGCTTAATTGAGAAGTTTGGAATGACAGGCTGATCACACAACTCTCTTGCTGTCCTGAAAATTTTAACATATTCATTAACTTCATCTAACATTTCGATTAGTGCCAAAACAATAGTGATAGACAAAGCTGCGTTACACTCAGTAGAGAAGAACCGTAGTCTATTTGAAATCTCATTATCACCATCGAAGACATACATTGTAAAAACCTAGGCCGTTCGCCAGGGTTGGGGCATACAGATCCTATCCAATGAGATATCTGACCAGCAATCCGGAAAACATACGGAGATCCACCTTGATTAACAGAATTATCAACAGCAGCACAGAAAGATGTCATCGAAAACATTGAGTTATAAGTGCGAATACTACACATAAAGTTAGGATCAGCGAAAAGCGATCTAAGTAAATCTGGAGGTTCCACAGGAAACGGAGGACAACCTTTCCGGCCTACAACACCTATGATATCTAGGCCTTCGGGTGGCAGGAAAAGATGCCAACCGTTCATCATACCAAAAAAGTGCACCACAAACTCACAAACTTCATTACAACTTCCCAAATCCGCATAATCAAGAGACATAGTAGGACTGTCAATATTCATAGTATAATTCAAAGTAACATCAGGTTGGTCATATTACGCAGAAGCTTCGAGCGTTGACATATGACGTCTGGACTGTAGATGACTTTGATGTGGGCCTCAAATGCTGACGTAGAAGAGGAGGAAACGCCCGCAGGAAGTGTTTCCCGATGTGTCCGTTTGGGCATTGGATTCTAAAAACCCAACGTAAATAATAAGCAAAAGCACAAATTCTGCAGTTATAAAAACTACCACCACAGCCCTTAACTAAAAGCATGTTGAATACAACAAATACATTAAACAAAACCATGAACTTTCATATTACTAAATAATAAACGACATATATGGCCTAAAGACATACCCGCATATGCAAGGCATACAAAGTGTCAAACACTGAAGATGTCAAAATATAACAACGTTGAAAAAAAATATGTAATAACAACAGCGTTAACTACCATACAAACTTTAAATCTAGAAACTAAGTCTAGGCATTACTGCAATACAAATCAAATAGAAGTACTATGCATATAAGTTTATTAAGTCTATGCATAATTGCAATACAAATCAAATAGAAGTTAAATAACGATCAAATTATTAACTATCAAATACGTGGCTATTTGATAAAAATTTATGAATTAATAAGTGTTCATAAATCTATTTTATCATGTCAAAGAGATTAACTTTTTATAAATCTTTTGAATTATTTATGTATGCATAAGAGATGGTATAAAACTAAGAATATATAATGGTGGTACCTAAGCCCTCTAGGTGCTCAAAAGAATAGAATATCATTCCTTATTCAAATGCAGAAAATATCATTTTTGAGCTGGATGTTAAGCAAGAGTTAAAAACCTCATATAGAACATACTACTATAAAAAAATTTGTTTGTCTACTGTAAGTGTAGACATTCCTGCAATAGTACCATCCAACCCAAATGAGAGCAATAACCAAGTAAATCCATGTACAACAGATTCAATTATGCATTAAATGGTTAGAGACTTTGGATATTTTTATTGATTTTTATACATTTGATATGTTTCAGATTCAATCCATGTACAACAGATTCAATTATGAACACATATGTATGGATATGCATGAATGTATGTTTATATCAATATAGCACTCAAGTTGGATAACAAATATCATATACTTCAACCTACTGCATACAATAACAAATTAAGTTATTCAAACAATTACTTAGTAACAAATTATTTATTCAGACTACTACACTCAAGTAGATCGTAATGGTTCTAAATGAAACCTTGCAAGAAGAACCAATAAATTTTCTATCAAACAATCTACTTTGAGACTCTGGTTCATATCAAATATACTTCAAAGGACTTCATAAAAATTGTGTTGATGCACAAATGTATTCCATGATATATGATACTGATGTGCAAATAAACCAAACGATCATATCAAAAACCTTTCATTGTCATTAATGGTGATGATGCTCTTACCTTCGTCAATGAGATATCCGCTGAGATATGCGATCATACACGGTTCGTCAAACAAAACAAATCACAATTATTGTGAAATCAATCAGAAAAATACAATAAATCAAAACCTAAAGTACCTGATGTTCTTCCCGGATTGTAATTTCAACTGTGTTTTGGCAATTGCAAGAAATCGATCACCGTCGCCTATCACCGCCGGTCACCACCGCCTCCACCTCACGCCACCGTATCCATCTCCGTCCATCATCACCATGAGGCATCATCACTAAATCCCCCTTCTTTTTGCCCTGTAAAACCCTGCAGTCGTGGAAGAAGAGGCGGAGCGCCGCCGCGGCGGTGGTGGGGGAGGTGAACTGCTTGTTGGTGGTGGTTCCGATTTGCTCGAATGAAGTGGTCGAATGACCTGTGGGGAGGATGAAGATGAGATGTGGATGAAGATGAGATGTGCACTATTCAATAAATAGTACTATTCATAGTTGTGTTTTTTATATTAGGTAATTAGGTAATAAATTTGTTATTTTAAAAATAAAGTTTCTGTCATGGAACGAAGAGAATGTTACATAATTAACATAATCAAAATTGATAGATATATAAACCCATGGGCCAAACTCTTTGCAGAAGCCCAACAAACATAACAAGGCCTGTTACATCCTGACAGGGTAGAAATATATAATTTCTTAATTCATGATTAGATGAGATAACTAACTAAATTTATTAGCAAATTAACGACTCAACATTAGCAGTCAATGGCGGAGGTTAATAGGGGTTTTTTTTCGTCGGTAATGAAAATTTTACCCGGATTGTAAATTTTTATATATATATCGAGTTCGCATCCCTTAGAAAAAATTAATTTCGTCTCTACCCTTTTATGGGAGTGTTCAAGCTCCGCCACTATTAGCAGTAAAAACTTTTTTTAAAATCATTACGTACTAAAAATAGCATGTACATCATACCAAAATGTTTAAGGATGAAACCTATACACTTTGACATATAATAACAAAAAAAACCGCAGTATACCCTACATAAAACCTAAAAAGCATTGTTGTTAGGACCGCATCGGACCGGCCGATCCAACTCGTCCGACCGGGGATCGGCCACCTAGCCGGTCCGGTTCGCATGGGCCGGTTCAACCAACCGGTTCGTCCCGAATCGGTGGTCGGACCTGAAAACCGGACCGGTTCGAATCGGATTTTGGTTTTTATTTTAATGGGTAAAAACGGGGTGTCGAAACATAATTAGTGTGTTGGATATAAAATTATAGTTAAATTTTATATATAACTATAAAATACATATATAAATTACTTAGATTTAATTATATATATAACTATATATATAATATACTATATATTTAATTATGATGTCATCCGGTTTTAAATCCGGTTCGACCGGTCTGACCACCAAACCAGTAAGACGTCCGATTCAACGTCCGATCCGGGTCTGAAAACATTATTAGAAATGTTAAAATACCAAAATTTCTTAGTTATTTTCTCAGGTGCACCCGATCACATCTAACGACTAACATTTAAAGAAACAAAAACCCATCGTTTCAAATATTGATTTCAGTAACAATTTGTTAAGTGGGTCCATCTGAAGCCTCTGTGATAAACCGATTCGTTTAGGGTTCATGGTAATTCGTTATCTCAATCAATTCCTAATATCGGATTACCTAACGCTTGTTGTAACTGTTTATCGATTCTTGATTTTGGGCGTAATTTTTCACTGGAATTGTGCTTGAAGTTATAGATGGATTTAGCGGGTTAAATCAGCTTGATCTTTTAGTGATAATAAGTTTTTTGGGTCAATTCTTAAGGGTTTATCAAGATTAGGGTTGGAAAAATTGAATCTTTTTTATCATAATTTTACTAGGATTTACCCTAATTTTAGGAATCAAGATATGGGTTGGATGTGAATGGTATGATGCTAATTTATGCGGTCCGCCATTAAAGAGGTGTCGAAGAAGGTCTGGTTTGATGTCTGATGTGGTTGCTATTGTTTGATTAGTTTGATGACTGTATTGGTGATTTTTGCTTCATTGTTGATTTGGTATTTTCAAGGTAAGAAGAAGAACAACATAGAGATGAGTATGAGAAGTTTGAAGATACGAAAGACGGTGACAATGGTGGTGTTGGTGGTGGTGAAGGGAAGTTGATATTGTTTCAAGGAGGTGAGCATTTGACATCAGAGGATGTACTGAATGCAATGGGTTAGATTACGGATAAAACGAGTTAGGGTAGTGTGTATAAGGCTAAACTCTCGGATGGAGGGACGATTGCGTTGAGGTTATACACGAAGGGAGTTGTGATGATTCGGGTTCGTGTATGATGGTGATCAAACAATTAGGAAGAGTTAGGCATGATAATTTGGTTCCATTGAGAGCTTTCTATGAAGGGAAAAGCTTCTTATTTATGATTATCTCCCACGTTGAACTATCCATGAATGATGAACTTTTACAAGGTATGCACATTATCATTTATGTTGCATTTATTTTTGTTGTATATCTATTAGGAGCTCATCCATGACCAGCATATTGACTCTAACATGTTTAATGTGCGTTTGTATATATAAGTAATATTTGGTGACTTATTAACTATTTAAACAATCAATGTTTTTAGCTTGAATGTAATTTTTTGTAATTGGTGTCTTTGTTCCTAATCTCCCGTTTCTAGTTAATAAACTTAAGTTTATATATTTAGCTTGATATTTGAGGAATTGGATGAAAAGACTGAGAACTGGTTTATTAGAGGCTAACTTGTTTGTTAAATAGATCATGTTTGGGTTAACTTGTATATTAAATGGGTTGCGTTCGTGTTGACACATTTAAAACAGATTATATTAGTTAACCCAAAACCTGATTAATATCATGTCTTGATTGTGTTTTTGAGTTGTGTTAGGAATTGCCACGCCCAATATTTATAACGCTCTATAGACCGTTTCTATGTTTGTGTAGTTGACTAATTCATATTATCATCTGCAAAATCAAGACCTGGGAAACCGGCCTTGAACTGGGCAAGGCGCAAAAGTTTGCATCGAACCACCAATAACACATGGCAACATACGTTCAAGAAACATTGAAACTTGCAAAGGGGTATTGCGCCCCTGTTGCATCGGTTAGACCTTCGATGGATGGGGTTGTGAAGCAGTTGGAAGAAATCAGATCGCGTAACAGGTCAGCTTTGTGTACCCCTACTAAAACAAGAAGCGGGCTCGGTACGCCATTTTGACCTTTTCCTTTTTACTTCATATATGTGTACCAGTGTCCCAGACCCTGCTCTTCAGCGGGAGACACTGGGTATGTTTGTTTGTTTATATGTGTACCAGTGTATTTGTTTTGGAAATGATGGATTGGATTGAAATGGTTTTAGCTTAAACTTTACATCCTTTGTGATCCACTATATGCTGATAATTTAAGGCTTCTTTACATGTAAATCATTAAATAATCAGAATTTCACAAACAACAGATAAACGCGCTTTCAAACAATATAAACACGCCCAAACACCATCTCCCCATAATTTCATATCAAATAACCATTTTCATGAAATAATCAACTCACTAAACATACTTAAATGCCGATTACTTGTACTCTATCAAGAGAATTACATGTAAAGTACATAAATTTACATACTCGTGATAGCTTTCAGCTTAAAGATTCAATGTGTGATCGAGAACAACACTTCTGACCCTGCTCTACTAGAGCAGGCTCGAGGTTGAACTTCTAGCAATGGGAAGTAAAGACTACAGACCAAATAATCATAATTCTATTTGACAAACAATTCTATAAAATAAAAGATTATTCCCTTTTGTGTTTCATTTCAAAAGTACTAATTTAGCACTGCCTACCTCGACGGCAAGAAAGCACACCAGCACTGGAGGTAAGAGTGGCAACCACCGAAGACGATTGAGCACTTAGGCTTGAAGCCTTTGCATAAGTGGCTCCTGCCCCTGCACCCGTTGGTATGAAGTATGCACCGTTCAACATTAGGTCTCCTTCTGATCTCCAATTCCAGTGCTTCCATTCCCCGTTCGTTATTACTCTTTTTGTCACCTGTATCAAGTGAGCCGCACTCACAATGGTGAGATATTAAGATCTTGTGAAGGAATTTAGAACAAAAAGATTGTGGGTTTGGTATATGAATACCTCTTTGGCGTTGGGGTTATCTGGTGCAAGGTATCTGTTGCCTTCACTATTGATCGTCGGGTTTGCACTGCCACCAATTGCATACATTTCCCAGTGTGTGTAGTCATTATTTACTACATGGAAATACCCATGCCTACACCTGCAGATGAGCGGGTCAGGAGGGTTTGGTATCAGATCATAATGAGTTAAGATCAGAACAAGTAACTTTTTAGCGCGAGTCAAAACAAGTCAGGTCATGTTGTTATGTACCTAGGCATTCTTTGAACAAGACCCTCGCCAAAATGGTTGTATGCAACCGTCACTTGCATAACCTTGTCTCGCGTGTATGAATCGCTATGACCCAATAACATCACCTACGAACCCGAACAAATGTCATTAATTAGCTTCTCATGTCATATCAGTTCATGCAAATAGATACAACTGTTTGAAGTTAATACCTCATTATGATGAGTGAATAAGTTGTTAGATATGGTAATAGCAGTTGAACCCATAATAGCATCAATCAGACCATCGGCACAATTCGATAACGAATTATGATCAATCCAAATATGACTTCCTCCAAAGATTGAAATCCCATCACCATCCGCAATTGTTCTCCAACCGTAGTGCGTAGGGGAGCTTCGAACCATAGCATTACCGGTATGCTTGCAGTCATGAATATGCAAACCATGAATAATGATATTCGTAACGTATTGGATCGTGATGCAAGCCCCATTCGCGATATGAACATTAACACCACGAGCATCGATTGTTTTGAAACTGTTCATGATCAGTTCTTGTTTTAAGGTGATAACCATATCTCTTTTAAAGACGATCCATAAAGGTTTGTCTTGGATTACAGCATGTCTTAGGGTTCCGGGTTTAGGGTTTACAGCATCGTCATCGCTAGGGTCGGTTACAACATAGTACCGACCGTCACGACCACCAATTGCGTTCCGTCCGAACCCAATTGCGCATTCTGCCAGGCGCTTGCGGTGGCGTTGCCAGTTTTGGTCACAACGCCAGCAGTCGTCGATCGGGTTTCCTGTGCCGCATGATAAAAAACCTAGTTTTCTTCTCTCTGTGCTGTTACGAATGCTCCTGTGTATTGCACAAACCATTAATGATTTTCAATAATCCAAATCTTCTACTGTGATGTATATGAACATTTATTCAGGTTTTAATATGCGATTTAAGAGTAATATTGAACCGTATCGGTTATGAGAGGATAGTGATGTTCGAAAGTAGTTTATAAATTTTTCATACCATCATTATTCGGCCTACATACGAAAACGACATTATTGTGATAGCAAAATAGATGTATAGTAACAACAATTACTTATCGATCTAAAGTAACGTCGGTGGGGTGAAATGTGAATCATAAATCGAAAATGTCATTAAATGAAACCGTCAAGTTTATGATCTTCCCACGAGAGTTTGCAGGTTAGATCTGGAGATCAAAGGGTCCATTTCGTGGGTCCAAGTCAAACTGGTGAGAATGTGGATCGAATTTAATGTACATGCATGCAGATTTCAACAATGTTTGGGTTAATAAGGTAGGTCGCATGTGAACATTATATCACTTCTGTCATTGGGGATTGCATATTTGGTTCAACAACTATACAAAACCCACTAGTTTGCTATTTTTATTATTAGTCTCGAGATATGAGTCATGGGGATTAAAAAATTAAGAAAAAAAAACGAGGAAAGTTATAAAAATAATACATAAGAAGGAGTTAGAGTTTTTTAAGAATCATATTTTTGAGGTGTTTTGAGTTGAATTGGGGATAGATATTTTTTGTTTCGTTCTAAAGTTACAAACTGTAAATTCGATTTTAATTACTGTATTTCAAATTTATGATCTTGATAGATCGGTAGAAAGCATTGTGTGGGTATGCCGACACATAGATGAATAGTAGATCGGTATCTCGTTGTCAAACTAGTAGGTAAGTTGCAATGTGCAACATAGTGTTGTTCTATGCAACAAGGTTTTGAAGAAATGAAGGAGGAGAATACGATGAATTGAAAGAGACCTTAAACTAACCACTCGCGGTTGCGCTTGTCATGATCCACCACTACATTGCATAGGCGCGTGATTGATGGATTTAGGGGGCTTTCATTCATACCAACCAATGCCTATTGACGTAGTTTGATTAGACGCTCACTTGAAGTATCTTATTTAAATTAAAAAAGAAGAAAAGAAAAACTAATGTTTGTTAAAAGTGAGACTCAACTAAAGAACATATGGACCATTATATAGACAAGGGCATTACGTCAATTACCATAAAAACAGTTATAATTAAAAACTAACGTGGCAATTCTATGGATTGATATAGCATACGGACCATGTGATATTTAACAAAACTATTAAGACACTAGTTGCCTTTAAAGCTTAATTGGTACAAACATGTTCTTTTTAATTAATGATTAGAAATCATTATCAACTTCTTATACAGGCTTATTTTATAAATATGTGCGGCGAACAGTGTCACTCTTCGTATATTACGCAACTTAGATGTATAATTCTACTTTTTCAATATAATTCGAAAACTGTTAATAATGTCATCAACAATGAGAATAGAGAAAACAAAGATAACATACTCACATGTTAACCATAGAAGCCACCATTTCTGGATCATCAACAGCATTATCATTCCTTTCAATTGCAACTCTGTTATCACTCAAATTAAACCACAATTGCTTAAATTTAAGATCTCGAACAAAGAAATAGCGCGTAAATTAAGCGTAACTACTAACTAACCTATTCGCATTCGTCGCATTGCTTACTAACCTCCGCAACTCATGTTCATCTTCTCCACTGAAATCACAAAAACACAAAACAATCAAATAACCATATATCCTCAATGAATCAACAATCAATCAAATTAATTTTACAATCAAATACACATGATTAACCTAGAAACAGCATTGACCGAAGCCCCAATCACGAGAACGATTAATAAACAGAATGCGAGAAATCGTAGAGTGTTCGACATTGTTGGTACAATTGAGAGGCAAATTAACTCTGTTTCTTCCTTTAAGTTTATGAATCTTGAGTAACTTTTTCTCTCTTTTTAGAATGAAGTTGTAGAGAGAGAAGAAGAATGAGGATGAAGGGTCAATTGTCAAATAGATTGCAAAACAGAGGAGTTGTATATATATACGAAGAGGGAAAAGAGAAGACTCAAAGTTTGGTTAATTTGCAACCATGGTTAGGTGTTCCCACACTCACCCTTAGTCAAGTGGGATTTAAGTCATTCACGAAATGCTTACAAATTGTTGAATACAAAAAGATATGACGTCACACCATCTCTTAGTCGTGAAATAAAATAATAATTAACTATACCAATGATCTTTAGCCCAACTGATTAAGGTGAGGTACCCATGATATGTAAATAAGATGAGATCATGGGTTCAAGTCTCACTCTGATTAAAATGCTTAGAGTTGAGACAGGGGGTTTTTTCAGCAATGTGTTTCCTCCTGAGAGAGTTGGGGAAACGGCTGAGAAACGGATAGGTGAGCCCGATTAAAATAGCACTTATCCTACAAAGCAGAGTCGTACATTTGTTGTTAAAAAAACTAACTAATTCTATGCGTCGTGATTTTAGTTAACATTTTAGTTAAAATGACATATTGGTGTCACATAGGCAGAAAAAAATTTAACAAAATCTCCGTTTAGAATATGTGTAATGGTTTTATATAAACCCAATCATTAACTAAACCTCATATTGGTAAAAAGTAATAAATATGTTTTTTCACACCCGTTAAGTGCTTGGCCATGAATTATTTTGGAGCCCCCTTTAAACTAGAAGTAGTGACTTTAGCATCACATTAATTTCCATATCGTCATTTAAACGCCCTATTTTTTGTCCATACGTGTGGTTTGGCCTCTAGTATTCATCCTCATCAAAGTGATAAGTAGGTTAAGTCTCATAAATAAACACAAATGGATATAGAAGTAATTTTAGAACAATATGTGTGTGATGGTAAGAAAAGAAATAATAGTTTAGATTATCATTAAAAATAATATAAATTTAAAAAGCTTAATGCACTGTTAAACTTCAAATTTTAACACTTCAACAGTTTTTAGGGGAAATACTCTAAACTTACTAACACGACACATTTATATTTCAATTCGAAATTTATCTCAAAGTAAAGCCCAAATATTAATGTTAGTTTACCAAAACCCAAATATTAATGTTAGTTTACCAAAACTCCAATCTAAGAAACCTTTTTTTTGTTTTAGTTTGGTTTGTATATATTGGTGTTTGCATGTTTCTTTTTAGTTATCTGTGATTTAATCATGTTCGTCCTATGTCTTTTTTTAAATCTCTTACGTCACATCAAATAATTTCAAGTTATATATAATCAATCACAAACGTCACATATTCTACGGATATGCCTGTGGAATGGATCTTTGACACGACTATATGTGTACGGTTGAGTTGGTGATGCGTGCTAAATAATCAATTCTAAATGAATAAACTTATGGTCGGATGACATGTGTACTTGCTAAAACGGCTTGCATCCCATATGAATGAGTGTATGGTGGTTTTGAACATAACACACATACTATGTTGGTATGTTGGTGTATCTGATCACAAATAAGATGAAGCAACAGCTTTTGAGCTCAGAACTTGACAATGGCTATAAGTTTTGTCTAAATAATGAATGAAGAAGAAATTATTCTCTTTATACATGTTCTTGCAAGTGGAGAGTACCTACAAGATTCTTGTGTGACAAGATGTTCTCATAAGACTAAAGGAAAATTTTTATAAAGTTGTCCGTCTGATTATGTTATACGTAATTGATTGTTGGGCCACCAAAAAGACACATACGTAAAAGGTGGAGGTAGTAGAGATAGTAATCTAAAGGTAGTTCATAATCCTCAATCTTTTCTCTTCTTTTTGTTCTCGTTTAGTAATCTTACTAGTATCACTAGTTTATCACTACATACCTGTTGTTATTGAAGTTAAGTATAATATAAATTAGAGTATTTTTATATGTGTTTTTCACAAATTAACCCTAAATATATGTTTAATCTATTATGACCTTGACAAATCACATTTTTATTGTTAAGCCTATTTTTGGATATATGTTTTAGATATTAATTCGAACAGAGAGATATGTTTTATATGCAAAACATTATTCTCATACAATTAATAAAACACATGCGAGAGAAAATAAAACATATAAAATAAGACATGTTTGTAATTAAATTTGTTTACGCGTATGTTACTCTGTTCCACGTCACCAGCGATCCAAACCTCGCCCCAATATTTTATCGTCCCCGAGCGCCAAGTGATATTTAATATGAAAATTAGTCCCACTCTTTTTCTTTTTTTTTTTTTTGGTTATAATCTAGTGATATTGGTATTGTTGTATCTCCTTCTAGAAAGCAATTAAGTGCCACATGTGCCATTAAGTAATATCTATTAACTGAAATTTTTAGATGAACTTGTGAATTTTAGGTTTAGTTTCCTGTTTTTTTACTAAGTGTATAATGTTATGACTGTTAAAAAAAAATTAAAACTGATATTTGTTGTGTAATCTTAAGATGAACAATTTAGGGCTGGTCTGTTCAAACAACGTATCAAATTTCGAATATAGCATAGTTGTAATAAATAAAAGTATGAACCCAAATCATGCTAAAATAATAATGTGACATCTTAAATGCTAAATGTAAATGTATGTATGAGCTGTTTGATAAAACTAATTAGCTTAAATTTATAAATTTAATATAGTAAACAAAATAATAATATTCACTATCTTAATAATGAACTTATATTGACTGTCATTGGTGTTTTTTCAATTTTTAATCTTATTTATAAACAAACAAACAAACAAACATACCAAGTATATCTCACTCAAGAGCAAGGTCTGGGGGTAGGTGGTGACGACTTTTTCCTCTATCTTGGTAGGTAGAGAGACCTTTTTCAAAGAGATTTTTTTAATCTTATTTATAATGCATGTGTTTTTGTTAAAAAGATAATTAGTTTTAATGGTTTTCATATTAATATAACTTTACCTTACACATTATATTATCAACCAAACAGAATTGACACCTACTCAAACTTTAAACTCATATAATGTTATGAAACCAATTTAACTTGTTATACATTATATAAGCTCGTTTAAAAGGAAACTTCCATGGCGTATGAACTTCTGACCAAGAGTCCTCATTAATTCGGCCAAATTTTTTGCATGATATATTTTTTGTGTACTATTTTTGACACAAAAAGTAAAATTATTCTATTAAAATATAAACATACAATATAGTAAAATATTTGTTTCGATCACTATTTATTTAAATAAAAGGCCCGTGGACGAAAACAGGCCACCATTTATAACTAAATGATTAATAATTAAAAAAGGTTAAAAGTTAGCAAAAAGCTGTAACTTTTAGAAAAAAACCTAAAAGGAATGTCCGATTACTTGAAAAAAAAGACGTATAGTAACTATTAATTAATATTTTATCCTCACCTTCAAGAAAAACGTCAATGTAGAAATTGTTAATAAAATAAAAAAATGTTGTAATAAGTAACGGGCCCTTCTTTCCATTCTCACCCAATCACATGCAAATATTCCATCCAACCCGACGGTAGTCATTTATTGTCAAGTTTTTTTTTTATTATTTTTTTACTGTATATAGTATATACCTTCTCTTTTTTACATTTTGGGTTTTAAAAATCAATACGATGTGCCTTATTGATATGCATACTTATTTTTCAATTGACAAAAGTTTTTATTATTAGAGGTATTTAATTATATAGTTTTACCACTTTGATTATCTTACTTAAAACGTTTTAGAGTACTAGTGATGCTAATATTATATACTCAGGTTAGTCCCCGTGTAATATACGGATTGAACAAATAAACTATTAAATAATTACTAATAAAAGTTTGTGTATTATAAAATCATGCTTGAAGATAAATATGATAATAAGTACGTATAAATAGCTACTTTAAGTAAATAAATAATAATGTATTTTTCCTAAACTTTTATTTTAAAAAAAAAATGTGATTTTTAAATATATTGTTTTAAGAAAAATGATTTTTTTAAAAAAAAATTCATTGTATTTTGTATTTTATAAAATTTTTGTTTTTAAAAAGTGTGTTTTAATAATAGGTTTTTAATTTATTAAAGAGTTAATCTCGGTTTTGGTCCCTGTGTTTTGCAAATTGACTCCACTTGAGTACCAACGTTTATTTTGTCTCCATTTGAGTACCAAATTTTAAAAAAATTATCTGTTTCAGTCCTTTTGACTAACGGTGTTAACATTTTCTGTTAGATTTTTTTAAAAAGACCAAAATAACCCTAAGGACTAAAAATATCACCATCTCCACCACACCTTAGTTTCAAGATTTGTCCCCCCCCCCCCCCCCCGAACCCCACTGCTATAGATTTTTTTAAAAAGACCATACCTTAGTTTTCAAGATTTGTCCACAACCATCGTCTTCATCTTCATCTTCATCTTCATCTTCATCAAAACCTGCAATCAACCAACATCAATGGCGGAAGCCACCATCAACAACCCACATCTCCCCCCAAAACCAACAAAATTCTACACCCATTTCCTCTACAAAGCCATCTTCATCTCCATCTTCCTGTCACAAGCCCCTGAATTTATCAACAACAAAACCTTAACCCCCACAAGCTGGGAGTTTCTGCAACTCATCTTCGTCGAAATCGCCGTCTTGTACGGCCTCTTCAGCAAACGAAACGACGAACCCTACAAAGAAGAACCATCGTTCAAATCCGATAACCCCCAATCGTACGTCGCCAGATTGCTTCAAGGATCATCGGTTTTTTATGATGATTCTGAAACCCCATCTGGGGTAACGATAGGGTTCACACATGGAATTCGTGTAACATCGTGTATTTGTGTTAAATAAAAATTAATTTTGTTTAATACGTCGATGTTTAATTCAAAAGTTTCAATAATCGTAGTAATAATAATAATAACAATAATAATAATAATAATAATAAAATAAAATAATACTGCTATTAGTAATTAGTAAGAATTATTAAAATATATATATATATATATATATATATATATATAAACATGTATTAAAAATTGGAATTATAAGTCCAGGGAGTGATTATGTAATTTATGAAACTTAAAACCAAAGTTTATAATATAAAATATAAACATTGAAACCGCAGGGACCATTCTTGTAAAATTTTAAAACCCATTCCCCCCACCCCGTTTTCCCGACCGCCGGATCCGGCCAACTCCGGCGAAGCTCCGGCGAAGGCCAAACGCCCAAATTACTCAATTTTAACCCACCAAACCGGTCCCAATGCGTTCGGGGATGAGATTCGAACTCAATACAACCATTAAACACGTTTAAACTTCGAGAAATTCGGATCCAAAGCCACCACATCGAACTCACAAGATCCCCGACCAAAATCAGTCAAATTATTCCAATTTGAACCCACAATCACACCGAAAGTGTCCTTGGATCCAATCTAGATTGAATTCCACCACAAAACGTGTTGAATGAGTCAAATTAACGGCTAAAAATTCTCACTTTAACTTCGGATTCTATACAACTCATAAACCCACTCAAACAACATCAATAAACAAATTAAAGCTACCAAAACGGTCATCTATACACACTCAATCGACTCAGGTTTCAATTTCACTAAAAACAATCATAAACACAGAAATCGATCCTCATCTTTATCGCGACCTGCAACTTAGTCGAGAACCCTGTTCCAAACACTATTAACCCGAAATAACAGAGGGCTTTAGGTTTTCATCATCATTCGAAGCTTTCTGTGAAGTTAATTGGATTTTCATCAAGAATTGGCCACTCATCGATCTTCACATCGACCGCGGCTGTTCTTCATCTGTTCATAATCGAATTAAGTACTCAATCAGGTAATTGAAAACGTTAATCTACTCGATTTTTCAAGGGGAATAAAAGCCCCATAAATTCGATGGGTAACAACATCGAATCGGGGTTCAATTGGAGGGAAATCAAATCTAGGGTTTATGTTTGATTTGGGAGAATCTGAAATAGTGTATAAAAGAAATAAAACCGGATCATAACCGCGGCTAAGGCCTTGGTTCACCGGTTCCCATGCTTCACCCCAAACAGAAGGTCTCGGGTTCGAGACCCGCCACCTCACATATTTTTTTTTAAGCTTCTTTTTAAGCATAAAAAATTCAGAAAAAAAAATTCTAAAAATCATAAAAACATTTTTACAAACATTAGAAATTTTTAAAACAATCTAATTATTTTTCTGAAATTAATTTCAACATTTTAATTATTTATTTTAATTGTTTTAAATAAATAAAATAACTAATTATACTTATACCAATTTATAATTAGTGTATAATATATAATTATACAAATAAATAAATTGAATCCAATATATATACATAGATATATATTATTCGATTATCGAAACAACTTTGAATAAATTACATGTGCATAATTATACATGATCGTATACAATTTATAACATAACTATATAATTAACATACGATGTATAGTTATGTTTACTTATGTATAAATGTATTATATATAATTATGTATATAACTATACATATAATTACATGATTATATATAATTATGTATATAATTATACATATACAATTTATTAATAAATTGTATATATGTATAACTTACCCGTATAAATTTTTATTAAAATTCTTGACATAATCACTTTCAATAAATTCGTTTATTCCAAGACATTCAAACCAAATAAAATTTATCAATTTAAACCACCATGGAAATCCTAATACATTCTCAAATTCCCAAATCATTATTATTCTAACTCGAGACACCGTTCCTTAGGTTAATTATAAGGAAATCGTTGGTGTTTAATCTATCACGACCAAATTCCAATCTCATCAATCAAGTGAGTTTTCATATCCCCTTTTATATCATTTCCTATTTGGGGGAAATCATGTGATACAATATATTCTATCATGATATTCTATTGTTATTTCATTTTCAATTCAATTCAAGACAGGTTATGTTATTACTTGCAATTACGTGAACATACCGTGATAAACTGGACGACAGTAAAACCCTAATGCAATCAATCAATCAATCCTGGCAACAATGTAGATCTACTGGCTTGGATGACCCACCCCACATGGCTTACGAGTGGTGATTGTGCCAGAGGCAATTAGTCAATCTATGGTGTTTATGTGCAAGTTTATTATATGCAAGTGTCAAGTCAAGGGGTTTATATTGTGTCGGTTTATCTATATGCTTCGCGGTTGCCATATAAGTCTTAATATTACCTTGTGAATTGAATTACTATCGATGGATCAATCAATCAATCTATATGTATATTCAAAACTGTGATTACTCACCAGCTAACTCGTTAGCTGACTTTATTTTCTCACATGATTTCAGGCTAAGCAAGATAGTGGACTTCTATGTGCTCATCTAAGACACGGACCTAGTTAAAATAAAAGACGATTATTATTTGTGTTTTCGATTATTGTATTTGTGTATGTTGAACTTATTTTATCTTGTAATCTGATTGTAATATTATTTCCACTATTAGACAACCATGTGTTATGAACAATCCATCATTCCCTCGTCCGCTCCGATGATTCCGCCGTCGGTCGGGGTGTGACAGATTGGTATCAGAGCCATGGTTATAGGGAATTAGGTTATTAGAAATGGAATGACCTAGACTATAACTAAGTACCTTTACACATGAGTCCTCTCATGTATTTTATATGCTTAGACAGGATTTTATGTGCCTTACATGTTTATACTTGATTATGTGATTATCTGTTTATGTGATTCTTCTTATACTATGAATCTATCAATATACACACAAAACTTAACTCATATTCTAAGGCATTGTGTGCCTAATTCAAGTGATTTCAAACTCCAAAACTCGATTGTTATTCATGGTTTTCAAATCTCGTCAAAGTCCGTGTCACATGACCGAGAACATGCAATGCTGGAAGAGTGGGATACCTGTATCTTAAGGTGTTCTGTCTAGGCAAGGTATTCATACAACTTGATTACCTTACCTGGGAACCCTCGAGATGAGTATTCGCTTATAGGTACGCATGTCCTCATTAAGGTTGTGGTGGACACAAATACTTTGATAAGTCACCGTATTCGTTTTGGTTTGCGAACCGAACGTTTACACTCCTAACCTCTTATTGTTATTCTAAACAATCTCATTAACGATTTTATTATTTTGAAAAGTTTTAAAAAAAAACCAATTACCCGTTTCTCATAGAGGTTTCTTCTTTCCTTATTATACAGCATGTCTTTTCGTCAAAACTGCTCCCGATCTAGAAGCTCTGGCCGCAAGATTGCTGCTATGGTGGCACGTGAAGTTGTTGCGGTTATCCCAACACTGCTTACTCATTTGAACCAAGGCAACAATACTGTCCAAAACACAACTGCACCAAACACTGTCCAAAACCCAACTGCACCGAACCCTCCCAAAACTTGTACTTACAAGCATTTCAATTCCTGCAATCCCACTAAGTTTAGCGGAGCCGAAGGTGCCACTGGTCTTTTACAGTGGTTCGAGAGTATTGAGAACACTTTCCTCAATAGTGAATGCCCGAGAATCTCAAGGTTCGTTACGCTACAAGTGTTCTTCAAAAGAGAGCACTCACTTGGTGGAACAGTGAGAAACGAACCCGCGGAACTGATGCAGCATTAGCATTGACGTGGGATGAAGTTAAAGAGCTTATGACTCGGGAATTCTGTCCGAGAAATGAAATTAAGAAATTGGAAGCTGAGTTCTGGGACTTAACTCAAGAAAGTGGAGAAAATCTAGCTTATACCAACCGATTTCATGAACTGAGTCTACTTGTTCCTCATCTGGTTACTCCTTTATCTCGGGCTATCGAGAAATACATCGGTGGTCTACCCATGCAAATTCAAGACACGGTGTGGGGTAGGAATCCTGCAACCTTAGAAGATACCATCCGGTTAGCTGCTCAGCTAACTGACAATCATGTCAAGGCTGGAACTCTGACTAGGAAAGGTGCTAAGAAGGTGCCCGGGAAACCCTCAGCTGAAACCCTTAAGGAGGAAAAACCTGAACCTTCTCAAAACAGGAAGAGGAAGGCTAAATCCCAAAACTTTGCTGTGATTACCCCTGCTGTGCCAATAAATCAAGTCCCTCCAACTCGTCAAACAGTAATCAACAACCAATTACCGATGAAAAAGCCATACGCTGGACCCTTTCCGCAATGTGACCACTGCAAGTATCACCATCCTGCTAACGTCCAGTGTCGCCAATGCACCAACTGTGGTCGTTTCGGCCATACATTCAACGTGTGCAAGAATACTGCAAGGGTTCCAGTTACCACACCAACTGTTCAGCATACCCCGACAATCACACACGCAAGAGCTTGCTACCAATGCGGAGATCCTAACCATTTCCGCAACCAATGTCCGAAGCTTCTCAAGGCCGTCCCTGCAGCACAAGGTCGAGCATTCAACATCAATGCCCAACAAGCCCAAGCTAGCAACGGCGTGGTGAACGGTATGTTCCAAATTAATAATCAATACGCTTCGATTCTTTTTGACACCGGTGCCGATAAAAGCTTTGTATCCTTAGACTTTGAGCCCTTACTTGCTAGTGCCCGAACCAAGCTAGATAACCCCTTTACGGTAGAGATAGCTGACGGAAAACCCATTACAATTAATTCTGTTATTCCTGGCTGTACTTTGAATCTAAGTGAGCATGATTTCTCTATCGATCTTATACCCATGCAACTGGGTAGTTTCGATGTTATAATAGGCATGGACTGGTTATCAAAGAATCATGCCGAAGTAATTTGTCACGAAAAGACCATTCGTATTCCTCTCCCGACCGGAAGCATACTACAAATCTACGGGGAAAAACCTTACAAGGGGCTTAAACTCATGTCTTGTACCAAAGCTCAAAAGTACCTCCGCAAGCATTACGTGGCTTTCTTAGCTCATATCGTGAAGGCAGATGAGAAATCTAAGAAGATTGAAGACATTCCGGTTGTTCGAGAGTTTCCTGAAGTCTTTCCCGATGATTTAACCGGTCTTCCTCCCGTTCGTCAAGTTGAATTCCGAATCGACCTTGTACCTGGTGCAACTCCCGTGGCAAAATCTCCTTATCGACTTGCACCATCTGAGATGCAAGAACTTGCTAGTCAATTGCAAGAACTGTCAGACAAAGGATTCATTCGCCCGAGCTCGTCACCATGGGGAGCTCCGGTATTATTCGTGAAGAAAAAGGATGGCTCATTCCGTATGTGCATTGACTATCGAGAGCTCAACAAACTCACAATCAAGAACCGTTACCCATTACCCAGAATCGACGATCTGTTTGATCAGCTTCAAGGAGCCACTCATTTCTCAAAGATCGATCTTCGTTCTGGTTATCACCAACTCCGTGTGCATGATGATGATATTCCAAAAACCGCTTTCCGAACAAGATATGGCCATTACGAGTTTACAGTGATGCCATTCGGGTTAACCAACGCACCAGCAGTATTCATGGATTTAATGAATCGCGTGTGCCGGCCATATCTAGACAAATTCGTGATCGTATTCATCGACGACATCTTGATATACTCCAAATCTAAATCCGATCACGAGAATCATCTTCGTCTAATACTCGAACTTCTGAAGAAAGAGAAACTATACGCCAAATTCTCAAAATGTGAATTCTGGCTTAATGAGGTTCAATTTCTTGGTCCATTGTAAACAGCAAGGGAATTCACGTTGATCCCGCAAAGATCGAGGCGGTAAAGAAATGGGGAGAACCTAAAACTCCTACAGAGATTCGTTCATTCCTTGGTCTAGCTGGATATTATCGATGTTTTATTCCTAACTTCTCGAAGATTGCTGTGCCACTCACTGCTTTGACCCACAAGGATAAGCCTTTTTCTTGGGGGCCTGATCAAGAAAAAGCATTTCAAACCCTCAAGCAAAAGTTGTGTGAAGCCCCGATTCTAACTCTTCCTGATGGAAACGACGACTTTGTTGTCTATTGTGACGCTTCAAAACAAGGTCTAGGTTGTGTACTCATGCAGCGAGGCAAAGTTATCGCTTATGCTTCAAGACAATTGAAGATTCATGAGAAAAATTATACGACGCACGATCTTGAATTGGGTGCTGTCGTATTCGCACTCAAAATCTGGAGACATTATCTCTATGGCACTAAATGTGTTGTATTCACCGATCATAAGAGTCTCCAGTACATCTTCAACCAAAATGAGCTTAACATGAGGCAACGACGATGGGTCGAACTACTCAATGACTACGACTGTGAGATTCGTTACCACCCCGGTAAAGCTAATGTCGTAGCCGATGCATTAAGTCGTAAGGGCCAAGTTATGCTTTAAAGTGTTACCATTCAAACCGACCTCTTGACCCGTATACTCGAAGCTCAACACGAATCAGTCACCGAGGGCAACATGTATGAGGAAATGTCATGCGGTGCTGAACTCCAATTGGAAACCAAGTCGGACGGACTATTGTATTTTCTAAATCGACTTTGGATTCCGAATCGCGATAATCTTCGAACAACCATTCTGGATGAGGCTCACAAGGCTCGCTATTCTATTCATCCGGGAGCAGATAAGATGTTCATGAATCTTCGGAACCAATATTGGTGGCCCGGCATGAAGAAGGATATAGCCTTGTATGTATCTAAATGCCTCACATGTTCTAAAGTCAAAACCGAGCATCAACGTCCCTCTGGATTACTCGTACAACCTGAGGTTCCATTATGGAAATGGGAGAGCATATCCATGGATTTCATTACCAAGCTGCCTCGTACCGCTAGTGGTCACGATAGTATCTGGGTTATCATTGATCGATTGACTAAGTCGGCTCATTTCATTCCAATTCGGGAAGATTATCGAGTCGAGAAATTGGCTCGTATTTACATCAATGAAATAGTCAGTCGGCATGGTGTACCTTTAGATATTATCTCTGATCGCGATGGTCGTTTTATCTCTCGTTTCTGGCAAAGTCTTCAATCGTCTTTGGGAACTCAACTGAATCTCAGCACAGCCTATCACCCCCAAGCCGATGGTCAAACTGAAAGAACGATACAGACCCTCGAGGATATGCTCCGGGCTTGTGTCATTGATTTCAGTGGATCGTGGGATTCTCATCTTCCGTTGATCGAATTCTCATACAATAACAGTTATCATACCAGCATCCAGATGGCACCATTTGAGGCCTTGTATGGTCGGAAGTGTCGATCTCCCATCTGCTGGTCTGAAGTTGGTGAATCACAGATTACTGGTCCGGAATTGATACAAGAAACAACCGACAAAATCCATAAGATCCGTGATAACTTAGTCGCTGCTAGAAATCGTCAAAAGCATTATGCTGACAAAAGACGTAAGCCCATGGAATACAATGTCGGTGATCTCGTACTTCTTAAGGTGTCACCTTGGAAGGGAGTGATTCGCTTTGGAAAGAAAGGGAAGCTAGCACCTCGTTACGTGGGTCCATTCAAAGTGCTCGAGCGAATTGGGAAAGTGGCCTACAAGCTTGAACTACCTCAAGAACTTAGCAACATACATCCGACGTTTCATGTGTCCAATCTCAAGAAATGTCTTGCCAATGAAAATCTCCACATTCCACTCGATGAAGTCTAGATTGATGAATCTATGCACTTTATTGAGAAACCTGTGGAAATTATGGATCGGGAAGTTAAGCAACTCAAACGCAGTCGGATACCCATTGTCAAAGTTCGTTGGGAATCTAAACGTGGCCCAGAGTTCACCTGGGAACGTGAGGACCGAATGAAATCACAGTACCCTCATCTTTTCGTTTCAGCCTCCTCGTGATTTAAATTTCGGGACTAAATTTCCTAAAGCAGGGGAGACTGTAACATCGTGTATTTGTGTTAAATAAAAATTAATTTTGTTTAATACGTCGATGTTTAATTCAAAAGTTTCAATAATCGTAGTAATAATAATAATAACAATAATAATAATAATAATAAAATAAAATAATACTGCTATTAGTAATTAGTAAGAATTATTAAAATATATATATATATATATATATATATATATATATATATATATAAACATGTATTAAAAATTGGAATTATAAGTCCAGGGAGTGATTATGTAATTTATGAAACTTAAAACCAAAGTTTATAATATAAAATATAAACATTGAAACCGCAGGGACCATTCTTGTAAAATTTTAAAACCCATTCCCCCCACCCCGTTTTCCCGACCGCCGGATCCGGCCAACTCCGGCGAAGCTCCGGCGAAGGCCAAACGCCCAAATTACTCAATTTTAACCCACCAAACCGGTCCCAATGCGTTCGGGGATGAGATTCGAACTCAATACAACCATTAAACACGTTTAAACTTCGAGAAATTCGGATCCAAAGCCACCACATCGAACTCACAAGATCCCCGACCAAAATCAGTCAAATTATTCCAATTTGAACCCACAATCACACCGAAAGTGTCCTTGGATCCAATCTAGATTGAATTCCACCACAAAACGTGTTGAATGAGTCAAATTAACGGCTAAAATTCTCACTTTAACTTCGGATTCTATACAACTCATAAACCCACTCAAACAACATCAATAAACAAATTAAAGCTACCAAAATGGTCATCTATACACACTCAATCGAACTCAGGTTTCAATTTCACTAAAAACAATCATAAACACAGAAATCGATCCTCATCTTTATCGCGACCTGCAACTTAGTTGAGAACCCTGTTCCAAACACTATTAACCCGAAATAACAGAGGGCTTTAGGTTTTCATCATCATTCGAAGCTTTCTGTGAAGTTAATTGGATTTTCATCAAGAATTGGCCACTCATCGATCTTCACATCGACCGCGGCTGTTCTTCATCTGTTCATAATCGAATTAAGTACTCAATCAGGTAATTGAAAACGTTAATCTACTCGATTTTTCAAGGGGAATAAAAGCCCCATAAATTCGATGGGTAACAACATCGAATCGGGGTTCAATTGGAGGGAAATCAAATCTAGGGTTTATGTTTGATTTGGGAGAATCTGAAATAGTGTATAAAAGAAATAAAACCGGATCATAACCGCGGCTAAGGCCTTGGTTCACCGGTTCCCATGCTTCACCCCAAACAGAAGGTCTCGGGTTCGAGACCCGCCACCTCACATATTTTTTTTTTTAAGCTTCTTTTTAAGCATAAAAAATTCAGAAAAAAAATTCTAAAAATCATAAAACATTTTTACAAACATTAGAAATTTTTAAAACAATCTAATTATTTTTCTGAAATTAATTTCAACATTTTAATTATTTATTTTAATTGTTTTAAATAAATAAAATAACTAATTATACTTATACCAATTTATAATTAGTGTATAATATATAATTATACAAATAAATAAATTGAATCCAATATATATACATAGATATATATTATTCGATTATCGAAACAACTTTGAATAAATTACATGTGCATAATTATACATGATCGTATACAATTTATAACATAACTATATAATTAACATACGATGTATAGTTATGTTTACTTATGTATAAATGTATTATATATAATTATGTATATAATTATACATATAATTACATGATTATATATAATTATGTATATAATTATACATATACAATTTATTAATAAATTGTATATATGTATAACTTACCCGTATAAATTTTTATTAAAATTCTTGACATAATCACTTTCAATAAATTCGTTTATTCCAAGACATTCAAACCAAATAAAATTTATCAATTTAAACCACCATGGAAATCCTAATACATTCTCAAATTCCCAAATCATTATTATTCTAACTCGAGACACCGTTCCTTAGGTTAATTATAAGGAAATCGTTGGTGTTTAATCTATCACGACCAAATTCCAATCTCATCAATCAAGTGAGTTTTCATATCCCCTTTTTATATCATTTCCTATTTGGGGGAACATATACTATCATGATATTCTATTGTTATTTCATTTTCAATTCAATTCAAGACAGGTTATGTTATTACTTGCAATTACGTGAACATACCGTGATAAACTGGACGACAGTAAAACCCTAATGCAATCAATCAATCAATCCTGGCAACAATGTAGATCTACTGGTTTGGATGACCCACCCCACATGGCTTACGAGTGGTGATTGTGCCAGAGGCAATTAGTCAATCTATGGTGTTTATGTGCAAGTTTATTATATACAAGTGTCAAGTCAAGGGGTTTATATTGTGTCGGTTTATCTATATGCTTCGCGGTTGCCATATAAGTCTTAATATTACCTTGTGAATTGAATTACTATCGATGGATCAATCAATCAATCTATATGTATATTCAAAACTGTGATTACTCACCAGCTAACTCGTTAGCTGACTTTATTTTCTCACATGATTTCAGGCTAAGCAAGATAGTGGACTTCTATGTGCTCATCTAAGACACGGACCTAGTTAAAATAAAAGACGATTATTATTTGTGTTTTCGATTGTTGTATTTGTGTATGTTGAACTTATTTTATCTTGTAATCTGATTGTAATATTATTTCCACTATTAGACAACCATGTGTTATGAACAATCCATCATTCCCTCGTCCGCTCCGATGATTCCGCCGTCGGTCGGGGTGTGACAATTCGCAGTATTACAAAGGGGAACCCATTATTGTTGTTGCTAAAGAATCTGATGATGCTGCAACTGTAACACACCACCTTGTTACCATAATTTATAAAACATGTTTGAGGTGTAAAAGATTTTCTTAATTTTGGTCCCAGTTAAAATCTCTACTTTTAAAACTCTATTACACATAACCATGACTACGTCAACACACTATTAACGTTTACACACCTCAAGTTACATTTATGTAATTTACATAACGTTAAGTTTGTTTAAAAGAAACTAAATAACAACCCATTGTTCGATCCACAAGCATCTTCATCGATCACCTTTGCCTTCTTGGAAAATTCCTACAAAACAACCACTTTATCACATTAGTCCATTAGAACTAAATAAGTACTCTTATACTTACTTTATAGGTTATTAGGAGGTGATTTGGGGGCTTAAAATATCAATCGAAAGCAAAATTCTGCAGGGGACGTAGCTTACGTCCTCAAGGACGTAGCTTACGTCCTTAACCCAATTCCTCTGATTTGAGGACGTAAGACAGTAGCTCAGGACGTACCAATGAGTTAAGGACGTAACTTACGTCCTTATGAACGTAACTTACGTCCCTATCAGATGCTGCTGTTGTTATTTTGTTTTTCTCAAAGTTTTGACCCGTTTCGTTTGTTTCGACTTTTCAATGATCCCGGGTCCATTTCAACATCTCTATTTGCTCAATTTAGAAGCTTTAACTCTCTTAGCTTCGACTCTTTGCATCTATCACATTATCACCCATTCTATAATCACACTTTCACATTTAAATAGAAATGGGTCATAATTCTACTTTTAAGCTAGTCATTCACTAACTTGGACTAGCATATTAGATTTGGATCACACACCTATACACTTCGCTATACATCTTTATGTTTGACATACACACAGTCGCCAAACCACACGTTTATCACCCACTGGTGAATTAGGCTTACACACAGTAGCCAAAATATAGTTTATCACTCACTAGTGATTTAAATGTTACCACCGTAACTGAATATAATTATAACCCCTCCAGGTTTGGTTCACACACCTGTGAACTATACCGGTATATCTATTTCATGCACACGCGCATGTAGCTTCAACTCAATTCATGCACTCAAGCATGTATACTTACTATTACTATAACCATTACTTATGGTCATTATTCACAACTCACATTTGCTCAAGAGTAAACATAATAAAATCATAAAGATAAGACTATATATGGTTATAAGGCTAATGTTCTTACCTTAAGCAAGCTTCAACTCAACCTTTGTCTTTGCTCACCGCTTTGCTAATACTCCCTTCACCTAAACATATGTTTAGGATTAATTTAGCACATACATACATATGGTATAAAACCAATCCATATGACCCATTTATGACTAGTTTTAAGCATAATTAACTCTATATTGACCCACCGGTCATTCTATTTCCACTTTGCCCCTCCTTTCATATTTCGAACTTCTTGGAGGCATTTCATCAAACACCTTATGGGCATGATTTATAACTCAACATATTTCATACAACTAATTTGCTATAAACCATCAAGTTTCAAAATTGGCATACATGATACATAGAACACCTAATACATACTATTCTAAGTTCAACACATATTAATTTGGTCATAGATTAATTTCTCCTCAACACCCCAATCATGAACTAACTACTTAGCAAGAAAACATCCATTCAAGACTCACCTTATGAGTTAGATGCAGGAACTAGGTGATTTATAACTCAATTCCACAATTAGAAATTTGGATTCAACACAACCGCAACTCATTTGACTAGGGTTCTTGATCTCCTTCCTCCTTCCCGTTCTCCTCTCTTCGTGAGTGTGTGTGTGTGAGTGTCCAGGAGGTTCTACACCTCCTTACTAATATGTAAATTTAATTTTCTCAATTTGGCAAAAATAGTCCCTCTAGTTACTTCTATTCATTTACACTAACAATACTAACTTAACTCAGTTAGTTCTAATTTACCACTCATTTTATTTAAAAACACAAATTATAAAATTACCTAAAATGGGACGTTACAAGTTCTCCCCCACTTGGGAAGTTTCGTCCCCGAAACTTACTGACGCATCAAATAAGTAAGGGTAGCATTCTCTCATCTCGTCTTCTAGCTCCCAAGTGACATCCGACCCTTTTCGGTTCTTCCACTGTATCAGCACTTGCTTTACCTCTTTGTTTCTCAGCTTTTTGATTTTTCTGTCAAGTATTACCACAGGTTCTTCCACATAATTCAGCTTATTATCAATCACTAAATCCTTATACGGGATATATGCTGATTCATCTGCTAGACATTTTCTCAAATGAGAGACATGAAAGGTATTATGGACCCCACTTAGTTCTTCTGGTAGCTCAAGACGATAAGCAACCTCGCCCACCCGAGCTATAATTTTAAATGGTCCAATGAATCGCGGTCCTAACTTTCCTCGCTTTCGGAATCGAATTATACCTTTCCATGGGGAAACCTTTAATAACACATAATCTCCTACCTGGAATTCAATCGGTTTTCTTCTTCTATCCGCATACGACTTTTGACGATCTTGAGCCGCCTTTAGATGAGCTCGCACTTGATCAATGTGTTCATTAGTTTTTCTCACCACTTCGGTACTAGCTAGCTCTCGTGGACCGATTTCTCCCCAACATACGGGAGTTCTACATTTTCTCCCATATAACATTTCATATGGCGCCATTTTCATACCCGAATGATAGCTGTTATTATAAGAAAATTCTGCCAAGGGTAGATATGTATCCCAACTACCTCCGAAATCAATAATGCACGCGCGCAACATATCTTCTAGGATTTGGATAATCCTCTCACTTTGACCATCTGTTTGTGGGTGATATGCGGTGCTAATCAACAGTTTGGTACCCATTTCTTCGTGAAATTTTCTCCAGAACCTCGAAGTAAATCGAACATCTCGATCTGATATTATGGATACAGGTATACCATGCTTAGACACAATTTCTTTGATATATATTTCTGACATTGTTTCCGATGAGTAAGTCTCCCGAATTGGAATGAAATGAGCACTCTTTGTCAATCTATCCACTACTACCCAGATGGTATCATAGCCTTTTCGGGTTTTTGGAAGCTTTGTTATTAAGTCCATGGCTATACGATCCCACTTCCAAACTGGAATTTCTAAAGGTTGTAATTCACCATGTGGTTTTTGATGTTCTGCTTTTACTTGTAAACATGTTAAACACTTTTCCACATATTTAATGATATCACGTTTCATTCCTGGCCACCAATAATTCACTTTTAAATCACAATACATCTTAGTAGCTCCTGGGTGAATCGAATACTTAGATTTATGTGCCTCATCCAGTATCAATTCTTTTACTGGACAAATTGGAGGAATCCACACTCGTCCCCTCATTGTTTTTAATCCATAACTGTCTTCCTTTAGGATTTGCACTTGACCCTGATACGGTTTCGTTTCCAATTCTCCTCTTTGAGTGCCTCCATTTGCGCTTCTTTAATTCGCTCGATTATGCTTGAGTTAATCGTTATTCTCATCGCTTTTACTCTAATAGGCTCATACTCATCTTTTCTACTTAATGCATCCGCTACCACGTTAGCCTTCCCAGGATGATATAGGATTTCACAGTCGTAATCCTTTAATAATTCCAACCAACGCCTCTGTCTCATATTAAGCTCTTTCTGAGTGAAGAAATATTTTAAACTTTTATGATCGGTAAAAATAGTGCATTTCACACCATAGAGATAATGCCTCCAAATTTTCAAGGCAAATACCACTGCGGCCAGCTCTAAATCATGTGTTGGATAGTTCATCTCATGTGTTTTCAGTTGTCTTGAGGCATAAGCTATCACTCTACCCCTTTGCATCAGAACACACCCCAACCCAAAATAGGACGCATCAGAATACACAACAAAATCCTCATTCCCCTCGGGTAATGCTAGTATTGGTGCCTGCGTCAATCTTAATTTCAACTCTTGAAACGCTTTTTCTTGTTCGACATCCCATTTAAAAATAATCCCTTTTCTAGTAAGTTTAGTTAACGGAGAAGCTATTTTGGCAAAGTCTTGAATAAACCTCCGGTAATACCCTGCTAGGCCCAAGAAACTTCTAATCTCAGTTGGAGTTTTTGGAGGATTCCATTTCATTACTGCTTGAATCTTTGAGGAGTCTACTTGAATTCCATTTGCATTTACAACATGCCCCAAGAATTGTACTTCTCGTAACCAAAAATCACATTTTGAAAATTTAGCATATAATTTTTCTTGTTGAAGAGTTTCCAAAACCTCTCGTAAATGGCGCGCATGCTCTTCTTCACTTTTAGAATACACTAATATATCATCAATGAAAACAATAACCGAACGGTCTAACATAGGTCGACATACCCGATTCATTAAATCCATAAACGCCGCCGGTGCATTTGTTAACCCAAAAGACATCACCAGAAACTCATAGTGACCGTAGCGAGTACGAAACGCTGTCTTAGGTACATCATCCTCCTTTATCCTTAGTTGATGATACGCTGACCTTAAATCAATCTTTGAAAACCAAGACGCGCCTTGTAGTTGGTCAAATAAATCATCAATCCTAGGTAAAGGATATCGGTTCTTGATAGTCACCTTATTTAATTCTCGATAATCAATACACATTCTAAAACTTCCATCTTTCTTTTTAACAAAAGAACTGGTGCACCCCACGGGGAGATGCTTGGGCGAATAAAACCCTTTTCAAGGAGTTCTTGTAATTGTTTCATCAACTCTTGTAATTCAGATGATGTTAATCGATATGGGGCTTTAGCAATAGGTTTAGCTTCTGGTACTAAATCAATTCGAAACTCCACATCTCTTACAGGTGGAAGGCCTGGTAAGTCATCTGGAAACACCTCAGGAAATTCTCTAACCACTGGAACATCTTCTAATTTCAGTACACTTTGGTTAGTATCAACTACATATGCCAGGAAACATTGCCCTTCACGCCTCATATGCTTTAGGGTCTTAATTAATGAACACAACACTACTCCTTTACACTTTTCTCCGTGAATAACTACCTTATGGCCCCTCGGAGATTTTAACTTTATCTTTTTATGATGACATACAATATCAGCCTGGTATGTAGAAAGCCAATCCATTCCCACAACCACATCAAACTCACCTAAGGTCATAGGTATTAGATCAATAGGATACTCTTCCTTCTTAATAGTTAACCTACACCCTCGGTAAACTTCAAACACTAAAAATGTTTAGAATTAGCCACTTCGACCTCTACTGGTGCAGACAATGTACTTACTTCAAACAAAGGATGAGACGCAAATTTAATCGACACAAACGATCTATTAGCACCGGAATCAAATAACACATACGCAGGTAAAGAATTTAACAGAAAAGTACCCGACACCACATCGGCGGTCTTTTAGCTTCTTCAGCTGTAATTTGAAAAGCCCTTCCCCTTGCTTTCGGTATTTCAAGTTTCTTTACACTGCTCTGAGCGCTCGAACTTCCACCAGTTTTCAAATCTGGACATTCACTCCTCTTGTGCCAGGTTTATAACAATTGAAACACAGCTCCAACTGACTGGTGCATTGGGTAGACAAGTGTCCGGACTTCCCACATCTAAAACATGTTCTTGGAGGTAAACGGCATTCCCCCGGATGCCTCTTGCCACAGTTACCACACGGTTTAATTTCTTTAACCTGACTCGGCTTCTTAAATTGGGTAGAAAATTTAGGCTTCTTGGAAGGTCCTTCATCTTTATGTACGGGCCTTTTTTCACCACGCTCCATCTGTCGTTTCAACTCAGCTTCTCTCTCCCGAGCACAATCTATAAGTTCCACTAGGGTCTCACATCGAGAAGGTGTAAGAAACTCCCGGTATTTAGCATTTAACATCCTATAGTACTGATTAATCCACATCCTTTCTGTTCTTAAAAAGTCGCGACAGAACTTAGCCTTTTCATAGAAAATCGCCGTGATGGTATCTATATCCTCATCCTTCTGTCGTAGTTGTAAGAATTCTTCATAAATTCGGTTGATCGCCGCTTGCGAGCTAAACCGCTTTAAAAATCTCTCTTTAAACTCCTCCCAAGTCATCACCGTATACCTTCCAACCCAATTTCTTCTCGCACTAAATCCCACCAGTCTTTACCTCGCTGTTTTAACTGGCCACCCGCAAATATCACCCGATCATTAGGATCACAATGTGAAGTTTCAAACGTCCCTTCTATATCCGAGATCCACCGAATTGCTAGTAATGGGTCCACCTCACCATTAAACTCAGCTGGTTTACATGCTACAAAATCTTTATACGTTACCCGTTTAGGTGCTTTCTCAGTTTTCTCTCCAACCTGCAACACTGTAAGTTCCTATTGTATAAACTCTTGTAGCGTTCTTTGCATATCTTCCATGTACATTGGTAAATTGGCCCCTATGGCTTTAGCCACTTCTTCATTAATAATCTTTCTTATCTCTGAATTACTTGATTCACATTCCTCGCGAATATGTTCCTCAGCCATCCTTGATGACTGAAATATAACTCAAGTTCAATTTTATATTTACTGCATCACTATGCTTATAATCATGTAAATCACATATTTATATTCATAAAAACTTTCACACATATCGCATATTAACACAGGTACACTAACCTTGATTGATGGCTCAGTGATCGAATCTTGGAATCGAACAAGTTCTCTTCTATTATCACGAGCACAAGGTTTGAGTTCAAGCTTTCTCTACTCACTTGAATCCCTCAAACCACGGCTCTGATACCAACTTGTAACACACCACCTTGTTACCATAATTTATAAAACATGTTTGAGGTGTAAAAGATTTTTTAATTTTGGTCCCAGTTAAAATCTCTACTTTTAAAACTCTATTACACATAACCATGACTACGTCAACACACTATTAACGTTTACACACCTCAAGTTACATTTATGTAATTTACATAACGTTAAGTTTGTTTAAAAGAAACTAATAACAACCCGTTGTTCGATCCACAAGCATCTTCATCGATCACCTTTGCCTTCTTGGAAAATTCCTACAAAACAATCCACTTTTATCACATTAGTCCATTAGAACTAAATAAGTACTCTTATACTTACTTTATAGGTTATTAGGAGGTGATTTGGGGGCTTAAAATATCAATCGAAAGCAAAATTCTGCAGGGGACGTAGCTTACGTCCTCAAGGACGTAGCTTACGTCCTTAACCCAATTCCTCTGATTTGAGGACGTAAGACAGTAGCTCAGGATGTACCAATGAGTTAAGGACGTAACTTACGTCCTTATGAACGTAACTTACGTCCCTATCAGATGCTGCTGTTGTTATTTTGTTTTTCTCAAAGTTTTGACCCGTTTCGTTTGTTTCGACTTTTCAATGATCCCGGGTCCATTTCAACATCTCTATTTGCTCAATTTAGAAGCTTTAACTCTCTTAGCTTCGACTCTTTGCATCTATCACATTATCACCCATTCTATAATCACACTTTCACATTTAAATAGAAATGGGTCATAATTCTACTTTTAAGCTAGTCATTCACTAACTTGGACTAGCATATTAGATTTGGATCACACACCTATACACTTCGCTATACATCTTTATGTTTGACATACACACAGTCGCCAAACCACACGTTTATCACCCACTGGTGAATTAGGCTTACACACAGTAGCCAAAATATAGTTTATCACTCACTAGTGATTTAAATGTTACCACCGTAACTGAATATAATTATAACCCCTCCAGGTTTGGTTCACACACCTGTGAACTATACCGGTATATCTATTTCATGCACACGCGCATGTAGCTTCAACTCAATTCATGCACTCAAGCATGTATACTTACTATTACTATAACCATTACTTATGGTCATTATTCACAACTCACATTTGCTCAAGAGTAAACATAATAAAATCATAAAGATAAGACTATATATGGTTATAAGGCTAATGTTCTTACCTTAAGCAAGCTTCAACTCAACCTTTGTCTTTGCTCACCGCTTTGCTAATACTCCCTTCACCTAAACATATGTTTAGGATTAATTTAGCACATACATACATATGGTATAAAACCAATCCATATGACCCATTTATGACTAGTTTTAAGCATAATTAACTCTATATTGACCCACCGGTCATTCTATTTCCACTTTGCCCCTCCTTTCATATTTCGAACTTCTTGGAGGCATTTCATCAAACACCTTATGGGCATGATTTATAACTCAACATATTTCATACAACTAATTTGCTATAAACCATCAAGTTTCAAAATTGGCATACATGATACATAGAACACCTAATACATACTATTCTAAGTTCAACACATATTAATTTGGTCATAGATGAATTTCTCCTCAACACCCCAATCATGAACTAACTACTTAGCAAGAAAACATCCAATTCAAGACTCACCTTATGAGTTAGATGCAGGAACTAGGTGATTTATAACTCAATTCCACAATTAGAAATTTGGATTCAACACAACCGCAACTCAATTTGACTAGGGTTCTTGATCTCCTTCCTCCTTTCCGTTCTCCTCTCTTTATGAGTGTGTGTGTGAGTGTCCAGGAGGTTCTACACCTCCTTACTAATATGTAAATTTAATTTTCTCAATTTGGCAAAAATAGTCCCTCTAGTTACTTCTATTCATTTACACTAACAATACTAACTTAACTCAGTTAGTTCTAATTTACCACTCATTTATTTAAAAACACAAATTATAAAATTACCTAAAATGGGACGTTACAGCAACCGTCGAGAAGCCTCTGGTTTTGCCCGTTCAAGATCAGGGAGGATGATGGAAGTGAAAGAGGAATTTTCATAAACACCTTCTGTGCATGATTCTTTTGAACTCGAAGTGATGCATCAGAATCAAGATCATTTAGGACCCGAAAAGATTCCGAATTGGATGCAAATCTCTCACACGACAGAGAAATTGAAAGGTTTATTGAGCGAATTGGGAGTCAGAGAGAGATGGAGTACCCAGAAGAGGAGAAGAAAGAGTCTTCGGAAGATTCTGATTCCGGCGAGAGCTCCAGCGAGGAGGAAGAGGAAGAAGGTGGTGGTGGTGGTGGTGGTGTGATGAGCGGAGATACGGTGGGGGTTTGTTGTACTTTAATAGTAGAGGTCGGGGATGGCGGTGGAGGTCGCGGTTGGAGAATGTGGTTGAGGGGTATTTTGGTCTTTTTAAAAAATCTAACAGAAAATGTTAACACCGTTAGTCAAAAGGACTGAAACAGACAACTTTTTTAAAATTTGGTACTCAAATGGAGACAAAATAAAGGTTGGTACTCAAGTGGAGTCAATTTGCAAAACACAGGGACCAAAACCGAGATTAACTCTTTATTAAATTATATATTTTTAATTTAAAAATGGTATGAGTAATATTATTAGTATTCAATATCATTATTAATAATATAGAGAAATGAGAAAGTAATTATAATAAGATCTATAGTTGTTTCACGCTTATTTTCGTTTTTTTATAGATAGATAGATAGTCTAAACACTCATTAAATAAACGAATTAAATTTTAATATAATAAATCTGTAAAATAAACATAAATAGTTATAGTATAATATTTTAATGTAAAATATGATTAAAATTATATATAGGTAATAGTTCAAGAAATAAAATAATTATACCATTTTTTAACTCTCTTACGTAAATATTTTATTTTTAAACATTCGTTTTAAGATTTTTATAAAAAATATTTTTTATAAAAATCTTATTTTTAAAAAATATGATTTGTAATTATTCTGGTTGTTTTAATAAGATTGTTTTAAAATATTTCACCTATTTATAATTTTTTTAAAACAAAACGATTTTGAAATATTTTGTTTAAAAAATATTTAATGTTTTAGATAATTTCATGTTATATAAAACTTTAGTTTTTTGTTATTTAGATTTTAATAAAAGATGTTATTTTTAATTTTCTTCATAAAATCTATTTTGAAAAAAGATAGTTTGATTTTTTTTTAAAAATAGATAAGAGAGAGAAACATAGTAATTAATAAAATTTATTTTAATAAGAGAAAGAAATTTACATGAGTATTTAAATTACTATAATATCCTTTTATAGTGAAAATTGATGTGTGGATGTTTAGAAAAAGAACAAGTGATAAAAATATGGGTTAAGAGAATGACAAGTAGTAAAAGAAACATTGTTTTATTAGATATTATAGATTATATATAAGTCTTAAACAAATTTCAGGAATATATTTCCAATTTCAAAACCATAGTTTGTTTCATATTAGAATCATCCTCTCTTCCCTCCAAAAAAATCAGTTACATTGTGATTCATTTTTATTTTTCAAATTATATTAGGAACTTTAAATCATATGTGAGGATCAATTGTATATCATCGCGATTGACGATCTGAGTTATTTTTTTCTGAACGGATTGACTATTTGAGTTAACTATTGTTCTAAGGTACTTCAATTTGTAAAGCGATGAGATAAAATAAGAGTTGTATGAACCAACGCACGATACATAATTTCTCACAATTTGGTTCACACAATCGGGATTTTGACTTTTGAGATAAATACTCAAACTCTATGGAGTTACCAGAGAAGTTTAGATTCAATATTTCCTTGCATTAATGGCGATCAAATTAGTCTCGTGTTGTATAAAGTATTTTACTAATTGATTACACTCGGTTAAACTATTTGGTTGAAACATGTTTAGTATAGGCAACATTGTCATCATATTTTCATATTTAAATTCAAAGCAACATGTAACTTCAATCATATAAGTAAATTTATTGCATTATTATCTGAAGTTTGAATAAAATTATTGCGACGCCACTATTATATCACTAATTAGATGAATTAGAAATGCACAAAATGACCTAAAAAGGTAGGAAAATCCACCCAAGGTGCACCACAAGTAAAAGCCATTTTCAAACCAAAAATTTATTGAGAAGCTGACCAAACATTCAAAAGTCAAAACATCCCCTTCATCTATCAATTCTTTACCAAAAACTTCGTATCTACCATTTTCTTTTTCTAGTACTTTGTTGGTGGAAATTGATCCGTACATTAAATCTAGTTTTAGTTATACTATTGGTTTTTTATGGTTTTATTAAAAAATTATGTATATATATATTAGTGCTATCAAAGTATTTATTTATTGTTAATATTTAAATCAAGGATATTAATATAGTGAAAGTAATATATAGGTTAATCAAACACGTATTTGGTTTTATTTATATCAATTTCATTAATGTTGAAAGATGAAATATTTTGGCCAAGTGCCTAAAACCTGTAAAACCATACACATGTTAGCTCTTGCACATGAACTACTAGGTGGAATTTGTTTATAACTCACACATGTTTTTAATGTACAGAAAAAATCATATACACGGTTAGATGAATTATGAAGTAGTTTTGATATATGAGATGTTGGATACTTAAACAAAATTGGAATAAACTCAAGTAGAACACTAATCCAGTAATCCTTAGCTTTAAAAACTAAAACAAATTCAAATCACATATCAACTCTAGATTTTAAATAGTGGAATTAACTGAATTCAAACATCAATCTTGAATTTAACTAAAAAATCTTACTATAAATTACAACAAAGATGAGAATGGAGATGGAGAATAAAAAAAACAAAAGATCAAAGCCAGCTGAGATATAAGATATCACAAGCGCAACAACAAACCAATATCATCATCTTTAAATTTTAATTATGAATCTATTTTCTGTTATATGTTTTAAGCTAGACATCTAATCAAAAACAATGTCTAGCTTGAGGGGCATATTAGTATTATATATAGGATACGATATATTAGTCATGATTAGATAAATATATTAGTTATGATTTGTTACATGGATAAAATTTATTATATTGCCTCATAACTAATAGTTATGGTTAAATTATATATTTTGGTAATTATCTTTATTGTATTTGTATAAGTAATTGTTTAATAATGCACAACACAATCTTATAGTTTTTTCTACTGCTTGGGCTCGGTGATCATGTTTCATATGTCAAAACTAGCTCCGCATTGACATACATAAGTTCTTGCTCGAGGCATGAAATCATTTCTGTTTTGTTGTGTGGCATGAGTTACTTTACGGATTTGATGTGTATGTACTTGCATGTCACAAGTTCTACCTTAGATATCGATAAAAGCCTATTTTCCGGTTGTGATGATTGATGTGTTCTAGAGTGTGTATTCTTTTTCCTAAACATAAATATGATTTGTTTCTAGATGGATTTTTATCTTTTCTGTCTTGATCTCAATTATAATCTTTAAATATGTAAAATATTTTAATCTTAACTTAAAGCTTTACCGGTCGTTCTATATTCTCATGTATATACTTTTATCAATTGAAACTTATAAACTTTTATGATAATAATGAGAAATTATAATAATATATCTAACGTTGTATTAGATTAATTAATGAAAACATAATAAGTAAACAAAAATATACAAATTAATGATGTCCACGTTAAAAATGCTCATATTTACAAGGTGATTTTTAACCATGACCGTGGGTGTAAAAGTATTACACTTAAACTAATAAATTATAAACTCTTACACTAATAAGTTTATACGAAAATCATTAAATAAAGAACTAGTGGAGTTATTTTCTTGGAACAAAGAAAGTATATTATAGTCGTGATTTGTGGAGCGAGTAAATAAAAGAATTCAACCATCCACTAGCTAGAAGTGGTTTATAATTTTCTAATATTTAATAATACTTATTTGAACCGTTTTTATAATTTTTAAAAAAATGTATGTTAAAGAATTATCACTTAAGTGTATTTTCAATTAATCAATAATTCTCATATTATAAAAACCTAAAATAACCATAATTTTAAATAGCATACATTTCTAATTGTAGATCGACTTCAAAGTGTGAAAAGGGTAGACATAAATTACGGGTGTATGTCCAATTGAAGGATGATTATAGCATGTGAGATGTAATATTTTTAATTTATCTAATAATTTATGCTTCATTAAATACATAACATGCTAGATGTTTTTCTTTAAAACTTTTTACACGCCTCATACTATATTTAATCAGAAGGCCTAGTAGATCTATTCCTGCTATATCTTACATCCGGGAGGTCTTCATTATCCGCATATGGCTTTTTTTCCTAGGTGCCCCTGCAAAGTTTGCAGCAAAGCCCCTTCACAACTAAAACTTGTCCCGTCCCTAACGAGTTGACCATGGATTTGATCCTCATTGGTTTAATCAAGAAATTTAAGACATTTGTCATGAACCCACGACTTCCCTTTTTCAGGTTTCATGAGTTTGCTTGCCGAGGATAGGAGTGAGTAGAGGCGTAGAATTAAAATTAAGGACTTTTAGTGGGATCCGTAGGTAGGAAGGGTTAGGGGATGTTTGGGATTGCTTTTTTTTATCTACTTTTGACTTTTGGAGGGATGAAAAGACCAAAATGCCCCTCCAAAAGTCACCAGAAGTTAAAAATTTTAACTTCTGGTGACTTTTGGAGGGGCATTTTGGTCTTTTCACCCCTCCAAAAGTCAAAAGGAGAAAAAAAAAAACAATCCCAAACAACCACTTAATGAAGACATGTTGCGGGGTCTGATGTGTACGTTGTCCACATATGCCCTATATAGGTGAAACTTGTTGCTTCTCTGATGTATGCTCTTTCATTTTCGTATGTTTTTAGGTGATTCATTACTGTATGCTGTGTGCTGTGAGCTTTATGATATTTCATATGCTGACTTGCTACCGTTATGGCTTTTGTTATCTAGTCGGGGGTCTCTTTGGAAGCAGTCTCTCTACCTACCAAGATAGAGGAAAGACTCGTCACCTTCTATCCCCCTCAGACCCTGCTCTTGAGTGGGATATACTGGGTTTGTTTGTTTGTTTGTTATGAGTTTGCTTGCCCGATTAGTGAGGTTTTAAACGAATAGTAATATTTTAATCAATCAAATAACCAATTAATTTTTTTTAAAATTTTGATCAACTTTTAATCTGCTTCCACAGATGACCATATATGGTCATCTTGATTTGAATTTTCGACCTTTTAAATACAGAAGAGTTGTGTTACCCTCATAATATTACATTTAAGACAATATTTTCATATACATATACCCGTCTCAAGAAATCTATTTTTTCAAACTTTTTTTAATCCATCTTTTCATTTATCGTTCTTGCCTTGCCTTATAATATGTAAATCAAATATTAATGTTCTAAAAAATATAATTAATAAGGATAGGTTCTATTTTACTTAGTCGCTACCTTCACATGGCTAAGCTAGGCATGGCGTACACAATCAGCCAAAATGTAGCCTATGAACCATCCTCAAAACTACAAATTTTACACTTCTTTCAAACTATTATATTAATAGCAGTATAATACTATTTCCCTTAAAAAAATATCATCTAATGTGCAATTTTGTATTGATATATGTTTTTATCATTTTGCTATTCTTATATACACTCTTTTCATTTCCCAAGTATGATAATGATATTATGAACAGATAAATTTTAATATACTCTTTTTAATTTAATGTGCAATATTTTCTTAATATTTTCATATATGTATATGAAAATATTGTCTTATATGAAATATTGTCTTAATATTTTCAAAATCAAATCCAAACAGTTCTATTTCAGTGAAAACCAATAGTTCGTAAGTTTTTTAATTGCCATTAAACCATCTCGTGTTAAGTTTAATATATTATGCTAATAAGACCATTAAAAGACATTTATGAGAATAGTGAAAATAAATTGTGCTAATAAGATCATGAGTCTATTATAAAATTAAGTAGTAAAAGCTCTTCTAGAAACTAAAATTAAAATCTTGTGCTAAATGTTTTTTTTTTTGCTCATCAAGACCATGTTGAATATATGTATTAGAACGGTATAATACTTGATGAATAGTTATTCAGTTAACTAGTATAGTTGAATTTTCTATTAACTAATTGTCTTGATTCTAACTCGACTCTAGTAAAACTATAATTTCTCAATTTGTTATTTTATTTTTTGGTAATTTTTCTGTCATCAATCTTATTTTAGTATAATTGAATTTGCTATTTTTCTGTCATCAATCTTATTTTAGTATAATTGAATTTGCTCGAAATCAAATGAAATCAAGGACCCTTGGTGGCTCAGGGGGCAAATCCCCTAGACCGGTGGCTTCAAGAGAACCACCTTCAAAACGGGGTGGGTCCAAGGGTAGCACAATTTGATCATCGGTAGCAACAGAGTATCGGTGACAACTAAATCATTAGCGGTAACTAATCATCAACAACTTATCAGCAACAACATGAAAGACGAGCATAATAGCATATAAGTTGACTTTGAAAGAAAAACATTAAGCAAGAAAGTTTATACCGATAGAGTTACTAATAAGGATTCATTCTGATATAACTTTCAATTATAACATTTATAACTATCAGGTGCTAACCACCAACTGAAAGATTATGATGATTCATTTCATATTTAAGCAGTTAAAGTGGTTCATTTGGCCCGTTTAATCGATGGATCTTGCAACTTTGTTTTTACTAAAAAGATTGTTCCTTGAAACACATTTTTAGTCTTATCCGACAATTGATTGGGCATTAACAGAAACAAATTTTGATGGGTAATTAATGGAATTTAGCAGATGAAAATTGCATTTTTTAATACGGCAAAGGGGTGAGGGTATTTGGAGAGTTTGTTCAAAAAAATATATATAAAATAACATGAACGCCTACGCAAGTGTAGTATGCATAAAGATGAAAACATTATGATCATGTGTACGTACGCCTAACGGGGATGTACGGCCATTTAGGTAACAATCTACTAACCTTAATTGCCACTTATTTTTTTTAGTCAATTACTCAATGTAATTGAATCTATCAGAAATTTTTTTATGCTAGAGGCCTACCTTAATTTCTTTGTAATTTACATTTATATTTATATTTAGTAAGGTAAGTAATAATTGTGTAAATATAATATTAAAGTTATCACATTAATTACTATGCATGTAAAGTATAATCTTACATATTATTCGTGTATGTATACTTATATAACTAATATGTTTTTAAACATATTATATATAACCAACAATAAAACTTTTAATTTATATATATGGGAGATATTACCATAAAAAGTGCAACTTGTGTCCAAAATGTATGAAATGATCTGAGTTGTTGCGCTTCTAACGCGTGACTCGGATCATTTGCGTGATTATTTCACTATTCTTGCGTGATAATTTCACATTCCTACATGGTAATTCCACCAAAAGCCGATGTAAATTTTACTTGAGTGATAATTCAACTCTGAATTTGTGTACTTTATACGAAATAAAAACATTTTGTATTATAAAGTTTCTCTAGGTGTGAGTATATATATAATATTAAACTTCATTAACATTTGAAATGTCCAATGTATTTATTTGGTAAGATTTGAACTGTTATATTAACTTACTAGGTTATTAGCCCGCGTATTACACGGGTTAAAAATTATAAATATAATACAAATATGTAACAAAAATATTTAAACTCTTTCGTTTTTATTTTAAATCAGTTATATAAAAATAAGGATTTGTGATCATAAGATTAAAGGGTTAGATAAGATTTGAGATGATTGATATCATAGATTCAAAATCCCTAAAATGGTTGGTGGTGATTAAGGTAGTTAAAAAAATAAACCTTCACACTTGTCATTTAAAAAAATTAAAATAAAAAAACTTCAAGTTAGATATATATCATGATTTGTGGAAAATTTGTTAAAAGATGTTTAAGCGGGAAAAATTTGTGAGGTGAAATCTGGTGATGACATGTGTCACCACATGTAATCATTTATTAGTATAGATTCTTTTATTTTATTACAACATTTCATAATAATAATATTACCATCACAGCATTATCCTTTTTTTGTAATTTTCATTTATCAAATTTATTTATTATATAAACATATAGGTTCACGAGCATTCGAATAATAAACAACAAAACAATCCAAAAATGCAAACCAAAGCAACATCATGAATATGCGAACAAAAAAGTAAACAAGTACCCTATTTGTGTCATAACCTATATTGAAACCATCTCACATCGCTCTGATCGACAATGTGCATCTATCAACGTCGTAACCCACACAAGATTTGTCAACAATAATATTTAGTATAAACTTGCTTGAACGTTGCTTAATATTGCATGATAGAAGCACGAATTCTCCACATGCATGCATTCTATGTGTGCTCGATCAATTAGGCTCATTTTCTCAGGTAAACTAAATTTCTATTTGATGGATGATGATTTATTACCTCTTGATATGCCCCTTAAGTTGTATTTGCTTGTGTACATATAAATATGTTTTTGTTTTCAAGCTCAATTTGGGGATCGATAGACGACAAGGGGGTAATTTTTTCATAATCCAAAATAACGGGAGGAAATGAGTGTATTCCGTATCTATAAGTGTGATTGGTGTATTTACAATAATATCTTATTTTTCTGTTTTTTGTGGCAAACACGTAAATTGACAATTCTCTCTACCTTACGCCTTAAATTAATACACATGCACATACACTGTAGAATTTAAACTTATAATCTTTGATTAAAAGCGTATCATTTTATCATCAAGATGTCCCTTTAGGGAGTTGTTGACACGATAACCCCTCATAGTTATATATAATGGTTTAATCTGAACATGTAAATAAATAAATATTTTAAAGATGATTTACGTCCAGAATATAATGGATCATAAGTCACACTTTTGTCTACCGTTATTCATTTGTCAAATTCATAGCTATTGGGAAAACTCGGTGGTAGAAAACTCGTAGACTGTCCACAACACTAAAAGGCGTCATTCTCACAAATAGTCTCAGTCAGCGTGTCACATCAGCTTTCCACTAACTTTCATCCAACCTTCCCACAATCAGCTTTTACCCCCAACATCATCCTTCTCACAAACAACCATTGAAAAAACAAAGTAACACACATTTTTGTGACGTGGGCCCCACAAAATGCATCCATGGAGCGCCCTTGTCAAAAGGCGGGTGCAGGACGGATGGGTCTGTACAACGCAGCCCTTCCAAAGGGCGACACGGGCGGGGCTAAGAGCGGTGTGTTGTGGCTAGTCTTATGTGTATAAGGTCCAGAAGGGTATTAGACCAACTTGGATAGGACGTACATCAATAAAATCACATCAAACAACTGATTGGGTATAAACAATATATTATTTTGAAGATACATAAATCATTGTCCCTTTTCATAAAACCAAATTTAAATACAATGACTGAAAATTTCACTTTATATAAATCCATAATTGAAAATATTTGAAAAATAAACTATAAGAATTCTTTATATACAAACTACCAAAAATAGACTACAAAAATAATTTATAATTTGGTGATACAAGCTAATGTAGAAATTGAAATAAAAAATAAAACGTAGGAGGTAGGATAGATTTGATTATGATTGTTAAAGCATAGTCATGCTCATAAATTGCACTTCAAAGATGTTGGCAAACCACTATGTTTTACTCCAACTATGGGTTTTGGTGACTTCAATACATTGGTTTACCAAATCCATTTGGTCTCCAAATCATTTGATTAAGACATAGTGTTACTTTATTCTATTATTAATATGTAATGCTAACATAATTAATGATTAAACATTATTGTAAAACCCCTTTTCAAATAACACATGACACACAAGAAGTATGATTTTAAGATTTGATTGACTAAGTCCATCAATAACATATTCTAAACTTTCTTATTGACATGGCCAACAAAGATTAACATCATGTATGATGACTAAATAAATATTGATACTTGTTTCTATTTCTCTTTATATTTAATGCATTCAATTATATTTTATCAAAATTTAGAAACAAAATAAAGGAATTTCCAACGAACTAACTCACACGTTTTAGTACTATTTTCAAATCTATGCGTTTTGTGCATCATGAAACTTAAACTCTTAACCACATGAGAATTATCATCTTTCCTACACATTGTGATATGACTAGGCAACAAGGACGTTAATATCAATCAAGTTACTTATTAAATTTTATGTTACTAGTTAATTATTGCTTGATGAACCAAAATTATCATAAAGTTAAAGTGTGCCAATTTTAAATTAAATCATCAGTAATTATAATCTGTGTATAACATGTACTATATATCAAATATCAATATTAGTTGCCAATGAGAAGCGAATTGGTTCATTATGGCGCATGTCTTTGAGGAAAACTGACGTGGGTTCTACCCGTTAGCCTGATCATTAATATTTTTTTTATTCTAGAAAATGTTTAGTGATAAAATAGAACCTTATATTACTTCATTGATAAATTAAGGTGACAACAAGTATAGTGTGCCTATTTTAATTTTAGTTAAACTTTTGTTTTGTTCGTTCTCTTTTATATTTGGGAAACAATAAGATTCCTGACGAAAATGCACCTAAGATCAAATATTTCGAGCCGGCTTCCGTGGACAATTCAGACTTTCTTTTCACTTAGCCTACGAACTCCGGCACACTTCCAGGTTCTCTTTTATATTTGGGTTCACGGCAACGTTTTTACGTTAGTCTTTTTCATAAGTTTATACATCTGTTACAAAGTGTGGGTCATCAAATTACTTATTCTTATAAACGTTTATGCGTAAGCCTTTTTGCTCGGTTTAACGTCAGTATCGCATTGCGTTAGTGTTAATATTATAAAATAAAAAATGATCTAGTTTTTCTTTTTAAAACAGCTTAATTACTCACACACTATATAAATCTACACAATCATAATCCAATATTTATATCCATCATGAACTAGAACTCTCAACGACTTAAAATTGTTACTAAATATCATAATACTATTAAGCTATAAGCGTGTTGATATGACGTTATAATTCTTTAAATCCGAAGGAAATATTCTAATTTTAAAAACCAACCGTGAACACCAACCTAAGACCAAGAGATATTCAAATAGTTGGTGTTATCGTATGAAGTGTCGATTAAGTTGGCTAAAACCCATCATAAACCTCAGAAAAAGTTTGTGTTCATTTTGACTACCCATAAATTCATGCCAAGTTTTATTCCCCACCAAACAAACTTTTGAGTCAAAGCACCACAAGTTCTAGTGGTGAAAAAGCCATCTACTTTGGAAAGCGATTTTAAATGTCAACCCACATATTTTTCAATTCCATCAAATTGAAACAATGGTGTTTCTTGACACTTGTTTTTTTAGTTTCTTTTAAATTTAATAAACGTTTACATAAAAATAGTTATTTAGAATACTTCCTTACATAAACAAAATGAGAAAGGAAACCTATGTACAATCATTAAAGTTGCATATCATTGATACAGTGAATTAAAATGGTTTAAGACCACATTATTTATGTAAGTCCAACAATTGAACTTAAAACTAAAAAAAATACTCATTAACATTTCTTTGCTCGTACTTAATAGCTTGAAAAGTTGTTAAAGTCGCATGCTCCATACTACGGTTAGGGATTCGTTCATTACATCCGAATGGCATGTGAGTTACAATAAGCGCTAGTTGTAGAGGCATTTGAGTTTGTGTTTTGAGGCAGATTTGAAGAAAAAAATTAAAAAGTAGTTTTTGACAAACTATATGAAGAAGTGCACTGGTAAATGTAATGATAAGCGCTTGAATTCTTTTTAGCATGAGCATTAGCTTCAAACCCAGCATATGTTGTATTTTTCTTATCCCGTTTATCATTGGTCTTCTAGTAACATGTTCTAAAGGAAAAGGTTAAATAAATTATGCGAAGACACTGAATTAATCTTTTTTTAGGAAGCACAAACTTGAAAGGCATGTGGAACTAAGGAGACAACATAACTTTTCAAGCTTATTTTGACATAAAACCCATCAAATCATTAATTTAATGAAACTACGTTATTACTAAAACAATATAACCTTTTAACCGTATTTTGACATAAATGTTTGACCAAAAATTGTTTAAACTCGACCATACAGAAGTTACCCAATACCCATTTTGACATGTTACTGTGCCTATTTTGCACCTTCCACTCGAATACTTAAATCACTCAGAAACAAATGTCATGGGCATACTATGTTTCTCTCGTAAGGTAGAATCATCAACCTGCCAAATTCCCATTCACAACTTAAAAAATTAAAATATGCACTTGTACATGCATATTTGAGAAAGTTAAAAGCACCAAAAAAATGACTACAACTTGTATATACATGCATAGTTTGTGCAGATCACATATATACTAAACTGATCAGTGGGCGTGAGGTGTTGTCAATTTGTTATCTGTAAGCTTTGATGCTATTACTATTTACTAAGAAACTGTTATCGTTATAAAAATAACTAACAAATGACAAAATGCTGTAAGAACAAGAGGAAACACCAAATGAGTACCATATAAGGATGAAGTATAATATGAAAACACAATGTGGTTATAGTGACTTAGCCATGTGAGCCTTTTTTGTGTCCATTTGCTTGAAGGGTCTTAGACATGGTCCGCAACCGGTTTGTGATTTCAGTAAACGAAGGCCGGATGGTGGGGTCTGTGGACCAGCACTGCTCCATCAACTTCTTCCATTCAGGCTCACACTGGTCAGGTATGATAGGTCGAAGCGTATCCTTCACCATCCCGCCTGTGATGATTGCAAGAATTACTTTCTCAGAGAGTATCCAAGAAAAAGAATGTGAATTTACCTATGATTGCCCCGCAATGCATATTTGCATAAGGTTCTTCGCCAGTTAGGATCTCCCACATAGTAATACCAAAAGAGAACACATCAACCTGTCCATATAAGAGAAAATAAAATAAAAAATAGTGATTAATTACTAAAAACTAATAAAAGAATCTTTCTTATGTTGATATGCCGTACTCTTAACCTTTTCAGAAACTCGAGTGGTGCTACCGTTTAATAGTTCTGGTGCCATCCATGGTAAAGTTCCTTTGACACCACCTGAAACTAGAGTATTCCTTTTGATCCTCGACAGTCCGAAGTCACCAACCTGCACACAGGTCGATTTGAAATATAATAATTTATAGCGTAAAAAGTCACCCAAAGTGAAATCAAAATGCATAAAGCCTCATAAACTGTTTTATTTAATTTATTAACATGACTAGATTGTTGTTGCAACAATTTAGTTTTTGTGATAATTATAACACACTGATTATTTATTAAAAATTCAATAAAGAATCGAAAAAAGTGTTTGTGGGTCTATAATTCCAGCCCATCATACCAACCAAAGTTTTCCGCTTTGCTCACACAAGAAGCTCATGGCTTCTTTTTGGTTGCCTAAGTGGAGAACTCTCAGGAGGTCATTCATCCTAGAATTACTCCCACCCAAGCTGCTACACTTAACTATTCAGTTCTCTCATCCACAAACAGTGTGCCTCACACGCGTTGGTGGTATTCAGACAGGACATTTCTTATGGCCCGTATCCCTCCTATGGATGAAACTAGGTAGGATTTGCCTAAGGCGTCATAGGATCTTCCCAACCTAACCCCCACATATTGACCCATTACCCACATCTAGTAATACCATGAGTGTGCCAGTTTTAGTTACCTTGCATACAGGTCGTTGTGGATCTCGCATATTAACCAACAAGTTGTCACATTTTAGATCAAAATGAACAATATTTTTGGAATGCAAATATTCCATCCCAATAGCTGCATCCATGGCTATTAAGAGCTTTTTACGACGATCAAGTGACCTGCACATGAATCAAAATTACCTATTTAAGACACAAACAAGGATAAAGATTTCATGAGGAATAAATTGATAATGAATTCAAATTCACCTATCCTTTTTTATTAAGACGCTTCTAAGTGAACCATTTGTCATAAATTCGGTAACAGTGGCTAAAGATCCTCCAGCTGCATCAGGTACAACTCCATAAAATGCAACCACATTTGGATGATGAAGATTTGAAAGAATGTGTGCTTCTCTCCAGAAGTCATTTGTCTGCAATACATAAAAGTCGATGAATAATGTTAATAGGTCAAATTGGTAAAATAAGAAAGAATATATTTAGAAAGAAAACACGACAAAGGTGTTGACATTTATTCAAATTAAATTTTAGTGAAATAAGACTTCAATATTGTTTTATTCAAAGGTTTATTATTAATGTAATCGGACAGTTTTTGCAATCATATAGAATGCATTAATTGTTAATGTGAAGTTAAGAAATTGGACAGAGAAGTGTTCAAGTCAACACAACTTGGCCAAGCACCCTAGCCTGTTGCGACTTGTACTAAGAATTACCCTTGACCCATTACCTGACCCACCAACTTTGTGACTTATGGCTAGGATGACCTACCAGCCGTTCTTCCTCAGAAGATCTCCCAGCAAAGCAGCTTTTCTTGATTCTTTTGATAGCGACATCTGACCCACGCCATCTGCCATGATAAACAGTTCCATATGTTCCAGAGCCCAACTCTCTTAGTTCTTCAAGTTCAGCGTTTTTTATTATCTGCGTGAGATGCCCATTCATATTTATCAAGGATAAGAGCTAAACTAGCAGCAAAAGCTAAACTAACGGCAGAACGATAATAAAAGGCTATGTAATATCATAGTTACATGTAAAAGTTCATTTGATCAAATAGAAGTAGCAGAATCCATATTCATAGAATCTGCAATTGTTGGGGATACTTTGCCTTAGTAGGTTACATTATCTGACCCATTCCATATCAGACAACATGTAAATTTGAGAAGTGAAACAGAAACTTGGACCACCACCATAATGGAACCTTGAAAACATAATAAAATTGAAACAGAGAAGGCGGATAACCAACACAATGGAACCATTGTAAACATATTAAAAAGTATGTGTGCATGCACACATATGATTCAGTTATAACTTGACGCTAATTATGCAATGATTAAGGATTTGAACAAGAACATGTAACGAACAGGTGATGGAGGTCAGTGACAGACCTGGAGTCCAAACATATCAGCTTCCATTTCAGCTATTAATGCATTATTTGATGGACCATCTTTACAATCATTATCTGTTGCAGCATCCTGCATAAAGATATGAAAATACCTCAACTACATGTCTGCTGGCTATTGCTTCATTAAACTTTGCAATTTATGTAATATTGTAAGTATTGGATTAACTTTTTTTTTTGTACAAAAGGATATGATAATTTTAAGTTTGACTATAAAATGCTTAGATTTAGTTCAATTCGTATGCAAATACCTTGAACTAAGTATTGTACAGACCAATATATTCTTTGGGACGAGTAAGCTAGCTTGATTTCACATTATTCAGTAAATGTCTAGGATTGACAGTCAATGTAAGGATGAGATATTGAAGTGTATGATAATATCAAGTCATGTGTTAGTTTTGTGCCTTGTGCTAACTGCTAAGTATGCCACATTATCACTATAGTCCTCCCATTTGATTTTTCATTTATTATCATGAGTCCTGTTGGTTTTTCTACATTGATCTTTCACTTTTTTCATACATTAATCTCAATATCTCATAGCAAAGTGCATACCTCAACATTGGAATTTGAGAAAGTGCTCTCAGCTCCTGTTGCATTCGAGGGGTGAGCTTCAGTACTGACTGCATCTAAAACATGTGAACAAGCTGCAGAATCAGTCACGTCTCCTAAAAGATCAGCCAACTCCGCTTGATTTTCTTTCTCATCCTTGATAGATGGGACTTCCTTCTGCATATTACTATAATATCCTTCATGACCAACATTACCAAATTCCTGTTTGGTGTAATTGAAGAAATCGTCATCCATCAATGAAATTTCTTTCATCAAACCGGCACCTGTTGTTGGATTCTGCATCAAAGAACCAAAACACAATGGTGACTCTAGCCGTGAATTATCAGTTCTTAGTGTAGGCTTCTGATTATGCATTACCTTCTGATGTGAACTTGGCAGTTGAACAGCAGATTCATGAGATATGTTATCAGATAACCCAGAAAGTAGATCAGTCAAAGATTTTTCAGGATTATGGGACTGTGGTGTATCGTTCCCCTGATCATCATTTACTATCCCGGTAATTACATACTGCTGATTCTCATAAATTCTCTGGGTGTTAAGATTAGGCTCAGGTGGAGACTTTTCTAAATGATTGCTTGAAAACTGCTGCATCGCAGCATCTGCAATAGCCTTTAGATTTGGTGCAGTTGATTCAGGGATGATGTGGTCCAAGACTTGCTGGTTATGCAGAAAAGATATGTGATCAAAATTTACCTTTGATGCTTTATTGATGTCACCATCGGTAATTGCAGAAGAGAGATTGTTTGAAAAAAGATCAGCTTGATAAAAAGTTGGTATGTTTTCCTTTGAAATCTTTTGCAATCCAACGTTTTTCCTTAGGTCTTGCTTTGCTGTTTGCAGGTTCACATCTATGCAATTTGCATCATCATGTACTCTCTTCAATTGATCTGTCTGACTGTACAAAACAGGTTGTTTCACACTCGGCATCTCAATTACAACTTGCTGATGGGAATTCTCGTTTTGTTCAACAGACTTCTCTTGCAAGACGACAGATTCCAGCTGTGCTGATATTTTTGGTGGCACAAAGCTCGGTGTAGAAGGTGAAGTGTTTCCATCTTGAGAATCGAAACAAGAATTACCTCCAAGTTCCTGAAGCTGAGGATCAGAAAATGTATACAGCATTGTGGGGTGAGTCCCATTACCATTAGATTCCAAAAACACATCCGTTGTATCAGCAGATTTCAAATAGTTAGCTTCACTTGTCAAACACTGTGAATCATTGTTTCTTGTTAGATTGTGATCAACTATTCCATTGACCGCAACTACATATTGATAATCTGGATTCTGCTGCTGATTAGGATTGGCTTCAATTGTAAATGTAATTTCAGATTCACTTAAAGGAATCAAAAATATTCTGAGTCGCATGGACCCATCAAGATTTCCAAGCCCATTGTACTCCTCTATCATATTCTGAAGGTCCTCATTAGATGAGACTGATATAAGAGCATCAAGATCCTCTCCTGGAAGCTGGTACTTAATTGTGTAAGTCTGGTTGCAAAATTCACTAGTTCTCTTTACAAGTTCTTCCCATGAGATATTTTTCTGTATTGAGACAATACGTGTCTCCCCTCCCACATATCTCAGTTTTCCATCGCTGGGTCGAGGCAAAATTTTACCGCCAGAACTACAAATAAACTTAACCTTCCCTATTTGAGAATCATCTGAAACAGCTGTTCCTAATGGAGCGCTTGGTTTAGAAAGAGATCTTCTTTCAGCAGTGCTATCTGCCATATCAGAGCTACATACAGAATCCACCCTCTGCAACCCAAGCATAACACTAAGCTCCTCATAACCAAAATGATGGTTTCCATTAGTTTTCAATAATGTTCCATTGCTCACCACTTTATCATGTTCATTATGAACTTGACTTACTTTACAACGATCCTGAAGAAATTCCATGGAGAACTCCTCACCTGTTCTTACAGATATGTTGTTCATTGTATTCTTCACAGCCAATGCCCCATCTTTCAAAACAGAATGTGATTCTTGCTTGATCCATTGACCAGACAAGCAAGGAACCTCAGTTGCCATTACAGTAACTATATTCTAGGATCACTCACAGATTCACTGGAACTGTGCATTTACCTTAACACTCCATTTTCTTCCCTCCAATAATATAACTACCATGTAAAACTACAGCACCACCGCGCTATGCTATATGAACATCTTCACAAATTTACCTACCTATTGAGCAAACCACCACGACTACAAAGACAGTACTATAATGAAACCAGGCACAGTGACCGAGCAACAACTACATCCAATCCTTCCAAGAGTTCTTTCTTTTTATAGATCATGTTTTCCTCCAAGTTATCTTATCCTAGCTCTTCCACTGAAACTACAGCCACTCTGTACAGACAAAACAATGATAAAACAACTCAACAGATAAAACGAGCCAATAATTCCAAAATTCGTGATATTGCATGAAAATCGGACAATCAACCTTGAGCACTTGCAATAAATCCTACAATTTGTAGAAAAACATCTAAATATCTACCTCACAATATCGATCAACCATTAACTTAACCTGTAAGCACATCACACATGCATTTCGTAATCATCAAATCATCGTAATTTCAAAATTCGTGATACTGCATGAAAATCGGCCAATCAATCTTAAGCAATTGCGATAAAATCCAGTAACTTCTATAAAAACACCTAAGCATCTAACTCACAGCATCAACCAGCCATTAACTTAAGCCAACAACCACAACAATAAAGTTAACCACACGCGTTTCGTAAATCGTAATCATCGAATTATCAACAATTTGACATTAGATCATAACTCAAAGTCGAATCAACACATCAAAACGATCAGATCAAAAACCGTTACACAATTAAGCAATCGAATTAGCGAAATCAGATGATCACCTGTTTGTTTTTTTTGTTCGATGTCTCTGTTCGAGGTTGATGTGATGATTCCTTAAGTTCAGTTGAGAGATTGACAGTGAAAAGGGTGAAATTGAGAAGCGTGATTAGTAGGGTTTGAAAATGAATACAGGGGGAGTATTTGAATTATAAATTGGCGATGGTAGAGACAATTGGACGCCATCAACGCTATTTATTTTAATTCACTTTTTGACAGAATCTTCACTTTTTGAATTTCATTAATTCACTTTATTTATTTTTAGTTAAAATATTTTTCCTCGGATCAGTATCATATGCATTTTCAAAATGACAATTCACGCACTTATCTACCCATACTCCAAGTACGACTGTATAAAAAATTCATGGTTCGAAGTTCGTTCGAGAAAATTTCAGAAAAAGTTCGGCTCGAGAAAAGCTCGTATCTAACCGATTCGGCTAGGCTAGCATTCGAATTCTAAACGAGCCGAACTCGAGTCAGGGTTAGCTCGGTTCGAGCTTGGCTCGTGACTCGGTGCATATATAAGGATTTTAAAAGGTTCTTTTAAAATAAAAATGAATTCTTTTTTAAAACATTAAGTATTTTGTTTAAAAAATATATAACTTGATAGTAAATTGTTTATATTCAAATAATTATATTTATTCCCAAAGTACGGAGTACCTAACGAAATGTAAAGACCCAATATTTTTTTGTGTTTTCATATATATTAAAATCTAAAAAAATAAAATTTTTAACGAGTTGGCTAGAACGAGCCACGAGCTGGTTCGAGCTTTTCACGAGCCGAACTCGAGCCGAACTCGAGCCGGTTTTTTCAGCTCGTTAAAATTTTCAAGCCTCAACTGAGCCGCGATAAACTTCAAGCTCGAGCTCGAACCCATCCTGGCTCGATTCGTTTACAGCCTACTTACAAGCTATATTAATTCTTAAGGTAGCTCATGTCAATATTTAAACATGATGAATCAGTATGATCTATATAAACTTTTTAGTTAACATCACACATGCATACGTATCATATTAAAAATTAAGAAAATCATCAAATTTATGAAATGATATGTAGTATTTATTCATTTACCTTGCAAAAAAGTATTTATTCATTTATATAAAACTAGCTTTACTAAACCCGTGTAATACACGGGTTGAATAAATAAAATATTAAATTGAATAAAAATTATTATTTATAAAATGATAGACTAAAACATGATATGATTGAAATTATATATAGTAATAGTTATAAGTAATAAAATAATAAAATGATCTTTTTAATTTTTTTTTATTTTTTCAAAGATAAATTAGACATTTTGTTTTAAAACAACATTAATTTTTTTTAAAAAATTTCCTTACAATAAATCCCTATTTTAATTATTTTTGTTTTATTAAAAAATTACTTTAAAAACCAATTTAAAATATTACATAAAAATAATTTTATTTTTTAGAAAAAACTATCTCTATAGAAATAACATTAATAAAAATTTATCTTTCTTAATTTATGAAATACTAATTATAATGTAAAAATAAATAGATAATATTATTAGTAATTAATGTGATTATTTAATAGGAGAGAGGAGCGGGAAAAAATTGATTAAAATTAATGTAGTGCTGACACGTGGCATTAGATGATTTTAAAAAGTGACATGTGACAACCATAGTTACCCTTTTATTAGAGTAGTGAGATAAATGAAGGGAACTTACTTATAACAGTTCATTTTATTAAACAAATAACTAGGACGATAATGTTTTCATTAATTTGTTTGTTAATAACTTTAGTGATGATTCTTTTCCGTCATAACCGGTTTTATTTTTTTTATTATTAAGCATATATGATATTATTAATTTAAACAGTAACTATTTAAATATTGATAAAGATATATATGAACTTGTCTTTACGAAGAAAGATATAATTGATTGACTGCCTAATACTCCTTTAAAACAGTGCAGATTTAAAAAGTTCTTGAAAAGAAATTAATGTTACTATAGTTATTATAAATACTAACATTCAAACATTCAAAAATCAAAACTAAAAATATCTACTTTTTGAATAAACAGTTAAAATATAAGGAATTGTTTTTACCACTTAAAACAATATAAAGATTGTATGGATGATACAATGTTAATTTTTAAGTTTCTTTTTTTATTAGAAATTATATATTTACACAGGATTATTTCAAACTTTGTAACCCTTGCAAAAAGCCAAGACACATGAGGAAATTTAATTCCAAAACAAACAAACTGCCGCCCCTTGGAAGTAGGAACAAAATCCATTACATAGTTTCAAATTTTGAGATAAAGATGTAATGCAATAAACACTACGAGCTTTTTCCAAAATAATGATTCCCCGATTGGTGCTTTTTTAAAATAATAATATTATGATTATTATTAGATTATAGAGTAAATTACACTTTTCGTCCTTTAGTTTTATAGTAAACTAGTATTGAGCCCCCGCGTTGCGCGGGGGGCGTAAAACAATACCAAGTAGAATCAATGTCGCACCACAGTTAACGACCACCAACACCAGAAAATCTCGTATTAAAATAAAAACAAAAAATAAATCGAATGGAAGTAGACGTAAAGATGTTAAACCGCGGACGTGAACGTAAAATATTAAAATAATAATCGCACGTTGTAACACGATAGTTAAACGTAATAAATATGTTGAAAATATGTAAAAATATTATGATTAAAAACTATAAAACACGAAGAAGTTAATAAGTTGAAACGTCATCACTTCACGTCAGCAAAAAAAACTAACTAAAACAATAAAAAGTAAAATTAATAATTTTAATAAAATATAGAAATTAAATAACTTAATTAAAATATTTTTTAAACTTAAATATCTAATCAGAACATTTGAAATTTTTAATTATTATTTTAAAAAGTTATTTTTTTTTCAAAATAAAAAAGGCATCAAATCTTAAGCAAAATATGGATTTGAAAGTTTGTTATCAACCAAATTTAATAAAATTTGAAATCCAATCAAATATAAACACATCCACCAACCAATCTCATATCTTCATCTCTTTCTTTCTCTATGCCACCACCACCTCCGGAGCCACCACCACCGCCACCATCGGAGCCACCACCACCGCCGGAGCCACCGCCACCGCCGGAGCAACCACCACCGCCGCCGGCGTCACCGCCACCGCCACTGATAGTCTGCTACAGGCACCGTCAGTGTCACCGCTACCGTCACCGACAGGTCGCGACCACCAACAAACCACAGGGCTCACCACAACAGCGTGGCTCACCAACATCGACGGCGTTTACCAAACATCCGCCGGTCAACACTACCGACGCGGTGGTAAACCGCCAGTCCGCCACCGTCTTCCTCTCTCTCTCTCTACATCTACACCACCGCCGACGCCTCCGTCACGTCGGTGCAGGTCCGCCGGTCAACGCTACCGACGCGGTGGCAAACCGCCACCGTCTTCCTCTCTCTCTCTATATATCTACACCACCGCCGACGGACGTCGGTGCAGGTGGCCGGAGCATAAGCCAGAAAAAAAAAAATTTCGCCTACCAATCGGTGCGTGACACGTGTCCCGGTCGGTGTGAGTTACTGTTCACACCGACATTGGAGATTTATATATATATAATTTCAGGTTTCGTCCTTAAACTAAAGAAAATACAGTAAACATCCTTTATATTTAAAAAAGCTTACACGTTTCGTCCCATCCTCTAACAGACGTTAAATTTGATCGTTAATTTACCCTTCTTATTAAAACCCACCCTAACCCACCCCACCCCACTCCACGTCTTTCTTTCTCTCTATACCCTCTCTTTATCTTCACACAAAAAAACCACCACCATCTGCCTACCGCCACCGCCACCGCCACCACCCGCCCACCGCCACCACCCGCCCACCGAAGGCGATGACGAGAGTTCTAGCAGCATCACCTCTTCTTCTTTTCTCTTATTCTCATCTTCTCCCTCCCTTCCTCCCCCAAACCCTAACTGAGATCCACCAACCCTCTTTGATACCGTTGACCACCGCTCACTACCATCCATCCCCTTCGGCAAGCTCACCTTTCTCGTCGCCACTGAAAAACCTAAGGCTGAATAACGTCTCTGATTTCATAAACCTTAGATCTGATAAAGGGGATGATGGGTTATGGTGATGGAGGTGACGATGGTGGTTGTCGGCCGGTAATAGTGGTGGTTTATGGTGATGAAGATGGTGTCTGGTGGTGTTGGTGATGTAGATGGGTGATGAAGGTGGTTAATGGTGATGAAGATGGGGATGATAGAGGTGGGTTATGGTGATGAAGATAGTGTTTTGTGGTGTTGGTGATGTAAATGAGGTGATGGGGGTGATTTATGGTGTTGAAGATGGGGTGATGAAGGTGGTTAATGGTAATGAACATGGTGCCTGACGGTATTAGTGGATGATTATTGGGTGATGAAGGTGGTTTATGGTGATGAAGATGGGGGTGATGAGGTGGTTTATGGTGATTAAGATGGGGGTGATGAAGATGATGGTTTAAAATTTGTTTAAATTTAATTTTTAAATATAAAATGTCGATTTTGCCCTCACATGATAAGCACATGCACCCATTTAACGTCAAAAATTAACGTAAATGATGAAACGTGCAAACTTTTTTAAACGTAAAGGATGTTTACTTTAATTTCCTTAATTTAAGGACGAAACCTGAAATTTGCTTAAAGGACGAAAGTGTAATTTACTCTAGATTATATTTGTGAACTATTATAAGGTTTAAATGTATAATAACATTATTATATTCTATAACTTTAATTTAAATATTATTTTAATATAGATTTATGATATTCTTACACATTTGGTAATTTCTTTGTTGCAACATAAAGGTTTTAGCCTGATTCGATATTAGTTGGGATCATGACTACACGTTTCAACTTTTGTGGACCAACCAACCAAACCAAAACGCAAACATTCAAACTAAACCCAACCAGTCCACTTTGTTTTGGTATTATACTTTTATGATTTTAATCATTTCTTTATTATAAAATAAAACTAGATTATTTCAATAAAGGAAAACCAAAGTAATCAATTCACAACTATAACTTTCAAAAACTGTTGCCAACAAATTAGAGCTAAATTTTCTTCGGTACAAAGAAGAATGGATTGTTTTGGAAGACAAATGAGTCTGATATGCTTAATTGGTTCCATCTTGATATGTTGTTAATCCCAGAGTACATTCGTATTTGAAGCAACCTGATAAAAGCAAGTGAACTAGAAAATATCATCTCAAAATCAAAAACTAAACCATACAATATCATGCTATCCGTGAACCAATCGACCAGATTTTACGGTCTATCAATGCACACTTACGTTCTCGAATCACATTTTATATAACAAAGGTGTTACACCTTATTAAATATAATAATACATTAACATCTGTACAATATAATATGAATACGAGGTTGATCTTACAACAAAAGGTTGTAACTAAGAAGGTATATTCACAAAGAAATAATTTGGATTATACCTTCTAATTTACACTCGTGATATAATAGTAAAATCACCTGAAAATCTAAATATAATGTTTTCGGTGGACATATTACTGAAATCCGGACTTAAGCTATAGTTGTATGATCAACCATAGTTGTATGTATCGAGAAGTTCATAACTAGATGAACTGACTCATGTTTTGTTAGTTTCTTCGGTTTCCCAACTCCGCTAGCTTTCTAAGGATGCTCATGATGGCGGGAAGAAGCCTAGTGGATAAGGAAAGAAGCCCCGGAAGCTGGAGGCACAATTATAAGAAGAACAAGTAATCAGAGACAAAGTCAAATTTAGTTTTCGTTTGTTTAAACTAGAGGCAGTATCTAGGTCGGATAAGGGATCAAACAAGTCATTTTGAGTATGAGTCACACCAGATTGACTCGAAATAATGTTTAGTTTTTTAATAAATAACTAGCATGTTAAATATGATAACTAGAAAAAATTATTTTAGTAAAATTTGATTATTTTAATAAAACTATTAATGATTTTTATGTATTAAAAATACACTTTAAGTGGCTTTTAAGTCTTTTCCTTTTTAAATAATTTTTTTATTTAACCTGTCCCACCCATGAAAGATAAAATAACCCACATCAATTTATTTATAATTAATTGGACTGAAATCTTTTAACGTGGATCACGAGACCCTTTTATGCATATTTGTCTCCTCAATGGGACCCACAAAATGAAAATGAGGATTTAAGATGGTTTTTAACACATACCATGCCATTTTGGAATTCAGAAGCTATGCCTAGTTGAACCCATAAGGCTTTCAAAAGCAGAAAACCAACAAAGATAAAGAGCACATACAACGGATTCCTGAAATGAAACAAGCAAATAACTATATTTTGTAGCAAGCAAGTGAGAATATGAAGGTAGGGACGCCATTATTTCAAACAAACCTCAAAAGAGTCATAAATTCATCAAATCCAAGCACAAACAAAGCAAGAATAGCCCATGGAGGTGGTAGCCAACTGCTGTTTTGCTTGTTAGCTTTCTGAAAAACGTTGAAAATGAAAGGAAAAAAACACATGAGTTTATAAACTATAGAAAAAAAGCATTATGAACAATCATATCACACTATATAAGCTATACAATGTGTATCACATATCAACATATGTAAATTCCGTATATCTTACACCTGCAATCAGAATTCAACTCGTTAGCATCAGGATTCATCTCTTCTTCTTTTTACTTTTTAGTAGTGCAAATCGCAAAAATTATAACATTCCCTAACAAAGTTAGCAATTTGATTCATAAAATGGTTACAAATTGTGTATTATTGTAAAAAGGAAGTTGCAAGCATTTTGCATTGTAAGTTAAAAAGAACTGCGGGGCATATATTGAAGGAAAAAGAATAGTACATTGTATGTCTTGTAAATTGCCCTTTTGATGATTGTAAATTTATCTCTCTGAGTCTGATTTATTTGCATTAGATCTTTGTTTTATAAAGCGTGCGGAGCTTCTATGCGTTTTGATCCCCAAATGCGATGCGCGCACATCATATATGTGAGACGTTCGTTATTAAATTATACTAAAGTTTACTTATAAATAGTATTTTTACTTGTTAATTTTTAAAAACTAAATTACAAGAGCTTGTCATCATCTCTAGTGAGACTTGTTCAATCAGTGTCTAATCTGTTCATATACTCAAACCTATTGCTCAAACAATGCTCAAATTTGTTCCATTGATGATTAGATTTGTTCTGTTGAAATTGGAAAACTCAGACCCATTGCAGTCTACAATCTATGGGCGTCATGTGATGCGCAGAGCAACTGCATCTTGTGATGCCAGCATTATGTTCTCATCATCACGCATTTTATAACCAAGCTTTAGGGTAAGCGACATTAGTACTAGTCATGTATCTAATTGTAATTATATAATCCAGAACATCTCTGTGTGTAACATCAAGCTCTATATATTGAGCCCTATGTAACCCTATTATGCACACAATTAATTTACAGTTATCCTTTGTGGTTTAACTTTATGTATTATATATTATCCGCTCCCTGGACCGAAGGGACCTTGGCGCAGCGGTAAAAGCTGTTCCTAAGGGACCGAAGGTCTCAGGTTCGATCCGTGGAAACGGCCTCCCCACAAATATGGGGGAAAGACCGCGTACATTTTCCCTTAAATGGGACGGACCCTCCCTGGACCATGCGAAAACGCGGGAGCTCTTTGCAGCACCAGGTACGCCCTTTTTTATTATATATTATCCGCTCGTTATTCTTTATCTTACCTTTAAAGAAAAAGGCTGAAAACTCACCAACCTATGGGTTGGGATTTACAAATCCACGTTTTGACATTTTAATTTCTACTAGCAAAGAAACCTTGTCGAATGCTAAGATCATTTAAATCATACCTGAGCAGTTACAGCTTGAGTAACAGCATATTCTGTCTCTTTCTGAAATTGGTTCCACAAAGACTTGCACTGAACAGGAGTTATCAATGTCTTTGAGTCCGGAATCTGCGTGTAAACAAATTAACGGCCAACATATTCAATAAGAGTATCATTTTAATGGAGACAAACACTTGTGTAACGAATAGTCTGGTATCTGCATGTAGTACAAGCTTCACAACTTACATTAGTAATCCAATAGATGAACAAACTTTATGTAAGTTCCATTATACCTTTTCCCATTTACTTGTGGCCAAAGGGTTTTGCAAGTTGGAGTTCTTGTCTGCGCTGGCGGTAGGATCCGCTAAAGCTTGAACAAGTGTAGTCTCAATTCTATCAGCGTAATCCTCCAAACGAATAGCAGCCAATACAGAGAGCAACTTCAAAGCCTGAAAGATGTGTATGCATGATAAAATAAGAACACACATCACAAGATCATACTAAATCATACTAAAAAGGCCTACTTTTAAGAAGTTTTATTTTAATAAGATGTAATATAATCCTATAATTCTTACAGAAGTGCGAGCAGTTTTATTAATTGCACGAATATCTTCCTTTCCAGTCCAGGTCCGGGGCATTAAATCATTATCATGGTTGAAAATGGTTGTAAACCTGTGTTTCAGTTTTGTTAGAGTATGAAAAAGTACACAGGTCAAACCACTTGGATTAGTGGTGGCGAAAAGGGCAAGTATGCATGTATGATCTGTAATGGGTCAAAACAGATAAGTATCTAGTGTGGGTCAAAATGAGTCAGGCACGTTGGGCCAACTCACACACTTTTTTTCATATATTTTCTAAAAAATTAATAACTGCGGGTGCTAAATATGTTTACAAAAACTATATTTACAAATTAAAGCAACTCAGAAGGTTTTTATACATTCAAATACCCATCATAGGACTTTTATCCCATTCGACTTGTTTTCATCCATTTAACCTGTAAGAGATAAAACATGACCCAAATCGACCCATTTACAGATATATGGGTCAAACTTTGCATTTATACAGTGATATTATGAGCATAATACCTCTCCTTCATGTTATGTAGAACTTTACCAGCTTCTTCTTTAGCCTTCCCTTCAACCACGTCTACTGCATAATTTTCCAATTTTGATAGTAGATTTTTCTTTGCATCTTCATCCATTTCAAAACCAGCAAGTGCTTTAGAAAACTTAGAGAGCGCAGTTTTGGTCTCATTTCGAAGAAGTTTCCTGATTGCAGGCCAAGTATCAGCAGCAGCCCCTTCTAGAAGAGCTTCCACAGGTCCATGTAATGCATTCTTCAAGTTCGACTGCAAAATAATCCATATGCTTGATTAGTGTGGCAAGATTAGCAAGGTGGGCGCGTGGTGAGTAACATGTGAAAATGGATTGGGTTTGCAACAGTTCATGTTACATGTACATAAAAACTATTGGGTTGGGTTGATTAACGAGCAAACACTTTTTCTTTAATTTTATAAAAAAGCCAATATGTTAACTATCATGACATAAATAAATATTACAAAAATAATACAAGTATATGAACAAAATGATTAAGAAGAATGTATGCATTAAATAACCCAAAAGAGCCATCGTAAGTAAATGGGTCAAATATCACCTCCAGTGTTGGTATTTATCTTGTAAAAGGCATCAAAGAGGGGAACAAAGTTTACAAGAATATTTAATATCAACAATATGCCAAATTCAAGCTGCTAGTACCTCGTATAGCGTAGTAATATCAGACAGTTTAGCAGTACGGACATCAGCAATATGTGATTCGATATCCTGAGCGACTTTAGCCCTTACTTTGGATGTGTCCCAGTCAGTTTGCTTAATAATGGCACCTTTAGATTCATATGTATTAATCACACAATATGGTATAATTAAATTAACTAATCTTCACACTGGTCCATTATAATATTAAATGTGCAGTCATACTAAATCACATTCAACAACCTAAAGAGTTGAAGATATACCTTTGCATTGTTCATCAAATGTTTTCATTGCTGATATTGTGCAATCATGGGAAGCTACTTGAAACCCTTGTCCTTTATTTAACGCGTCTTCAAATGCTTTTATGAATTTTTCCAATGTCTCAGACCTCATGTGTTGCAATGTTGATTGATAAGCCGGTTCAATAAGCTAAAGAAAACACAAGACAACACTTGATGAAGGAGATCAATAGAGAAAACAACAAATTATATATAATCTAACATAATCTAACACTGTTTTATTAAAAACTTGTTGCAGACTGCAAGTTAAGAGAAATCACCAGCAACAATTTCTCTTTCAATTGTTTCCGCTTTGAATTCCTAACTCCTTCCTCAAAAAATGCAGCCTCATCATCATAACTAAAATAGTTTTCAGATTAAATTAAATTTAAAAACAATAGAGTTAAAAAAAACATGCATCAAGGGTGTAGATATGTGCATACCCTACAAAACAAGTGTCAAGCAGCAAACTGATCTTGTTTCCAAAATCAGGCACAAGTTGAGACTGTACAGCTTCCTCTAGTTCACACCAGTCCTGTGATAAACAGTTAAGTTATAATTTAGAGTATCCAGAAAAAGAATACTGTCAAAACTAATTGGACATATAAGAATATGAACCTTGTTTTTAGCAAAGGCAGCGTATTTCTCATTAGCAATCTCTTCACATCGTACGGTGGCCACCATCACCTGCAGTAATATTTAACAAAAAATGAAGCGTGACACCTTGAAGTATGCATTATACATATAAAACATACAATTGAATAATATTATTACCTTGTGAGCAGGCAGATCAAGATCCCTATTTTCCTTGATAACTTTCCAGATTTGTTCAGCACTGAAACAAAATCCTGAAGCAGGAACAACTCCTTGTCTGTCACCCGCAAGCCCTCCAGGTGCAATAGAATGTTGAAATCGCTTCCTGAGGTTGGCCACCTTTTATAAAAATTATTAATTATAAAATGCATGCCATGAATATTGGAGATATAAAATGTTTTAATGTGTTGCTTCTGTCTTTTTACCTGCTCTTTGAATTGATCTTCCTTCTCTTCGTAACTAGAAAGAGCAACGACGTCGATCTGATCCAATTGGCAGACGTTAATTAAAGTGAATCATTAACTGTGATAGTAAATTGATCTCAACAGATGATAATGAGTGGTATTTTTAAAATCTTACATTAAAAAATGCACTTAGTGGTGTTTCCTTGTGGGCATCTGGCTTGGGAACAGAATCCCATATCTAGGGACAAATAAAAATACTTAGAATCAATTTTGAGACTTGTATCAGTGGATAAAATGATTACAGAATTTTACCTTTTGGATATCTTCTCTCAAGACAGGCTCTAAGTTTTCCAGAGGTGTCTATTAAGGAACAAAGAAAAAAAGATCAATAAAAATCAGCTTCTCCTTCATATAAGACGATGAAACTTTATCCAATATATATCTATAAATCTACTTACTCTTGTTTTATCACGGATGACAAAAATCATAGTTGTTTTGCGTGGACTAAATAATCGTGTCATGACCTAAAATTGGGAAACCATGACTTAACATTTGGGCAATTTACATTCAATATAACAACAGTTAAAGAAGAATATACACATTATATACCTGGAATACAGTTTTTAGTAGAGGTTTGTTTGCAGCATGCTCACGACCGATATCATGGCACCACCTAAGAGCGGAAAATTTCACATATGTATGAAATACAAGTCTACACAACTTGTGAAAACATATAAAACTATATAGCTTAGTTTATCAGCATACGTACATGTTGATTAGCACTATGTCTGAAACTGCAAGAGCGAAAAGTGCACTTTGTTTCTCAAATGCAGTATCATCCTGAGAAAAAGATGCAAATGTGAAGTCATATATTCATCTTCCATCAAACTGTCACATGGTGATCAATGAATTAGCTGAATATCTATGAGGGCGACAAGTGTGGCCATCATGTCAGGTTGGTTGGTTGACCTTATAATATATATTTTTTTAATTTTTCTATCACGACCCATTTAGTTAAGCAGGCTAAACAAGTCAACCCAAATACGGCATGTTTGTTAATCACGTTAGACGTGACCGCTTAAAACATGATCAATTTTGTGCCAAGTGCGTGTCTTGTACTGTATACTACTTAGAAGTGTAATAGGATACAACAATTCTTTGAAGCACTAGTGCAACCAATACTAGAAAAACCCAGTGCAACCCACAAACCATATTTGTCAATGTACCTATATACATTTCATAATAAAAAAGTAATGAAGTAAACTCGATAAGCATAATTCCAACGAATGAAAGAAAGTGTCTGTATGCAACCTCTCCTCTTTCTCTCCCATCAGTACCCTCGAGATCCATCACAACAGTGGAAGGTTCAATACCAGTGCATCTTGCCATCCAAATACCTTTTGTCGTCTGAGACCTGATACGCGTGCAGTGCAGTTAGAGACTCTTTACCTATAATTATACAGAGTGAAATAACCAATTAATGGAACAAATGCATGCCTTCCTTTGAAAGCATCCATTTCTTGGAAGTTGGTATGAAACAGATGATTTAGAAGTGTACTCTTCCCTGTTCCAAACAAAATATGTCACTACAAATATTCAATATAACTATAAAAAAAACAACCATTGGTATTTTGATGCAAATTCTGTCATAAATTCATCGCGCTAGACGTACAATTGTGTTTAAAAATCGTATCCTAATGCATACCGCTGCTTTGTGGCCCCATGATGGAAACAATTGCATACGAAAGCCCGCATTCAGAAAGCTTGACTTCCTTCATAAATTTCTCGAGTCCAACTACATCCATAGTACCATCTCCATCTATGAGGTGGGTAGAGCAACAGTCTGCAGGTTTGTCTGAAAACAACACATGTTCATCATAGCTCATTGCTTTGAACAAACACATTACACATATCAACTTATCTCCATTCAAACAATTTGATTAACCTTTCAAATTAGAATCATGGATTGAAAACAATTATCGTCCCTAATCCCTAACAATTTGCTTGAATATTGCAAAAACAAGATTAAATGAAATGGTGGCAAATTTGAGGTGATCGTGACAACATCAAAGATTAACATGATCCAAATGAAGGCAGATTGATGTGATTGGGGAATTAAAACGCTAATAGGGCCAAAATCATATGGCATTGTGATTAAATTTTCATCATTATTGTTAACAAAGATCGGAATCGAAAAGGGTGAAGATCAAATGGAATTACCCATTGTAGAATAGTCGAATCAAATGATGATCGAACGATGTTTCATTGATTTTGTTGAATGTGGATCATTGTTTGTGTGTTCTTCAATGGGGGATTGATGTCATGATCAATTTGATCATGAAAGGGAAAAGTTTTTAAACAACTCAAAATGTTTGGTTGATATGGTTATAAAAGGCAAAAGCACCAACTTAGTTACATGAAACCGAATTAAAATGGCAGCATGATGCATTTTATATGTTGTATGTGGTTTCAGCTTATTTATATTTTTCAATTGAACAATTATGGGAATGCGTTATTTTTAGACATGTGTAGATACACTTTATATGCTACATGGAAGATGACTAGATTAGTGGAAGAGAGAAGGAGAAATGGTTACGTGATGTATCATAATTAAACCCTATGTATTATGTTAGTGGCGGATCTAGAAGAAAAGTTCAGGGGTAACGTAAAATTTTTTTTACCGTACATTTATATAAATAAAAGAAAAAGAATACGATAATAAAGGGGTCCGAATGAAGATCATTCAACACAAATCCAAAGGAATTAAACTCGAATGAATTGAACTTGAAGAAGTCGTTGACTTGATATCAGAATCAGCTGGTTGCATATCATTATCACTGGCGACAGGGACAAATGTTGTTGGGTGATCGACGACAGGGATAGGCGGTGAGGGTTATTGGTACAACTAGTTATTTTTTTTATTTGTTTAGTTTGGGTAATGAGTATTTGAGTTTGTAAACGTGTTAGGTTTTTAAGTTATTTAAATTTTGGGCTTATTATAATTTGGTCATGTTATTTGGTATTTTGGGTTTGTTAGTTATTAACTTATTAATGTTTTTATAAAATATATTTGGTATTTTGGGTTTGTTATTTGTTTAGTTATTTAAATTTTGGGCTTATTATAAATTTGGTCATGTTATTTGTTTAGTTATTAACTTATTAAGTTATTTATGTTATTTGGTATTTTGGGTTTGTTAGTTATTTAGTTAGTTATCAAGTCAACAAAAATACCTTCAAATCTTACAAATAACACTTAAATTTTGCAAAAAAAACTTAGAAAGTAAAAAAGAATACCTTCAAGCAGCAGGCCAGCAGCGACCGTCGACTAGCGAGCGCCAAACAGCGACCAGCAGAACGCAATAAGATTACAAATTGTTTTTTCATCTTCCAACTCCCTAATTCAATTTCAAATAACACAATAAGATTAAAAATTGCAATTACAAATAACACAATTCAAATTCATAAAATCCCTAATTTCAAATCCCTAATCTTTAATTCATATAATACAATTCAAATCTTTAATTTCAATACAAAACCCTAATTGTCAATAAAACCTAAACATTAAATCAAATAACAATTAATCAATCTTCTACTCTAAAAATCTTGCAAATAACATTTATACCTAGAAATAGAAAGAATACCTTCAAGGATTCAAGGATTCAACTCTTTGATTTGGGGGGTGGGGGGGGGGGTGGGGTGGGGGACAGTGGTTCGAGCAACACTACAGCAGCAAACAATCAACAAACAGCAGCAGGGCAAGCAAACAAGCAGCAAGCATTTGCAAATCGCAAACAAACAAGCATTAAGAAGCAACAGCATACAAGTAGCACTAAACAAGTAGCACCAAACAAGCAACAAGCAACAGAAAATCACAACGAAGGACCAAACAAGCAGCGAAGCTGCGGCCTGCGAAGGAGCAGCCTGCAACGAATGAGCAGGCGAGCAGGCAGCATCACTGCAGCAGTGAAGGCAGGTGAGCAGCAGCAATTCGATTTAAGGGTGGGGAGCAGCAGGCGGTCCGCGATTGTGTTGTTGTTAGAGGTGCACAAACCGGTTTTTTTTTTAACCCGGTTCGGGTTGGACCCGGTTCGGGTTCGGTCAACGAAATCGTGCCCGGTTTTTGACCAAGAACCGGTTCGGGTCGGAACCGGTTTTCAAGCCCGGCAAACCCTACCCGGTTGGAACCGGTTCGGGTTGGAACCAAACCGGGTATTTGGAAAACCCAGTTTTTTTTACATACTATTTAAATTATATACAAATTAATTACAAATTTTGATTAATTAAAAAATATTAGAGTAGATTAATTAAACACAATAGTGTGTACTTTATTTTTAAGATTTCCATTAATACGATTGTACGCGTTTTTATTTTCATTTTAATAATTTCACATATGAAAAAAAATTCTTCCACACAAGTTTCTTTTATATTGAAATCTTAATAAGGAAACATGGATGATGTTTAAATATTCGAAGATGATTCCTAAATTTAAAGTGAATAATATGGATAAGTAAACAATTAATACGAATAAAAATCATAAGCGAGTTTTTCTAAATAAAACAATAAAAATTGCATTAATTCATAAAAATAAACAATTAATTCATTACGAAAAATAAACAATAAAAATTACATTAATATTAAACCAAATAAAACAAAATATCCATATTACGAATACAAGTTTTTCTAATTTAATCGTCTTCGTCGGTTTGTGTGCCAATGCGTTGAGACAAATCATAAGCGAGTTCTTCGTCGGATAGCGGTGAGGATCGTCCGGTTTGTACCTCATGTTCGTGTATTTCTTTTTCAATTGGTGTTTCTTCTTCAAGGTTTGATATGTGTTATCTTCGTTCGGCCGCATCTAAGTGGTCTTTTAAACAAATACACATCTCTAGCGATGTTGGAGTTAGCCTTGTTCTTCTTATTGATAAAACCCTGCCACTAAGAGAAAATGCAGACTCCGAAGCTACCGTGGAAGCTTGGACGGTTAGTAAATCACGTGCCATGGCGGCTAGGACCGGAAATTGTGATTCCTTTCCTTTCCACCATGTTAGAATATCAAACGACAAAAATTCTTCGGGAGTCATAGTAGATAAAAAATCGGTTCCCATATACCTCCCGAGTTCGCTACTTGGAGCGTTACCTCGTTGACGTTTACTGTTTTCATTTCTCAAAGTATTATATAAACTAATCATCGGGTCTCTACTTGAGCTCGACGAACTCGATTCCACGTTCGATGACTGGTGGATGTTTGAGGTTATACCATATTTTTCAACATAAACATTAAACAAATTTTTTAAAAACGTCATTAAATGCTTGTTTTGCATTAAAAACGTCTTCGGGGTTTTTTTGAACCGGTTCCCAAACCGGGTTGGATCAAAACCGGTTCCAAACCGGTTTGTGTGAGAAAATTAAAAACCGGTCCCGAACCGGTGGGTTTTTTTCGGGTTGGAACCGGTTTGGGGGTATACCGGGTCCGAACCGGTTCGGGTCCGGGTCGGGTTGTCGGGTCGGGTTTTGAACCCGGTTCGGATGTGCACCTCTAGTTGTTGTGATTGTTAAATGGGTTTTGGGTTTCAATTAATTGGGTTTTTTAAATTAGTTGGGTTTGAATAATTGGGTCTTCTAGTGAATTGGGTTTTTAAAGTTAGCTGGGTTTTATAGTGAATTGGGCTTTTAATGTTAATTGGGTTTGGGTAATTGGGTATTTGGGTTTTAATGTTTTTATAAAAGTTAATATTTTTTATAAAACATTAGACTAATTTCTATAAAATTTAAAAATTCTATAAAGTTTTGAGTTTAAAATTTTATTAAGGGTAACATAAAAATTTTTCAGGGGTAGCATAATATTTTTTTAGGGGTAACGTAAAACCGTAAAAAAATCTTTTTACATAAAAACGTAAAAAATTTTTTTTTTAACACTACGCGTAAAAAGTTGAGGGGTAACGTCCGCTACCCCCTCCCAACCATGTAGGTCCGCCCTTATATTAGGTGGTTCTCTCGGATCTCAACGTATTATTGGTTCTGGAATGGTTTGTTGTGAAAAAAAAATGAGAACAAAGTAAGAAATTGCATTATTGCTACTCTTCGTTAAGTTTTATCTAATAGATTCCAATTTAGATGCAGTGTGCGTTGTACCAATTTTTTTTTTTAAATCGTCAAATCAAAACGTCAACAACTTTTGTTTTTAAAACAAAAATATACAAAACACGAAAAAATAATTATACCAAACAATAAACAATACCAAGACGAAGGTTTTTTTTTCTTTCTAAATATACACCCACTTGGTATACGTTTATTAAACATTTTTATTTGTTTTTTGAATAATGTAAAATTGATTTCACATGTGAAACATAATAAAAATTTTCTTCGTAAGTACATTAATAAACATAATTATAACAAGGTTGTTTCGCATTTTAATAGAGAGTTGTTTCACACGAGAAATAAAGTTAAAGCATTTTTACATTTTATCAAATACCTAAGTACATTAGAGGTGTAAACTTGTATTATATACACACTCATTTGCAAGTGTCGATGGGTTTCCCACGATCCCTTTCATTTTCTGTCAACTCTGTGTGTCTATATACTTTTTACTTTTGCAATTAGACAAAATTCTCGGTTGGAGGAGATGGCTGAAGCGATGTGCATATAAGTTCAAATGGATGTCGTGGGTTTGATTCCCACCGCATTCAACTTTTCTTTTATGTTTTTTTTTGTATTTTTTCTCTTTCTGACATTTTTACTATTTTTACGTTTTAATTGTCTTTTTTTAGTTTTCTTTTACCTTTTTCACTTAGGGTACTATAGTTAGATTAACAGGTCGTAATGGAAAGAAGTTTGCATATGCGTTGCCACATTACGTTGTATGACTCCGCGGTGACGGTGGATATTACGTTTAAGTCTTTTTCTTTAAACTATTAAGCCTGTTATGCCAAAACGTGTGAGTTGTTGTATTCTTTTAATTTGTTTCTTTTCCTTAAACATAATAATGCCGACATTGGTTACGAACTTCACAAACGTACCCTTAATCAAGTGACTATTATCATACATCCCGTCGCGGAGCGCGGGTAACTTTACTCGTTGTTGATTAGATACCACCTGATTTGAATTCAACCATAACTATAAAAGTTGATCACCTTTCTTGTATATAGTGATATACAATTACCTTAAAGGTGTATTATGCTTACTTTAAAACTAAAAATGGTTATCGTAAACACGTTAGACCAAGTGTCAATCTAGTTATCAATCATAATGATACACCAAAACTCTTTAAAAATATATATCTTTTTATTTGAGTCCATCATAATGATAACGAGTCATGTTCACATAAAATGCATGAATACGTACACCATAGGCTGAAACTAACAATACAAGCTAAACCACACTTGCCCCTTCGAGAAAATATGAAAGTAAAGCAATTCTAGGATACCATATATTTGTTAGAAACTTCATCGACCAGGCTATGTGCATCACTGATAAACCCAAGACTTCTATAAAGAGTCATCAGTTTGTTACCAATTAACCAATATTCATCTGTAGCAGATCAGCAGTCACAACCTTTACCAAATTAGTATCGGATCTAACTGGGGTTGTGATGATTTAATGTGAATGCGCGCAATCATCAAATACTTAACTAGAGTTCAAATCATCTCCACTGAAGAGATGTTAGAGATGTGAAAATGATTAATGAAGACACATGAACTAACAAGGGAAGTTGATGAAGAAGATGAAGAAACGTGATGGGAGTCTATTGTACCCTAATGGATATCCCTAGGAATGAAATCTACTACGCTAGGATGAAAATATGTTGTGGTTAGAGGGCGCTCGTCAAACATTGTTTGAGTGATTATTTTCAGTCGATGTCATTATGTCAACTTATGGTGTAAGGATGTCAATGAGGTGAATGTTTGAAGAATATTGGTAATTTAGTTGTAATTTGTTTGTAAAAATGTGTCTCGTACCCAGCTTAGTACCCACCGGTGTCTATCAGGTAATCACATGTCGAATATTAGACATACTCGCAAGTATTATGTATAATCTTTAGTTTGTTGAAAGTATATAATTTTGATGATAATATAAATCTTAAAAATACAAATACATCGTTTATCGTATACATTTGTATTTAAACCTCCAAACCTTTTATTTATCTATCTCTACCCAATATTGCATTGCTATCAATTCTGAATGTTTTATAAGTTTTAGTATTCTTAACGCATTTGAATTTTCTTTTTAAGGAGAAGAGGGCGTCCACGCCAGGAATCCTGGCATGCCTCGACACAGTACCCTGACACCGGCGTCGGTCTCGTGGCGTGTACTCGCCGTGGGTTGATTCCAAAATCCGACCGTTGCCCCTTCTCTCAACGACAACTTTTTCATGGTGTAGTGTCACATGGTTTGACATAGCACATTTCTATTAATAGGTTTCATAATTTGATGAAGGTTTATGACAGGAGTGTCATGTTCATCCTAATTATTTTCTTAAAAGAAAAAGAAGAAAAAAAAAAAACTTCGTTTATCAAGTCTCGACACACTCGGGTGTCATTTTTCCAATCGATTATACTCAACCGAACCCATGGCGCACAATCCTTCACAACTCCTTCCCTCAGGTTCACATCCTTTCTTATTCTTCTTCTTCTTCTTCTCAGTTGCCACCATTTTATGCAACTAACTGTTAAATCAAATACAAATCTCCTGTTGATGATGCAGAGCTGATAGATCGATGCATAGGGTCGAAGATATGGGTGATAATGAAAGGGGACAAGGAACTCGTTGGAACCCTCAAGGGTTTCGATGTCTATGTCAACATGGTCCTCGAAGACGTCACTGAATAGTCAGTACCTCTTGTTCTATCCTTTTTTTCTGCTATGATTTCATAGATTCTAGATAGGTCAGTGTCAAATTCACAAATCTTGTTAATTTGTTGCCATAAACTGCATTGGTTAAGAGATGTTTGAAATGCTGAACGATTGTAACCTGTTAATTAGGGTTTACGTAATTAGGGTTTACGTAATTAGGGTTTTATCGAGGGAATATGATATAGTTGAATCCATAGTTGTAGAAGGTAGCCTAGTGCTCAGGAGCAAGTCGTTATAAAAAAGGCAGTTTTTTTAAAGAGATGTGCGGCACAGTGTAAAAATACCATTTTCACAGCGATGTACTCACCGTGTCCAAGCAGGATGGTGCAAGTGGAGAGCAGCATCAGGGATCCTATGTGATAAGAGGTTTCCAGCAAAACTTAAGGGAAAACTATACAGAGTGGCGGTACGCCCAGCTATGCTATATGGAACAGACTGCTGGGCCATAAAGAAATCGCACGAGAAACAAATAGAGGTTGCGGAAATGCGAATGCTAAGGTGGATGTGTGGCCATACAAGACTGGATAGGATAAGAAACGAAGTGTTTCGACAGAAGTTAGAAGTGGCTTCTATTGCAGATAAAATACGAGAGGGAAGATTAAGATGGTATGGACATGTCAAGAGGAGACCAATGGCAGCACCGGTCAGAGCAGTGGAGAACATCAGCATAGAGGGTAGGAAGAGTAGAGGACGACCTAGGTTGACTTGGGAAGAGAGAATTAGGCGAGATATGGAACACTTGCACCTCTCTGAGCACATGATCGAGGATAGGAATGACTGGAGACGTAGAATTAAAATTAAGGACTTTTAGTGGTTTCTGTAGCGAGGAAAGGACTTTGTTTTCGGGGCTCGATGTGTATGTAGTACGCGTGGACCTTGTTAGGGGAAACTTGCGGCTTTCCTGATGCATGCTTGTTCATTTTATACTTCCTTTTGGTGATATCTTAATGCTTTGAATGCTTGTTGTATGATGTAGGCTGTACCATATACCGTATATCATAAATCGTACGTTTGATTATATGATTGATTATGTGATTTTTTGACTATATGTTAAATCGCGAGCGATATAGCTTTGTATCGAGCCAGGGGTCTCTTTGGAAGCGGTCTCTCTACCTATCTGGATAGAGGAAAGACTTGCCACCACCTACCCCTCCCAGACCCTGCTCTTGAGTGGGATATACTGGGTTTGTTTGTTTGTTTGTTTGTTTACTGTTGTTTTGGCTAGTTTAGGCTGTTTTAGGTTGATTCCAGGCTTGTTTAGGGCTAGTGTAATTGTTTAAGATCCGTTTAGACAATTTTAGCCGGAATTTGGCCAGAACACGCGCTGAAAATGTGTCTCAGCAAGTCAGCCCTGAGCACCTGAAAATGGGGCTTTTGAAGCAAGGCGACAAGGTTGTGCTGGGCTAAACCTGAGGGATTGGGCTAGTGCGTTGTAGGCTTTTGACAACAGAGGTTGAATCTTCAATCATAGGTATGATATTTGAGTTATCTAACTTTATGATGGGTAATTCACATATTTACATTTAGAGTTTAGTGTCCGGCGAGTTATGCAAGGTTCTAACTTATAGTTAAGTGATTATTGTGAAATCTTGGATGTGCACTTTGTGGCTTTGCCTGTAACAAAGATTTTACAAAAGTTTGTTCTTGAAGAGGTTGTATTTACTAATTTATTGTGTTGGGTTGTAGGCTCGTTAGTGGCAGCCGACCCTAATGGGTTCTATGTGGGCTTGGGCCTAACTTAGGGATTAAGTTTCCTAACCCTAGATTAGTCTCTATATAATGATATCATTGTACTTGTAATTCTTTGAGCACCTGATTAATAATATACCTAGTTGCAGCAAAGTGGACGTAGGTCACATTGACCGAACCACTCTAAATCTTGTGTGTCGTGTTCATTATTTACCCACAGGAGATTGTTTGTGTGTGTGCGTGAAAGCCTGATCCTTAACAACTGGTATCAGAGCCAGTTTAGGCTCAAGATCAGTACAAACACCACCACCGAACTAGGGTTTCAGCATCTCGCCGCCGTACCGCCGCCGCCGCCGCCCGCCCAGCCACCGCCGCCAACCCCGATTAGGGTTCCGGCGACACACCTCTGCCTTCTACAGCCGCCGCCTAACCCGATTTAGGGTTCAGGCGCCACCGCAACAGCCTCCAGCCGCCGCCAAACCCCGATTAGGGTTCCGGCGACGCCTTCCCAGCACTCGACCGCCGCCGCCGCCGCCGATTAGGGTTCCGGCGAACCCTAAACCGCCGCCGATTTCAGGAATCCAGCGCCGACCACCGCCGGGATTCATCCTGCGACCGCCGAAACAGCTGCTGCTGTTTGTTCTGTTGCTGTTGGCTCAGTATTTGGGTTGAATAGCTGCTGAATGGTCTGATTTGGGTTGAAATAGCTGCTGATTGGGTCTGTTTTGGGTTGAAATAGCTGCTGCTGTTTTTTTTTTGCTGTTGGTTCAGTGTTTCAATTGAAGGTTGGAATAATGGCAGAAGACGGGAAACTAACGATTAAGAAGTTTGACGGGAACAAGTTTGGTTGGTGGAAGATGCAGATTGAAGCAGTTCTTTGTGAGAAAGATTTAGATATAGTGCTTGAAGGTATAAAACCAGAAAAGACTTCATAAGCTGATTGGGACAGGATGGATAAAAAGGCTAGGGCAGTGATAACGCTCTCTTTGTGTGAGAATGTTGCGTATAACATCCAGAAGGAGACCACAGCTAGTGGTATGATGACAGCATTATCAAACATGTATGAGAAGCCTTCTGCAGCAAATAAGGTTTATCTGATCCGAGAACTTGTGAATACTAGGATGAAAGAAGGTGACTCGGTAACAGATCACATCAATAAGCTTAACTCACTTTTGACTCGTTTAGTGTCTGTGAACATTAAATTTGATGATGAGGTTCAAGCCTTATTTTTATTATCCTCATTACTTGAGAGTTGGTCCGGAACCGTAACTGCAGTTAGTAACTCGTCTGATACTAGCAAGTTTACGTTTGATAAGATGCGAGATCTTATTACAGGAGAGGATGCACGACGTAAAGTTTCAGGTGAATCTTCAAGTTCTTTGTTGAGTACAGAGGGCAGGGGAAGAAACAATGAACGTGGAAGTCGTCAGGGCAGGAGGAGGAGTCAGTCTAAGACTCGTAAGGATGTGGTATGTTGGAATTGTAAAGAAGAAGGGCACTTTAGGAATCAGTGCCCAAAGTCTAAGTCTAAGAAAGAAGTTAACATTGTAGGAGACTACGCAGATGATGATGTTTTGATCTGTAGCGTGGAGAACAATGTGGATTCCTGGGTTATGGACTCTGGTGCTTCATTTCATGCTACCCACAGCGGTGAAGCATTGCAGAATTTGAAGAAAGGTGATTTTGGTAAGGTAAAACTGGCGAATGATGAAGTTCTTGAGGTCACGGGCATGGGTGATATAGATTTGAAAACTTCAGTCGGTTCATGGACTTTAAAGGATGTCAGAGTGATTCCAAGTTTGATGAAAAGATTAATTTCAGTTGGACAGTTGGATGAACAAGGACATGAAGTTAAGTTCGGGAAAGGGCAGTGGAAAGTTGTTAAAGGTAATCTTGTCATAGCTCGTGGAAGAAAAAGAGGTTCGCTTTACATGGTTAGTTTACCGTCTGAGGGAGTGGCCGTCCCAGTTCAGAAGAAGACCAAAGTCGGGTTCACAGAATCTCAGGGGCAGAAGAAGGTTTGTTTTGCAGATGATAAACCCAGAGCTTCAGGTCAGATTCAGGATGAATGTACTGTGAAAGGTTCTGAAAGGTCAGTCAGGGGTAGTCGTGACAGTGGGAGCAATGGCAGTCATTCAGTCAAAGCTTCAGTCAGGACTACTAGACGGTGGGTCAAGAGAACCAGTATTCCAGGTGTCAAAGTCTCTCTAGAGGATTATCTGCTTTATTCGGAGAGTGTTTGTTCTCAGGTTTTCTCAGGGTCCGGCAGTTCGTTTCAGTGGGAGCCAACAGAGACAGAGAATGAGTCACTGATAGTGACTGGTGAGTTGAAGCTCAGTGGGAGCTTCAACGGGCCTTCAGGCTAATTGAAGAGAAGGCGGCTGCAACTAGTGTTAAGGAAGATTACAAGATGTACAAGATGATGGCGACAGTGGAGCGTAGTTCGAGCCTCCAAGTGGGAGATTGTTGGGTTGTAGGCTCGTTAGTGGCAGCCGGCCCTAATGGGTTCTATGTGGGCTTGGGCCTAACTTAGGGATTAAGTTTCCTAACCCTAGATTAGTCTCTATATAATGATATCATTGTACTTGTAATTCTTTGAGCACCTGATTAATAATATACCTAGTTGCAGCAAAGTGGACGTAGGTCACATTGACCGAACCACTCTAAATCTTGTGTGTCGTGTTCATTATTTACCCACAGGAGATTGTTTGTGTGTGTGCGTGAAAGCCTGATCCTTAACATATTGAAGGTTTCATTACCAAAAATAGGGATATGCAATTGGCCATTTTTTGATTTAACAGGGTGACAAACCGTAGCCTAATGTTAATACATTCATCTTTACTCTCCATTTATTGGTGTAAAAATCTTGGCAAGAAATTTGACATGCGAGAAACTACATCTACTAACATTCCAGTATGACACATAACTACATAAGCAGTCCAACACTAGATTTTTTTTTTCAACCATAGTTTTTTGTCAGTTTGGTTAACCGTTAAAATTTTTTTGTTGAATTGACAAATCATTGATATATATTTATCATTTTGGAACACACATGCCTCTTTTGGGAGAGATTTTTGCTGAGTAGGTTGTTGTTGTTGTATTCTTGTAGTAAACATGGGACCCTGTTTTTTTAGTAATGTTCTTCTTTGCACGTCCTAGTGATTGACTCTTGGCATTTTGGAGAAGAAACATAACCCCCAATGTGGATAGAAATTGAAATCATGCCAGATAGTAAAGTAATGTTCAAGTATGACTTAACAAATCGGAAGCTAAACAATTCGAATTTCTAGAGAAGGTCTTTCAAGACAGTCATGTAACTTGGTATACATACAACTTGGTGAATTGCTTAATTTTGTTATTTGTAAGTCAAATGCTAATTAATGCTAAGACGTGCTTTATATTTATCCAATGAATGACAATATGGCATCATGAACTGTTTGGAGCAGATTCAAACATGTCCATAAATGAACACAGTTGAGCAAGTTTTTGTTTTTGTACAATGTGATTACAAGGACCCCATGAACTTGACTCAAGTCTATTATATACACCGGTACATAACTTGTTCTTTTATATATTGTAGAAGTTCTGTTTGATCAAAGTTGTGAAATCAATCGAACCATGGTCTTTTTACTTGTTTGTTCTCATGTTACATCCCGCAGCACTCTCAAGATGTGAAGCAATGATTTAGAAGTAAATATATAAAAATATAATCACTATCTTTTAGTTATTTATTGTAGTTTAAAAGAAATATTGTCTCTTGCCCTCTTCTTTAATTTCCAACTTGTAAATCACAGTGCTACTGTTTGTGATATACATCTTGCAGTTCTATGCTCAACAAACACTTATTTGTTGCAGTGAAATCACCTCTGAAGGACGTCGGATTACTAAGCTTGACCAGATTTTGCTCAATGGAAATAACATAGCAATTGTAAGTCAAATTTTAACTTCTTGGTCTTTGTTCAAGCATTGATATCGAGATATTAATACAAATTGGCTTCGGATTCCCTCGTTTACATCTTCTGAGCCCACTATGATTTCGTTGTGTTGATGCAGTTGGTTCCTGGTGGTTCTCCAGACCCAGAATGAACACAATCTGAAGAGTAGAAAGCGTCTTTAATTTGTTATGTTGAAGGATGGGGTGCTTTTTTAAACCCATATTGGATTTGTGTGTAAGGGCTCAGAATTCTTTATCCTTTGTATTGCATTCTAAAAATACCTTGGAAACATTTGGTTTTGATCAGTAAGTTGTATGTAGTCTCAAGTATGAGTTAAAACAGGTTGTGATATTTTTTTCATCTTTTTGAGTTTTATAATCCAATAATGTGTTAAGTGATGTTTAAAATGATATTTATGGAACAATAATAAGACAAATAATAAACACTCTTACGATATTATATGTGAAATGTAAGTTTATAACGCGTCTACTTTATGGTTACATATTATTATCTTTCTAAATATTGAAAAAAGTTGTTTTCTCCTTCAACGACTATAACTCGGATTAGTTTTATGCAAGAAGTGCAACCACTCCTTTGTATGATTTTCTATAATCGTTGAACCAGTCATAGGGGTTTAACATAGTCACATGGCTCGTGAGCTACTTCAGATTGGCTCGTTAAAAGCTTAAAACAAGTTGAACTCATACTAACTTGAGCTCGATCTCAAGCTTAAATTGAAGCTCCTTTAACGAAGTAGCGACCCAAACTTCAAATATCGAGCTTGACTAGTCACACGGGATTGATTGACCTTTTATTTATGATTTTTATATAATAAATTAAATGTGTATTATATACAAAATTTGTAATCACATGTAAAATTAAAACGTTGATGCAAACGTTCAAGGACCATTCATTATCGGTACTGGCTATGCGGAACTCTCTACTCATGAAAATTTCCGGCTTCCACCAACCTACCAATCTTCTATGATATCATTCTACCATTGAAAACAATCTCTCCCGTGATGTGGGACATTACTATTTCTTTCAATCTTTAGTTTCGATTTGTAACCAAATGTGGCTTGACTTATGACTTAACACACAAGCGTATTATGAAGATTCAAAATACTCATTTTGATCCATTGGTCTTCCACATTAGTTCAAGCAATCAACACTTAGGGGGCGTTTGACTTGCAGGATTTCAATGGAATTCAATGGAATTCAATGGAATTGGAATCTGAATTCAATTGGTCATTACGTTTGGTTGATAGGAATTCGTTGGAATTGGAATTTGTATTTCATTCTTAACGTGTTTGGTTGAGAAAGAAATTGTAATTGGAATTAATTCCCTCAAATTCCTTCAAATAAAGGATTTCAAAATCCTTCCAAATATTGAAGGATTTCAAATTCCACCGACTCTTGCCTCCACCACCAACCGCCACCTACCACCCCGCTCACCGCTGACCGACACTACCGACGACCCCGACCACCGACCGCCAACACCCCCCGCCAACCCTAACCGCCGCTGCCATCGATCGCCAACCGCCGTCCCCGACCATCGATGCCGCTGCCCGCCCCCTACCCTGCCCGCCGCCGCCCCCGATCACTGACCGTCGTCGTCATCCGCCGACCGCCGTCGGTCACCGACCGCCAACCCCGGTCGCCACCGCCCCGACCGTCGACTCTCGCTCGTCGTAGACAGATCGCTGCCCTCGATCGCCGCCGCCGCCGCCACCCACCCCACCGACTCCACGCAACCCCGATGCCGACCACCGCCACCCCTAACCGTCGACTGTCACCGACCGTCATTGCCGAACCGTGTCTCGACGACGGGCGTTATCGGTTGGTGGCGTCGATTGGCGGCGGTGACGGCGGCGGCGGTCGGTTTTCATCAACGGGAGCGGTTGGTGGTCGCGGTCGATTGTCGACGGTGACGGCGGCGGTGGTCGATGGTAAGTAGCGGTGATGATCGGTGGTCATTGAGGTGGTGGCGGTTTGCAACGGGTGATAAATTTAAATTCTTTTATAAATATTTTGTCACTAGAAATGCATTTGGAATTTAAATTCTCTTTATAGATTTCAATTCGTTTGAATTCCAAATCCTTTGGAAAATATTAAATTCCAAATACAATTACTTTGAATTACAATTCAAAGTTCAATTCCAATTTCAATAAATTCCGCGAACCAAAAGCCCCCTTAGTTTGAGGGTCATGTCATTTTGACACTTTCGGGGGTGGTTGGGATTGCTTTTGAAAAGTCATTTTTGACTTGTCAAATAAGTTAATAAGTTAGTATGAAGTGACTTATTAACTTATTTCCCTCACAACCATCAGATTATCAAACACTATAAAATGACTTTTTAACTTTTTAAAAGTTTATAAGTTCAAATGGATGTAAAACAAACACTCCCAAACACCCACTATGACAACAATATGATTTAAGTTCTCTAGCGAGTCCCCATACACTTTTTTGTCTTCTATAAAATTCACTTGACATTACATAATATGAAAAAAGCAAGTGTGAATAGTACTATTCATTGAATAGTACTATTCTTCTGCTCTTCTTCTGCTCCTCTTCTTCTTCTTCTGCTCATATTGGTATTTCCATTTCCCCTCACACCTCTCCTTCTCCGTTGAAGATCTCCGCCACTGCGCCTCCCTACCACCGCCCTCCTCCGTCCTCCATCGGACCACCGACGCCACCGTTGTACGGGTGTGGTTGGGCCACCGGGCTTCTCTTCCTGCTCTGCGTCTCCTCCGTCTTTGTTACTTGGCCATCTCCACCGTCACACCACCACCCACCTCCACCATCGCTCCACCTCTGCCGCCACCACGACATGAGCACCACCACCCACCGGACTTTCTCACCCCTTTCGCACTAAAACCGAACCCTAAAAACCAAATTGGGGGTGGTGGATACGGTTCATTGCAGACCCTTTCTTCGTTCAATTAAGATAATCCCATTTCGCCATTCATCTATTCAAACATGGATTTCTTGAAGGTGGTCGATCAAACTGTTCGTGAGATGTAAGTTCTCTTCCCATTTTCCCCCAACTTACATGTGTAATCTTTTTCCCGATATATTATCAATGCCCATTTGATTCTCTCCAAATGCAGAAAGCGAGAGGTGAATTTGAAAGTATTGAAGGTTCCAGAGATTGAACAGAAGGTAATACGAACAAAAGTTTATTACTTTAACCATGTAATTGCAGCCTTTTTACGAAAGCGAATGTGTACATGTGTTGTCTGAGCATTTGGGCTATTGATTGCTCAGATTGCAAGATTTGATGATCCATGGGGTTAATTGAATTGGGAGTGATTAGCATTGCCCACTTTGAAACAAAATGTAACTTCTTAGCTCTGAATTTAACATAAACCTCTGATAATTTTGTGAAAAATGATTGTGTGTGGACTAAACTATATAACACATACTGCAAGTAGTATAATATTGGTGTTAGGTCACCCAAATGCATATCATTTTTTTTTGCATTTGAAAAGTTATTAGGCTTGTATAATAGGAATTAAAGTGCGGCTGTCTTTTAAGACTGGAAGACTTCCTTTTCTTTGTTTGAATTCTGAGTTTAATTTTACAAATCAAGTTTCGAAAATGAAATAGTAAGCTTAACTTCAAATGCATTCTTATGTCTTAGATGTTATATTACGGTGCCATTTTTGGATGAATTTATGAGGAGTAGCTGATTCTGTTAGGCAAATGCTATACATGTAATGCTTTCTTCAAATGCTTCAATGACTGTTCTTTTATGGAAAGGATTTATTGCTGTTTCCAAAAATGAAGAAAAGATAATATTTTATGATTAATAGTGTGCCTATCAATCATCTGTATGTTTATTTTAGTGCTTCATAGTTCATAGTACATTTTTATGAATTGTCCTACAAAAGGGGCAACAAAGTGGCAGTTTGTTTCTGAAGCCATGATTGATTAGGAGGGAAATTTGCAAGACTGGTTGTTGGCATAGGCTCTAAAAGGATTGTATATAGCTATTAAAGTGAAGATCTCTTCGCTGAATTAGCTGAAAATAGAAAAATGTACTTCAAATATTAATTTTTATTAGGATCTTCTGTGATTTTATTTTGTGATAAGGTTCATGGTCCGTTGCTTACCGAAGCACATGGTTTTAGCCAAGGTCCACAATTATTTATGATTACATTGCTGTTAATAGATCTGTTTAGTTGTTTAACCTCAGTGATATTGGCACAGGTCTTAGATGCAACTGATGATGAACCTTGGGGTCCACATGGTACCGCATTAGCAGAGATTGCACAGACAACTAAGAAATTGTAAATGTTCTATTTCATTGATGTATACAAAATTCTCTTGTATGCACTATCTTACTAAATTATATTATTTTTGGTTCAATTGATACGTATTCCAGCTCTGAATGTCAGATGATTATGAATGTTCTCTGGACCAGATTAACTGAAACTGATCGCAACTGGCGCCATGTATATAAGGTACTGATGTTCGCTTATGTCTTTTATTTAGAACAAACTCCGCCTTTCTTAAAAAGCCCATGATGGTAGAAATAATATGCATTTAACTGAGCCTTGGTTCGATTTTTTCAGTTTTAAAGACGCACAACGCGCGTCTGTGTATCATCCCTAGTTATGAAAAAAGATAAAGTCGTTGACACCTTTAGTGCTCGTTACGACTTTCGCCGCGAGCCTTCAAACACCTTTGCTACTATTCGTAAGGTAATTTAACCCACCAAGTCATCAAATCAACATCAACTAGTTAAATTCCCGCACGCGCGTTGCGCGTGTGATAAACAAATCGTCAAACATGGCTCAGATAATTCGTAATAACCGTATATGTATCACAAACTAAACAGTTGGTTCAGAACCGAATTCCAATTGCAGATGCAAACCATAGTGAGTTGCCACAACATAGAAACAGAGAATTTTTTTCAAAAACAATCATGCCCAAAGGCATTGGTTCAGGCTCGGGTTATAAACACAAACACACACTACGAAGAAGTTTTGTTGTATTACTCTCGAACTAAAAAATACGTCTATAGAAGACATTATTAATGAAACCTTTAACATGCTTATAAATGGAAAACAACACAATAAAAAGCCCACACGCAACATGATCTCCATGTATACTGCATTGTTTAATAACCCACGTCTGCTTTCACTATATTCGGTGGAACCTTTACCAAGTCTTTCACACACCTAAAATAACATGTGATTATACATGTTCGTGGGTCTGCTTTCACTATATTCGGTGGAACCTTTACCAAGTCTTTCATACACCTAAAATAACATGTGATTATACATGTTGAATTTAAGTGCTCCGAATCTAGCTTTAATTGGTCCTCTATTGACCTGTTGACCCGTTAAGCTTTGAGCCTTGACCCAAGAACGAAACCCTATTAACCCAACAAAAGGTTGTTACATGTTGACTGTTGTCTTCACCGGAAAATAACCACCGCCGAAGCGTTTTTTCAGTTTTTCTTTCAAAATCAGTTTTTCTTTCAAAATATAGTTAGTTCTATGAAACACCAAAAGCTAACAATAGTTTCACAACAACATCGCATCACCAACATACAAATATGGCAAAGCAGAAGATAATCCAGATGGTAATAGTTAGATATTGGCTCAGAAAAGATTCTTGGTCGCGGCTGCAGGCCAGAAATGGCTGCCAAGCCAAAGCAACCAAGATCATTTAGGGAAAATCATCACAGCCAAAAAAGACCCATAAAAATACAACAAACATCTTATTAAGTTAAAAACACAAAACGCCTCAGATGAACAAAGCTCCATCATCATCGACATTGGACATAAGGTGTATATCTGATCAAGATAAAAATGTCACAGATCTGAAAAGTGAAAACCCTAAAAGGGCATAAGAGAGACAGAGATGCGGGAGGCAGCAATGGTGGTTAGACCACCACAATCGCCACATGCAACCACCTCGAAAACCCTAAAGAGGTTGAAAGGCACAAAAGTGGCTGAACTACCACCATCGCCACATGCAGGGCGTCAGAGAGACAGATCGAGCCTGAAGGGATGTCGACATAGCCAACGACGACGGGCCACCTCAACCACAAAGGGGAGGCAGAGCGGCGATTAGAGCTACCGCAACAACACCCGGTAAAGTATTGCGATTGTAAGGCCCTTGGCGCGAGCCACCACCGTACGATGACCACAAACGGCGGCGAAACCACTGCAAAGACCATCGCAGCCAGGCACTCGGCCACTCGAAAGAGGCGGTTCTCTTTCTCTTTGGAAAAAAGAACTGAGACTACACATGGTGGCTTCTAGAAGAAGCTATGAGTGGCATGAGGATGGCCGTAGATATCAAATTGAGCGGTCACGATTTCGATTTTTACTATTCATGGCCTTTCTTTTTTAATAGTAGTATAATATAATTAACATTTGAGAAAAGTGAAGTAGTGAACATGTATATTTATTCGAAGGCTCCACCAGCTTTAAATATATTTATAATTTTAATTATTTTCAAATATTTGCTCGATTAATATAAAATTAACAAAATGCATGATGAATGTAGATAAATAGATGTACCGAAACATAAAGAAAAACACTAGATTAAAACAAATCACTTATCAAAACATATGGATGAAAATCGTGATTCATTAAAAACAAAACTTTAGTTACAAGACATACATATATGAAACAAATGAAGTATTGAAACAAATGAAGTAGGTTTTTTTTTGTTTTTTTAACTGATAAAGTAAAATCGATATTTTTAATCAGACGGCTTATTTATTATTTATAGCACTATATGCTAAGTTCATAGTGTAAACGTGTAGTAGTTCCTTTATTTGTCATATTGAAAATTGAAGTTTCACGCCACTTTTTTATTATTGAGACTATTAATATAATAATTTGATTTGGTTTTTTCCTACTTTGATTGTAGGGTTGAACTATTCTCTTTACTTGTTGTCACATACAACCTTGTAAAAGATTGTCGACGACGACCTATCACAAAAGTTTTTTGTGATGTAAATCCGTACAAACTCAATTTTTTTTCTAAACATTTTATACAGATAACATTAAATAATAACAACAATCTTTTTAATGTTAATGGAAGGGTATTTTACACAAGTATAAATATTAAAAAAACATGTATAATTATAAAAGATTATATAATTTGTTTACATTGCTCTCTTTCTCTCTCGTGACAATATTCCTATATATATGTTTAACAAAATTACAAATACATACATGTGTGGAGATGTTTTCAATATTCAAATATACATAGATTCACGAACAAATAAAAAAAATTCAATTAACAATATTATATTTTGATATTCAATTAAAATTCTTAATAAATACAGAAATAAATAAATATTAAAACCAACTCTCGTGAACTCTCGTAATATTTTCAGCATATGAACAAGGGTTATTGGATTTTAATAATCTCAACTTTCATTTATTGGCCGGTATTAATCCCAACTCACTATATTTTATAGATACTTCCAACTTTGAGTTTAGTTTCCTCCAATGATTCTTTTACTAATTGAGAGTTAACCATGTTAGTTTTTTGATAACGTGTACTGTTTTTGTGAATAAAACACTAAAAACCCAAAAACCCATCAATCTTCATCTCCTGATTTGAACCACCGAACTCATTGGAGGTATATTTCAGATGATGATGGAGGTTAGACAATGGAAAACATACCTAGTTGTGACTAGGCGGTGCTAGAGTAGAAAAATGACTCAACGTTTGCCTCATTTCATCATAAAACTAACGACTGTTAACTCTCAGTTAGTAAGGGATCGTTGGGGGAAAATAAATTTAAAGTTAGAAGTGTCTGTAAATATTTCCTGAGTTAAGATTAATCCCGGTCAATAAATGAAAGTTTGGATTATTAGAATCCAATAACCCTATAAACAATTAAAACAGTAAAATGTTTTCCTTTTCTACTAAAGGTTAAATTTTTAGATCTATTAATGACAAGTAATGAAATAGATCAAACAATTTCAAACAATCAAATCCTACACTAAAAAGCAACGTTGATTGGTACGGATCGGACCGGTCTATCCGACCGGTCGAATTAAAATTCAGTGGCCGGTTCAGACCGGTTTAGTGGTCGGACCGGAAGCTGGAAACTAAGTCCGACCGGATTTTTTATTTTTCCTTATCTTTTAGATTTTAATAAATTTAACGGCTATGTCTGATCACCAATTGAAATGTTATACATATGATTATTGTTAAGTTTTTAAATAATATAGCATTACATATAAAATATTTATATTAAATTATATATATATATATATATAATTATGACGTTATCCGATTATTAAATCTTGTCCAACCAGTCAATCAGTAAGGTGACCGACAGTGGCAGAACCAATACTTTTTTCATATGGGGTGATATTGTGATTAGATTTATGACACCAACATCAATTTTTCGGGTTGTCTGATCGGGTTAGGTCGGGTCGGACTAGATTAAACCAACTTTTCAAGTCATTATTACATCCCTAAATATGATCATATCTAAGTATTAGAAACTTTTTGAATATTGATTAAATTTTCAAGTTGGGTTGAGCCGGTTTATGTTTAACTATAACAACTAGAATTAATAACCAAAATAACAAGAATGAAAAAAACACACACAATCACGAACAACATTACTTCTCCTAAATAGAAAAGGACCCTATATTTGGCATACTGTTATAATACCACGATATTTAACACAAGATTAGTGTTATAATCTTAAAAACTTAAAAAGAATTGTAAGAGCAAGAAGAAGAGAAATGTATGTCTTATGAAAGTGTATACAAGAGGTGCATTTTCTCTATTTGTTTTGAGATATGATGTTTTGTGATGGGATGATCATCATCTACCAAAGACACACATATTTATAGTTCTTCATATCAAATTTGCACCACACAAATGTAATGATTAACCTACTCTACTCAATTATCATGTCCACCAACTATGATAATAATTAACCTACTCCACTCAATGAAATAACGAAAAATGTATTTACAAAGATCAATCATTTTGGTTGACAAAGTAAACTATTTTGGTAGATAAGTAGCATAGTAAACTTATCTACAAGTTTGACAAAGAGTTCATCCACTTGCCATGGTAATAAATTCATAATACATACATATTTTAAGAATTGTGATACACTAATAAACAAAAATTAGATACCGAAGCTTTAAACACAATTACACAATGTAAATACCAAAATCACTTAAACAAATTAACTAACACAATAAAAAGGAGTGTAAATCTAGGGTTTGAATCTTCTAATCTATACAAAAATTTAATATACCAAGAAACAAATTAAGTAGTGATTGAAGTCTTAAACACAATCTAGAAAACTGACCTTGAATGGAGGAGTCGTCGGGGGGGGGGGGGGGCTAAAGCTTGCGGTCGCGCCGTCGGAGCCTAGAGGTCATGAAGATACAACATCAGTAGTGGTGATGGTTGATTGGGTTGGGGGAGGTGGAAGGCTGACATTTCAGTCGCTGTGTGGCATGTGGAGGAGGTTTTTCTAGAATAGGGTTTAAATGTAAAATAGATTTAAGGGTAAAATGATAATTTTAGGTAATAAAATGATTATAAAAAAACGCATCTTGCAAGGCTCGAACTCACGACCTAATGTGTGTGGTAATGCAAAATCCACGCACAATGAATAAGCTAACACCTGTCACACCTCAACCTTGACGGCGGAAACGTCGAGATGTGAGGGATTACGATTGTTCACAGCCAAATAACGCTATTATTAATTCCAAGTATATTAGTCAAGGTTCATTTGTAACAATACAAGTAAAAGGATCAAACAAAGATACATCATGAATACAAGGTTGAAAGTGACAATATCATTGTTTATTTCTCTAAGTCCAGTCCTAAGTGAGTAAGCTTCAAAGAGTAGAACGCATACTTGGGTTATTCCTGAAACATGTTAAAAATAAAAGGTCAACATAAAAATGTTGGTGAGCATTCCATAGTTTTCAATACATAGGATATATAAAAGATGGCAATTCAAGTCATAAGTTAGTGAATAAAGTGATTAAGGATGTTATGAACAATGCAACAATCAAACCTTGACAAAGTTTTACAAGTCTCAAACGTTAAAAGTATATACGATTAGCTAAGTGTACTTCGATCAACCAAGCAGGCTTGTCAGGCCCATAGATCTATGACGTCGCCAGGCTAGCAATAGTTAATGATTGTACATATAACGCCATGACATGGTAACCACAAAAGTTCAACTAACCACAACATACAGGTGAAATGCCATAAGTTTACAAGAATCAAACGTTTTACAAGTGCAATGATATAAGTTAACATGTTTCACCCAAAAGTGTGAAAATAATAAAAAGGGGTATGGAAATACTCACTTGGCAGATAACTTTAAGTATGACGTCTAATAAGAATAATACTAGACGTCGTTCCAATGTGAATCGTCACAAGGCACCTAAATGTATATATATTCACAACGGTAAAATTTTAATAATAAGATTAACGTTCTAACAAGAACTAGGGTTTCAATAGAATTGTGGGGTTTTGACAAGTAAATAAATTTATATAACGAAATTACTTATTTTTTGATTCATTCAAAAGAATTATACCATTTAAGTATTTTAATATAGAAAAGAAATTAGGTATAATGATTGATAAGGTTTTAAATATATTATGTATATAATCTTTGTAATCTTTTGAAATAAATATTATTTAACATTGATTACAATAACGTATTAACCAATAATAATTTATTAATCTAAAATATTAGTTAAAGTGCATTTATAAGAAATAACCTAAAATAACACTTAAAAATAATTTGTGAAATTATGAAATATAATTTCTATAATTATCATGATTAATCCATAATTAAAGATAATATAATGTCCATTAATAATTTGATGATTTAAATTATTATTTAAAGTCCATTTTTATAAAAATAACTATTTAAACATTTGTAAATAATACTTTTAAAAAAAATAAATAAGGGTTTTAAAGAAATAAATTTTCAGAAAATAATTAGATAACTTTTAGAATAAACAAAGTTTGTAAAACTGATTTTTAGAATTTTTTTTATAATTTTTTATAAGCCAAAAAAGGCCTAAAAAATGTTTGAGGGTGCCCGGGTTCGAACCCGGGACCTCAAGGTTGATTGTGCTTGTGTCTAACCAGTGAACCAAGGCATACAACCGCGATAGGACACGGGTTTTAATTATTAAATACCAATTTAACATAAACCCCCAAATTACCATGAACCCTAGTTTCGTTTTGATCCCAATTGAGCATCAAATCAACAATGATTACAGAAATAAACATGGGCCTTTGATTTCCCATGTAATTTCGTGTATGTTCAGGTGTTTAATTTACCAGAAAGAAGACGGATTGATGATGAACACCACGAAGAACAGGTCGCGGCTACTTGATACTCGATCGATACCCAAACAATGATGATAATCAAATTAAGCTTGTGTGAAGTTTCAGATGGTGCACTAGACCAAAAACCCTCTATCAATTTCGGTTCTTGATGTCCAGATAATGATGTTCTATTAGGTTGCAGGTCGCGAAGGTAATGGTTGATCGATGGTGGTGTTTTCGCGTGTTTCAAATGAAATTGAGAATGGTAGTTAATTAGGAACAGATAAACGATCGTTTATATTCGATTAATTAGATTATTATAGTGTGTTAGTGCGCGATCATGGCCAGGTTATTCGGCCGAAAGTGGGGTGGTTGGGTTTGGTTGTAGATCGCACTAATTCGACTATATTTTTAAGTTGTTTTGGGGCATGGGTTCGAATCATCACACCTGATTAGTGGGGATGATTGATTCGGTCAAAAATCGCGTTAATTGGAGTGTATTGGTCTCGCCGGAGTATGGCCGGAGGGTGGCCGGAGGAACAGTGGGTCGACGGGGATGGGGGCTTGGATTTTAAAATGTTACTCTTTCGCCCCTTGTGGTTTAGATTGTTGTCATTTTATGTTAAAAAATTTTATTTTAATGTTTAATTAATGACAAAACAACCCCCCACTAATTTTAGTTAAGTTTTAACATTTTTAAGTTAATAATTAAATTTTTTTATTAAATTTTTAATATTAGTATCATCATCATTATTATTATTATTATCATTATTATTTATAATTAATATTATTATTTAATTGATTTAGAAACTTTAAGTAAACAAGAAATGAAACGAGATTAGCCCATAAGGTTTCATAAATGGCATAAATACTCCTTACAAAGTTAACTTTTAATTTAACAAAAATACGAGATGTTACAGTCTCCCCAACTTTTAAGAATTTCGTCCCGAAATTAAGAATGAAACTTAAACGAACAAGAGGGTTTAAATGAAAGATAAGCGTACGAACGGACAGTGATAGACGTTTGATTACAGATGGGATGTTTCACGTTAAGGAATCCTTCAAGTCTCTTGACATAATACATGCCAACTTGAACTCTTCCAGTGAAATACGAGACGTTTTGAGAGGAAACGTTGGAAATGATGACGAGTTACCATGGTATCACAACTTCCAGGATATAATTTCGTGGTAAGGTGATGTCTAGAAATCAATAAAAGACCAATAATGATAAGAAAGGTTAACCGTCGGAATTTAAGAATCCCAAACGTCACCATATGAAACGACCTTAACGCATATCTTGTGAATATGTATTTCTCCTTTGACCAACCATCGTCTAAGAATAATGCGCTATGCGAAGATCTTGGAATGAGTTCAGGACGATGGTTAAGAATATTATTAAAATTAGAAAATGAATCAACCGTTCAAAATGACGATCGATGTTTAAACACATACCACGGTATACAACTGTTTGAGATAGATGCAAGTTAATTTCTCGACCCATTATCTCACATGAGTTAATATGAGATTTGTAAATCGGTTTATAATACACCAATTGTCATCATAACCTCTAAGATAAAAAGCATTTTAGTTGAAAGAAAAGTTAAACAGGAGATCCATAGGATCACAAATGCTAGGTGTTGTCATATGTGAAGGTAAGACACTTGGACACATACCAAGTTACGTCTTTTCCTTTATGCCAAACCCATGACTACAAGTTACGAAGGTTTATGAACCATTATATCCACATTGCAATGAAGATAATAACGAGTCTTGTTGTTCAACACCACGATAGAATTTCAATGATTTTCAAGGTTAAGAATTCAAAAGCGATTCAAGAAATGACGTAAACAATAAGAAAGGTATTTGTAACCATGTTTTACAAGGTAACAAATTTTTCAAATGCATATTGCATACGTAATTCATCAAACCCGTAAGTACAGTCGAGAACATTCATATGACTAGAGACATAATCACAAGTTGATAACGTCTTTATTTAGCAGAAAGATTGTTTAAGAAAGCTACCATCACTCAATCATGTGTTGATGATATCTCAAAATAAAAGTTGATAAGTAAGGAATAAATGGTTCCATATAGCTAGATCAAATCAAAACATGAGAATATCGGGAAAGAAATCGATTTAAGAATTTAAATGCTCCAAGCTTGGAATCAAAATCAACCAAAAGCGATCGGGTCTCCTTTCAAGTTCAGAGATCATGCTTTGGCTTGATAGGTCGAATCACCAACATTGATTCACCCTTCAAGTTACTACATGCTTCTCGTCACTTGATTACAACCATGGTAAGTTGAAGATCAAGAAATGAGAATAGTCATCAAGGTGTGGTTTTCACTCCTAACTTGATGGTGTACTCTCAAGGTATGACCACTAACTTACCAATCAAAAAGTTCGATCCCAACTCATTGTTGAGGATCCACAGAAATAAGACGGGGTAACTCACCATTAAGGTAAGGGAAAATCACTCCTATCTTAACGATGAAGTTTTACAAAAACAAAATATAACAGGATGAACTTCTTCATCAGAATCCAGAATTCACTCCTACTTTGACGAGGTCGTTTCATTTGAGAAAATACAATTTATAATAATGAAATTATCATCAAGGTATGAAATTTACGTCTATCTTGATGATTGAGCTTCATAATAACAAGAAAACAATCAAAGATTAACATTTGTCACCAAAGTACGGGTTTCAATCATATTTTGGTGAGATCATGTCGTTTGTGATGTGTCAGTTCTAAAGAAAATAATTGGAGTCAGTCCTCAAGATAAGGAATTCATCCCGATCCAGAGGATGAAATCATAATTGGAAACCATTTATCGAAACGATTGAAGAATCGTCACCAAAGTGAGGGAATCACCCCTGTTTTGGTGAGATAGAATTATTTAGGAGATACGAGTGTTCTTAGTCATAGGTTGACCTGCAAACACTTGCATCTCTCACGGTGCAAATGGTATGAAGCTCAAAATAACAACAAAAGAAAAGAATATCAATTAGAAATTCGGAAAATTTCAAGTTACACCAATGTAACAAAAGGGAAATCATGTTTATAAAAATTCAAGGTCAAAGTTCGAGGTAAAGAATTAGTTATGATGGTATTCAAATCTTGAATGGTTTAAATCGGGAAAACAAAATCAAGAGAATGATTCAACATTACCATGAGATGTGAACATTCGATTCACAATCGAAAGGAATACATGGACTTCTCAAGACATGAGGTCAGCCATAACCTTATTGAAGACACGCGTACTTATAAGTGGTCACTCATCTCAAGGGTTTCAAGTCAAGTAAACGGATTCAATGATCGAATCAGATCACCATTTACACTTTGCCTAGACAAAGTATCCCGAGATGTAAGAATTTCACCTTACAGCATTGAATGTCTTTAGTTATGGGACACACCCTTAAGAAGATTTGAAAACCATAAGTAACGATTTAAAGTTTTGAAGACCATTCGGTTTAGATTCCCAATATCTTTGGGTTTATTAAGATCCATGTTCACGTTGGTCAAGGTATAGAAATAGTTACATGAAACGCCCGACGTGTAACGATGTTTAAACGTAAGAGTTGAAATTTAGGATGAGTTCAATATCAAAAGGAACATTATGTATGATAAGAATGAGGAGATATAACTTTGGTGATAAACCAGTTCAAGGAATCAAGAATTTTCAAGATGCAAAGAGGATGGTTCCATTTGGTAACGCATTACCATTTGGAATCGTTGACACGTCAAGGTAAATTGACCCATTTGCCTTAGATATTTGTGTATATTGGTCATAGTTTATCACTCATCCCAGAAATCCCCAGGTAAGCATAACTGGTCTCACAATGAGATTTATACGATATGCTTGCCTTAGCCCGAAGGCCTTTTGTCAGGAAATCCAGAATACAGGTGTCTATGTGTCACACAAATTTCTTTGGTTTATGAAATCAAAACCTTGATGAGATTTTTATAGATTAGCCATTACTTGTCGGGGAGAGTCAAAGAGTCAAAGATAAGTTTTGGGAGACAAGTAACTAAGTTTTAAGCATACATAAGGCAATCCTATGCTAAGGCATCAAGTTGCACAAAAGGCATAGCATTATGTAGCATGCAAACAATATGTAAACAAAAAGTATAAGGATCTTTCTATGAGGTTCATGCAACTATAGTCTATGTCACCATGTCTAATAACCTAAATCCCTATAGTTATGGGCTCTGATACCAATCTGTCACACCCCAACCTTGACGGCGGAAACGTCGAAATGTGAGGAATTACGATTGTTCACAGCCACATAACGCTATTATTAATTCCAGGTATATTAGTCAAGGTTCATTTGTAACAATACAAGTAAAATGCTCAAACAAAGATACATCATGAATACAAGGTTGAAAGTGACAATATCATTGTTTATTTCTCTAAGTCCAGTCCTAAGTGAGTAAGCTTCAAAGAGTAGAACGCATACTTGGGTTATTCCTGAAACATGTTAAAAATAAAAGGTCAACATAAAAATGTTGGTGAGCATTCCATAGTTTTCAATACATAGGATATATAAAAGATGGCAATTCAAGTCATAAGTTAGTGAATAAAGTGATTAGGGATGTTATGAACAATGCAACAATCAAACCTTGACAAAGTTTTACAAGTCTCAAACGTTAAAAGTATATACGATTAGCTAAGTGTACTTCGATCAACCAAGCAGGCTTGTCAGGCCCATAGATCTATGACGTCGCCAGGCTAGCAATAGTTAATGATTGTACATATAACGCCATGACATGGTAACCACAAAAGTTCAACTAACCACAACATACAGGTGAAATGCCATAAGTTTACAAGAATCAAACGTTTTACAAGTGCAATGATATAAGTTAACATGTTTCACCCCAAAGTGTGAAAATAAGAAAAAAGGGTATGGAAATACTCACTTGGCAGATAACTTTAAGTATGACGTCTAATAAGAATAATACTAGGCGTCGTTCCAATGTGAATCGTCACAAGGCACCTAAATGTATATATATATTCACAAGGGTAAAGTTTTAATAATAAGATTAACGTTCTAACAAGATGTAACACCCCGAAATTTCCCGAAACAAGCCATTTAATAATAATGGGCTTTTAAGGGTTAATTTAAGAAATAAAGGGGTAAATTAGTGGGCTATGGATAAAATTAGTCTTAATAGGCTAGACTTGGTGGGTTTAAGGGCCCTCATCAGCCCTTAAACATGCATGATTAGATCCATCTCCTCACTTCTACCCTAGCCACCAAAAATTTCATAGAGAGAGAAAGTAGAGAGAGAAAGTGGGAAGAACTCAAGATTTGAGCTTGGAAGATTGAAGGATTGAAGAGCTGGGTGTTTGGAGCATCAAAACCCAAGGAAATAGCAACAAAACAAGGTAAGAATCGACCTCTAAGACCTTCTGTAGGTCAAACCCGGATTCTAGGGTTTTGGGGTTTTGGAAAGTTCAAAGAAACACACAAAGGTCAAATTTTTACGTATGAAAACGTGTAAAAAGCTTAGATTTGGTTTCATGGAAGGTAAACCAAGGATTTGGACGTAAAAAGTTAAGATTTTGGGTTAAAAACGGGCTGGTTCTTAGTTTTTATTCATCCAGCGAAACTGGGCCCCGATCCAGCGAAACTGTGAGTTAATCCAGCGAAACTGTGTACTCATTCAGCGAGACTAGGAGAAAACTCAGCGAAACTACAGTTTCGCTAGGGCGAAACTACAGTTTCGCTCGGGCGAAACTACAGTTTCGCCGATAGTCTTGCTATGACCCAGACTGACCTATAGATATTGCGAAACTAGGAAATTCCAACGAAATTTGGGCGCTCAAGGCAGCGAATCTGTCTAGCGAAACTAGCAGAAGTGCTGCCCAACAAAACTGCAGGCGAAACTGTAGTTTCGCTGTAGCGAAACTATGGGCGAAACTATGAAGAAAATGACGTTTTTGCATGTTAACTTTCGTGCAGCTAGAGTATTCAGGCTATAGCCTAAGTGACTTAGAATTTAAGCTACTTGGACGAGTTCAGGTGAGTTCTAGATCCCCTATTTTGTACATGCTTTAAATGTTTTGGGGCGGTATGCATACTAAGATATATACTTTTTGTAATCAGTTCTTTTAGAGTGAAGTTTTACTTACTATCTTATATGGGAAACGGGATTTTCTAACGAATTGATAACGTGTTTTCCTTATCGAGATATAACCTTGTAGTGATGGATTGCCTTCGAGATGTGTTGTGTTATATTATATATATATATAACTTAAATAAGAAAGTGAAACGTAAAGAAATGTTATGTGGCCCATAACGTGTACCTGGATAAAGTAAAGTCTTGCAAGTAAAGTCCTGCAGGCAAGGGATAATGTAAAGACTTGCAAGCAATGGCTAAAGGAGGGTTGCATTCGTTGTACCCTCACCAGGATAAAGTAATGCTCGAACAGGCAGGTCTGTAAGCCCTGAGTTGGCATGACAATAATGGCCCGATCGAGTACGACTGTAAGTCCTTAATTGGCGTGTCGGTAAAGTCCTAGGCGAGCCTAGGCATCGATTGTGACAGAGAATTGACGGATAAAGAAGAGTAACAAATAACGGGAAATGAAAAGTAATGTTAAAGTATCGATAAAGTGATAGCCCGTATGTATTGATGCTTGATAGATGATAACTATTTTCAACTGCTAAAGCTAATACCTTTACAAAAAGTTATTTACAAAGAAAACCTAGAATTCACTCAGTGAAGCTGACTTTTGTATGCATATCAGTTGACAGGTAAGAGTTAGAGTGATGGAATAGAGACATGGGACTGAAGCTTCTTGGCACTAGAAGACTGGCATCCCGGATGAAGAAAAGCTAAACAAAGAACTCCTAAATAGTTTTGTGGATTAAAGACAATGTTTATATTTTACTTGTAATGAATTGAAATGATAGTATTTTTCCGCTGCAATATATATTTTATACGTATATGAGTAAATGATTGTCTTAAATTTTATGCTTTGCTGTGAATGACGAACTGTGAGGTCCCCCTGAGAAAGGTGGGCCTTACAAGTTGGTATCAGAGCCAATGTTTAAGGGATTTAGGAAAACCATTTTATAAACCTAAACTTAAACAGATAATGGGACCAAGTGTCAAGGATGCCAGTCCAAGAAGCTCCATGCCAAGAGGTAACAAGTATGTTGTAGGTATTATTCGAGGGGTAGTGCCTTCTTATTTAAGTAAGAGTCGAGGTAGAGTATGATAATGTTATTTGTCATGCCTATCTGAATTTATGTGACTTATACGTGTATAGACTAGGTATAGTAGGTTCTGGTGTTGGTGTGGTTCAGGATAGGAAAGTTTATGGCACGGAAAGTTCTGTAAGTAGTTAATCACAACTGGCCACTGTTATTAAAAATTTACAAAACTTGTCGTGAACTGAACTTGCCTTGAAAGACCATATTAACATTCGGAATCTTATAGGAAGTAGGAAGAATGGCACCAAAGAAAGAAGTTCCAACCATGGTCACCCGGAGAAGCACTAGGGGAAGGCCCCCGACTAAGGCAAAGAAAACTGCAAGTGCAACTGTGAAGCCAACAAAAAGGTCAACCAGAAAGCCGGTCGAGGAGCCGGTTAAAGAGGAGGAGGTTAAGTTAGAAATGGGAGCCGAGGGGCTCACTACTGACCAGGCAAAACTGAAGGAGACAGTGAAGGAAGCTATTGCCCAAGAGGTGCATCAAGTCCTCTCTAGAGTGGTGCCCGCTCTGCTCGCGGAATTTGTGGAGCAGGTTAAGGGCGACGGTAAAAAGAGTGCGGCTTCAGAGAAGGTCGATAAGAAGGGAGCGGTCAAGACTGAGGAGATGAGCGACGAGGAAGATCGTTTAGGTAACCATGACGGTCCCGAGGTGGAAGAGAGGGCGAAGGGGTGCAGCTACGGGGATTTTCAGAGGTGTAGGCCCCCAACATTTGATGGTACTGGTAACGCTGCCACTGCCCAGCGTTGGATCAGGGAAATGGAGGCCGTACTGAAGATCAGTGAGTGCCGTGAAAACCAAAAGGTGAAGTTTGCTTCCCATTCCCTTTTGGATCCAGCATTGTGTTGGTGGGATAACATTGTTGAGTCTTACGGAGAGGAGGCCATTGAGAGGATGAAGTGGCCGGAGATGAAGAGGTTGGTGATAGAGGAGTACTGCCCGGAAAAAGAGCTTGACAAGATTGAGCAAGAGTTCATGAGTTTGGAGGCTGGAAATATGACTCACCAGGAGTACACTACAAAATTCAATGAAATGGCACGTCTGATGCCTGACTTGGTGACTCCCGAATCCAAGAGAATCAAGAGGTACATACAAGGGTTGCCTCTGGACATTCGTAGGGACATGGTCACGGCCCGACCTGGTACTTTTAGATCAGCGGTGGACCTCAGTGGAAGGTTGTACGATCATCGCAGGCCGGTGATAGTGGGTGAGACGAAGAAGGCTTGGAATAACAATGGGAAGAGATATGGAAGTGGTGACCACCAACCGGGGAACAAGAAAGCAAGGGTGGATGCAAAACAAATGGTTGTGAAGGGGATCGAGGAAGTTAAGAATTGTGGGAAGTGTGGGAGGAGGCATCTCGGAGAGTGCCGATTGGGTAGCCAGGGGTGCTACCGGTGTGGGAAAATGGGTCACAAGGCTAGGGAGTGCCCGGAAGTAAACGAGTGCTTTAACTGCCATGAGTCGGGGCACCACAGCAGGGATTGCAAGAAAGCTAAGCCGGGAAGCTCGGGCACGAGCAGGGATGATGACAAGGGGGATGATGGAAAGCCCAAGGTCAAGGCAAGGGCTTTCACCATGAACAAGAAGGAAGCAAGGAAGGACCCGGACGTAGTGTCAGGTACGTTCCTTGTCAATGATGTTTGCGCCTCCGTATTGTTTGATAGTGGTGCCAGTAAGAGTTTTGTATCTGTATCCTTCTGTGCTACACTAGATGTCCAAACTAAGGAAATAGATGATGCCTTCAAAGTAGAAACGGCCGATGGTAAGTCCATTAGAATAGTCAGAATGATAGGGGAATGCTACATTAAACTAGGAGATCATTACTTCCCTGCACGATTGTTTGCTATGCCCTTAGGAGGTTTCGATGTCGTACTAGGGATGGATTGGTTAGCTGCTCACGATGCTAACATAGTATGCCAGCAAAAGATGATCCGATTAACGGCTCCAGATGGTAGTCCGGTTACGATCTACGGCGATAACAATTGTAAGGTTCCAAGGATCATTTCCATGATCAAGGCGGAGAAATGTATGAGGCGAGGGTGCGAAGCCTATCTAGCATATGTCAAGGATGTTAAAGATAAAGCGAAAGAGTTGTCCGATGTACCAGTGGTGCGGGACTTTCCTGACGTATTCCCGGAGGATCTGCCCGGAGTACCACCAGATAGAGAAGTAGAGTTTCAGATTGACTTACTGTCAGGAGCCCAACCCATTGCCAAAGCACCCTACCGCCTAGCTCCGTCCGAGATGAAGGAGCTCATGTCACAATTGCAGGAACTCCTTGACAAGGGATTCATTAGGCCCAGCATTTCCCCCTAGGGTGCTCCCGTGTTGTTTGTGAAGAAGAAGGATGGCAGCATGAGGATGTGTATAGATTACAGGGAGTTGAATAAGCTGACCGTGAAGAATCGATACCCTCTACCCCGGATAGATGATCTGTTTGATCAATTGCAAGGGGCAAGCTGGTTCTCCCGAATAGATCTCCGATCTGGATATCACCAACTGAAGGTAAGGGAGCAAGATATCCCAAAGACGGCTTTCCGAACACGCTACGACCATTATGAGTTTCTGGTTATGTCTTTCGGGCTAACCAATGCTCCTGCGGCATTCATGGACTTGATGAACCGCGTATGCCGCCCGATGCTGGACAGATCGGTGATAGTATTTATTGACGATATCCTGATATACTCAAAGAACGAAGGAGATCACGCTTGTCATATCAAGTAGGTGTTAGAAACTTTACGAAGGGAGAAACTGTATGCGAAGTTCTCTAAATGTGCCTTCTGGCTACGGGAGGTACAGTTTTTAGGGCACGTTATAAATTCCGAGGGAGTAATGGTTGATCCAGCGAAAGTTGAAGCAGTTACGCAATGGAATTCCCCGAGAACGCCGTCTGAAATCCGTAGTTTCTTGGGATTGGCTGGTTATTATAGAAGGTTCATCAAAGATTTCTCGAAGATAGCTTCCCCATTAACAAGGTTAACGAGGAAGAACGTGGTGTTCGACTGGGGAAAGGAACAGGAAGATGCGTTCCAGGAATTGAAGGATAGATTAACCAAAACTCCTATACTAACCCTACCGGAGGGAGATGAAGACCTAACGGTATACTCCGATGCTTCTTACTGCGGGCTAGGCTGTGTGTTGATGCAAAGAGGGAAGGTTATAGCTTACGCATCCAGACAGCTAAAGGACACGGAGGTTAACTACTCGGTTCACGATCTGGAACTTGCCGCAGTAGTGTTCGCATTGAAGAACTGGAGACACTATTTGTATGGAACTAAGTTCGCCATATTTACCGACCACAAAAGTCTGAAATATTTCTTTGAGCAGAAAGACCTAAATATGAGACAGAGGAGGTGGTTGGAGTTGATAAAGGATTACAACTGTGAAATCCATTATCAACCGGGTAAGGCGAACGTGGTAGCCGATGCCCTGAGCCGAAAGGAAGGATATGAACCGATCCGGGTGAAGGCGTGCCAACTAGTAGTGACCCCAGATGTTATGAGGATGATAAGCAAAGCTCAAATGGACGCTTTAAAAGAGCAGCAGGTCAATAAAGAAAGGATGGTGGGAAAAGTGGATGAATTGGTAGAGAACACCTTGGGTGTTAAGACCTTCCATGGCAGGATATGGGTTCCGAAGCATGGTGACTTGCGGGAAAAGATTATGGATGAAGCGCACAAGACCCGCTACTCAATACATCCAGGCGCAAATAAGAGTACCACGACTTGAAGAAAGATTATTGGTGGCCTGGGATGAAGAGAGATGTGGTTGCGTATGTAAATAAATGTCTCACATGCCTACAAGTGAAGGCTGAGCACCAAAGACCCTATGGTTATGTTCAGCCATTAGAAGTACCAGAATGGAAGTGGGAACATATTACCATGGACTTTATCACTAAATTACCACGCACGACGAAAGGCCACGACGCGATATGGGTGATCGTTGACAGACTGACTAAAAGTGCGTATTTCCTGCCAATCAAGGAAGCAATTAGTTCAGAAAAGCTTGCTGAACTATTTATCCGAGAAATTGTGGCGCGACATGGTATGCCTGTATCGATTGTTTCAGATAGGGATACGCGGTTCACCTCCAAGTTTTGGAAAAAGTTCAATGAAGAGATGGGCGCGAGGTTGCATGTTAGTACCGCATACCACCCACAGACCGATGGGCAATTGGAAAGAACGATCCAGACACTGGAGGATATGCTTCGGGCATGCGTTATAGAATTTGGCGGTAATTGGGATGATCATCTGCCACTAGCAGAGTTCTCCTATAACAACAACTACCACGCCAGCATTAAGATGCCCCCATATGAGTTATTGTACGGTCGACGGTGCAGAACTCCTATTTGTTGGGTGATGTCGGACAGAAGGAGCTAGGAAGCTTGGAAGTTGTGGAAGCCACAACGGAAAAGTTGGAGAAAATCAAGGTGTATATGAAGGCTGCCAAGGATAGACAAAAGTCATACGCCGACAGAAGAAGGAGACCAATAGAGTTCAGCGTGGGTGACAGGGTAATGCTAAAAGTGTCACCATGGAAGGGAATCATCCGATTTAGGAAGAGGGGGAAACTGAGTCCCAGGTTCATCGGACCATTCGACGTACTAGCACGAGTTGGGGATGTAGCTTACAGGCTAGACCTTCCAGAAGAATTAAGTGGGATTCACCCTACCTTTCATGTGTCGCACTTAAGAAAATGTTTAGCACCGAATGAGGCAGTCGTACCCCTAGATGACATCGAGGTGGACGAGAAGCTGAACTATGTAGAACAACCAGTGGCTATACTAGACCGAAAGGAGAAGCAATTCAGAAATAAAGTAGTCAAGCAAGTCAAGGTACAATGGAAACATCGAAAGGGGTCGGATGTCACCTGGGAATCCGAGGAGGAAATGAGACGTCAATACCCCGATATGTTTAACGACGAAGCAGGTTTCGAGAACGAAACCTAAATAAGGGGGGGAGACTTGTAACACCCCGAAATTTCCCGAAACAAGCCATTTAATAATAATGGGCTTTTAAGAGTTAATTTAAGAAATAAAGGGGTAAATTAGTGGGCTATGGATAAAATTAGTCTTAATGGGCTAGACTTGATGAGTTTAAGGGCCCTAATCAGCCCTTAAACATGCATGATCAGATCCATCTCCTCACTTCAACCCTAGCCACCAAAAACTTCGTAGAGAGAGAAAGTAGAGAGAGAAAGTGGGAAGAACTCAAGATTTGAGCTTGGAAGATTGAAAGATTGAAGAGCTAGGTGTTTGGAGCATCAAAACCCAAGGAAATAGCAACAAAACAAGGTAAGAATCGACCTCTAAGACCTTCTGTAGGTCAAACCCGGATTCTAGGGTTTTGGGGTTTTGAAAAGTTCAAAGAAACACATAAAGGTCAAATTTTACGTATGAAAATGTGTAAAAAGCTTAGATTTGGTTTCATGGAAGGTAAACCAAGGATTTGGACGTAAAAAGTTAAGATTTTGGGTTAAAAACGGGCTGGTTCTTAGTTTTTATTCATCCAGCGAAACTGGGCCCCGATCCAGCGAAACTGTGAGTTAATCCAGCGAAACTGTGAGTTAATCCAGCGAAACTGTGAGTTATTCCAGCGAAACTGTGTACTCATTCAGCGAGACTAGGAGAAAATTCAGCGAAACTACAGTTTCGCCGATAATCTCGCTATGACCCAGACTGACCTATAGATATTGCGAAACTAGGAAATTCCAACGAAAGTTGGGCGCTCAAGGTAGCGAATCTGTCTAGCAAAACTAGCAGAAGTGCTGCCCAGCGAAACTGCAGGCGAAGCTGTAGTTTCGCTGTAGCGAAACTATGGGTGAAACTATGAAGAAAATGACGTTTTTGCATGTTAACTTTCGTGCAGCTAGAGTATTCAGGCTATAGCCTAAGTGACTTAGAATTTAAGCAACTTGGACGAGTTCAGGTGAGTTCTAGATCCCCTATTTTGTACATGCTTTAAATGTTTTGGGGCGGTATGCATACTAAGATATATACTTTTGTAATCAGTTCTTTTAGAATAAAGTTTTACTTACTATCTTATATGGGAAACGGGATTTTCTAACGAATTGATAACGTGTTTTCCTTATCGAGATATAACCTTGTAGTGATGGATTGCCTTCGAGATGTGTTGTGTTATATTATATATATATAACTTAAATAAGAAAGTGAAACGTAAAGAAATGTTATGTGGCCCATAACGTGTACCTGGATAAAGTAAAGTCTTGCAAGTAAAGTCCTGCAGGCAAGGGATAATGTAAAGACTTGCAAGCAATGGCTAAAGGAGGGTTGCATTCGTTGTACCCTCACCAGGATAAAGTAATGCTCGAACAGGCAGGTCTGTAAGCCCTGAGTTGGCATGACAATAATGGCCCGATCGAGTACGACTGTAAGTCCTTAATTGGCGTGTCGGTAAAGTCCTAGGCGAGCCTAGGCATCGATTGTGACAGAGAATTGACGGATAAAGAAGAGTAACAAATAACGGGAAATGAAAAGTAATGTTAAAGTATCGATAAAGTGATAGCCCGTATGTATTGATGCTTGATAGATGATAACTATTTTCAACTGCTAAAGCTAATACCTTTACAAAAAGTTATTTACAAAGAAAACCTAGAATTCACTCAGCGAAGCTGACTTTTGTATGCATATCAGTTGACAGTAGGGGTGTTGATCGGATTAGTTAATCGGGTTTCGGGTTAATCGGTTCGGGTTATTCGGGTTTTTTAACATTGAAAGTCTACCCGAAACCCGACCCGAATAACAATCGGTTTAATCGGTTTCGGGTTGTTCGGGTAACGGGTTGTTCGGGTCGGGTTTCGGGTATTAAACAATAGACTTAATTTAATAGATTTTAGTGAGTTTTCATTTGAAATCTTATAAAACTAGTGGACTTAAATTAGTTTACTTCTATAATTTATAAAATGTGCTTAAATATATATTTAAAATACAAACAATTTGATCAATTTGGACAATCTAAACAAGTGTATATATACAATTTACTTAATTATAATATGGGTTGATCGGGTTATTCGGATTTCGGGTTAATCGGTTCGGGTTATTCGGGTTTTCGAGGTTTGAAAGTTTATCCGAAACCCGACCCGAATAAGAATCGGTTTAATCGGTTTTCGGGTTGTTCGGGTAATTGGTTGTTCGGGTCGGGTTTCTTCGGGTACGGGTGAGATTGGGTCGGGCGGGTTAATCGGGTACGGATAAAATCAACGGGCCTAGTTGACAGATAAGAGTTAGAGCGATGGAATAGAGGCATGGGACTGAAGCTTCTTGGCACTAGAAGACTGGCATCCCAGATGAAGAAAAGCTAAACAAAGAACTCCTAAATATTTTTGTAGATTAAAGACAATGTTTATATTTTACTTGTAATGAATTGAAATGACAGTATTTTTCCGCTGCAATATATATTTTATAGGTATATGAGTAAATGATTGTCTTAATTTTATGTTTTGCTGTGAATGACCAACTGTGAGGTCCCCCTGAGAAAGGTGGGCCTTACACAAGAACTAGGGTTTCAATAGAATTGTGGGGTTTTGACAAGTAAATAAATTTATATAATGAAATTACTTATTTTTTTATTCATTCAAAAGAATTATACCATTTAAGTATTTTACAATAACGTATTAACCAATAATAATTTATTAATCTAAAATTTTAGTTAAAGTGCATTTATAAGAAATAACCTAAAATAACACTTAAAAATAATTTGTGAAATTATGAAATATAATTTCTACAATTATCATGATTAATCCATAATTAAAGATAATATAATGTCCATTAATAATTTGATGATTTAAATTATTATTTAAAGTCCATTTTTATAAAAATAGCTATTTATAACATTTGTAAATAATACTTTTAAAAAAATAAATAAGGTTTTTAAAGAAATAAATTTTCAGAAAATAATTAGATAGCTTTTAGAATAAACATAGTTTGTAAAACTAATTTTTATAATTTTAAAAAAAAAATTTATAATTTTTTATAAGCCAAAAAAGGCCTAAAAAATATTTGAGGGTGCCCGGGTTCGAACCCGGGACCTCAAGGTTGATTGTGCTTGTGTCTAACCAGTGAACCAAGGCATACAGCCGCGATAGGACACGAGTTTTAATTATTAAATACCAATTTAACATAAACCCCCAAATTGCCATGAACCCTAGTTTCGTTTTGATCCCAATTGAGCATCAAATCAACAATGATTACAGAAATAAACATGGGGCTTTGATTCCCCATGTAATTTCGTGTATGTTCACGTGTTTAATTTACCAGAAAGAAGACGGGTTGATGATGAACACCACGAAGAACAGGACGCGGCTACTTGATACTCGATCGATACCCAAACGATGATGATAATCAAATTAAGCTTGTGTGAAGTTTCAGATGGTGCACTAGACCAAAAACCCTCTATCAATTTCGGTTCTTGATGTCCAGATAATGATGTTCTATTAGGTTGCAGGTCGCGAAGGTAATGGTTGATCGATAGTGGTGTTTTCGCGTGTTTCAAATGAAATTGAGATGGTAGTTAATTAGGAACAGATAAACGATCGTTTATATTCGATTAATTAGATTATTATAGTGTGTTAGTGCGCGATCGTGGCCAGGTTGTTCGGCCGAAAGTGGGGTGGTTGGGTTTGGTTGTAGATCGCACTAATTCGACTATATTTTTAAATTGTTTTGGGGCATGGGTTCGAATCATCACACGTGATTAGTGGGGATGATTGATTCGGTCAAAAACCGCGTTAATTGGAGTGTATTGGTCTCGCCGGAGTGTGGCCGGAGGGTGGCCGGATGAACAGGGGTCGACGGGGATGGGGGCTGGGATTTTAAAATGTTACACTTTGGCCCCTTGTGGTTTAGATTGTTGTCATTTTATGTTAAAAAACTTTATTTTAAAGTTTAATTAATGACAAAACAACCCCCCACTAATTTTAGTTAAGTTTTAACATTTTTAAGTTAATAATTAACTTTTTTATTAAATTTTTAATATTAGTATCATCATCATCATTATTATTATTATTATTATTTATAATTAATATTATTATTTAAATGATTTAGAAACTTTAAGTAAACAAGGAATGAAACGAGATTAGCCCATAAGGTTTCATAAATGGCATAAATACTCCTTACAAAGTTAACTTTTAATTTAACGAAAATACGAGATGTTACAACACCAAACATCATTTTTGTTTAATACTTAATAATACTAATGGGTTTACCACCTGAAAAACTATGAGTTCACTCAAAAATTGGTATTATACGATACACCATCCGCTTAAAAATCAATATGGTCACTTGACCCTGTACCCATGGCTTAGTTCCGCCCTTGGACTGACTTACCGATTCCCCATACGATCTGATTATGAAAACACATACATAAAAATAAGAAAAGGAAAAATAGTTAATTACATAAATGGTCCCCGTGGTTCATTTAAAATAATAAGTTTGGGTACTAAGAAATAAAAGTAATAATTTTGAGTACTCACTTTAATTTTATAACAAGTTTGAGTATTAACAGTAACAGACATTAGATTTTCTGTTAAATTTAAAGACATTTTAGCCTTTTCATGTTATAGGACTACTTGTGTAAGTTAGAGGGACTAGTTGTGTAATTAAATTAAAGTTATATATATTTATATATAACTCTTTCTCATTATCTATACTTTAAAAAGCATAGTGAGAATAACTTAAGCATCTAGTACAATCTTTTGATGCATGGTTTTGTTATGGTAAAAAAATAATTTTGTTAAACTTTAGGCCTAATATTTAACTCTTCATTTTATCCTTTTCCAATACATAAATTTTTCATATTATAATTAATTTTAAATAAACTATTTTTATAATTTTTAAAATATAATCTATTATAAAATCATACTTAATTTTACCAACATTTGGTATAGATTTTGAGCGAAACCGATTTCGGCTTAATATAATAAGTTTTTAAATTTTTCACGACGATTGTCTTGCTGCAATGCACGGGTTTTTTTACGATTTCGTTTTTATATAGTTTCAAATGTATTCAACAACGTCTTTGTTTTGATTCTCTTACATCCACTGCTCGAATTTACAACAACGTTTTGACATGGCTTTTCGACGGTTTTAGACCCCCGCCGCAACGCGAGGGCTTAATACTAGTTATATATATATTGGACGCACATATATTGATTTATATCACCCTGCACAATAATCAATTCTTTCACCACCGCCACCACCGTCCCTAACCATCACCACCGCCCATCACACCATCATCGTTGGCTATCAACACCAGCCATCATAACACTAGTACCCTCACACCACCATCGTCGGCCATCACACCACCGGTACCTTCAGACCACTATCATCGTCGGTCGTCACCACCGGCCATCATACCACCGGTACCCTCACACCACCGCCATTCATCTACGGTATCGTTATCATCATCACTATTAACCACTCATCACCAGCCATCGCCACCATCTCCAACCATCTCCCCCATCTCTCATGTAACAAACCAAGATCAAACGAAGCTCCAAATGCTCCAAATCGAAGCTCCAACATGACAAACCACACCTGATTTCACCCACTCCATCATTCACATATCGTTTTTAGGTGGTTTTTGTTAACATGTTTAGGGTTTTCGGTGACGAGTTGGTGGTGATTTGGGATCTAAAAAGGTGTTGACCGAGGTGGTGGTATGCGGCAGCGATGGTGGGTAATGGTGGTGATGGATTCACGGTTGTGGTCTGATTTCTCTAAGAGATGTGGGTGGGGGTTGGATTTTTTTAACTTATAGGTAATTACACAAATGGTCCCTGAACTAAAATGACACATATAATTACAAAAATAGTCCTTCCATTGGTATTTTAGTTATCTTATTTTAATTTAATAGAAAAACTAACGTCTGTCAGTGTTAATACCCATTCTTATTACAAAACTGAAAAAACAACACCTCAACATGTTATAAAAAACTCTACTCTTAGTATTTAACAATGTTATTTTTTATAAAACACAGGGACCATTCTTGTAATTAACCCAAGAAAAAATATGACACTTTCAACTGCTGTAGTTTGATTTCAATATTCCCCAGCCAATAATAATCACACGTATCATCCACTCGCGGAGTCAGCGTGTGGGGTTTTACCAAAGAAGTAAAATCGGGTCAAGCTCCCTAAACCGTGGCATAAAAAACTAACCGACCCGAACGTGTGTGTTAAGCAAAACTCCACTCTACTGGGTTTTAGCTTCTTCATCTTCTTCATTATCTCTCACTTTCACAAAAACCAAGGGTTTTAGGGCTAATTTCACTCTCTAGGGTTTTGATCGCCATGGATAGGTACACGAAGGTGGAACAGAAGAAACCAGACATACCTATCAACGAAATGAGATCAGAATCACCTCTCAGGGATTAGTTCGTAACTACATCAGCTACGCTACTACTCTTCTTCAGGTATTCACGTTTCATTTTTCTGTTTGCTTGACGATGAGTGCTGTTTTGTGTTTTGATTGCTGTTGTTCTCTGCGTTTGGTGTTCGATTTATGTGTTTAGGTGAAAGTTTTGTGTATGATCTTCTGGTGGACTATACGGTCGCGACATTGTTTAGATGAGTGCATTGGTTGTTTCTCGCTGTGTTTTTGTTCGATTTGGTTCTTATTTTAAGGGATTCTGCGTTACAACGCCGATCGTGTGTTTTTTTGTGTGTTTTTGTGTTCTCTGAGTTGATCGTTGTAGGGTTCTAGTATACCTAACAATTGATTTAGTTTATCGAGCTGGTCTATTATTGTCATTATTGTTTGAGAATAATTTGTATCTGGTTTATAGGTGCATGGTTGGTATGGACATTGATTCTCCTAGTTTTCCATGGATATGTGCGTTCTTTGTTATTTTTGTTTGGTTAGAGTGTAATGTGAAGAATACAGAATCATTTTTGTGTTTTTTGTTTTATTTCCCATTGAATTAAGCTTTCTAGTGTTCTGTACAAAAGTAAGCATTTAATTCTGATATAGCTGGGTAGGTAAAACTTACATGTGTGATGTGTTTGAGAAGACTTGAATCATCTCTATGTTAACTCAACTTCTGAACCTGTGACACCTACATGTTAATGTGTGTATCTTCTCTAATAACCCTATTTCTGTATGTTTTGTGATATATTCATCTTCCTGTTTTCAATTGTGCTACAGTCATGTTTATACAATGAGTTTATACTGTAAAAACATCTGTTGGTTTATAAAACAATGAGTGGAGTGATGAAGGATGCATCTGTTGTCGACATTGAGTCTGAAAGATGGCTTGGTCTGTAAATTTGTAATTTGGATTTGCTTATCTTAATTAAAGTGACCTTTGTTTATACTATCATGCTTATTAGACCTGTAAAACACGGTACGTTATGTCAGTGCATGGAGAGCTATGAGCTAGTTATTTTTGATGCACAATATAGCTATAAATAGTCAAATACTGGTTGTTTTGGAGAGCTACTTTTCCTAATCATGCTTCGGCATTATTTATCTACTCTGTTTGCGCATATGAAGTTATTTATAACAAGCGTTCCTGCAGTAAGTGCATAAATTTTTAGTTTCATCTATCGTCTTGATAAATCTTTTTTCTTACTTCTTAAGTTCGCTTAATTGCCAACCTTTTGTGAGTAAATGATCTTGGTCCTGTAGTACATTGTATCCAACTACAGGTTGTGGTTGTTGTTAATTGTTTGTTTGCATGGCCGATCAATTTGATTAATATGAATTGGATTTGAAAGTTTTAGTTGCCTCGAAATAGATGAAATTTCTGGAGTCAATGATAGATTAGTGTTCAGCTTTGCAACAATGTTTATATATTGACTTGGCTAGCTGATCATTTAACTTTGCTCAGTTTGATCATTAATATGTGATAAGCAGTAGCCAATAGGTACATCCTTAATTATGCACCTGGTTGTTATTGTGAAGAATCTAACTCAGATTGTTTCTATAGGATAAACGTGGGAAAGAAATTGTACTGAAAGCAATGGGACAAGCAATCAGCAAGACAGTAGCCATTGCAGAGATCATTAAGGTTTGCTACTCAAATTACCTGTTTAGATTTCATTGTTTTTTACCTTTTCTTTTTTCATGTGGAAAAGTGATAAGATGCTTTAATTACAAACAGAGAAACATTTCTCGATTGCATCAAGATAGTAGCATCAGTTCAATAAGCATAACTGATGTATGGGAGCCAATGGAGGAGGGTCTTCTACCGTAAGTTCCAAAATTTGTATCATGACACAAATTTTTTTGAGCTTCGAGTTCAAGAAGAGAATTGATTTTTGTTTTCAAACCACCAATAAATTGTGCTAAAATACTTGTTAAAGTTTCACTTATGTTATATAACAATCCAGTGTGGAGATGACTCGGCAGGTGTCAATGATTTCCATTACCTTGTCAACTAAGGAGCTAAACAAGAATTCACCAGGGTAAGGTCCAGCTTATCTTGTAAATGATTCCTTTCAAAGCAGTTAAACACATATGACAAAAATTATGAGCCTTCGCGGCTCTCTTTCATTTCTTTAATTAATATTTTGCTTGTACAAAAATACTTTTCAGCTCTTCTGTTGTTGATATTAGCGTTATTCATGGCTTAGGTACCAAGCTCCACTCTATGTGGAGAGACCAAAGCCACAGTATAACAGTTATCATAGACAGCAACAGCCAAGACAGGCACAGCAATCTTACCATGAAGGTGGGTTGGGCATTGGAGAATGGGTAAATTTGTTTAGGGGTTTGCTTGGGTTGAACGTTCGTAAAAAATCTTTAAACAATTAGGGTGCCTTATATGGTAAGAAAAATTTATATCTTTTCAACACAAACAAATTTTTTAAAGAAATGATTTAGCAGCTTTTATAAATTAAAAAAATCTCTTTAGGCCTTGCTTAAGCCATATGACACATTTGACCGGTTTGTTTTAGCTATTGTGTACTTTATGAATTTGACCCTTTAACAATAAAACACAACCCAAACTGAACTGCTTCAAGTAAATTGCCACCTCTACTAGATCCTTTTCTCCTTTTCCTTTTCATTGCATTGATTAATAGGTGTTATTTGCATTTGTAGAACCATATGGCAGAAACTATTATGGAAATGGGGCCGTGGTCAAGGCGGCAGGGTAAGAGGAGGGAGAGGTCGTGGCTGGAACAGGAATGGTGGCTATGGAAACCAAGGTGGTGGTTACGGAAGCTATGAGGGAGGGGATGGGTACAGAAACTATCAAGGAGGGGATGGTTACAGAAACTATCAAGGAGGGGATGGTTACAGAAACTATCAAGGAGGGGATGGGTACAGAAACTATCAAGGAGGGGATGGGTACAGAAAACCAAGGGGACAGTGGATATGGTAACAACTACCAAGGTGGCAGGGGACCTGGGAACTACCGAGGTGGCAGGGGTATGGTAACTTTCACGTGGTGGTGGTGGTGGATATGACAACTACCAAGGAGGCGGTGAATATAGAAACTATCAAGGTACTTTAGCTTTTGCATAGACTATCAACATTAAATTTGACTGTCATTTTAGTTCGCTGTTTTTCCTGTTTTTAATAGATAACAATGTTATTCGAATCGCGGACGAGGTGGTGGTCATGGGGGTTACTCAGGCTATCGTGGTTAGTGATTGCTTTATTATTTTACCTTTCATATTTCTCTGTTCAGTCTTCGTGATGTATATGCTTCATCATACTATCATATGATACATGCATGCTTAGTAAGAGCATAATCTTACGATGCTGCCAGTTTAGTGGGACAAATTCGGTAAGAAGTTAGTGCATGCTGCTTTTGACCCTCAAACACTATTCGTCTGTTTCTTAAATATTCTATACATAATTAGTGTGTCAAATATGATTACAAATCTACATTTAACAACTATAATCTAATATTGTTAATAAATGTTTGGTGGCCCAAATCAACCCACTGATAAGTATATGTGTTGAGACTGATGTTACTATTGTTAATGACAATCAGGAGGGGGATACATGAGGGGAGGTGGTAGTGGTAGGGGTGGCCGACCGAACGAAAGAGGTGGCAGAGGAAGGATGGGCGGGGCGGAGTAGTAGAGACTGAAGTTGGGTATGTGTTTCTCTATTGCTATATATAATATGCATGCTTGCCTTAATGTTGGGAATCTGTTTAAAGAAGAAGTTAGAAAGATTGGGGTTATTACTTCATCTCTTCTAGGGTGGTTTATAAACAGTAAGTAGTGATTAAAACTCCTAAATATCTTTTTTTATTCCTATTTTGGTTTTGGGTGAGCTAGTGATTAAAACTCCTAAATATCTTTTTTTATTCCCTATTTTGGTTTGGGGTGAGCTATCTATATGCTATTGTTATAGCAAAAGAAGCAAGTTATTAGGTGCAGTTTACTTTGGTATATTCTGGATTATGCTTTTTTTGTATATGGCCATATAAGGTATCTGTTAATTCTTTCTGAATCTTAACTTTTTTTATTATGGATGGCTGACGGTTTCGGATACTTCACTGTAACCACATGCATATATGTGATCTATCTATATTATATCTATAGTAATATATAAATAGTAAATAATACGCTACATGTCAGTTTTGGTTGTCTCCTCACCCTTTTTTTTCCAGCCCAAATTATTACCTAATTAATTTGTTACTTTCTCTATTTTAGACAAGTAGATTAAAATTTTATATTAATTAACTCTATTATTTTAGACAACTAAATTGATATTTCATTATTATTTTACCTACATATTTTTTTAATTCCAAATTTATTTAATTTTCAACGAAACTGTTGAATCATATTTTAGAGTAAATTACACTTTTCGTTCTTTAGTTTTGTAGCAATTTCAGGTTTCGTCCTTAAACTAAGGAAATTACAGTAAAAATCCTTAATGTTAAAAAAGCTTACATGTTTCGTCCTATCCTCTAACGGCGTTAAATTTGATCGTAAGTCAGGTCACGTGCCTGACACATGAGGTAATTTGGTTTTTACCCTTATTAAAACCACCTAACCCACCCCACTCCACGTCTTCTTTCTCTCTTTACCCTCTCTCTATCTTCACACAAGAAGAAACCACTACCATTTGCCTACCGCCACCGCCACCACACGCCCACCGCCACCACCCGCCCACCGCCACCACCCGCCCACCGCACCACCCGCCCACCGAAGGCGATGACTAAGAGTTCTAGCAGCATCACCTCCTTCTTTTCTCTTATTCTCATCTCCTCCCTCCCTTCCTCCCCCAAACCCTAACTGAGATCCACAACCCTCTTTGATACCGTTGACCACGCTCACCACCATCCATCACCATCCATCCCCTTCGGCAAGCTCACCTTTCTCGTCGCCACTGAAAAAAACCTAAGGTTGAATACGTCTCTGATTTCATAAACCTTAGATCTGATAAAGGGGATGATGGGTTATGTGTGATGGAGGTGACGATGTGGTGTCGGCCGGTAATAGTGGTGGTTTATGGTGATGAAGATGGTGTCTGGTGGTGTTGGTGATGTAGATGGTGATGAGGTGGTTAATGGTGATGAAGATGGTTAATGGTGATGAAGATGGGGATGATAGAGGTGGGTTATGGTGATGAAGATAGTGTTTTGTGGTTGGTGATGTAGATGAGGTGATGGGGGTGGTTTATGGTGTTGAAGATGGGTGCCTGGCGGTATTAGTGATGTTTATTGGGTGATGAGGTGGTTTATGGTGATGAAGATGGGGTGATGAGGTGGTTTATGGTGATTAAGATGGGGGTGATGAAGATGATGGTTTAAAATTTTTTAAATTTAATTTTTAATATAAAATGTCGATTTTGCCCTCACATGATAAGCACATGCACCATTTAACGTTAAAAATTAACGTCCGTTAGAGGAAATGATGAAACATGCAAACTTTTTAATAGATACATATTATATAGCAATGATTGTAATTGCCAATGTAAATATTAGTGATTCATAGGTCTTTAATATTGATTGAGAGGTGATCTCATAACAGTTGTATATATACCTATCATTGTTCTCAATAAAGTTCATCTTGAATATCATTCTAACATGGTATCACACCTCTATCGATCCTGCTAACCCTAAGCAGCCTCTCCCCTTTTCACACCTTCGATCTCCTTAACCCCTCTCTTATGGAATCCAAAATACATCCTGCCATGACCGTATCCAACATTAAAACTTCATCCCTATCATCCTTGAAGTCGAAACTGCTCACTACACGACATGGTTCGAACTCTTTCAGGTTCATTGTCGTGCGTATGAAGTCTTCGATCATCTCAGCCCCAAAGCACCCTCCGATGATGGCAAGAAAGGTACCTCCTCTACTACTGATGCTCTCGTCGCGTATCGATGCTATTGTCCTGCAGTGGATCTATGGAACCATCTCCACAGATCTGTTGCACACCATTATGCAACCTGGCAATGTTCGCTTGGAGAATTTCGCAAGCATGTCCGCTTACTGTCACAGGTCAAACTCCTGTCCGACCAACTCACCAGCGTGGGGCCCCCGTTGACAATCAGCGGCTCGTCCTTCAGCTGTTAACCGGTCTCACTGACCAATATGATGGGATCTCCACGATACTGCAGAACCGAGACCCCTTACCTGATTTTCACGAGGCACGGTCACGTCTCACCATGGAAGAGAGCAAGAAAAAGCATCAGGCGGCTCACGCCGCTCAATCGTCTGCCACTGCCCCTTGCGGCGGCTGTCGCGAACACCACCTCTCCGTCCGACAGCCACCCCCTTTAGTCGTCTGACCGAAACCGTGGCCGGGGTCGCAACCGAGGGCGGGGCAGGGGACGCGGTCCTTCTGGTCGCGGGGTCGGAGCTCCACAATCCAACACCCTATATCGTATTTCCATAGACTTGGGCCTCTAATCGTGGGCCACCTTATTGAACAATCAGGCCCAACACTGGCCCACAACACCGACACCACCATGCCCATACCCATCAACACCCAAACCTCATACAGGTGCGGGTATACTTAGGCCAGCTCCTGCTCAAGCCTACACTGCAGGTCCTGTTCCTACAGACATCACTCAAGCTCTCTACACGTTATCTTTAAATCAGCAGGACCCGTCGGTTACATGGATACTGGAGCAACGGGTCACATGGCAAATCAGTAAGGTAACATTTCCTCGTCTGTTTTTAATGGTTGCACTTCTAAACATATTATCGTCGGCAATGGCATGACCATCCCGGTTCTCGGACAGGGCAACTTCACTCTCCCACACCCTTTCCACCTCTTAAACTCAATAATGTACATATGCCCCTTAATTAATTAAAATCTTATTTCTGTTCGACGGCTTACCACTGATAATTTAATATCCATTGAGTTGACCCTTTCGGTTTTCTTGTGAAGGCCCTCAAGACAAGGCTCCCCATCCTTCGATGCATAGCTCGGGAGATCTTTATCCCCTCACCACTCCTCTTCAAAGTCTTTCCTCTCCTTCATCCACATTTGCTGCCATTACCCAAGACCGTTGGCATCAACGACTGGACATCCGGGAGAAAATTTATTGCACTCTTTAAAGTCTTCTTCATGTATTAGTTATGAAACGTTCGTGAAACTATTTGTCAATCATGTGTGCTTGGCAAAAGTGTTAAACTTCCTTTTTTATGACTCATGAATAAAACTTATTTACCATTTGACATTGTTCACAGCGATCTATGGACATCACCGGTCCTTAGCACCGCGGTCATCGCTATTACGTCTTATTTCTTGATGACTTTACCAATTTCTATGGACATACCCGATAAATAATAAGTCACAAGTTTACGCCACTTTTACCACTTCACCAACTACATTCACACCCAATTGAGCGAAAATAAAACAATTTCAATGTGACATGGAAAAGAATATGCCAACCATCAATTTCAAAAGTTTTGTCATCACAACGGCATGCACTTTCGTTTCTCCTGTCCTCACACTTCTTCCCAAAACGGAAAAGCAGAACGCAAGATCCGCACAATCAACAACATGCTTCGCACCCTTCTAGCTCAATCCTCTCTCCCCCTAAACTTCTGGCATCACGCGCTTGAAGCTGCTACCTACCTTCTCAAATCCTTCCAAGCAAAAACCACAACTTCCAATCACCCACCACCCTTCTATACAAATGCCAACCCACATACGATCACCTTCGTGTTTTTGGCTGCTTGTGTACCCCCTTCTCCCCTCAAATAAATTCACAACTAGCAAACCGTTCCCAACTTTGTGTGTTCTCGGTTACCCCACAACCACCGTGGCTACAATGCCTCGACCTCCAAACTAACAGAGTCTCTATTAACCGTCATGTTCACTTTGAGGAGTCAATCTTTCCATATCACATACGTCTCCCACCACCTCTCATCCTATGACTTTCTTTCCCCCCTCTAAATCCCCTCTTATGGGCCCACTTTCCACACTAACACCGCCCCATCCTGACCCCACCTCTCCAAACCACCACCCACCCCTACACACGCCTCATCCGCCCCACTACAACTCCACACACCTCTCACACCAGAACCACCTCCCCTCCTCCATACCTATAGCCTTAAACAGCCTGGCAACACTCAACCTCGCTCGGTCTTCTTCCCGGCATGCTACGGCAAACCCTACCCCTCCTACCATCCCTCCTACTACATCCACTCATCCTCCCACCCCCATCTCCTCCCACTCGCACCATGCGCACACGCGCTATGAATGGCGTTACAAAACAAATTCACCCTCCCCTTAACTTCACACCTCCACCATCGCCCCTATTCCCAAAAACCCTCAGTTGCTCTGTCCTCCCCAGAATGGTACAATGCTGATGAATGAATTTAGTGCTCTCATTAAAAATAAGACCTGGAACTTGTTCCTCGCACACCAGACATGAACATCATTCGCAGCATGTGCTTTTTAAACACAAGTTTAGATCGGATGGTAGCCTCGAACGTTAAAGCTAGACTTGTGTGTGACGGTCGAAACACAAGTGGGATGATTGTGGGGAAACGTTTAGTCCAGTGGTCAAACCAGCCACTATTCGATTGGTCTTATCCTTGGCTCTCTCTCAATCTTGGAAAGTTCACCAACTTGACGTCACCACCGCATTTCTTCATGGACATCTATCTGAAACTGTTTACATGCACCAGCCCATAGGGTTCCGACATCAACATTACCCAGATCATGTATGCCGCCTCAAGAAATCCCCATATGGTCTAAAACAGGCTCCTCGTGCGTGGTATCAACGTTTTACGGACTTCGTTCTGTTGCTTGGCTTCACCCAAAGCAAGTCCGACAACTCCCTCTTTATCTACCACCAGGGATCTCAGACTGCTTACCTATTGATCTATGTTGACATCATCCTCACCACCTCCTCCGATGATCTTCGCAATCGTCTTATGTCTTCACTTGCTGGTGAATTTGCGATGAAAGATTGGGCCCTGAGTTACTTTCTTGGCATTTATGTCACCCCGCACGGCGATCACATGTTTCTCTCCCAACAGGCTACGCTAAAGACATCCTTCATCGCGCTGCAATGGATTCTTGCAAGCCCGTCGCACACTCCCGTTTGACACTCAATCCAAATTGAGTGACTCCTTCGGTCCCATGTTTGAAGACCCGAGCACATACAGGAGCCTTGCGGGTGCCCTACAATACCTTACTTTCACTCGTCCAGCACATCACGTACGCCGTTCAGCAAGTCTGTATGCATATGCTTCCCCTCGGATGGAGCCTGGAAATGCCCTCAAGCGGATTTTACGATACATCCATGGCACCTCTGATTTCGGTATTCTCTTAGGCCCCACACCACAGTTATCCTTGCTTGCTTACACACTGACGCCGATTGGCCGGCTGTCCGGACACCCGTCGACGACTTCGGTTACTGTGTTTATCTTGGCGACAATCTCGTCTCCTGGTCGTCCAAACGCCAGTCCACTGTCCCCGCTCAAGCGCCGAGGCTGAATACCGTGGTGTTGCCAACGTCGTAGCTGAAATCTGTTGGCTTCGGAACCTTCTCCTTGAGTTGCAACGTCCCCTCTCTACACCGACCTGGGTCTACTGCGACAATGGCAGTGCCATCTATTATCCGACAATCCGTTTCACATCAACATACCAACATATCGAACTCGATATACAGTTTGTTCGGGAACCAGGTCCAGCGAGGAAATGTTCGGGTCCTTCATGTACCATCTCGCTACCAGATCGCTGACATCTTCACCAAACCTCCCACGATCTTATTTGAAGATTTCGGTCCAGTCTCAGCATCCGCTCTCCTTCCGCTTCGACTGCGGGGGTGTAATAGATATCATATATATAGCAATGATTGTAATTGCCAATGTAAATATAGTAGTGATTCATAGGTCTTTAATATTGATTGAGAGTGTGATCTCATAACAGTTGTATATATACCTATCATTGTTCTCAATAAAGTTCATCTTGAATATATTCTAACACTTTTTTAAAGTAAAGGATGTTTACTGTAATTCCTTAGTTAAGGACGAAACCCGAAAATTTACTATAAGCTAAAGGACGAAAAGTTTAATTTACTCTATATTTTATAAGTTTACAGACCAAAAAGGATACGAAAAAAACTTTAATCATATATGTACATATTCAAAGATCTAATATTAGTATGATTTGTTGAGCACATGATATTTTTTATCATATTATTGTAGCCGAAAGTATTCAAATAATTTATTTTTTTTCATTCCTATTTTATAAATTAATTAAATTTAGTTTATAAAATGTTTTAAAATATAGTTAATTGTTGGTCCTCTTTCTATAAAAATTTATTACTACTAACACAAGGGGAGATTTATAATTATCTTTGGCCCTAATCAATCAATTCAATATTTTTATTCACTCGTATAATACATAAGTATTTAACTTAGTTACCTTTCAAAAAACCTCTGTGATATTAAAAAAAATCTTACTATATACTAACAATTAAAAAAAATAAGGTTAAAAGTTAAACCATCATCTGCTAAAACTGGTTGGTACAGCCCATTCACCGAACTGACGGGTTGATTTGTTGTCTCTAGAAACTGTAGTCAATGGTTTCTATCTAGAATTATGTAAAACCAGTGTTGTAAAAATCGATCTAGGCGCCTACTACTAAGCGGCGATAATCGCTAGTCGGCCGCCCACCTAGGAGATTTTACCTAATCGGCCAATTAATCGCTAGGCCGGTCACGGTGGTCAAATTCGGTCCTAGGCGGACCTAGACGGTCCTAATCGGCCAAAAATCGGAAATTCCTGCGAGTTTTCCGGCCAGTTCGGCAACTTTCCGGCCAAATTCCGGAGACTTTCTGGCGACTCTTGAAATTCCGCGAAATTTTGGTAATTTCCGGCCAGATTTGTTAATATGTATATAAAACTAAATATTTTTATAAAAATTACATATAAAATGTGTGTGTGTATATATATATGTAAAATTGAAAATTATATATAAAAGTTCCAACCGATGAATCCCGACTAATCCCGACTATATATAATATGTAAAATTGAAAATTATATATAAAGTCCAAACCGATGAATCCGACTAATCCCGACTAATCCCCGATTAATCCTAGTCGTTACCCCACCGCCTGACTAGAGCCTAGCGATTTTTACAACATTAGTAAAAACCAATTGAATTGGAACGTTAACACCCTGTCAATTTCTTTTGCACTAGGTGCGCTTTGTTCAACCTATGTTAGTTTCTCTCCTTTCTTTTTGAAGTGGTTGAACAGCTTGAACAGATGTAAGTTGTTTATGGATGCTACTTTGTTAAAGTGCTTGTTTACCTCTTGTTTAAAGCTAATGAAGAAAAGAAGGTTTTTTAATTGGTTTAGCCATTCAAAGTTCAAACTGATGTATATTGGACTTTTGAGTGGATTTTGGTGAAAATTGAACATAACTTTGGAGGTTCCTCAACCATCGTATTTTAAATAATAAAAACAGTCATAAGTTTCGAGTTACATGTCTGGTTTCAACAAAAATTTTAAACACCTAAAATTGTAAAATCGAATCATTTGCATTTAAAGCCGCCAACTTGGATGATTTAGTTGATTTTAACTTCTGATGAACATCCTCGCTAATAAATTAACTTTTGTATTCCTTTCATTTGAAACATAATTACAATCAATATGCTTAAAATCATTCACAATGCATGGTGCCAAAAGGGAACATCAACAAATCATCTTCGTGTCATGAAACCGAACCAACTAAAGTTGATATAGGGTTTTGAATGGAGCGAACAAAAGTATGAAAACTTCATACTTACAATGATTTAGTGAACAATTTAAACGGTTACATCACTCAACCGTGATCGATTGGTTTTTCTTTCTCAACAAATCACACCAATCTAATTCACTTTTGATTTTACACCATACCTAATATATATCGATCTATCACTCTTTTATTAAAAACTTTACCTACATGTGTAATCTCTCACACTGCCATCAATTGGTGAAGGCATAAACTTTTTTTAATAGCAATACTAGAATAAGTAGGACCACATTTACAACCTTTGGTTTAGAATGAAACATCACTCTAACTTCTATAACATTATATGAAAAGCCACTATCCATTAATTTATCTCATCAAATCTTCCGTGTTCACTCTCTAATCTCTATCTCTATATTTTTCTCATTCCAAATATTATTTCTTTTTTTATGCATTTACAATAATTTAATGATAAGAGTGAATGAAGATGCATTTTAGTTCTTCCTTAAATTGATAGGGTAACTTTATAAAGTAGTAACAAAATTTCAAATATGTTTTAATAGGTAAGTTTAAAAAATGTTCTGATTATGTCACTCAGCTTTCATATTTTATTTAAATTATTAGTCTTAACATATTTTTAGCATGTTTTTTTTGTTTCACTAGAAAATATATATATAATATATTATATATCTATATATATATATATATATCTATATATATATTACTAGGTTAGTACCCCATGTATTACACGCGTTGAACAAATAAAAAATATTAATAATTATTAATAAAATTTATGAATTATAAAAATCATGTTTGAAGATAAAATATGATTATGACTACGTATAAATAGTTTATTTTAAGTAAATAAACCAAATATATTTTTTTACTTTGGTTTTATAAACATTATGTTTTTAAATATTTTGTTTAATAAAATGAATGTCTTCTTTAAAAAGCTCATTCTATTTGAATTTTATAAAACTTTTGTTTTCTAAAACCTGTTTTTAATTAAAAATAGTTTTTTTATTTAATTATGTATTTTTAGTTTGAAATGGTATTAATATTATTAGCATTCAAATATTATTAATAACAGAGAGAAATAAGAAATTAGTATGATAAGACTTATAATTGTATCACGACTTATCTTAATTTTTCTTAATTATAGATACATAGATAGATAGACAACCCGATATATAGATAATGTAGAAAACCATTTAATAAGCGGATTATAATTAGTAATAAACACGAAAAGTTATAGTTTGATATTTTAATATAAATATGATTAAATTTATATATACGTAATAGTTCAAGAACTAAAACGATTGTACTATTTTTTTATAAATCTCTTATCTAAATATTTGATTTTGAAACATATTTTTAAGATTTTTTTAAAATTTTGTATATTAAAATTTTGTTTATTCAAACTCTGGTTTGTAATAATCTTGTTGTTTTAATAAGACTGCTATTAAAATTTCACATTTTTATAATTTTTTAATAAAGGACCGATTAAAATATATTTTATTTTTTTAAAAGGTTAGTGTTTTATATAAATTTTGTTTATAATTTTTTTTATTATTTAAATTTAATAAACGATGTGAATTTTTAATTTGCACAATAAAATCTATTTTTAAAATGATAGTTTGATTTTAAAATCTAAATAAAAGAGAAATTTAGCAATAATAAAATTAAATTTTAATAATAGAGAGAATTAGTTTGAATGTTTACTTACTATAATATCCTTTTGGAGGGAAATGAATCTGAGAATGTCTATAAAAATGACAAGTGGCTAAAATATGGTTTAAAGAATAACTAGTGGAAAAAAACTTCTTTTATTTTAGATACAAAGATCTTTTTATGCTAAGTGGAACGATGGCGAGAATTTTAAGTATCTTTTTACATTTTAAAAAAGTGTTCCGTTCAAATACAAAGTCCAAATTATGTAAAAAGTGTGAGAGCAATCAGGGATTGACATGTGGCATTTTTTAAAATAGAAGTAGGGGTATTTTAGGAAGTGTAATTTATTAACAGAATTTTCAATACTTCAGCGATCGACCATTACACTGTACGATTGAGTTTTCCAACAGATTTTTCACTTTATCGTTGAAGATTCAAACATTCGAATCGTTGAAATTTTCAATTGATCATCGTTGAAGATTCAACAATCGAATTTTCAATTTCAATCGCTGAAGATTGCTTTACATCAATTACTTCAGCGATGTCGACGAGAGATGATCAATTTGGTACGTATGAGGACGATTATATACTGCATTAAAATAGTATGTTAATTTTGGCACCGAATTTTGTCGTTTTGATCATCGTTCTGTCTATACTGTAGATTTTCTGTGAATTTGTTATTGATTGACATCATTATTGTGTCATAGGTATCATCATTGTGTCATAGTATCACATTGTGGCATAGGTATCATCATGTGTCTTTGTATCGTCATTGTGTCTATACTGTTAGATTGCTCTGACATTATCAATTTGTTGTTGACATATTTATAAATATTAGTTGTGTTATATGATACTATTTATACTGATTGTGTCAGGGTTAGAGGGTCATTGTGTCAACCAAGCATGATTGTGTCAAATTCTATCTTTGTGTCATCTATTGTGAAGGTTCATTGTGTAATGTTTGTGGATTCATTGTGTCATGAAAGCTGCTTATAATGTGTCTTTTGTGAAGGTCATTGTGTCATGAAAGCTGCTTATAATGGTCTTTTGTAAAGGTTCATTGTGTCCATGATTGGGGGATTCATAATGATGTTGATGTTGTTGTGTCTTTTTAGGACTGGTTGTTTTATTCATATAGATGCTGAAAATTACAAAGATGTGAAGGTTCATTGTGTCATGAAAGCTGCTTATAATGTGTCTTTTGTAAAGGTTCATTGTGTCATGATTGGGGATTCATAATGTATTTTATGTTGTTGTGTCTTTTTATGACTTGTTGTTTTTATTCATATAGATGCTGAAAATTACAAAGATGTTGGCCAACAATGTGTATCCCCAAAGCATGACACAATGAATCCCTAATCATGACACAATGAACCTTCCAAAGACATTGTTAGCATGAATCATGATACAATGAATCCCCAAACCATGACACAATGAATCCCCATCATGAAACAATGAGCTTTCACAAAGACATTATTAGCAGAAATCGTGACACAATGAATCCCCAAAAGCATGACTCAATGAATCCCTAATCATGACACAATGAACTTTCACAAAGACATTATTAGCAGGAATCATGACACAATGAATCCCCAATCATAAAACAATGAGTTTTCACAAAGACATTATTAGCAGGAATCATGACACAATGAATCCCCAAACCATGACACAATGATCCCCAATCATGACACAATGAACTTTCACAAAGACATTATTAGCAGAAATCGTGACACAATGAAACCCCAACCATGACACAATGAACTTTCACAAAGACATTATTAGCAGAATCGTGACACAATGAATCCCCAAACCATGACACAATGAATCCCCAATCATGAAACAATGAACTTTCACAAAGACATTATTAGCAGAAATCGTGAGACAATGAATCCCCAAAAGCATGACGCAATGAATCCCTAATCATGACACAATGAACTTTCACAAAGACATTATTAGCAGGAATCATGACACAATGAATCCCCAATCATGAAACAATGAGCTTTCACAAAGACATTATTAGCAGGAATCATGACACAATGAATCCCCAAACCATGACACAATGATCCCCAATCATGAAACAATGAACTTTCACAAAGACATTATTAGCAGAAATCGTGACACAATGAAACCCCCAAACCATGACACAATGAACTTTCACAAAGACATTATTAGCAGGAATCGTGACACAATGAATCCCCAAACCATGACACAATGAATCCCCAATCATGAAACAATGAACTTTCACAAAGACATTATTAGCAGAAATCGTGACACAATGAAACCCCAAACCATGACACAATGAACTTTCACAAAGACATTATTACCATGACACAATGAACATTCACAAAAGACACATATAAGCAGATTTCATGACACAATAATCCCCAAACCATGACACAATGAAGCTTTGCAAAGACATGACACAATGATAGATTTTTGACACAATAATGCTCGGTTGAAATTTCACAATGAAACCCCTAAATCATGACACAATGCATAGTTATATTTGACACAATAATGCTTGATTAGGTTTTACCTGTTTGTTCTTGCTCTTCGATTGGACTTATTCGTAGTGTTTTGTGAGTTTATGCTTGTGGTTCTGGAGGTTTTCGAATGTTCATAGACACTGAAGACTTTTTCGACTGTACGGGATCCATGTTTACGTTTGATGATTTCGTCGGAGATGGTTTTCGAGGAAAGACGATGATGGAAGTTTTCGTCGAAGACGGTTTTGAATAGACTTTGAAAACGTTTTCGTCGGAGACGGTTTACTGTCAAATTACATTTTTACCCTCCGCCGCCTTTAGCAGTTTTTCATTTATTTACAAGTTTGCCACCGCGTTTTTTTGAACCATTGATCTATTTTAGTAGCTGATCCAACGGCAAGAACCACTTCTCACACTTTTAGAAATTATAGGCTTTGTAGCATATCTCAACTCTTAATAAAATTAACTTGTATTTTTATTTTTTTAATATAATTTAATATATTAAAATTCCGACATCCACATCTTTTACTTCACTATTTTCTTGACATAAAAAATTTCGATTATCACTCGACTTAATGGTTTAACAATCCAATTTAAAAAAATATAAATAAATAACTAAATTAAAACACTTGTAAACTTATTTAATATCCTATTAACATTTTCCTAATTTGATGATAGAGAATGATATAATTTATTTTTAAATGCTATAAAAAACATAAACAACCCACCGACTTCATCTTCTTCACTCTCATCATCTTCTTCATCATCTCACCTTCACCACCCCATAAACCCTAATCCCAAATCCCCACTGAAAATGACCCTCAAAGAGCCCAAAATCATCACCACCAAAGACGAAATGCGCAACTGGTCAAGAACCATGCGATCCCAAGGCAAAACAATCGCCCTAATCCCCAAATGGCTTCCTCCACCAAGGCCACCTCTCCCTCATCACCGAAGCCCAAAAACACACCCACCTCACCGTCGTCTCAATCTACGTAAACCCCGCCAATTCACCCACAACGAAGATCTCTCCACATACCCTTCGGACTTCACAGGCGACATCCAGAAACTCAAGTCCATTCCTAATGGCGTCGATGTGGTGTTCAATCCACACAATTTGTATGATTATGGTGGCGAGAGGATGAAGGTTGATGATGGAGGAATGGTGTCGTGTTTGGAGGATGATGGATTTGGGCATGAGACGTGGGTTAGGGTTGAGAGGCTGGAGAAGGGGATGTGTGGGAAGAGTAGGCCTGTGTCTTTAGAGGGGTTGCGACTGTTGTGGCCAAGTTGTTTAACGTTGTGGAGCCTGATGTTGCGGTGTTTGGGAAGAAGGATTATCAGCAATGGCGGATTATTCAGCGGATGGTGAGTGCCTTTGTGTTTGATTCAAATTTCATCATCTGTTTGAAGCTCAAATTGTTGCTAATTATGTTCGTACTCTGATTCATGTTGTTATTGAAATTGGTTCAAAATTGGTGCTAGTTATGTTCATACTCTGCTTCAAATTGCTCTCGAAATTGGTGATTTAAACTTTTTTGATCTGTCTGAAGGTCAGATTGGTGCTAATTATGTTGATACCTGCTTCACATTGCTCTAGAAATTGGTGATTTATACCTTTTCAGCGGTTTGAAGGTCAAATTGTTGTTATTATATCCATACCCTGCTTAAAATTGTTTTAGAAATTGGTGATTTAACCTTATATCTTCTGTTTGAAGGTTAGGTTAAATTGCTGCTAATTATATTCATACTCTCTACTTCAAATCGTTTTAGAATGTTGATTTGAACTTTTTCATCTGTTTGAAGCTCAAATTGTTGCTAATTATGTTCATACTCTGCTTTAAGTTGCTCTAGAATTGGTGATTCAGACTTTTTCATCTGTTTGAAGCTCAGATTGTTGCTAATTTGTCCATAATCTGCTTTAATTTGTTATAGAATCTCTGTTGGAGTATTTGATTTTCTTTCTGATTTTCGTCATTTTGAAGGTCTACACTTATGATTATACGCTGCTAGTTGTTGTCATATATTTTTTGTCTAGTTTGTTTGGTGGAATGATTCCACTGTGTTGCTAGAAATTTGATAATCCAATGTGTTTGTCAATATGGGATGTCATTTATGATTTGAATCCAATTAGAACAATCAAAGCTCAATTTGATTTACATCATGATGATTTTAAGGGTAATGATAAAAATCTGATTACTTAATAATGAACAAGGTACTTTTAGTGTGGGATCTTGATTTTGCTGTTAAAGTGATTGGCTCTGAGTTGGTACGAGAAGAAGATGGCCTAGCAATGAGCTCCCGCAATGTGCATCTTTCACCACAAGAAAGAGAACAGGTCGGGTCCAATTCATGTTTAATATTTTCATAGTGGGTCATCCCTGAATCCTGATGCCCCATAAAAAACTAAATCGAAATAACTATATTCTTCCATAAATTGCAGGCCTTGTCAATAAGCCGGTCTTTGTTTGAAGCCAAATCAACTGCCAAAACGGTAAAAACATGTGCAGTGAATTGAGACGATCAGTGCTCGAAAGTATAGAAGCAGCAGGTGGAAAAATCGATTATGTTGAGGTGAGACATTAGAGCATTCACAAGCCATTTCTTAAAATTATGTGAGTGTAGTTTTTAAATTATATGGAATGATTTAAGTGGTTGTGAGTGAAGTAGAGAGAAAATGTTACTGTTCATCTGTAAATTTAAGGATTCACTGTTCAACACTTATAAATTTTTTTAATATTTTTAAAAGTGGTTGTGAGTGGAGGAGAGAGAAAATGTAATGAAAAAGGTATAAAAATATATATTTAATTGAAAGAAGAGAGAAGAAGTAGTGAATTTTAGTATAATTATAAGGATGAAAATAAAGAATGGGATGTGAGTGCTTAGGAGCTAAGCATCCCACCAAGATAATATGGGTACATCAGTCACTGTTTTGCTTAACAACTACTAGCTTTAAATTTATATTTTTGAAAGTACATGGGGATTAATAGATTCCTTTAACTTGCTCTGCAATTTATTATTCTATTAACATTGCAGACAATACTTGTTATAGCGGTAATTTTAGGGTTCTTGTTTAATTCTTGCTAAATTCATTTTTAACTTTTGTAAAATTGTTGAACTTGTGGATTTATGTTTGTTGCCCCGTGTGCAGATTGTAGATCAAGAAAGTCTAGAAACAGTTGACGAGATTAAGATAGAGTTGTGGTGTGTGTTGCAGCATGGTTTGGGAAGGTGAGGTTGATCGACAACATGGAAATTGTTGCGTCTTAGACTTTTAGTACACACGTTACATGGAAGCTAATCCATGTGTAGATGTGAAATGTTAAACCTTCATATACTTGGTTTTGAACTTAAAATACATTGGTTTTGAACTTAATTGTTAACTTCATCAATCCTATACCCAGTCTTATACCAAAAGAGTACTCGTTTTCGAATCCATTGGATTCAGGTACTTTTTACCATGCTAGAAATGCTGGAACTAATAAATGTGAAAATACATCCCAATGCAGACTCTTTGATCATTGTTGTAATTATCACGACACGTGGGATCATTTTGCCTAACTTATAAATTGCAACAGGTTTTAGACAACCTACTTTTCTGGCTAACATGTTTTCCCCGTCTGTCTTTTTTGACGATCAGTGTGTCATCTTATAACTAGATCTCATCGAGTCTTGGTAGAGAAGATGACCCGCACCATGTAAGCAGCTTACATATCATAGTTCAAACCATAACTTCAATTTTGTAAGTTCATTAAATCTATAGTTTATTGCATGCAAATGACAATTTGTGTACGGCTTTCAAACAATAAATCAATCAGAGTTTTCCTACTATATATGTATATCAAAAGGTTCGTACAAGTACAAGCTATACAAATATGGTCTCCCAATATAAGCTTTATGTAGAATGTAGATAAATGCAATCAAGCAAAAATGAACATAATACAAATAATGACAAAAGAAACAAATGAACAAAAGACATGGTGTTTTCAAATCAAAATGTGCTTCAATTGCCACAGTTGAAGCCGCCGCATGCTGATAGAACGATGATGAGAATCAAGGCGATAATGATCCCGAGGACTATCAGCTTTATCTTCATATTCTGCAACCACATTTTCCTTCTCATCTGAGTACCCTGTGTCCTGAAATCTTGTGCCTGCAACATAAAACATCATATCTAAGGATTTATATTTTTAAGATGGATATCAATTTACATCATTAACAAGTGGATGACCCCCTCAAAATAGTTTATCAACAATGGCTTGATCTGGTAGACAAAAATCATATATGGGTTCATGCAGTTCCTACTCAACTATATAACGGGTCAGTTTGGGTCGACTCAAACCAAATAACTAAATGGGTCCCTCTTATAATTATAACACTTGCTATAATGGGTCTAAATGGGCAGGCCACCACTACTAACCAACACCTGTAGTCAGTACTCGATGTAAAGTAAATATAGCGCGTGAACCCATTTTGATACCTTTTTTTGGTAATGACTCATTTTGACCAAGGCATTTACTGACCTGAGAGCGAAGGGTCTCTGTTTTATCTACTAGAATCTCAATCTTCTCTCCACGGTCAAGAACCTGCAGATCAAATCAAAACTTAATGTCCTGTATTATTATTGCGAGTGCTATTCTAGAGAACTGTATTTTACATAAACTTTACCTTTTCAATGTTTTCCATCATCACCCCTTTGACTTCTGAAACCTGAGCCTTCACTTTGAGAGCTTGCTGATCTCTTCTGGATGGTCCACACAATACTGCATCTGTTCCTTCAGCTTGGGGCTGAAAACAAATAAGATTTGTGTGATTGCATGAAAACTGAAGAACTAAATGCTCAGGTGTTAATACATGTGAAAGAGATGACAATTAAAAGGAGAGCGAGAATACCCGAATTCTTTGTTCAGGCTCTTGGCAGTAGCTGTTGCAGCTTTCCCACCGCCATATTTCTTGTGAAGTCATCCTTGATGCGCTCAAGAAAAGCAATTGGAACCTGTCTGCCAACAGATTCAAGCGCAACAACGCAGTATGCTTCACAAGTTAAGAAGATAATGTTAATCAACTTACGATGAAAGAATCAAGTGGCATGCCTCATTTATAGTACATAGAACTTGATGGAGAACAATGAAAGAGAGAATGCTGAACATCCAAAGAAACTAGCAGCACATGACAATTTAGATTACAAATTTGTAGATATAACAGAAAGAAATACATAAAATACCACTTAGATTAAAGTCTTCATAACATATGATCCATTTAATATATCTGAGGCTCTGAGCTTTTATAAGAGTTCATGCTGAAGCATAAGGTTTATAGTAACATGATGTAATTCAATACAGAATGTAACATGTCAAAGAAAAATATAATGCCACTTTCAACCATGTTTGTATATTTGCTGAAGCAAGGTTAAGCTATTAAACTATCATAAGTAGTTCATTTCTGCAGATGTGGATCAGATAATTTCCACATGATTGAAACAATAGCTGACAGGTGGTTATATTACACCCTGATTGGTGAAGAAAGCATATGACAATCAGACCAGGGTGTCAAAGAAATGTCAACCGAGTTACAATAGGTGGGTTAATGTGTAAACCACCAAAACTCTCAACAATATGACAAATTCAGAAGGTTATTGCCAGTACAATATACACCAGTACTTATATCTTCTAGATGTTAAATATCTTAATCATACACTCATACAATAAGTAAAAGCCAGAAAACTACAAAACCATGCTATGAATTGCAACATTTACATGTCAGCATGTAACTTTGCTTGCGAATGTAAATCATCTGACGCAAACTTGCATATTTCTACAATTATAATCACTTAACAGTTAGCATCCACAACCTATAAACACAAAACCTCAGTAATCTACAAGTGCAAACATAGAAAAAGGACTAGCCTTAACTCTTAAGTTTAAGCTGAAATTGAAGCAACTCCTATCCATATTTTGATTCCTAATTAATTGCTGCAGGGAGAATATGCAATAAAACTTTTAAATTTAAGCTAGCAAATAAATAACATACATGCCTGATTCAGATCCAAAGTACAGCATTGGTAACTACAACACCATGCATCTTGGGTTCACATTCAAGCAACAACAATACATCAAAAACACATGAGCATTAATTCATCAACAAGAAGCAGATCAAACAAGCAGGATCCATCGTCATACTCCACGAAGGAAATCAACAACAGCTTTAAAGCCAGCATACATATAGCCATATAGAAACGAATACGCAAAGCTAAACTTACCTTATGGACAGCTTATCAAACCCTATAAATCAGGTGATTAAGAGAATAGAAGCATCTAAAACATCATCAACACAAAACAAACAAAACTAATCAACTAACATTTCAAACTCACAAATCACTTCTCATTATCAGATCAACCAAAAAACAACACCACATAACCAGATCTAACTCACTGAATCCATCTTCCACGAGATAGTTAAACGTATGACCATCGCAGTTGTACGTAAACTTATTATTCGTCGCCGGAAGCTTCTGGAGACACTGCGCCGCGATCTCCGTGAAATTACCACTGAACTCCGTGTACTCCGTCAGAATCACCGTCCCTCTCGCCACAAAACTGTAGATCAACGACTGTTGCCCCATGGTAACCTACTGTGCGTCTCCGGCGACTGCAAATCCGATCACCGCCGTGTGCGGAGGATACCTAATGCACCAAATCGAAGGAAACGTGAAGATGAAGATAGATGTTTGAGAGAGATTTGTGAAGGTGAAATGAGAAATGAATGAGAAGAGAGATGAATGATGATTATGAGCTCTCGTATATGCAACGAAAAGGGGGTTTTTGTTGACGGTGTGGTTATGAAAATGGATATGCAGACACGGGGAAATTACATAAATGCCACGCGGTTTTTGTTGAAAATGTGTGTTTGAATTTTCAGATCTGTATAGTGGTGTATACGTCCTTCCTCTAGAAAAAAGATAATATTATTTTTTACGTCACATAAAGACTAAGAGGGATATATACGTAACATTATTAATAGAGTTCACACTTTAATGTTTCTAGTTGGTTGTTACGTACTTACGTCATATTTCTTTTATTCTTTCTGCAATTTCAACCATAGAAGTAACAGTAAAAATCATATTATATATTTATGGATCATAGCACTTGTACAGTTACTAATGCATTGTATAGGTGATCAAAACAAGATTTAACAAAATGACAAAGGAAATGGTTTATGAGACGTGCAACTGCGCTTCGGGATGAGCAGGAGGTTGTGGGACGTGTGGTGGTAGGACATGTGATGCATTGGAGAAAAATAGAGTTTGTGAGACGTGCGAAGGTTTTTTCCTTCACGTTATGGATAGCCTTTGTGAAAGAATCGTATCAAAATATTTTTACGTAGTGCACAAAAATATCAGATTATTGAGACTTTAATATATTGAAATAATCAACTAAACAACCATTTGATTTATTATTAGTCAATAAGGATAAAAAAATTATAAGATTCTTATTTAAAATTGATTACGTATTGATCTTTTGTTTATTTATATGTAACCCAAAACTAACATTTTTATACCTTACAATACTTTTATATAAAACTAAATTATGATAAGATTGTCTAGTGATAAAACACAGGTCCAAACATTTCTTATATAAGATACATGATGAATATATTAATGTTGTAAAAAAAAATATACACATTTTAAATTTCAAATTGAAAGCTTCTCGACAAGAAACATAAATGATAGATCAAATCCAAAAAAGTACAACTTTTGGTTGAAATTGAAACCTAGTCTAATAAATAATTAACTAACAATCATATGTCTTTTGATAAACCAACCTATTAAGACAATGAAATATGTCAATTGCTAATATTTTAAACTTTGAAATAATATATGTTGGTTACTTATATATTTTTTGCTAAGAACGCTTCAATATAAAACTCATAAATTATATTATCCTTTTTATGTCAAGAAATGGTTTAAACAAAAAATCTTAAAAGTAATAAGTGTAAGAAGTAATCTCAAAAAGTTTGTTAGATGGTTATTTAGATAGAGCAACTTTTTTGATTTTTTAATTTCTTTTATTTTTTTAAACATTCATAACTTTTATATATGACATTACCTTTTTTTTAATTACACCATAAAAACAAACGTTTTTTATCTTTAATATAAAAGATAATATTTTTTTACGTTTTTAAGCTCATGATGTTTGCTGCGTCATTGTGTTTTTAGTGTAATTTATGTGTCTTTTTTCTTAGTTATTGTTTTTTCTTGAATACCATTGTGTTTTTATAAATTATGAATTTTAAGAAAATATAATTGTGGATCATATTGTTATGTATCTTTAGTATGTAAAACACACTAATAACTTAACTAGTTTATCTAAATATTAAAAACAATAACAAAATAATATAACGTCTCGTTGTGTTTTTGATTGTCATTGTGTTATCTTGAATGGTGAAATTAAAAAAAAACTAAAAAACTAAACTTATTAAACTTTTTTGATAAAATTTTATGAAAGCAAACATTTATGATAAAGTAAAGACATTAAAAGTATATTATTCTTATCTTCCCTTTAAACTGTAATAAATTTAAAATTATCCTTGAAAAGCATTATACACTGAATGTAGAAGGCTGCTGTAATTTGATCATTTGGTGGTTGAAACAACAAAACCAAAGATAGGTCCAGCTGACCAACCAAGCTTTTGCTTGAGCTCTGAACTTTCTAGAACGTAGAAAAAGGTCAAACAAAGACCCAGTATGCTTGCTTATACTTAAATATTATTTTTTAGGCATTGTTTTACTTAATATATATTTTCAAGACCGATTTTATGCCTAACGAATACATATTAAGAGATGAATATTTTGAGTGACCATAAACAAATTAATACATTTAATTAAAGTTGAGATGATTATCATATACATATTTAAGGCATTGTTACATGCTAACTATTTATTTAACATATACTATATTGTATAAATCATTTCACTTTGCTTTGACTTTATGTTTTGTAGGTTTAGAAGAACTACAGCTAAATGGAGGTATGTGATTTAGTCATGAGCTAATAAAACAAAGTGGATAAATATATGATACGTGGATTCCACTTCAAAACAATATGGTTACAATTAGAAAGTATATGGGCTGAAGTAATTATATGAATGGGCCTCAATTGAAGCACAAAAAAAAGAAGTCTGCCCAAATGAAGGGGGGCGACGACTGCAATTTGCAATTTGAGAGTGGACGTGAGTTTTGCGCAAAAAGAAAAGGGTGCAGCTTTTGGCTGCTGTTACTCCACAAAAAGCATTCGACAGCATCAAGATTAGAAGATCTGATCATCAGTATGAGTGGTTAATTCATTGTGATTATTCTCCGGGTGTAGGGTTAGTGATAGATTATATTTATCTTGGTTTTTATCTACTTAGACCTAAACTTTGATTTTGATCATCTCTCATTGTTTATGTTTTTGTTTGTTCTCATTGATTGATCCAATTTGGATAATTGTTTTAGTAAATCGTTCATCAATTATTAATCTTAGAATTATTAATCATTGATTTATTATTATTACATTATCTTAATTGATGTTTATTAATTATTTAACTAGGTTTGACATTAGTTAGTTTATTACTATCTAATTTAATAACCCGTTATGTAGTTAGTAATCATGTTTCAACAGGAATAACAAACTATCATGTCTATGTGATTTCTAATATAGTATACCTAGTTGACACGATTTATTCACATACCTGACCTCGGGTATTATTATCTTTTTTTTATTTTATTTGAAATTAATTGTTTAGTTTTGTCATTCTTATTCACATCCATTACAGTCAAAGTGACAATAGTTTAGTTTTAATTAATAAGTTAGTTAATAATCAAACAAATCGCATAACACTAATCACTGCTCCCTATGGATACGATACCTGACTTACCTTATCTACATAGGTAATTATGTTTTGCATGACCCAAACGACAGGTCATCGCTAAGTTTAAGTTTTATTAACTCCTAACTTTAACTGATTGAGAACAAATCATTTCATCCCAAATGTGAACACCCACAAATGTACACATGTGTATATTTTATACTGCATGTATCATATATATTCGTATAATTAAGTGTGTGTATTATACATATATATATACATATTATACACATATATATACATTATATAGTGAAAATGCATGCGCGTTGCGGCGGTACGGCTGTTGCGTGATTTTTCGAGAGTTCGATTTAGTCGGTATCGCTCAGTGCATTATGACGTAAATTAAAAAATCAAAATCTAATTATTGAAAAATTGAATGAAAGAAAACAACTACATAGATTACAAAAGTTTTTAAGACAACTATATTATCCTAACAAGACTAGTGAAGGCATGGGTGATATTATAAATCATTTCACTTTGCTTTGACTTTTATGTTTTGTAGGTTTAGAAGAACTACCGCTAAATGGAGGTATGTGATTTAGTCATGAGCTAATAAAACAAAAGTGGATAAATATATGAATACGTGGATTCCCTTCAAAACAATATGGTTACAATTAAGAAGTATATGGGCTGAAGTAATTATATGAATGGGCCTCAATTGAAGCACAAAAAAAGAATCTGCCCAAATTGAAGGGGGCGACGACTGCAATTTGCAATTTGAAGTGGGACGTGGTTTTGCGCAAAAAGAAAAAAGGTGCAGCTTTTGGCTGCTGTTACTCCACAAAAGCATTCGACAGCATCAAGATTAGAAGATCTGATCATGAGTATGAGAGGTTAATTCATTTGATTATTCTCCGGGTGTAGGGTTAATGATAGAATTATGTTTATCTTGGTTTTTATCTACTTAGACCTAAACTTTGATTGTTTGATCATCTCCATTGTTTATATGTTTGTTTGTTCTCATTGATTGATCCAGGTTAATTCACTTGTGATTATTCTCCGGGTGTAGGGTTAATGATAGAATTATGTTTATCTTGGTTTTTATCTACTTAGACCTAAACTTTGATTGTTTGATCATCTCTCATTGTTTATATGTTTGTTTGTTCTCATTGATTGATCCAATTGGATAATTGTTTTAGTAAATCGTTCATCAAATATTAATCTTAGAATTATTAATCATTGATTTATTTATTACTAGGTTAGTCCCCGTGTAATACACGGATTGAACAAATAAAAATGTCAAATAATTATTAATTAAATTTATGCATTATAAATATGCTTGAAGATAAATTACGATTATAAGCACGTATAAACAGCTAATTTAAGTAAATAAACAATAATGTATCTTTCTTAAATTTTATTTTATAAGACAATTTGTGATTTTTAAATTATTGTTTTAAGAAAATTGATTTTAAAAATCTATTGTATTCTGTATTTTATAAAATTTTTGTTTTTAAAAAGTGTGTTTTAATAAAATAATAAGTTTTTAATTTATTAAATTATAATATTTTTAATTTGAAAATGGTATGAGTAATATTATATTCAATATTATTATTAATAATATAGAGAAATTAGAAGTAAGTATAATGAGATCTACAATGTTTCACGCATATTTTAGTTTTTTTATAGATAAATAGATAGGCTAAACACTCATTAAATAAACAGATTAAATTTTAATGTAAAAAATAAACATGAATAGGTACAGTATAATATTTTAATATAAAATATAATTAAAATATATATAGGTTATAGTTCAAGAAATAAAATAATATACTATTTTTTAACTCTCTTATATAAATAGTTTTATTTTTAACATTCATTTTAAGATTTTTATAAAAATATATTTTATAAAAATCTTGTTTGTTAAAAAAATATGATTTGTAATTATTCTAGTTGTTTTAATAAGACTGTTTTAAAATATTTCACTTGTTTATAATTTTTTTAAAAACAAAAAGATTTTAAAATATTTTGTTTAAAAAATGTTTAATGTTTTAAAAAATATATTATATAAACAACCTGTTTTCGGTATTTAATTAAAAGATGTTACTTTAGTTTCCTTCATAAAATCTATTTTAAAAAAAAGATAGTTGTGATTTAAAAAATAGATAAGAGAGAGAAACATAGTAATTAATAAAATTAAGGACAAGTGGCAAAAACATGCCTTGAAGAATGACAAGTGTCAAAGAAAACTTTGCTTTATTAGAGGTTATAGATTACATTATCTTAATTGATGTTTATTATTATTTAACTAGGTTTGACATTAGTTAGTTTATTACTATCTAATTTAATAACCCGTTATGTAGTTAGTAATCATGTTTCAACAGAAATAACAAACTAATCATGTCTATGTGATTTCTAATATAGTATACCTAGTTGACACGATTCATTCACATACCTGAACCCCGGTATGATCATCTTTTAGTTTATTTTTATTTGAAATTAATTGTTTAGTTTTGTCATTCTTATTCACATCCATTACAGTCAAAGTGATAATAGTTTAATTTAATTAATAAGTTAGTTAAATACTCTAGCTACATAGGTTAATTCGTTTTACATGACCCAAACGACAGGTCATCACTAAGTTTAAATTTTATTAACTCCTTAACTTTAACTGATTGAGACAATCATTTTTCCCAAATGTGAACACCCACAAGATGTACACATGTGTATATTTATATTGCATGTATCATATAATAGTTCGTATAATTGTGTGTGTTATATACATATATATACATATATACACAATATATACACATATATATACATATATATAGTGAAATGCACGCGCGTTGCGGCGGTCGGCTGTTGCTTGATTTTTCGAGAGTTCGATTTTAGTCGGTATCGGCTCGGTGCATTATGACATAAATTAAAAAAATCAAAATCTAATTATTGAAAAAATTGAATGAAAGAAAATAATTATATATATTACAAAAGTTTTTAAGACAACTATATATCCCAACAAGACTAGTAAAGGCATGGTTGATATTTGGTGGTTGAAATCATTTATTACCTATATTTTAGGTTGGTTTCGTTTTGTGAATGTAGGTTAGAGTTTTATGATCATCAGAGGTAGTTTCGATGGTGATTTGCATAGACTGAAGAAAGTTAATGGAGAAATTATCACAATAAATTACATCTTAATTGTTATTGAGCTATTAACAACCGGTAAGTGAAGGGGGGGAAATGAATTAATGTTCAATCTCAATGAATGAACGCATTGAAAGTAAAATGACGGTTTTGTTTGGCCACGTGTATATGCTAAAATGACGGTTTGTTTGGCCACGTGTATATGCTTTAGCATTTATGTATAAGCATCATATATTAATTTTATTGTAAGGACATAAATGAAATAAAATGGTTAACTTCTTAAAATTTAGCATGACTTTTTATATGAATGTATTAATCCATATGTAAAATAATCATTCTATCATCATTTTATTTTTATTATATAAATACTAATAAATATTAAAATTATTAAACTCATAATATGCCCCTAGAAAAATTTTAACATTATAGTTATTAAAAATGAAGATGTATATAAGTCATATATTTAATATTTAAATAAATATTACTTAATTTAAATAGTATTTAGTTATAAAATATACTAGTAAATATAAATTTAAATGTCAATTTATAGTATCATACATAAAATAAAATTTAATAAAGTGAATTAAAAATATCATAATTAAATAATATAATAATAATTTTTAAATACACGAAAGAGAAAATGACAAAAATGTCGATGTATATAAAATTAATGGATAAAATTTACCATATTGCCCTAAAGTGTCTTAAAATCTTAATCAAATCTCTATTCTACCCTCTTAAATGTTTTGTATCTTTTATTGTCACACCCCCAACCATGGCGGTTTCCGCGGGGCGTGAACGTCATGGAAACCATAGTCATTGATCGACCACAACATGATATGTAAGCATACGATGCAAATAACTTTCAAAATACATAATTGTTTTTCATAGTTGAATTGCGAAAGCAGTAGAACTAATGTAATTCTTTTCAAAATATGACAAATACAATAATAATGTCTCAAACACATGAATGACCCTAAAGTGATATGGCCCAAGCTAGCTTAACTTGATGCAAATGTCAAATACCTGAGAAAACATGAATGAAATATGTCAATATAAAGTTGGTGAGTTCACATGTTTTAAAGTAATAGTAAATAGTGTAATGGACCATAAATCTTTCCATGATTTGATTATCGATCATACAATACTAAATATTATATAGCACCGCAACCGAAGCAAGACTGTTACTGTAATAATTGCCCCTACCCGTGCCTACCGTAAGCACGGGGTGAATAGGCTAATAAGCACCGTTTAGACCTCCAGTCACGGTTAGGGTAATTAACCGGATGGGGGTAGTCAACCCAATAGTACTATCCATGATTACCTCGCTTTGGGAAATAAACTAACGGTCCGATAACAGGGGACTTTATACGGCAAGTAAACAACTTATATAACATGTGAATCATTAACAAGTAAATGTGTCCAAGAAAATAGTAATTTGCATGTAATCTCCTCTAAAAGGAAAATAAGTAAATGGGGTCGTGAAACTCACCTGACAGTGGTAAACGAGTATGTAAACTTGTAAATACCCAAAGTGCTCGAGGGAAACCGACCTAAGCTCGCCCTAAAATAATTAAGGCACTTATGTCTAAGTAATTGCTCCAATGTAATGTGAGCATGTAACTATTTCATCCACACACTCAATAGCAAAGTGTTTGACTCGATGACCCGTTGGTGGCACAAGATGGATATTTATGAAACATATATATATATATATATATTACTTATAAAATATTAATAAATTATACTTCGTTTGAAAGTGTTCAAAAACCTTTGTATCTTGAAGTTGACATATTATTTAGGTAATAAATATTATTTTTACTCGTCTTGAGTCGCAACTCGTACAAATGGTAATTAAATATATATTATATCTTTATCCTAAGTAGTGTTTTTGAAATACGTCGTATACCAAATGAAAGTAATAACTTCTGTATTATTTACAATATGTACTTAAGAGTTTTACTAATAAAATAGTATTAGCTTCTTGTTTAGCAAAATATATGCTTATATATATATAGTATATATATGTATTATATATATAATATATAATATATATATATATATATATCGTGAAATACATGAGTGGTCTTCAAAATTACTGTATACACATAAAAAAATTATAGTCTTTTAAAATAATATCAATGTGAGAATTCTTTTTCATTATTTGACATATTACCATATGTGTATACGTTTCTTTTAAAAAAAAGTCAATGCTAGAGTTTGAGTCAAACTTAATAAAACCAAAATGTTTAGTAAAACCCACACATCCCATTTAATAAGGTTTTTATATAAAATTCCTACTAACTTATCATACAAATAAATAACCTATGGACCTGTAAGACCCTAACACATGCATTTAAATTTGACATTATGAACTACCATTTGTAAACATAGCTTGTTTATGTAAAATCATAACCCCTGTAATTTTTATGCATCCAAAAGTTATCATTTTTTAACAAGTAGCTCTTTGTTGGAGAAAAATAGTTACATGAAACTAGTGGATTGTGAAAAATAAACATAAGTATATAATGAGAAATAGGAAGATTTGTTCTCACTAGAAGCAAACAAGGTGGAGGAAGAAGGTAGCTTGAGAACACCAAGAAGCTTCTAAACTTCACTTGAGAGGTCTGAGCACACTAAATCTCTTGGAGCAAAGTTGAGAAATAAATGATATGGAGGATGGTGTATTGGTTGATGTCACACCCTCAAAATCCACGTGAGGAGTTCTACCGCGAGGCGTGTGAACAAACCAGGATCACAGTCAATAGTTACTTGGAACGACTCTATATGTAACGTTTAACATAACAAACCAAAATTTAAACTTTTATAATTCATGCGGAAGCGTTTAAACAAATAAAACAAACCCAAATATAAAGATAAACAAATGTATCATTGTTTAAGCGTTAGGATGCATGCTTGACCCGTGTAGTGCTCCTAACAGCAGTCCAGATTTAATGACCTGAGAATAGCATACTAAAAGTCAAACACCGGTTGGTAAGTTCAAGAGTTGCCTTTAAATATAACAGTTTAACAAAAGTGTATATCAACCCAATGGTTGGTAAGTTCAAGAGTTTGCGTTTAATCATAACAGTTTAACAAAAGTGTAATCAACCCAATGGTTGGTAAGTTCAAGAGTTTGCGTTTAATCATAACAGTTTAACAAAAGTGTCATCAACCCAATGGTTGATGTGTTTCAAGAGTTTGCGTATAAACATAACAGTTTACCAATAGTGTGTATCAACCAATGGTTGATCAGTTCAAGAGTTTGCAGTTAAACATCCCAGTTTAACAATAGCGTGTATCAACCCAACGGTTGATCAGTTCAAGAATTTACAGTTAAACATCCCAGTTAACAATAGCGTGTATCAACCCAACGGTTGATCAGTTCAAGAGTTTACAGTAAACGTCACAGTTTAACAATAGCGTATATTTAAGCATGTGCATTGTAATGGCTGGCTAGCCCATTCACAAACGATATTAAATAGTGATTTCGACATTGAAGCTGACTGTGTTATGTTGCCTCCAGCCACGATGTCAGATCGTGACAAATGTTCATAGGACATTGCACCCGACTGACCTCGAGTCACACAGGTGGGGCTCGTCACACCAGTAGTACTACTAACTTTCCCGCTATCCAATTAACAATTCGAAAGTGTGAGGACTTTTATAATGATAAACAGCACTATATTAATATCATACACATCTAAATATATAATGAAAACGTTTGTAACGTTACCAGTATGCTATCTCCCCCAAAAGAGTTTTAATAAAATAGTGGGGCATGAACTCACCCAAAAAGATTTAGTAAAACAGAGGGGCATGAACTCACCCAAAAGAGATTTAGTAAAACAGTGGGGCCTGAACTCACCCAAAAGAGATTTAGTAAAACAGTGGGGCCTGAACTCACCTCGGTTCTCGTGTGATGTTGATAAGCTAGTAAATTCCTCCTAAGGAATTATAATTCACATAAGTAATTTAAATACAAATTCATAATCTGGTGTTCAATTGATCTTTGGTTTTTCGAGGATTTGTTATAAACGTTAAATCATTTAATTATTGTTGTTAATTCTTTAATAAAGATTTATATAAAATTTAAATAAGATTTTAACATATCATTATATTCTAAATAAATTGTAAACGTTATTTAAACATGTAAGTTTATATTTGATTTTGTAAGATTTTATAAAATATTTAAATTTATAAAATCTAATTTGTATTTATATTATCGGGATTAATCCATAAATAATATAATGTTCGTTAATGATTCATGGTTTAAATTATTATTAAAATCCATTTTTATAAAGATTACAATTTATTACATATGTTTTATTTATTTAAATAAATAAATAAATAAGGTTTTAAAGAAGTAAATTTCCAGAAAATAATTATTTAATTTCTAAAATAAATAAAGTTTATAAAAATTATTTTTTAATTTTTTAGAATTTTCTGTATTTTTTAAAAGTCTCAAAAAGGCTTTTAAAAAAACATGTCGGGGGCAGGGTTCGAACCCCTGACCTTCTGTTCTCAATCACACACACAAAACCAGTGAGCCAAGGGCTCTAATTCGCAATAGAACCCGGTCTGTATTTCTTTTAACAACTAAATCCCGGTTTCCCCAAATCACATAAACCCTAGAACACAAATCGACCAAATTGATTATCCAATCGAATATGTTAATGTATGGATTCATGGGGCTTTTGTTCCCCATGATAGATCGACGTATTGGTGTAATCAATTACCTGATTCGAAGTTGGATTGATGCTGGACACTCGATGAACAAGCCGCGACTTTCATGGTGTTGATTAGGTAATCAAATGGTGATATTAATCAAATTAATTTCACAGGTAGTTTCAAATGAGGCTAATGATCGAATACCCTCTATCAATTTCAGTTTATAATGGTTCTAAGTAGGAGTTTGAGTGTGTTGCAGGTCGCGGAGATAGATAGGATTGAATTGAGGATTTTGTGTGTTATGTGGTGCAATGGAATGCGTAGACAGGTTAGGTTCATTTATAGCATTGTGTAGGTGCGATTAATTCCATTAAAAATAGAATTGTAGTGCGATCTTGGTAATGGGTCGGCCGAAAATTAGGTTCAGTGGGAAACACACCTAATCAACTCGATTATTCAAATTGTAGTGGTTCATTGGTTCGAGATATTCACGAGATGGTGTTGGTGGCTTTTGATTGGGTTGAAATCGTGTGTTTTAGTCGTTTGGTTCTCGCCGGAGATCGCCGGAATTTTGGCCGGAGGGGATGGTCGACGGGATGGGGCGGTGGTTTGGGATTTAAAAATTTACAGAATGGTCCCTGAGGTTTACTTAATTGTTGTTTTATGTTTTAAGTTTTAAACCAAGTTTTGGAAATTACAAAATCCCCCCCTGGACTTATAAATCCATTTTAATAAATTTTTATAAATTATTATTATTAGTAATATTATTACTATTATTATTATTTTTTTTGTTTTCATTATTATCATTATTAATATTATTATTTTTAATAATATCATTATTATCATTATTATTTTTATTATTGTTTTTATTATTATTAAATAATAATAAAAACATAAAAACAAATTGTAAATTTTCATGATCATTATATTAAATAAATAAAAAAAATTTCGGGTTGTCACATCATCCCCCTGTTAGAGGAATTTTCGTCCCGAAAATTAAGATGTATTTGCAGCATCCTTGAACAGGTTATGATACTTGCGTATCATTTCGTCCTCTCGTTCTCAAGTGAACTCAGGACCACGCCGGGAGTTCCACCGAACTCTTACGATCGGAATCTTACTATGTTTTAGTTGTTTAACTTTCCGATCCATAATTTCCAGAATATAATTTCGTGGTAAGGTGATGTCTAGAAATCAAGATAAGACCAACAATGATAAAAAAAGGTTATCCGTCGGAATTTAAGAATCCCAAACGTCACCATATGAAACGATCTTAACGCATATCTTGTGAATATGTATTCTCCTTTGACCAACCATCGGTCTAAAGAAAAAATAAACTATGCAAAGATCTTGGAATGAGTTCACGAAAATGGTTAAGAATATTATTAAAACAGAAAATGAATCAATCATTCAGAATAACGATTGATGTTTTAACGTCATACCACGGTGTACGAATATTTGAAACGGATGCAGGTTAATTTCTCGACGTTGTGAGATAATGGGTTTGCTTTTACATAAAGATTACTCTGAACCTTTCCTTGGTGAGTAAACTCGATAGCATTGCTGATCAAGTGGGTGAGAATTTGTCTAATCCGTAAAACATCACCATTAACCTCCACTGGGACATCACTTCTTCTTGGCCTAAATTTTGTGGTCTCCAACCTCAGAACTCCTGACTCAAATTTGGAAAAGTGAGGATGTCACTAATAAGTTGCAGGACTAGATCATCAGAAGACAACATGACACTCAAAAGTTGTTTCTGATCTTTATCAAGTTTTGTTGTTGATAGAATTTCTACTATGCTTAACGACCCCTGATAATGGAGATCTTATCTCGTGTGACATGGTTGATAGCATTTGTTTAGGAAGACTACCATCACACAATCACGTTTTGATGATAGCTCAAAATGAGAGTGGATAGATAAGGAATAAATGGTTCCATATAGCTAGGTCAAATAAGGAAGATAAATCAATTTACGAAGTTAAGTGCTCCAAGCTTAGAATAAAAATCAACCTAAAACGATTGGGTCTCCTCTCAGGTTCAGGGATCATACTTTGGTTGATAGGTTGAACCACCTTCTCCTGACGGACTATCTTGGTTCATGCTTCGATAACCAATTCATACAGTATTAAGTCTATGTCAAAGACATGACCTTCTTGTACTAATTACTACCATTGGTTATTTCTACTAAGTAAAATGATTTCTAAGCAACTAGGTTAATGCTAAGTTAAAGAATAATTCCAGAAGAATCAAAGCTATTATCAACCATGGTATCAAATAGATGTGTAGCTATTGATGATAAGGTACATACTTGTAACAACAATTAGTCTTGTCAAATGTGGCTTGCTTCAGTCGTAAATGTATGACCGTGTGATGTATTACCTTGACTGATATGACCTTTATTTCCATAATTGAACTGTTCTTACTTCCTAGCTATAGCCATTTCCTAATTCTGATTGTTTCTAACTTGTCCTGGGGTCCTAATCGACCTAGGGCATACTTTAGTAATGGTCGGAACTCCAACCTTCTTAATGTCCCCGTTTAACACACGTTAGCTTAATCATATTAACCAACATAGCTAGATTCACAACATTGGCATTCTTGTCAACCTTACCGCTAGATTGCTTGTTTGACCCTCCAACTTCTTTCTACTACTCACTAGATTTTTCCAGTGTCCTTAATTCTATTTGGTCTAATGTCATAAGGTATGACATCAGCTTTGTCAATTTATGGAGTTTGTTAGTATAAAAAGCACAACCTAATCCTACCATTGCACGATTTTAGAATTACAATTCTAACTTTTGCATTTCATTCCTTAAGTAATAGTGCTCAATCACCAGGCTTTGAACTCACTTCAATAACCCTATATATAAGCATCACCGGTATACTAATAATGTGCTTAAACCGGTTACACGACATCCTAATTTTCCTTAGCATCATCCCAAAGAATATGTACAATGAGTTTCATCACTCTTCTATATTTCCTGTAGTCCACTTCCATTCTAAGTATTCAATCAGTTCCTCAGTTACCGAAATACTAAGTGGAGGAATGTCTCTTAAAATGATTGGAAATACCATGAAGGCTCTAAGTAGGACAGGACTTAAGTAATAGCAAGTGTCAGTAATGTTTTGTTACCCTTTACAAGGTCTTACTAGAATTATGATCCTAGCACCCTAGGGTATAGAATAGAAACTTGTAATACTCATGATCGTTACTTCTCCCTACGTCCACGTCCTCTTCCAGACATTCTTTAAATTACCAAATATCAAAAGCTATCAGTCGTATGAAAATAGACCTTTTGTCTTGAAATTCAAGGATTTAAAGAAACAGACAAGCTAGAGAATCAGTCCGAATCCGTAGGATTAACACAAAGTCATGGTTTGAATTTCATCCAAATTCAAGGTAAGGGTGAGCATTCCTACAAGTAGATCTGATAGATAGTTATGGCTATGTTCTATGAAGATCGAGACTTTCTTGTTCAAGGTGTGGGAATGATGACTTATACTGACTACAATGTTACCACCCGACCAGATTCACCAGACTTAGCATGCACGACAAATTACAATTACGTGTGCACCCGTAATGGTAATTTGCTTTGCATGGTCACCCCGGTTCCTCCTATCAGGCTAACATATCTTGTCAAGTACAGTGGTTATCAATGATAGAAGTACCAAGTATGTATGTATTATATCGGGGTTGATTAATCAAAGTATACGAAAGGATCAGTAAAGTTTGGGAAATCATTGACACGCCAAGGTAATTTGACCCATTTGCCTTAGAGGCCTGTGTATTGACCATAGTTTATCACTCATCCCAGAAATCCCCAGGTAAGCATACCAGGTCTCGCAATGAGATATATGCGATATGCTTGCCTTAGCCCGAGGGCCTTTTGCCAGGAAATCCAGAATACAGGTGTCTATGTGTCACACAAGTTCATTTGGTTCATGGAATTCAAAACCTCGATAAGATTTTCATAGATTAGACTAAGGATTTGAACCCACGATGATAAGTTAAGTTTAGGAAGACTAGGAACAAGTAACTAACTAACTGTGTGCGGTTATAGTCTAGTGTGTATGCAACCTAGTTCTCTATAACCAAAGGCTCTGATACCAATCTGTCACACCCTCAAAATCCACGTGCGGAGTTCTACCGCGAGGCGTGTGAACAAACCAGGATCACAGTCAATAGTTACTTGGAACGACTCTATATGCAACGTTAACATAACAAACCAAAATTTAAACTTTTATAATTCATGCGGAAGCGTTTAAACAAATAAAACAAACCCAAAATATAAAGATAAACAAATGTATCATTGTTTAAGCGTTAGGATGCATGCTTGACCCGTGTAGTGCTCCTAACAGCAGTCCAGATTTAATGACCTGAGAATAGCATACTAAAAGTCAACACATGGTTGGTGAGTTCAAGAGTTTGCCTTTAAATATAACAGTTTAACAAAAGTGTATATCAACCCAATGGTTGGTAAGTTCAAGAGTTTGCGTTTAATCATAACAGTTTAACAAAAGTGTAATCAACCCAATGGTTGGTAAGTTCAAGAGTTTGCGTTTAATCATAACAGTTTAACAAAGTGTCATCAACCCAATGGTTGATGTGTTTCAAGAGTTTGCGTATAAACATAACAGTTTACCAATAGTGTGTATCAACCCAATGGTTGATCAGTTCAAGAGTTTGCAGTTAAACATCCCAGTTTAACAATAGCATGTATCAACCCAACGGTTGATCAGTTCAAGAGTTACAGTTAAACATCCCAGTTTAACAATAGCGTGTATCAACCAACGGTTGATCAGTTCAAGAGTTTACAGTTAAACGTCACAGTTAACAATAGCGTATATTTAAGCATGTGCATTGTAATGGCCGGCTAGCCCATTCACAACGATATTAAATAGTGATTTCGACATTGAAGCTGACTGTGTTATGTTTGCCTCCAGCCACGATGTCAGATCGTGACAAATGTTCATAGGACAAATTGCACCCGACTGACCTCGAGTCACACAGGGGGCTCGTCACACCCAGTAGTACTACCCAACTTTCCCCGCTATCCAATTTAACAATTCGAAAGTGTGAGGACTTTTATAATGATAAACAGCACTATATTAATATCATACACATCTTAATATATAATGAAAATGTTTGTAACGTTACCAGTATGCTATCTCCCCCAAAAGAGTTTAATAAAATAGTGGGGCATGAACTCACCCAAAAAGATTTAGTAAAACAGAGGGGCATGAACTCATCCAAAAGAGATTTAGTAAAACAGTGGGGCCTGAACTCACCCAAAAGAGATTTAGTAAAACAGTGGGGCCTGAACTCACCTCGGTTCTCGTGTGATGTTGATAAGCTAGTAAATTCCTCCTAAGGAATTATAATTCACATAAGTAATTTAAATACAAATTCATAATCTGGTGTTCAATTGATCTTTTGGTTTTTCGACGATTGTTATAAACGTTAAATCATTTAATATTGTTGTTAATTTTTAATAATTAAAGATTTATATAAAATTTAAATAATGATTTTAACATATCATTATATTCTAAATAAATTGTAAACGTTATTTAAACATGTAAGTTTATATTTGATTTTGTAAGATTTATAAATATTTAAATTTATAAAATCTAATTTGTATTTATATTATCGGGATTAATCCATAAATAATATAATGTTCGTTAATGATTCAATGGTTTAATTATTATTAAAAATCCATTTTTATAAAGATTACAATTTATTACATATGTTTTATTTATTTAAATAAATAAATAAATAAGGTTTTAAAGAAGTAAATTTCTAGAAAATAATTATTTAATTTCTAAAATAAATAAAGTTATAAAAATTATTTTTATAATTTTTCAGAATTTTCTGTATTTTTTAAAAGTCTCAAAAAGGCTTTTATAAAAAACATGTCGGGGGCAGGGTTCGAACCCCTGACCTTCTGTTCTCAATCACACACACAAACCAGTGAGCCAAGGGCTCTAATTCGCAATAGAACCCGGTCTGTATTTCTTTTAACAACTAAATCCCAGTTTCCCAAATCACATAAAACCTAGAACACAATCTACCAATTTGATCATCCAATCGAATATGTTAATGTATGGATTCATGGGGCTTTTGTTCCTCATGATAGATCGAACGTATTGGTGTAATCAATTACCTGATTCGAAGTTGGATTGATGCTGGACACTCGATGAACAAGCCGCGACTTTCGTGGTGTTGGTTAGGTAATCAAATGGTGATATTAATTTTCACACCCTCAAAATCCACGTGCGGAATTCTACCGCGAGGCGTGTGAACAAACCAGGATCACAGTCAATAGTTACTCGGAACGACTCTATATGCAACGTTTAACATAACAACCAAACTTCAAACTTTTGAATTTCATGCGGAAGCGTAAAATAAACAAATATCCCAAAACATGTGAAGGTAACATATGGCAAGACAAGTGCCAACCAGTATTTGAAACCATAAATAAAAGACAAATAAATATAGTTTAAGTTTAAGTCTCTAAAATGCATGCTGACCCGTGTGTGCTCCTATCAGCAGTTCCAGATTAGTGACCTGAGAATAGCATACTAAAAGTCAACACATGGTTGGTGAGTTCAAGAGTTTGTGTTTAAACATAACAGTTTAGCAAAAGTGTATATCGAGTTTGCGTTTAATCATAACAGTTTAACAATAGCGTGTATCAACCCTATGGTTGATCAGTTCAAGAGTTTACAATTAAACATCACAGTTTAACAATAGCGTGTATCAATCCAATGGTTGATCAGTTCAAGAGTTCACAGTTAAACATCTCAATTAACAATAGCGTGTATCAACCCAATGGTTGATCAGTTCAAGAGTTTACAGTTAAACATCACAGTTTAACAACAGCGTATATTTAAGCATGTGCATTGTAATGGCTAGCTAGTCCATTCACAAATGATATTAAATAGTGATTTCGACATTGAAGCTGACTATGTTATGTTTGCCTCCCGTCACGACTTCACCATATCGTGACGAATAATCATAGGACAAATTGCACCCGTTGACCTCAAGTCACACAGGTGGGGCTCGTCACACCCAGTAGTACTACCCAACTTTCCCCGCTATCCAATATTAACAATTCGAAAGTGTGAGGACTTTTATAATGATAAACAACACTATATTAATATCATACACATCTTAAATATATGATGAAAACGTTTGTAACATTACCAGTATGCTATCTCCCCCAAAAGAGTTTTAATAAAATGAACTTACCCAAAAGAGATTTAGTAAAATAGTGGGGCTTGAACTCACCTCGGTTCTCGTGTGATGTTGATAAGCTAGTAAATTCCTCCTAAGGAATTATAATTCACATAAGTAATTTAAATACAAATTCATAATCTGGTGTTCAATTGGTCTAGGGTTTGGTTTTTCGAGGATTTGTTATAAACGTTAAATCATTTAATTATTGTTGTTAATTTTTTAATAATTAAAGATTTATAATGATTTTAACATATCATTATATTCTAAATAAATTGTAAACGTTATTTAAACATGTAAGTTTATTTGATTTTGTAAGATTTTATAATATTTAAATTTATAAAATCTAATTTGTATTTATATTATTAGGATTTGTCCATATATAATATATTGTTCATTAATAATGTGATGGTCTAAATTATTATTAAAAATCCATTTTTATATGGTTAATAATTTATAACACATGTAATATTTATTCAGATAAATAAATAAGGTTTTTAAACAATTATTATGATTCAAAATAATATGGTGTTCATTAATGATTCAATGATTTAAATTATTATTAAAAATCTATTTTTTTATAAAATTACAATTTATTACATATGTTTTTATTTATTTAAATAAATAAATAAATAAGGTTTAAAGAAGTAAATTTCCAGAAAATAATTATTTAATTTCTAAAATAAATAAAGTTTATAAAAATTATTTTTATAATTTTTCAGAATTTTTCTGTATTTTTAAAAGTCTCAAAAGGCTTTTTTAAAAAATTATGTTGGGGGCCGGGTTCGAACCCGTGACCTCCAACTAAACCACACACGCACAAACCAGTGAGCCAAGGGACTCACCCGCGTTTAAACCCCGTTCCAATTTCTTTAACCTCTGTTTCCAAATAACCCCCAAATCAACCAAGAACCCTAATTCGATTGGTATCAAATTGAACATCGAATCACCAATGTTTACTGAAATAAACATGGGGCTTTGATTCCCCATGTGATTTCGTGCATGTACATATGTTTAACTTACCAGAATGGTTTCGAATTGATGATGAACACCTCGATGAACAGCCGCGACTTATACAGAGATTGATTCCAGTGACAAACGTTGATGATAATAAAATTCTTTCTACAAGAAGTTTCTAATTGCTCTAATGATGAAAAACCCTATGTTAATTTTGTGGAATAGAACTCAGAAGTAGAATTTGACTGTGTTGCAGGTCGATGACAGAGGTGTTAATCGACAGGGGTGTTAGAGCTTGATTTATACCAAATTGATTGTAGTGGTAGTTTAGAACGACAAATGGGTAATGAATGTGCGATTACTTTTGATTATTTTTAGTTTTAATGCTCGATCGGTGCGTGGTCGGCCGAAAATGGGTCGAAGTGGGTTAGGTAAAGTTAGGTCATTCCATTAATCAAATTAAGAGAGGAGATATGTTCAAATCTTGTTTACGAGTCGATTGGGACTGGTTTCGCAATTTATAATTGAGTTTTGAGGGTGTTTTGGGGACGCCGGAGAACCGCCGGCGACGGTGGCCGGAAAATCGAAGGGAACGGGATGGGGGGTTGGGTTTTCGAAAATTACACATTTGGTCCCTGTGGTTTCCAGTTTATTATTTTATGTAAAATAGTTTCAATTTCAAGTTTCAAGAATTACCAATCACCCCCTGAACTTATTTTCCAAAATAAATAAATAAATAGATAAATAAATAAACTTTTATAAATTACTATTATTATTATTATTATTATTATTTACATTATTATTTTTAATAATAATATTATTATTATTATGTTATTATTTTTATCATTATCATTAATAATAATAAAAATATAAAAATAAACTATAAATTCACATAAAAATTTTTATTAAATCATGAAAATTTTCGGGTTGTCACATTAATCAAATTAATTTCACAGGTAGTTTCAAATGAGGCTAATGATCGAATGCCCTCTATCAATTTCAGTTTATAATGGTTCTAAGTAGGAGTTCGAGTGTGTTGCAGGTCGCGGAGATAGATAGGATTGAATTGAGGATTTTGTGTGTTATGTGGTGCAATTGAATGCGTAGACAGGTTAGGTTCATTTATAGCATTGTGTAGGTGCGATTAATTCCATTAAAAATAGAATTGTAGTGCGATCTTGGTTAATGGGTCGGCCGAAAATTAGGTTCAGTGGGAAACACACCTAATCAACTCGATTATTCAAATTGTAGTGGTCCACTGGTTCGAGATATTCACGAGATGGTGTGGTGGCTTTTGATTGGGTTGAAATCGTGTGTTTTAGTCGTTTGGTTCTCGCCGGAGATCGCCGGAATTTTGGCCGGAGGGGATGGTCGACGGGATGGGGCGGGGGTTGGGATTTTAAAAATTTACAGAATGGTCCCTGAGGTTTACTAATTGTTTGTTTTATGTTTTAAGTTTTTAAACCAAGTTTTGGAAATTACAAAATCCCCCCCCTGGACTTATAAATCCATTTTAATAAATTTTTATAAATTATTATTATTAGTAATATTATTACTATTATTATTATTATTTTTGTTTTCATTATTATCATTATTAATATTATTATTTTAATAATATCATTATTATCATTATTATTTTTATTATTGTTTTTATTATTATTAAATAATAATAAAACATAAAAACAATTGTAAATTTCATGATCATTATATTAAATAAATAAAAAAAAATTTCGGGTTGTCACAGTTGATCTTGAGAGTTGAGAAATAATAGATGGAGTGTGGTAGTTTAAGATGTGAGTGAACTATGAAAATTTTACTTCATATATATAAGGTGGCAAGGAAAGAAGATTTTTAAGTTTGGGTGCAGGCAAACAAATGTGGGGAGGTAGGGCTGTTCAAAATGTTCGTGGCTCGAAGTTCGCTCGAAGTTCGCTCGGAAAAAGCTCGGTTCGAAAAAGCTCGTGTCCAAACGAGCCGAGCCGAGCTGGCTCGATTTTAAAACAAGCCGAACTCGAGCTAGGGGTGGCTCGGCTCGTGGCTCGGCTCGTGTCTTGGCTCGATGTATATATATATATATTATATATATATATATATATATATATATATTAAACCTAATTAAACCTAAACCTAAAAACAAATAAAAACACCCATTCTTCATTTCAGCTTGAGCCGCCCCCGATCACCACACCCCCGACCCCCTGCGACGCCTCCGACAAGAACCACCATCCACCGCCACCGCGACCTGAAGCTCCACCGCCCTGCGACACCTTGCGACCTGAAGCTCCACACACGGCACGCTCGACGGCTCGACGACACCCTGCGACCTGAAGCTCCACCGCCCTGCGACGCCACAGCTCCGACCACAACCACCGCCACCAAGCAGGTATCTCTTTGTACAAATTATTTTTGACTGTAGATGTGATTGATCTGTTGATTTGTTCGATTGGTGTGTATTCATTGTTTCAAAGTTTGATTAAGTACTCATTGTTTCAAAGTTCGATTAAGCTTTTGTATAAGAAGTTACATCTTAGATTAAGTATGTTAGATTAAGTACTCATTGTTTCAAAGTTTTACCGTTTGCTGTTAGTCTGCTGTGGCTATTGGTGTGTAGTTGTTAACATCTTAAGATTGTTATCTATACATCTCTATATAGGAATTTACTTTATCTATTGTTACTGTTTGGTTAGGGCTGTTCAAAATGTTGTTGATTTGTATGTTAATGATGTTGTTGATTTGTATTTCATCAGAATGTTGATTTGTATTTTAATAATGTTGTTGATTTGTAGGATCTAATATGTCTTCTAACAAAGAATCAATTGGTGGAGCTGATACCCCTAGTAATGATCATTTTGAGTTAAGTGACGAAGAAAGTGTTGAGCCAACTAAGGATAATGTTGAAGAAATTCCAAGCATTGAAGAAGATGGTACAAAAAGAAAGTCTACATCTGGAGCTTGGGCTCACTTTATAGACATAGAAGTGAAGAAAGAAGGGAAGATAATCAAGAAACATCAGTGCATCCACTGTAAGAAAGCCTATGTACCACAACGTTCAGGGACCACGTCACATCTCTTACGACATTTGGCTTCATGTACTTACATGAAAAGGTTAAAAGGTATAAAAAGTTTCATTAATTTTCAGCCATCTGGTAGTGATAGTGCATCTGAAATTAATATAAAATGGGGCTTATGATCATATGAAATGTCGAGAAGTTATTGCAAAGATGATCGTAGCCCGTGAGCTACCTTTCTCGTTTGTTGAGTATTATTGGTTTAATGAGTTAATGAAGTACAACAATCCTCTTTATCAAAAAGTAAGTAGGTCGACAATCAGAAAGGATTGTATAAAAGTGGTTGAAATAGAAAGAGAGAAGCGAAAAAAGGTTTTAAAAATGTTGATATGATCTCTCTTACTAGTGATTGTTGGACTTCAAATCAAACCGTTGGTTATATGTGTTTGACAGCTCATTTTGTTGACTCTAACTGGAAATTACAAAAGAGCATAACTGGTTTAATGAGCTTGCACCACCACATAGTGGTGAGGTTATTTTTTATGCTATCTTGGAATGTCTAATTAAATGGGGTATTCAAGACAAAATAGGTACCATTACTCTAGACAATGCATCTAATAATGATAGGTCTGCTTCAATTTTGAGGAATACTTTTGAAGGAAACAGAAAATTGCATTTTGAGGGGATGTTTTTTCATGTAAGGTGTTGTGCTCACATACTAAATTTGGTAGTACAGGATAGTTTAGGAACAATTGATTGTTGTCTTATGAAAATTAGAGAAGGAGTCAAGTATTTGAGAAAGTCTTCGGGTCGCCTTTTGAAGTTGGGGAAATAGCAATCACTCTTGGTATCCACACCCGTCGATCTTTATGCATGGATGTAAAAACTATATGGAATTCTACACATCGAATGCTTGAATCAGCTATTCATTACAAACATGCGTTTCAAGGTTACGCGTTGAGAGATTCTAACTTTGAATGGTCTCTCACAAATGACGAGTGGGCTCAGGCTGAAAAGGTTTGCAAGGTACTTGAGGTATTTTTGGATGCTACAAATTTATTTTCGGGTACATTATATCCGACATCAAACTTGTTTCTTGTTGAGATTTATAAAGTGAAAAAGGAGATAACTAATGCTTATATATCAAATGATAGTTTCTTGAATATGATGAGTGGACATATGTTTGACAAGTTTGAGCAGTATTGGGGGAAATTGGGATACTTATGTCAATTGCATCTATTTTAGATCCATGTTTCAAGAAGATGTCAATTTCTTGGACTTTTAAGAGGTTGTATCCGGCCAATGAGGTCAATGATCGAGTTGAAGATGTAATAAATAAGTTAAAGTCTCTTTATGAAAAGTACTCCAATGAATTTCACATGGCTAGGGCTTCTAAGACCAACTCCACAAGCACATCAACCGATGCCCAAAACATTCGTGCTAGAGAAGATGACTTTTATGCTTTTCTCAAATCTATACCGGTTGAAACTTCACAAAAAAGTGAACTTGAAGTGTACTTAGAGGAGCGTAATTATTTAGATTTGGAGAACCAAAATTTTGATGTGTTAAAATGGTGGAGTCAAAGTTCTAGCAAGTTCCCGGTTTTAAGTAAAATGGCTCGTAATATTTTTGCATTCCTATCACCACGGTTGCTTCAGAATCGGCATTTAGTGTCGGAGGACGCATTTTAGATGACTATCGTAGCTCTCTAACCAAAGATATGGTTGAGCTTCTTGTTTGTGGAGGTGATTGGATTAAGTCCACATCAAAAGCAATCATTCAAACTTTAGAAGTAAGTTTATATTCTTATTAGTGTTCCTCTTTAGATTTGTAATTTTATATTTTTATTGCTAATATACTTTGTATATTTTTATGTGTAGCAATCGGCAAATGAAGAAGAAAACTTAGAAATTCAAGTACAACCCAATGACGAGGCATTTAACTAGTTTGAAAGGTAATTTGAATAATTTGTATATTTTTATGTGTAGCAACCGGCAAAGGTATATTTTTATAGAAATTTACATTATTTGTTAAGTTTTATGTGTAGCATTTGAAGTTTTGTTAGGCCATCAAACCTTGTGCTAGCCTAATACAAGCTGTTTATTATCTGTATTTTTGGTTGTTTAATCTTTTGCAAAAGCTTATATTTTTAGAAACTTAAATCTTTAATAAAACAGGGTAGTCGAAGGCCTTAAGTGTACTCAAGGCGTAAAGGGTGAGCCTTTTCCTTGAAGCGAGAAGTTGTTTATGAACATGCTGTTTTTAGAGGTTAGACATGTTAGGCTAGTTTAGACATGTTTCAGACCATTGTGGTATGGCTGCGCCTTTGCTTGGGCATCTAGGCTAGCACCTTTTGCGCCTTGACTATATAGTAATAAACACTTAAACATTCTAGAGTCAACTCGTGGTTTGCATTTTTTGAAACTGGTGGAATATCATATAGAATGAATGCTTTGCTATCCTGAATTGAGTATCATATCGTGGTGCTTAAAAATGGCAGATCATCTGGATTTAATAGAAACTGATGGTTTAATTGTTTGTGTGACAACAATATAGGTAATTGAAAGGTAATTTGTATAATTTGTATATTTTATATGTAGCAACCGGCAAAGGTATATTTTTATAGAAATTTACATTATTTGTTAAGTTTTATGTGTACCATTTGAAGTTTTGTAGCACTTGAAGTTTTTATGTGTAGCACTTACTAATATAATTTATATATTTTTATGTGTAGCATTTGAAGTTTTTAAGGAAGTCAAGAATGAAGAAAAGTAGGTTGAAAAAGAATGCATGAAGAATGAAGAAAAGAAGTTTGATAAAAAGATCAAGATTGTTTTTTGGTGTTTTATGTATTGGTCAAAAACAATTAATTATGAACTTGGTTGTTTACATTTGTTTCTCTTACTAGAACTTGGTTGTTTGTTTTTTATTATTAAGAACCTATAATGTTGTTTAATTATCTTTAATATCAGTTTTTTCTGCTTTTATTTATATAAAAATGTGAAAAAATAATTTTTTAAAAAAAATTCGAGCTGGCTCGACGAGCACGAGCTGGCTCGAGCTTTTCACGAGCCGAACTCGAGCTCGATTTTTTGGCTCGGTAACATTTTCGAGCCGAGCCGGCTCGTTAGGCCATCGAGCTCGAGCCCAAGCCCACCTTGGCTCGGCTCGGCTCGGCTCGGCTCGTTTACAGCCCTAGGGGAGGGGGGTAGTTGGGATAAAAGTGGCATTGGTAAATACATGGGAATATAGCTAAAAAACATTCACATATAAGGAAATTTCCTTGATATAATCAAAGTCAACTAAGAATTTCACCAATATGTGTACATGTAGGTACCAATATGTGTACATGTAGGGTGAGTGTGTGTATCTTAGCTTATTAGCAAAATGAAGAAAAGGAAGAGGTCTCTTTGACCATAAATGGGGTTAAAGAAATATGGTAGGAAGCTGTTCTTGTATAAATGCCATATACATTAATAGGGTAAGTTTAGGGATTATCAAACCAACTTGAAGAGTTGTGTATGAGTGTATTTCGTGAGATTGGGTAGAGGAAAGAAAGTTGGCATTTCTTTTGTAGTGTAATTATGTAATATATTATTTACTATAAAGGTTGTAGCTAGTAGGTGTTAGACACGAGTAAAATAGTCTTTTATTGAAATGATATGAAAAGAATGTATATTTTATACCCGATGATTCACTAGTATTAGTTCATATAATTGACATTTTAGTATTGCTTAACGCATTTAAAGAATACGCTTTTATTTTCATTTATCCGGTGGCGATGACGTCAAAGTATTTTAAGATCTCCAACCAGCGTATATATTTTATATATGACCATATATATATATTTCTTTTACACTCTAAACATCTAGTAACACTTGGAACATTCGTCTTAGAATATTTTTTTTACCTTAAAAAATATATTCCTATATTATGATACCATATATATTGTCATATATATTAGTATTGATCATACGTTAATAATACGTCATGTATCAAGTAGTCGCGTTAACATGATTTATACCATCAATTTACGCGTTTAAGTTTTCTAATTCGTTTAGATTCTTTTCATGTATATATTTTGGTTCTAAATTACATTTTAACACTTTTAAAATATATATTAGTACATATGTATAAATTTTCACCAACGTTCGTGTGTGTCGGTTGTACCACATGAAAATGGTAACTATGCCGAATCACCGATGCATGAAATCCTATGCGTGAAATTTTGTAATGCATGAAATGACTTCACATAATTAGAACGCAATAGGAACTTATGTAAAACATGTATGATTATGACTAAGTTGGGTCGGGTATTGACCTGAAATTTACCGGTTGTCACATTTATACATGTTGCTTCAAAACCTGCATGTTTGGTAAAATTACATCTTTATCAAAAAGATGTATTATATAGTAGTATACATATAAGTATTTAAATAATACTTAATTTAGATAGTATTTAGTTATAAAAATATGATTAGTAACTATAAATTTAAATATCAATTTATATTATTATAAATAAAATAAAATTTAATGAATTGAATTAGATAATATCATATTATTATATAATGTATTAATGATGTGTGTTAAATAATATAATAATTAGAAGAAGTTAATTAAATGGGAGCTTGAATAAAGCACTTATACTCTATGTTTAAAATATTGTATAGATGTCTTATACTTTGAATGAAATTACCATTATCCTTCTAATATGTATTATATAGTAATATATATATAACATATACGAGGAAGGATGGACCAACAGTTACGACTTTAACAAGGAGGCAGATTTGAACTGGGTAAGAATTGAAACCCTAAATAGAAATTCAAAAGTTTCCACGCTTGTTTAAAAGGGATTTCAAAAATTCAAACCTTTATGAGTTATACATGATGCTATAAATCTTATAAAACAATTAATGTTAAGGGTTTTGTGTAAAATGACATTATTGTCATTACTATATGCATATTAATATAACTAGTGTTTATTTTCTGACGCGCGTTGCGCGTCTTTAAAGCAAGGCCCAGACCCATTATCAAGTTCACCAACTAATAACTATATTCCAAAACAAAATAACTCTCAGACATAACCTGAACATCATCATCGAGCAAACAATCAAGTTCACCAACAAATAACTATATTCCAAAACAAAATAACTCTCAGACGTAGGTTGAACATCATCATCGAGCAAACAATTTTATACGTCCAAGATAACAGTTTAAGAATACAGAAAAACAGTTGAACATGGTCAACAAAACAGCAGAACCAGCACAAGCCACCACCTACCACACTTTAATTGAAATTGGTATCTATTTTGCTTATTTTAGTATTTTTTTTTCTAATTAATATTTATTTTAAAACCCCAACTCACAAATTTACAGTCATTAGATTTGAACTGTCAAACTATTTCGGAAGACATACATTTTATAAAATATATATTTTATATTGAAGTTTTAAACCCTCATCACCACCATCACTTCACCTCCCACCAACACCTTCCAAATTCATCACTCATGGCGACACCACCACCGCCGGAGACGACGACACCACCACCCCCTCGACTACTGCCACCACCGCATCGCCACCATTCTACGTAAGCATAACCAGTCAAACAAATTTAAAACTAATTTGTACTCATTCTTTATGTCCATTAAAACCCAAATGAAGTGGTCATGTTTAAACTTCGATTCAAATGGTTTCAGAATTAGTTCTATGGGCTCAAAACGACGTTGCTTAATGGTGGTGCAGATTTTGTAAACAAATTCAGAATCTTTGATAGTAGGTTTTTTGGGGGAATAATCAGGAAAGCGTCTAGCATGAGTTGAACCAAGTGAAGAGAATATCCGTTTTGAATGGCTTATGACAAATGGCAGACATGTGAAAATGGAAACCATCTGAAGATGATGATATAATATTTGACAACAATATCTCGGGACAAAGATAGCACACCTCTTCATATCTTAGCATCAAACCACATTCCCTGATTCCACTTTCAATGCTACCATGACCCCTCTCCATATAGAAAGACTAAAGAATAAAGGATCTTCCTCAATACATCACCTGTTACAATGACAATCAACCCATAAATAAGCAAATCATCATAATATAAATTCTTCTTTACAATTGACATCAGTTAATTCCCAGTATAATACATGTGCATGATCAAAGTTATGTCATTGGCAGAACACAACCAAGAGCTCATGGAAGAAAGAATTCCAACTATAATATCGAATTTCCTAATGAAGACTCAGATCAAGACATCATGCAACAATATAATATGGTCAGGACTAATATCATCGTATTGTTGTCAGCAAGGTGTCCAGAACTAATAGAAGCATATCACAGCAATAAATAGTAAACAAATAATAAGCAATGACTACAAGACCATGTATCGAGCCCACCCACACATTTAAATTTTAGCCATGCATCGTATCTATACATTGCTAGCAGGCGGCATGCAACTATGACTCACAAATAATGCATTTCAAGTTTTGGCTTCAAGATAGAATCTTTAAGTATACATGAAACACCAGACAAGTGAATTGTAAGTTGTAACTTCTGGCATGGCTTACTGAACCTACTCAATCTGGTTTTGAAAAGGGTAGCAACAAATATATCATTAATATCACAAAACCAATGTGGCACAATAGTTTCTTGAAAGTGGCATTTTCACAAACAGTTGGTGGGCATTACTCAAGGGTGTACGTTTAACCCCAAATTGACTCGTTAGGTGTTCAATTCAGCTAAATTAAAGTACTTTTGCATCAGAAATCATCTAACATTTGTGACAACAATCATGAAACATGTCTTTTGGAAGTTTGAAATCTGTTGTTAACAGAAGCACATACTCCCACAAAGGTATTATCGACATGAATAACGTTTGAAATTCTATTCGAATAATCGACCTACTGAATCATGAGTGTATATAGATGACCGTAGCGGAATATGGCAAACCTCCGGTGGGCTGGCGGAGGATGGAAGTAGACTTCACCAATGATCGGACTCCGGTTGAGGGTTTCACCGGAACCCCGTCGCCGGTGGATCTCGCGTCCAATTGGGGGTTGGATCTCCCCCATCACCACCGCAATCACCACCACCATCGCCACCAACAGCTACGGAGACGGAGGAGAGGAAAAACGACGGCGACCCGATTCACGATGGTGGGTGTTGGTGTGACGGTAGAGATGGCCAGGTGGGTGTTGGTGGCAGGAGGTGGTGGGTGGGATAGAGATGGAAGAGGGGTGGTGATGGTGGGTAGTATCTGTTGTTTATATTGGTGACTACTGTGCATCGTCACTGTTCATCGCAACTGTTCATCACCTTTACTATTCATCATTTGGTAATTCATATTAGGTAATATAAATATAATAAAAACCCATTCAGCTTTTGAATCCGGTCTAACCAATTTAACCGACAACTCGAATGGTCTAATATCCGATTTGGTTATGAAAACATTGCATATTAAAAACTAGTAACCTTGTTGACACAATTTCATATTCAAAACAACTAAACAATACCATAACAACAGAATTATAAGTGAAGGGTACAAAATAAATTTTTGTCTTAACTACTTTCTATCTCTCTCCATCATAACTTGAGAGGGTCAAAATAAAAGGTAAAAAAAGCGATGAAATCATTTAGAAGTAGTCTTAATTTGATAACTTAATTTGATCCTCCCTGGACCCTGCGAAAACGCGGGAGCTTTTTGCAGCACCAGGTACGCCCTTAATTTGATAACTTAGAGAAATCATCTTGTTGTTCCTTTAAACACCTCTAGCTTTTTCATAAGTTATTATATTTTTAAAAAATTTACACCATAAAATCACAAGTTGTTTAATCATTAATTTGAATATATTATTCTCATATTATAAAAAAAAAAAAAAACTTAACATGTCAATCTAATTATATATTACATACTGTATATATAGTACTAGGCTATAAATTCGCGTGATACACGAATAGAAAATAAAAAAAGCAAGAGTTAAGAATTTTTTAGAAGACACCAAATTTAAGTGTTATTAAACCGATGGCGCAGAGTCAGAAAACACCAAATTTAACTAATAAAATTAACTGTATTATACATACCTTATAATTTTGACGAGTTTGCAATCAATGGGTATGCCAAAATCCAGTAATCAAAACAAATAAATTGTCCTCAAGAAATGGCGGCAATCAAGATGTCACCATCACAATAAATTTATAATTTGATAAAAAAAATTTGACTTTAAAAAAGTTTACTTAAGAACTCTCAAATACTATAATAACCAATATAATTTCTTTCTATAAATAAACAACCATTTATTATTAATATTTTAATAAGATTTAATTTGTTAAAATGTAGTTTAATTTGTAGCTAATCATTGTTAAAATTAGAATATTTTAAAAAGATATATAAGAAGATTAACGTATGCTTATGAATAACTAATATCTTTTAATACTATTTTTAATACCTTAAATATGTTTGTTATATATAATAATTTTATTATATGTTATATATAACATATATTAGATTATATATATATATATATATAATCTATTTTAAAAGATTTTATTCCAACTTTTGTAACAGACGGGTATTTTACCTAGTTAATATTGTTATGATTCTAAAGATTCAGGCGAACGAAGAAGCCTAGAACTATCCAAATAATTTTGGTTTTGAAGGATTTAGAAAGAGTTTGGATAGGCATGGATATTTCTATGGAAATCTCTATATATATGGTTAGTCTTGTGAGATAAATTATATATTAGATTTGTATGTAAAACAATCAAAATTTCTATGTAAACGGTTATAAATTAGAGACAAAGTAGTATAAATAGGTTGTTTGTTCATTTTGCAAACCACCAAAACCTACCTCCAAACCTCTTTGAAATCTCTGTAAAACTCTCACAAGCTAATCAAACATATAAGATTTGTTTTAATAGTTGTTGTTGTTGGTAAAAACACTGATCTTAACGACCAACACAGGGTTGCAAAAACGTTTGAAAATCACTTTGTGCCTTATGCACTAATAGTTTAGTCCATCTTTTAAACAATTACAAAAACGTCGCAGACCAATTGATGCATTTGATTTGTTTAATTTATGGTTTATGTTGATTTTGTTTATGACATAAACCTACTCTTTAAAAAAGCACCTTACATATACATATATACATATATCTATATATATACATACATATATATGTGTATATATAGGTATGTATATATTATGTATGTATATATACACACACACACTTTGGGGTTAGGATGCGATGTCACAACCCCACCAGCAGTGAGGACGCTGCCTCATTCTGTACCCGCATCGGATATATCCATAGGAACGGGACCTTGTGACGAAATGTCCATCGAGCTATAGGCACCACTACGTGAGGAATTAGTATTCATCGATACATCAGATTGCTGCTCGTTGGCCATACTAATTAGAGGAGAAAACAAATATACAGGTCAGATTCGTGCATGCTATGGGGCCAGGACCAACCGACCCAAACAATTAGGACCGAGTTAAAACCAAACCACAGGGTCGGATCACAGTCGACAATGAATGCTTTAATTCCAACTTCGGTGCACATTTGTTTGTCGATCGACCTCCAATTCATACCAATTACTGAAATTCTATTTTGAAATTTAAAACAAAAAGTTCTACCAGTACCGACCGTTGAGTTGTAAACCACCAAAACGATAGAAAACCATGAAATCATCAAACACTATTTCTGATCGTCAACATCAAAACATCGTAAACCATATCATGTCGATCTAACACATGTATCATAATATCATGTCGATCTACACAACTTCGTTCAACCTAATTGGATTAACGCCTAGTAAATCACATTAAAAAACTCCACGATATTCAAAAGAAGATGAACTTCATAAAACTGTTCTGATTCAAAAATATTTTCATGAAATGAAGCACAGATCGAGAGTCACTGAATCAAATTTATTTAACAGGTAAGAACGTGACTGAGATCGATAAACCTCGGTCAAATCATGTCGATCTACACAACTTCGTTCAACCTAATTGGATTAATGTCTAGTAAATCTGATTCAAAAAGTCAATGATATGATATTCAAAAGCAAATTGATGAACTTCAGAAAACTGTTCTGATTCAAAAACATTTTCATGAAAACTAGCAGAAATGAAGCACAAATCGAGAGTCGCTGAATCAAAACTTGTTTAACAGGTGAGAACTTAACGGAGATCGATAAACCTCAGTCAAATCATCACTCTAATCAATCAAGCAAGCAAAATATGATCGATATTGACACATGCACACGCAGAGCAAAACTTAATCAACAAGTCAGAAGGGAGATTGATCAAAATCGCTAAAACTCCTCACTCAATCAAATAATCAAGCAAAATATAATTAACAGAACACACAAACACACACACAAACACACATAAACACACACACGCACTGAGAACCTTGCAAACCGACAATGGATGGTTAATCAGCTGAAAAACAACAAGAATCCTATTGAGATAAAGGTAAATTTATAACCCTAGCAAGCTATAATGTGTTGCAGAGGTCTAGAGAGAGAATGTGAGTGTGTGTGTATGAGAGAGAGTGTTTGTGTGTGTTAGAGAGAGAGAGCGGGTACCTGTTGCATGAAGAATGTGGAGGTGATGTGACTCTCTGCGTAATAGATTTTATTTATAGTACGTAGAATCAATGTCTGGGTGACCATGGATGCGAATTGTTGTTCCAAACATCATGTTTAGACACCCCGGCCTAGGATTTTAAATCAGTACCCCGTCACCCTATATGTGGTGTATGGGTCCATACGCCGGGCATATGGTGAAAAACGTTCTCTGACATCCATCTGTCGTATGAAGCGTCACTTCGATATTAATCAGAGGCTATACGCTGTGTATGGACCCATACGTCACGTATAGTTTCATTATCTTTCTTCTTCTTCTTCTTCTTTTTGACCTTACTCAGAATATACGTATGTGAAATCTACATATAGGTTAAGTTTAATTTTTATCTTTTTTTTTGTTATTTTTACATCTTTTTTTTATTATAAATAAACAAATAATCTTACGTTGACTAGTTTTATGTTCTGTTATTATTTATCTTTCTAATTTGCTTAACCGACGAATATATAAATAATTACATCTTTTTTATACTTTTACTTTTTTTTGTAATTAAACTAACCGACGAAACATATAATACAAACATTCATAATTTAACGCAAGCAGCGTAATTTGTCACACCCTCAAATTCCGGGTCTGGAATCTATCACAGAGGGTGAGCAAACAGGATCGAACACAGTAGTTACACATGAGATGCAGTTATCTATATGATAAGTTTTAGATAATCAATCCATTATTATTCAGAGCATTAGATATTATACGCAGCGGAAATAAATATATATATATTGTTTCTTAACAATACTTCTAATCATGTCTTGTTAATAACCAATATGTATCTGGAGCTCTTATATGATCCTACGTGCTCGTCCAAAAGCTCCTAATAGATACCTGAGAATACATGTAAATCAAGTGTCAACACAGGGTTGGTGAGTTCATAGGTAAGTAAAACATATTTGATAAATCATCCATTATCATTCAAAGAAGGGTTTATTGTCAAAGTGTGAGTTTAATTTACTCACCGGTATATGAATAGCCTGTCGGAACCCTTTTTATTAAGGTGAACCCGCTATCCCACATACCCACTATGTACAAGCCCAACAAATCCATCACATAAGATTTGCCCATGTATCATAGTTTAATTTTTCCCTTTTCCTTTTTATGTGTGTATTATGCCAGTTTTAATAATTCAAATCAGAGGGCGCGAATCCTCTCTTTACATTTATCCTCATATGGGTGGTAAGTGGAACTATAATGGCAAAACTTATATAGCGCAACAATCTGCCTTCCCACAGAATAGTCATCCCGAATGACAGTGAGATCTTTGTGCATCTGATAAGGACCACATGTCCAAACCTTTGTGGGGGTTAGTCACTCCCCGATAGTACTATCCAAAAGATCCCTGCCTTGTTTATAGCCCAGTTTACACAGAAGGATTTTCATAATAACCATATGTAATCATAAATGTGATCCAATTATTATTTAACATAATACACAAAATAATTTGTAATTTTAATTACAACATGTATTCCAGCCCCAAAATATTTAAATGATTAAAAAGAAGAATAGTTATGAACTCACCTCAGTCCTTGTGTGTGGTGTTGACAAGCTAGTAAATTCCTGCTAAGGAATTATAATTCACATAAGTAAATAGTTACAAATCCATAACCTAATAAGTTAGATCTTGAACCTGGCGTTCAACCGATCTAAGGTTTGTTCTCGAGGATTTGTTATAAACATATAAGTAAATCATTTTATTATCTTTGTTAATTCATTAATAACTAAAGATATATATATATTTTATAAAATTTAATTAATTTAATAATGATTTTAACATATCATTATATTCTAAGTAAATTATAGATATTATTTAAACATGTAAGTTTATATTTAATTTTGTAAGATTTTATAATTTAATTTATAAAATCTAATTTATGTTTATCATGTTTAAAACACAAATAGAATACTTTAATATTTCATAATTTAATTTATAGAATCTAATAGCAAAGTTTATAAATATACACAAATCATCTAAACATTATATTTATATGGTAATGTTATTATAATTAAACATAGATTATGTATAAATAATAAATAATAACATATTATTAAATTATAACATATTTACACGATAAAACATAATATAAATTACTTAATTATTAATTATGTTCAATAATTAATAATCATAACATAATAGATTTATATTCAATAGATAATATAAATTATCTAATTATTAATTATGTTATCCATATTATGTATAAACATTATTTATGATTATGTGTAATAATCTAGTCCATTTTTATAAAAATGATTATTTATAATAATATTTTATAACATTTATAATAATTAAATAAATAAATAAATAAGGTTTTTAAAGAAATAATTTTCCACAATATAATTAAATAACTTATAAATTAACAAAGTTTATAAAAACTGTTTTTATAATTTTTAGTTATTTTTCTGTATTTTTAAATAGTGTAAAAGGCTTTTTAAAAAAAAATATGTTGGTGGCCGGGTTCGAACCCGCGACCACAAACACACACAACCACACACAAACCAGTGAACCAAAGGCATATAGCCGCGGTAATCCTGGTTCCCAAATGGTTCTAACATTTGTTTTCAAAACAAACCCAAATCGGATGAACCCTAATCGAATTCGATCCAATTGACCATTCAAACGCAGATGTTAATGGAATCATTCATGGGGTTTTTGATCCCCATCTAAAAACGAATTCAATGGTATGTTTAATTACCTGTTTTGGTATTCAGATCGTTAAGAACGATTGAAGAACAGGTCGCGACCAAGGTGGGATCTGTTTGATGTTCAACTGATGATTATAATCGAATTGGTTGCACAGACAGCTTCTATAGATGTTAAGGATAGATATCCCACTGTTAATTTGGGTATATAAGGTGTTTAAGTGGGGTTTCGAGTAGTTGCAGGTCCGCGGAGAACAATGGTGATCAATGGGTATGATTCGTTGTGTTTTAGTGAAATTAAACTCACTGTCAATTTATAAACGATCAAATGAATGATAGTGCTCCATTATCTCGATTAGTTTTAGTTTTAGTGCTCGATTTCCGTGGGTGGGTCGGCCGACAATTGGGTTTAGTGGGTTAGGTATTAGATCGATCACATTATTCAAATTGTAGTGACCCACTAGTTCGAATCATACACGCTAAGGTGTCGGGACGGTTTGATTGAGTCAAAACCGGTTAAACATGGCGTTTGGGGGGTCGCCGGAGCCGCCGGAATGTGGCCGGAGGTGGTGATCGGGAATACGGGCGGTGGGTTGGGATTTAAAACAAATTTACAAGAATGGTCCCTGTGGTTTAATATGTTTATTATTTCATGTATAAAAGTTTTAAACAAGTTTCAAAAATTACAAACCAGTCCCTGGAACTTATTAAATCACTTTTAATAAATTTTTGTAAATTGTTAATAATAATAATAATATTTTCATTATTATTATTATTATCATTATTAACATTATTATTTTTAATAATATCATTATTATTATTATTATTATTATTTTTATTATTATTAATACTATTATTGAATAATAATAAAAATATAAAAATAAATTGTAAATTCACATAAAATTTATATTAAATCACGAAAAATTTTCGGGTTGTCACATAATTCCACACTAGAAAAAATATAACATATATCTTCTAGTTTTCTTTGTATGATAACATATGCCAAATTTACATGTGAACTGTCGTTAATTTTAACCCGACCAATTCTTCGCATTACTTAGCATAGCGATCTAAAGGTAAATCTAGCTATGAACGTTATTAGTTTACATGAAATTGCATTGCTTGCATTTGTACCCACTTTTTACCATGTGCATATATGATCTCCTATAAACATTTGATTATTTACTATGATTGGATTGAAAATAATTAATTACTATCTTTTAAATATGTAATAGTACGTTTTATGCGTGTGTATGCTTTTTTGCATCATTGCACCATTGCACCGTACGTTTACACTTCGGTAATTAGTTAATTACCAATTGCCCCGTGCGATGAAAAATGTTAATTGCCAGCTTAGTTGTCTGTCCTCACAACAAATACCGACGCTTAACTCTTGCTTTACCTTGTTTAGGTATATGATACATCATAGATGTACAAAGATCATGAATGTGGATGGGAATACATCTTCTTGTCTCTAAATGGAAATTAGTGAACTCAACATAGTGAAATGGTAACCAGTTTAGGTTGTGGAGGTTGTTGAAATCCATGCAACTTGTATATAATTGTAAGTTCTGATTATTTATATTTGTATTTGTATGAGATATATTGGGTTGGCCGGCTATTGCATTGACTCTGGACTTAAGCTTTTACACTAGAAAAATAACACATGTTGATCGCTAGTATAGATTGATACATAGAAATTTGATTACTCAAATTCTTGATTAGTGGATATATGATGACAATTATGTTTTATCTTTAATTTGTTTTGTCACACCCCAATCTTGACGGCGGAATCGTCGAGGCGTGAGAGTTACGATTGTTCACAGCCACATAACGTTATGTTTAAATGTAAATATTCAAATTAATAGTTTCAAAGTGATTACAAACATAAGTCTCAAATACGCAATAAGTTCAAACATAAATCAACATAACATAGCATTTTATTTATTTAACTAGGTCCACGTCCTAGTTTTATTGCAAGCTTCAAAAGATCACTCTAAACTTGGGGATTTCCTGAAACATGATAAAAATAAAAGGTCAACTAAAAATAGTTGGTGAGTTTCCCAAGTTTTCATACATAATATGAAAAGATTATAAGTAGCAATTGATGTCATAGGTTATAAGCTAGTAAGGTTATAGAACACATATCTTTACAATCAAACCTCGACTTGATTACAAGTATATAAGATTGGCTAAGTGTATTTGGTTCCCTAGTGCACAAGCATACGGCTCCTAGGAGTCGGCAGTTCATCGACTTTAGCACCAAATAGGCTTGTCAGGCCCAAAGACCTAAGACGTCGCCAGGCTAGCAATAGTTAATGATTGTAACAGACTATGTATCTCATATAATCACTTACAACACACAAATAACCATGACAAAATATAAAGATGAATTGCAAGTGCTTTATAAGTCTCAAACGATTATAAGTGTATAATGTATAAGTATCATGTTTCACCCAAAATGGTGTGAAATAAAGTAAAAGGGGGCAAGGAAAACTCACTTGGCGATTAAGTATATATTGGATGATTAATAATGATAATAGACGACGTTCCAATGTAAACCTTCACGAGATACCTAAGAATATATATATATTGACGGGATTTAAGTTTAAATATTAAAATTAACGCTTTAGCGTGAACTAGGGTTTTGGGATTTTTAGGGTTTTGTAAATTATATTTGATAAGTGATTATCCATTAAATGTTATCGGTAACAATATTCTTGTGTTTTATATAAAAATGTGAAATTTATAATAATAACGTTTAATAATTAAATAAAATACGCACGTTTTAACAATAATTTATACTTGTTATTCGAAGAAATAGTAAATTAATAAGTTAAACAATATTTAACATCAATTTTATAAAAAAAATGAACTAATTACATTATTTGTTTAAAACAATATAAATAAATAAATAAATAAAAGGTTAAGATAGATTTCAGAAATTAAGTAGACGGTTTTAAAAATTTTAATGCCAGGAAAAATATTTTTATAATTTTTAGAATTTTTTTCTAAATTTTTTAAAGGCCAAAAAGTCCAAAAACAAAAATGTGGGGTTTGCAGGGTTCGAACCGGGGACCTCCGGCTTGTGAGGTGTCTGTGTTACCAGTAAGCTAAGGGTCGTGGCCGCGGCTTAACACGGGTTTTAAATCTTAAAAACAGACTCAACGATTCTGCCCCAAATCCAAGAACCCTAATTCGGTTTGATCCAAATTGGAGATCAAATCGATGATGTTAATGCAAATAATCATAGGGCATTGATTCCCTATGAGGAATCGAGCATGTATATGTAAACAATTACCCGTTTGATAACAAATTGAAGCTACACCCTTTGAAGAACAACCCGCGACCAACGTAGCTCTGGTTAGATACCCAAACCATGATGATAATCAAATTAGTTGTAGGGAAAGCTTCTAATGGTGTACACGATCAAAAGCCCTCTGCCAATTTCGAGTATTGAAGCTCGAAAGAAGGTGAACCAGTTAGTTGCAGGTCCGACAGGTTCGAGGTGATCATTAATGGTGTTTTTGTTGATTTTTGATGAAATTGAAAATGTTAACAGATTAAGAACATATAAATGGTCGTTCCACTTCGATTACTTTGGTCATTTTTATGTTTGAGTGGGTTAACCGACCGTTGAACGGTCGGGAATAAAGTGGACTCGAGGTGATGAGCTTTGGATCCGTATTTTTCAATGATTAAACGTGCATAGGGTTCGAATCTTGGTCGCGAGGGTGTCGGGACCTTTAATTTGGGTCAAAACCGCGTGAATTTTGGGCGTTTGACCTCGCCGGAGCTCGCCGGAGACTCGCCGGAGTCCCGGCCGGAAAATCGGGAGAATAGAGAGAGAAAGCTGTTGTTTTTAAAATATTTACAGAATTGGCCCTGAGGTTTCAAGTTTTTGTTATTTTATGTATAAAATGTCTTTTAAAGTTTGGTAAATTACAGGAATCACCCCTGGACTTTATTATTGTTATTATTATTATTATTATCTTTATTATTATTATTAATGTTATTATTATTATTATTATTATTATTATTATTATTATTATTATCACTATTATCATTATTATTATTATTTATTATTATTATCATTATTATTATTATAAAAAAAATTTAAACACCGTAAAATACGAGATGTTACATGTTTTTAGTTTTCGTATCGTCTATTCATATATGGGATAGTCATCCTCCACTCGTTTAGAGGATATTAAATTACTAACCCTAGTATTATCAATTGAATCGAAAAGAAATCGAATACACCATAGATGACAACTCAAGAACTACACTTGCATTAACATTGCACAATTACAAAAGAACAGAATAAGAACTTCACCGCGAACAAGAAGATGAAGATTAACAAGATAACCCAATCCTCCCCTTTTATACCCGCGTAATAAGCTGTTAACGGTAATTAACAACCCATATTACAATATAACCCCTTAACATTCTAATTACAACACATATAGTGTAACATCTTGTAATTTTGGGTTAATTTAAAGTTAGCTTTGTTAATTCTTGTAAGGGCCTTTATTGCTATACATGAAACTCACGGGTTGCTTATGCATATTGCTTTAATTTGTCTTTTAATCCTTTAAAAATTATAATGATAATAATAATAATAATAGTAATAATAATAATAATGTATAAAGATTAAATAACTAATAAGTTAGAAAAATGTTAAAACTTAAAGTCTAATTAAGTTTAAGGGGGATGTTTTGTCAATTTTTAAACTTTAAATAACAGGTTTTGTACATAAACTAATAACTCACAAACCACAGGGGGCCATTGTGTAACTTTCCTTAAAACCCAAACCACTTCCCTCACCCTCCCCGTTTTTCCGGTGGTCGACTCCGGCGACCCTCCGGCGGCCACACCACCCTTTGATTAACCATTATTAACACAATTAATCCCATTAAATCGCTACATGACCGTTTTCGAACGCAAGACCGTATTAAAATCGAAGTTTAATCGGTCAATTCATGCATGCGTACTCAACCGAACCTTCAATTGAAACCCAATCAGTTTCGTCTCAATAACCAATCAATTGTCTAATTAATACATCCATAAACGTATTCTTAATCAATTAGAATGAATGCATAAAGTTAAACGCAGTTGAAACTGTAAATTAAACACCGAATCATATTCGAAACAACCGAAGCAAACTCACAACCCGTTCATAGTGACATCGATCAAATCATTGCTAAATAACAGAGGGCTTTTACTTATCAGCACTTTTAGAATCTACCTGCGAAGTTAATTTGATTATTTCCACCGATTGCTCATCCAACGACTCAACCCCAGTCGCGACTAACAATCGTCAGCTTCCATTCTTAATCGTCTACAATTCGGGTAAATTTAACATATCAACACACTCGTTTTCACTTGAGGATTAAAAGCCCCAAGTTTAATTTGGTTGAGAACATCGAATTGATGTTCAATTTGATCCAAATTAACTCTAGGGTTCTTGAGCTTTGAAAGGAACTTCTTAATTTGGGTTAAAAGAATTTGGAACCAAAGTAAACCACGACCACGGCCCTGGTTTACCGGTTACACACTCACATGCCAAACTTGAGGTCCCGGGTTCAAACCCGGGCACCCTCACTATTTTTTAACAGGTTTTTCAGCCTTTAAAAAATGTATAAAAAATTTCTGGAAATTATAAAAATCAGTTTTATAAACTCTGTTTATTCTGAAAGTTATCTAATTATTTTCTAAAAAATATTTCTTTAAAAACCTTAATTTTTCTTTATAAAGCATTACTTATAAATGTTATAAAAATTATAAAAAGTTATTTTCTGAAAACTCATTTTTATTTCTTTTAAAGGTTATAAATAAAATATAACAAGTGTTATAAAGTTATTTCTATAAAAGTGAACTTTTAATAATAATTTAAATCAATAAATTATTATTGGGCACTATATTATGAATTATTCAAGATAATTGCAATTATATATACTTTATAGTTTCACAGATTATTTACAAAAGTCATTTGTGTTATTTTCTTATAAAATGTACTTTAAATAATAACCTAAGTTAATAAGTTATTATTAGTCAATACGCTATTGTAACCAATGTTAAATCATTTTATTCCAAAGGATTATAAAATTTTATTTATATTTTATATTTAAACTTCATCAACTAGTATATCTAACTTCTTTTCTATACTGAGATATTTAAATGGCATAACCCTTTTCACTATATCAAAATATAAGCAATCTCATTATATAAATTTACTTACTTGTTAAAAACCCCGCAATTCTATAGAAACCCTAGTTCACGTTAAATTGTTAACCTATTATTAACCTTAATCTCGTAATAAATACGTTTAGGTACCTTGTAAAAGAATTCATTGGAACATCGTTTAATCCTTATCATCGTCTTATGCACATATGCGTCATGTGAGTATTTCTATACCCCTTTTATATTTTCACACTTTGGGGTGAAACATGTTAACTTATAACCATTGCACTCGTAAACGTTTGATTCTTGTAAACTTATGGCAATTTATTTGTGTGTTGTGATTAGTTGAACCTTGTAGCTACCATGTAGTGTCGAATATATGTACAATTATTAACTATTGCTAGCCTGGTGATGTCATAGATCTATGGGCCTGACAAGCCTGCTTGGTTGATCCAAGTACACTTAGCTAATCGTATATACTTATGAACGTTTAAGACTTGTAAAACTTTGTCAAGGTTTGATTGTGCATTCTGTCTTACATCCCTAGTTACTTTGTTCTCTAACATACAACATGAATTACCATCTTTTATATACTTATGTATTGAAAACTATGGAAATCTCACCAACATTATTGTTGACATTTTATTTTTAACATGTTTCAGGAAATACTCAAGTATGATTACTACTTTGAAGCTTATCACATCTAGGATTGGACCTAGAGAAATAAAAGAATAACTTGTCACATTTAACTTGTATGTCTTAATGTTATCTTTGTTTGAGACTTATGTTTGTAATGTTACCTTTGAAACTTATGAATAATATATTTAGATTTAATAATAGCGTTATGTGGCTGTGAACGAGCTTAACTCTCACACCTCGACGTTTCCGCCGTCAAGGTTGGGGTGTGACATATAGTCCTTGTAGTTATTAATAAGAAAACAAACGAGTAACTAACTAAACTATAATTGACTTCAGACATCAAAACAATTTACAATCTCCACCTTGAAGTCAATCTATAACAAGTATTTCACCCAATGCCTAATGCCCTCAAACAAAACTGAAACTTAATCCCAGGCAAGGATTTAATAAACATATTTGCAACATTCAACTTAGTTTCAACATGAAGAACTGCAGCCTCCTTAGAACTAATCACTTTCTGAATGAGATGATACTTCACCCTTATATGTTTAGTTCTCTCATGAAATACATAAGTCTTGGTTAACTGAACAACACCTTGATTATCATAGAATATAACTGCACTAGCATCTAATCCCAAATTAGTACCAAATTATTTTAACCATAAAGTCTCCTTGACAGATTCAGTAAGAGGAATATACTCAGACTCAGTTGTTGATAAGGCTATAACTGACTGTAACCTAGCCATCTTGACAACTTGATAATCCTCCTTGACAACTTCTGATATGAGCAGTTATCTGAGACTTTGAGGGGTTGGAGAATGGTTTATCTGCTAACTTAGTAATATCAAATATGCTGCAGTGTAGCAGAGATGGTGTATCAAGTCTATTGACTTCACCATTCTCTTTTCCATAGCAAAGCTATGAGAAGGTTTATTGAACATCATCTGGACAAATTGTTTTGTAGGATTGAGGGCTTAGTTGGTGGCTTGTCCCCTTTCCTAGTATCCAGTAGAGTCATCAATCTTCTTCTCAACTTCTTTTCTTCTTTCTTGAGTGTATCTAAGTTGGTTGCAAGAAGTTGAAGAGTTTGGTTCAGTGTTCCCCTAGGTAGATCAAGAAATGCATCTCTTGTGAGGGAACATGAAGAGCCATCAATGTATCTCAACAACATACAAAGTTCCTTCTAAATGTTCTCTTTCTAACGAATCACACATGTACATAAAAAAAGACTTAAAAGAAGTAGTTTAATGGATCAAATGAGTAAAAAATTTCTAAGAATTTCATTTGTATTGAAGTGATATGTTTTTTAACAACGTTTGTAAGATTGATTAAGATTGAAAATGAAAACGTAAAAAAAGGATCAAAATACCTTAGTATTTATAAAGTTATGGCCACTGTATTACATAAAAAATGTAATTTCAAAGTTATTATGACGTTCAGTTGACACAACCATCTTTAAATTGAGCGCTAAAACTAGATCTAGACACCATATTTTTTTATTGACTTTCACTGACACATTTTGCTAATGATGTGACACCAATCTTGCTCGTTCTAATAAGTTGTGAATGTTGCACAACAACACTCACATGAATAATCTTACGAACCACCTATGCTCATCATACAATTGTAAAGTTATTAAATGGGGGTGATTGACTTCAAACCACCCAACATGAGCACTAAGTTAGGTGTACATCCCACATTTTTCATGTATGTAAATGTGTCAATGTGTCACGGTAAATCATGCTCTTATCTTGTGATAAGTGATCTTTACATTACAATTAACCACGAACAACAATGATAACTGGATCATACTAATCAATAAGAAACCATAAACTCATAAGGATATTTGTTTGTCTGTGTATCGCATTTCAAATTCGTTATAGTTAGTGATTTTCACTTTCTAAATTTCATCCATTAAATAACAGACCTAGTTACTATTGTTATATATTTTCACCTTAGGCATATGTAGAAAGTAAATAAATCATTGTACTCATAACATGTATTGAGTTTTTTAGTAAACAGTATATTTGTTGATGACTACTGTGTAGTACTTCACGTACAACATGATTTATCGTCTAAAATGACGAGAATAAAGTCTCACATGTGAGCAAATGAATGCAGTTTATGTTTTATAACTATAGACGTAATTGTGTTAAGAGTTTTGACATGAATATAAAACAATTTGAATAGTTTTCATGACCTCATAATTACATGATTATATTTTTAGGAAACAATGAACATAATTACGTTCATCAAGCTCCATCACATGAAACAGTTACTTTCTAATTTACACGACAAAGAAAAGCAAAAAAATGATACGGAAAGTAAACATTTCCCACATTTGATTAAAATATATTAGTTAATTTCCACGCTACACTACATGCACGTAAATATTTTTCTCGTACTCATAATAATCTGCGATCGGATATTTCAAAACATTAATAAAGTGGGTGTGCTAAAAAACTAAAGCAAACTTCGTTACTGAAACAAAACATAAAACAAACAAAAAAGCTTAGAAAACAAAACATAAAACAAACAAAAAAGCTTAGAAAAAAGGTGATGGTAGAAAACAATATATAACATGACTATATTGCCTTTACTTCTTATAAAAATATATAATAATAAAAGAAAAAAGTTCAAATACAAAGTGTATTTTTGCTACAAAGTGTGAGAAGACACAATGAGTTAAAAAAAGACACAATGAGTCAAAAAAATACACAAAAAATTATATCTCACAATCAAAATTGAATTTCAAAAAAGTAATTCGGAGCTTTTGTTCCCCTAGTCGTCCTCAATAAGAAAAAAAAAACGAAAAAATAAAAAAATTAAAAAATTAACATTTTTTTATTGTGTCATTTATAAAAGACACAATAACTTCATTGTGTGACGTCATTGTGTCAATATAAAAGACACAATGGTGTCATTGTGTCATATAATGACACAATGAAAAAAAATTATTTTTTTTATTTTTTTCTGAAATAGGACAACGAGATGAACAAAGGCTCCGAAGTGTTTTTTTAAAATTCGATTTAGATTGTGAGATATAAATTTTTTTGTGACTTTTTTAGTCTCATTGTGTCTCCTCACACTTTGTAGCAAAAATACACTTTGTAAAATAACCTCACCCATAATAAAATCAAATGAATAAATAAGTTCAAAATAGATTGTTCAAATTCAACACTTGACGAGCCACCCCACTTCGGAAACCCCCTTCTTGCAATCTTCTTTGTGTAAACATGCATCACATCACACCTCTTTCATATACACATTACAACCAACCAACACACCAAAAATAGTATCTTTGGTATCAGCTACCGTTAATTCTCACGAGCAGTAAATTTTCAATTACTCCCCATGGATCAAGCAACAACTATATAAACGATCAAAATGACCTTGAAAACATTTACTATAGAAAATGGTCAAGATGATATTGCACTTCCTTGATTTTGTGAATTTGCATCTTCTTGCAAAAGTTGTTTTTTTCCAGTATGGTTGAAAATCCAATACCCATCTCGAAAGTTCAAGGTTTTGCCATGGAGCAGTAAAAATTGGTGGTGCTCATTTTGTTCGAAACTGATTCATCCACATCTGATTGGAACTTCGACCAGGATGGTGTAGTGATCCTTAGTAATTAAAAATTTGTTTGAGGGTCACGAAAAATAAAGAAACATAAATAAGTGATCAAACATTCGTTTGGGGTTGCTTGGTCGGGTTTGGAACTGTCCAAATTGCAATGAAAATTGATGATTTGCATAGAGGGGAGACGAGATGTTTCAGTTCAAATTGTTTGGAGCAAACTGCAACTATAATTACACAATTAGAACCGCCCGAATTGCAGTAAGAAATTCATGATTTGCCATGATTTAATAAATCCAATTCTTGTGTGTAATGAGAAAAAATAAGTGGTAAGAAGCTAAGCAGTTCTATTATCTTAAACAAAGGATGTGTTTGATGTCTGAAATTTGATAACGTATATAGGATAGTGTTAAAGTTTAAAAGAAAATGTAACATCTCGTATTTTACGATAATTAATAATAATAATAATAATAATAATAATATAATAATAATAATAATAAAGATAATAATAATAAATAACAATAATAATAATAATGATAATAATAATAAAGATAATAATAATAATAATAATAATAATAATATTAATAACAACAACAATAATAATGATAATAACAATAATAATAATAATAATATTAATAGTAAAAAAATTAAAACTTTATGCTAAACTTAGAGTTAAGAGGGCATTGTTGTCAAGTTGAAAACTTTTAATCAAAGTTTATTACATGAAATAATAACTACCTAAAATTCCAGGGGTTAAAGTGTAATTATATATATTAAAGATATAAAGGTTAGCTACAGTACTACAGTGGATGGCCCGACACCCCTTTCCCCCCCTGTTCTCTTCGAATCCGGCCAATCCCGGCCACCTGCGCGGGTATCCGGCGAGCCCCCTTCCCCCTCTCGACTCCTCTCATCCAATCGGAAGCAATGGAGGCTTCAATTCCTCTTAAATCGTAACGTAACAGCGCGAATCGAAGGCAAGGTCGGCGGTTGCAGATCGATTTGGAGGCTGTGGTTGCGCGATGGTGATGATTTGGAGGCTGTGGTTGCGCGACGGTGGTGTGCGCTCGCGATGGTGGTGTCGCGATGGTCGTGTCCCGAGGGTGTGCGGTCGCGACGGCTGTGATGGTGACTGTGGTTGTCGCGATGGCGATGGTGGTGGTGGAATTCGGGGGCCGACGAGGCCGATGGCGATGATGGTGGTCGATGGTGGTCGCGATGTGGTGTTGGTGGTGCAGGGCCGCAACAGGGACCATAGCTTTGATTTCATTGGTGGCTCTGTTTTCTGCTCATTTGCATCTGTTCTTCCCTCCTTCGCAAGTTTCCATGCTGCCTGATCCTTACAAGCTCCCTACGGTGATTTTCTGAAACTGTTTTGATGATTTGTGTGTTGATTGGTGTTACTAGGGTTTATGTTTTCTTTGGTTTTTTTTGTTGTTCTTGAAATGTGATTGTTTGTGGGTTGTGTAGAACAATATTAGAAGATTTAGTTTACTGAAAGTTTTTGATTTTTGGAGTGATGTTTGATTATGTTGGAACCAGGATGTCTACGACAAGCCGTCTATGGTGGTATGCTTTAGATTTTTGTTCTGGTTCATAATTTTGCTAAAGTTGATTGCCACTTGAAGTGCTAATTATCACTTTCTTAGCCTATGTGTTGCTACTATACTAAACTAATCACTAACTTAAATCAATTTGCATTTACATTATCACATATGTTGCGGATTAACCAATTTTGTTTCTTTGAACTAGGTTTCAAATTCGTTTCTATTTATTGCTTAATTTGCAGAATTTTGAAGTGTTAATCTCAAATTTGTGCATTTGGACTCAAATTGGTGAATTTAAGCTCTTTAAGCAGAAGCATTTCACTAACCACCTAAGAATAAGTAGTCTTTAAGTTATAATGACTTGAAATCTGTGAAATTTCAAGTTGTTTTTGAGCCTATGTGGTTATCCATATGATCTGGTCAACTATTAGCTATTGCAATCTCAAATCTTGATGATATTTTCCATTAAAAGGAGAAGTTTCGAGAATTTTATATTAGGTTTGTTTATATCAGAATTGATCATGTGGAACCAACCCTGGTTCCAAACCAGAGATGACTTTTGTATTTTTTTTCCTTCCATTTTTAGCATGCTTTTGATGTTTATGGGATGCTTGGATGTATGATTATCACCATTTGAGTTTGAAATAATCAGTTATGAGTGTTGTGTAAATGTGATCAATTTAGGTAATAACATACTAGATTTATAAAAAACTGATTGTACACAACTACGACTACTCTGGCTATGGGCAATCAAATCGTAGAGGTTTGCTTTCTAGCTTCATATACAAGGTATGCATTTATCTGAACATATTTCATGGTCACTGTATGTAGAAAAACTATGGTTCCTTTTGTTCGTAACAACCGTCGGATTGTAACACGTACATAGACATCTTTTTATGCTTATGTCTATTAGGAAGTATATTGCAATGATAAATTTTTGTCTGTTTAGGAATCTGCGTATTCAAGAAGATATAGCAAAATAACTGCTGAATCTCGATGTCAATTCTGCCACTATGATCCTAAAAGTTGATTAATGAGTGAAGATCCTCTTCAAGGTATGGACTCAATGAAAACTTCTATGCTGTGAATTGCATTGATACTGTTGTGTTATGGGATTTATTTTTTTTTATTTCAATCTTAGAAATAACAGTATCAATTATTACTTTAGGGTGTGATTAGAACAGAGTAAGCGGTCAAGCTTTTGAGTCCAAGCAGGTAAGCATTTGAATATACATGCATTGGAATTATTTGCTAAAGGGCATGATAAGCACATTCAAGCATATCTATCTCAAGTGAATTATTGTACACAAACTATAACATTATCAAAAAAACACTCAAGTCCAAAGTGAAAGAAACGGACCACTGAGGACGTTCTTCCAAGAGAACTTTTACCGGGACACAGTGAAAGAGAAGTCGAATATGACCGTTCCGGTAGGATCGTAAAGGGAGAGTAAAATTTGGAAATTCCACGTACTTTTTTAAATATTTATACAATTAAGGATTGTTGAAAATATTGATGAGTATTTAGTTGTGCTTCTGCAGGAAATGGCCCTACCAAATAGCAAACATGAAGAAGATGTTTACATCAATAATCAAATGATAGTTTGAGGTATATCATCAGTAGGGATATAAAAGCTGCAAAGAGTTTACTAGGATCAGTTACTATACTGGTGCTGCTGAAATAGAGCCTACTGAAGCTGTCACTGGTCTAATGAAGGCCAACATTGTCACACCCCGACCGACGGCGGAATCATCGGAGCGGACGAGGGAATGATGGATTGTTCATAACACATGGTTGTCTAATAGTGGAAATAATATTAAAATCAGATTACATAATAGAATAAGTACAACATACACAAATACAACAATCGAAACCACAAATAATAATCGTCTTTTATTTTAACTAGGTCCGTGTCTTAGATGAGCACGTAGAAGTCCACTATCTTGCTTAACCTGAAATCATGTGAGAAAATAAAGTCAGCTAACGAGTTAGCTGGTGAGTAATCACAGTTTTGAATATACATATAGATTGATTGATTGATCCATCGATTGTAATTCAATTCACAAGGTAATATTAAGACTTATATGGCAACCGCGAAGCATATGGAAAAACCGACACAATATAAACCCCTTGACTTGTCACTTTGCATATAATATAGACTTGCACATAAACACCATAGATTGACTAAATTGCCTCTGGCACAATCACCACTCGACTGTTCATATGGGGTGGGTTATCCAAACCAGTAGATCTACATTGTTGCCAGGATTGATTGATTGATTGAATTAGGGTTCTACTGTCGTCCAGTTTATCACAGTATGTTCACGTAATTGCAAGTAATAACATAACCTGTCTTGAATTGAATTGAAAATGAAATAACAATAGAATATCATGATAGAATATATTGTATCACATGATTTCCCCCAAATAGGAAATGATATAAAAAGGGAATATGAATACTCACTTGATTGATGAGATTGGAACTTGGACGTGATAGTTTAGACACCAACGATTTACTTATAATTAACCTAAGGAACGGTGTCTCGAGTTAGAATAATAACGATTTGGGAATTTGTGAATGTATTAAGATTTCCATTTGGTCCTGAATGGTAGTTTAAATTGATTAATTTTATTTGGTTTGAATGTCTTGAAATAAACGAGTTTATTGAAAGTGATTGTGTCAAAAATTTATACGTGTAAGTTATACATTTATACAATTTATTAATAAATTGTATATGTATAATTATATTCATAATTATATATAATCAAGTAATTATATATAATTATATGTATAATGGTATACATGATTATATGTATATAATACATTTGTACATAAGTGAACATAACTATATATTGTATGTTTAGTATATACACGAGTTATAAATTGTATACGATTATATAAAATTATATGTAATTTAATCAAATAAAAATTGTTTTGATAATTGGATAATATATACCTATGTATATATATTGGACTCAATTTATTTATTTGTATAATTATATATTATACACTAATTATAAATTGGTATAAGTATAATTAATTATTTTATTTATTTAAAACAATTAAAATAACTAATAAAATATAAAATGAATTTCAGAAAGTAGTTAATTAGTTTTAAAAATTTGTTATGTTTGTAAAAGTGTTTTTATGATTTTTAGAATTTTTTTCTGAATTTTAAAGGCTTAAAAGGCCCTAAAAAAAAATAATGTAGGTGCCCGGGGTCGAACCCGGGACCTTCTGTTGGAGTTAAGGCGTGGGAACCGGTGAACCAAGGCCTAAGCCGCGGTTATGATCCGGCTTTTATTTCTTTTAAACCAACCCAAACAGAACCAGAAGAACCCTAGGTTCGAATCCCTCAAATTGAACCTCGATTCGATTTCAATAGTGATTGAAACCATGGGGCTTTTATTCCCCATGAAAAACCGAGTGCATAGATGTATCAATTACCTGTTAAGATAGTGTATTCAATGAGTTTGAGTTCGAGATAGGTCCGCGACTAAGTGCCAATCGGATGTTGCTCAAATCGTGATGATAATCAAATTAAATTGGTATGAAGCTTTGAATGATGATCGAGAGTGAAAGCCCCTAATCAATTTCAAGTTTTGAAACTCCGAAGGTCGGGTTCGAGTGAGTTGCAGGTCGCGATGAAGATGAAGATTGATTTCTGTGTTTATGGTTGTTTTGGTAAAATTGAAACCTGATTTCGATTGAGTGTGTATAGATGATTGATTTTGTAGCTTTAATTTGTTTATTGATGTTGTTTGAGTGGGTTTTCGAGGTGTAACGAATCCGAGATAAAAGTGAAGAATTTAACCGTTGGTTTGACCAATTCAACACGTTTTTGTGTTGGAATTCAATCCAAATTGGATCCAAGAAACTTTCGGTGTGATTGTGGGTTCAAATTGGAATAATTTGACTGATTTTTGGTCGGGGATCTTGTGAGTTCGATGTGGTGGCTTTGGATTCGGATTACTCGAAGTTTAATCGTGTTTAATAGTTGTATTGTGTTCGAATCTCATCCCCGAACACATTGGGACCGGTTTGGTGGGTTAAAATGGAGTAATTTGGGCGTTTGGCCTTCGCCGGAGCTTCGCCGGAGTTGGCCGGAGCCGGCGGTCGGGAAAACGGGGTGGGGGAATGGGTTTTAAAAAATTACAGAAATGGTCCCTGTGGTTTCCAATTTGTTATTTTATGTTTAAACTTCGATTTTTAGTTTCATAAATTACATTATCACCCCCTGGAGTTATAAATCAATATTTTTAATACATGTTTATATATATATATATATATATATTTAATAATTCTTACTAATTATTAATAGCAATATTTTATTATTATATTATTATTATTATTATTATTATTATTATTATTATTATTATTATTATGATTATTATTATTTATTATCTCTAACTTTATAATTGGAATACCCGTGATTGTATTATTAACAAACGTTTTACATAAGTGAATATAGAAATACAGGTGGTTACAGTCTCCCCTGCTTTAGGAAATTTCGTCCCGAAATTTAAATCACGAGGAGGCTGAAATGAAAAGATGAGGGTATTTGGTTTTCATTTGGTCCTCACGTTCCCAGGTGAACTCTGGCCCACGTTTAGACTCCCAACGAACTTTGACAATGGGTATCCGACTGCGTTTGAGTTGTTTAACTTCCCGATCCATAATTTCCACAGGTTTCTCAATAAAGTGCATAGATTCATCAATCTGGACTTCGTCGAGTGGAATGTGGAGATTTTCATCGGCAAGACATTTCTTGAGATTTGAAACATGAAACGTCGGATGTATATTGCTAAGTTCTTGAGGTAGTTCAAGCTTGTAGGCCACTTTCCCAACTCGTTCGAGCACTTTGAATGGACCCACGTAACGAGGTGCTAGCTTCCCTTTCTTTCCAAAGCGAATCACTCCCTTCCAAGGTGACACCTTCAGAAGTACGAGATCACCGACATTGTATTCCATGGGCTTACGTCTTTTGTCAGCATAATGCTTTTGACGATTTCTAGCAGCGACCAAGTTATCACGGATCTTATGAATTTTGTCGGTTGTTTCTTGTATCAATTCCGGACCAGTAATCTGTGATTCACCAACTTCAGACCAGCAGATGGGAGATCGACACTTTCGACCATACAAGGCCTCAAATGGTGCCATCTGGATGCTGGTATGATAACTGTTATTGTATGAGAATTCGATCAACGGAAGATGAGAATCCCACGATCCACTGAAATCAATGACACAAGCCCGGAGCATATCCTCGAGGGTCTGTATCGTTCTTTCAGTTTGACCATCGGTTTGCGGGTGATAGGCTGTGCTAAGATTTAGTTGAGTTCCGAGAGCTGTTTGAAGACTTTTCCAAAAACGAGAGATGAAACGACCATCGCGATCAGAGATAATATCTAAAGGCACACCATGTCGACTGACTATTTCATTAATGTAAATACGAGCCAATTTCTCGACTCGATAATCTTCCCGAATTGGAATGAAATGGGCCGACTTAGTCAATCGATCAATGATAACCCAGATACTATCGTGACCACTAGCGGTACGAGGCAGCTTGGTAATGAAATCCATGGATATGCTCTCCCATTTCCATAATGGAACCTCGGGTTGTACGAGTAATCCAGAGGGACGTTGATGCTCGGCTTTGACTTTGGAACATGTAAGGCATTTAGATACATACAAGGCTATATCCTTCTTCATGCCGGGCCACCAATATTGGTTCCGAAGATTCATGAACATCTTATCTGCTCCCGGATGAATAGAATAGCGAGCCTTGTGAGCCTCATCCAGAATGGTTGTTCGAAGATTATCGCGATTCGGAATCCAAAGTCGATTTAGAAAATACAATAGTCCGTCCGACTTGGTTTCCAATTGGAGTTCAGCACCGCATGACATTTCCTCATACATGTTGCCCTCGGTGACTGATTCGTGTTGAGCTTCGAGTATACGGGTTAGGAGGTCGGTTTGAATGGTAATACTTTGAAGCATAACTTGACCCTTTCGACTTAATGCGTCGGCTACGACATTCGCCTTTCCTGGATGGTAGCGAATTTCACAATCGTAGTCATTAAGTAATTCAACCCATCGTCGTTGTCTCATGTTTAATTCCTTCTGATTGAATATGTGCTGAAGGCTTTTATGATCGGTAAATACAATACACTTGGTGCCGTAAAGATAGTGCCTCCAAATTTTGAGTGCGAATACCACAGCTCCTAGCTCGAGATCATGGGTTGTGTAATTTTTCTCATGAATTTTGAGTTGTCTTGAGGCATAAGCTATGACTTTGCCTCGTTGCATGAGAACACAACCAAGACCTTGCTTCGAAGCATCACAGTAGACAACGAAATCGTCATTCCCATCGGGGAGAGTCAAGACTGGGGCATCACACAACTTCTGCTTGAGGGTTTGAAAAGCTTTCTCTTGATCTGGTCCCCACACGAAACTCTTGTCCTTATGTGTCAAGGCGGTGAGAGGCACAGCGATCTTTGAGAAGTTTGGAATAAAACGACGGTAGTAACCGGCTAAGCCAAGGAATGAACGAATCTCGGTAGGAGTTTTGGGTTCTACCCAATTCTTCACTGCCTCAATCTTTGCAGGATCCACGTGAATACCTTTGTCGTTTACGATGTGACCAAGGAATTGGACTTCTTTAAGCCAAAATTCACACTTTGAGAATTTTGCATAAAGCTTTTCCTGTTTCAGAAGTTCAAGGATTAAACGGAGATGATGTTCGTGATCGAATTTTGATTTTGAATAAATGAGAATGTCGTCAATGAAAACGATCACGAATTTGTCCAGATATGGTTTACACACGCGGTTCATTAAATCCATGAACACAGCAGGTGCATTGGTTAACCCGAATGGCATTACTGTAAACTCGTAATGGCCATATCTTGTGCGAAAAGCTGTCTTGGGAATATCATCATCGTGCACTCGTAATTGATGATAACCTGAGCGGAGATCGATTTTGGAAAAATGAGAGGCTCCTTGAAGCTGATCAAATAAGTCGTCGATCCTGGGTAGAGGATACCGGTTTTTGATAGTGAGCTTATTAAGCTCCCGGTAGTCGATGCACATTCGAAAAGAACCGTCCTTCTTCTTCACAAACAAAACTGGGGCTCCCCAGGGCGAGGAACTTGGTCGAATGAAGCCTTTATCGGAGAGCTCTTGAAGTTGACTAGCAAGCTCTTGCATCTCAGATGGTGCAAGTCGATAGGGAGATTTTGCTACTGGAGTTGCGCCAGGCACAAGGTCAATACGGAATTCGACTTGACGAACAGGAGGAAGACCGGTTAAATCATCGGGAAAGACTTCAGGAAACTCTCGAACAACCGGAATGTCTTCAATCTTCTTAGATTTCTCTTCTGCCTTCACGATATGAGCTAAGAAAGCCACGTAATGTTTGCGGAGGTACTTTTGAGCTTTGGTGCAGGACATGAGTTTTAATCCCTTGGAAAGCTTTTCCCCGTAAATATTTAAGACACTTCCAGATGCGCGAGGGATCCGGATGATTTTCTCGAAACAGACGACTTCGGCATGGTTCTTTGACAACCAATCCATGCCTATAATGACGTCAAAACTTCCAAGTGGCATCGGTATAAGATCGACAGGAAATTCGTGTTCACTAAGTTTAAGGGTACAATTTTGGATGACAGAATCAATTGTGACGGATTTTCCATCAGCTAATTCTACTGTAAACGGTTTCCCTAACTTAGTTCGGGTATTAACAAGCAAAGGTTCAAATTCTAAGGATACAAAACTTTTATCGGCACCAGTATCAAATAAATTGAAGCATATTGATGATCGATTAGGAACGTACCATTCACCACATCATTGGCAGCCTGAGCTTGTTGGGCATTGATGTTAAAAGCACGCCCTTGTGCTGCGGGTACGGCATTAACGAGCTGAGGACATCGGTTACGGAAATGAGTTGGATCACCGCATTGATAACATGCACGAACTTGAGCAATTGCAGGAGGGTTTTGTTGGACTGGCGCATTTACCAATACCTTAGCAGCATTCCTGCATATGTTGAATGTATGGCCAAAACGACCACAACTGGTGCACTGACGACACTTAGCACCAGTAGGATGATGATACTTGCAGATGTTGCATTGTGGAAATGGCCCGGTGTAAGGCTTCTTTGTTGGGGCTTGATTATTCATGGTTGGTTGATAGGTCGGTGCGACTTGGTTGATTGGAACAGCAGGGTAATTACAGCAAAGTTTTGAGAGTTAGCCTTCCTCTTCCGGTTCCTGGAAGTTTCAGGCTTGTCTTCCTTGGTTGTTTCAGTAGAAGACTTCTCCATTTTCTTCTTGTCACCCTTCCTGGTCAAGGTACCGGCCTTGACATGGTTGTCGGTTAACTGAGCTGCTAGACGGATAGCATCTGCCAAGTTAGTAGGGTTCCTACCCCACACGGTATCCTGAATTTGCATAGGGAGACCACCTATGTACTTCTCGATAGCTCGAGATGAGGGAGTAACTAGATGAGGAACCAGAAGACTCAACTCGTGAAAACGGTTAGTGTAAACCAGATTCTCGCCGCTTTCCTGAGCCAAATCCCAGAATTCAGCTTCTAGTCTTTTGATTTCATTTCGTGGGCAGAATTCTCGTGTCATGAGTTCCTTTACTTCAGCCCACGTCAATGCCAGGGCAGCATCAGTGCCACGGGTTCGTTTCTCCCCGTTCCACCAAGTTAAAGCTCTCTTCTGGAAAACACTGGTAGCGTAGCGAACTTTGAGATTTTCAGGACATTCGCTGTTAAGAAACGTGTTTTCAATACTCTCGAACCATTGCAGAAGACCAGTGGCACCTTCGGCTCCGCTAAACTTGGTGGGATTGCAGGAATTGAAATGCTTATAAGTACAAGTTTTGGGAGGGTTTGGTGTAGTTGGGTTTTGGACAGCGTTTGGTGCAGTTGTGTTTTGGGCAGCATTGTTGCCTTGGTTCAAATGAGTAAGCAGTGTTGGGATAACCGCAGCAACTTCCCGTGCCACCATAGCAGCAATCTTGCGGCCAGAGCTTCTAGATCGGGAGCGGTTTTGACGAGAAGACATGCTGTATAATAAGGAATGAAGAAACCTTTATGAGTAACGGGTAATTGGTTTTTAAAACTTTTCAAAATAATGAAATCGTTAATGAGATTGTTTAAAACAACAATGAGAGGTTAGGAGTGTAAACGTTCGATTCGCAAACCAAAACGAATACGTTGACTTATCAAAGTATTTGTGTCCAGCACGAGGACATGCGTACCTATAAGCGAATACTCATCCCGAGGGTTCCCAGGTAAGGTAATCAAGTTGTATGAAATACCTTGCCTAGACAGAACACCTTAAGATACAGGTATCCCACTCTTCCAGCATTGCATGTTCTCGGTAGTGTGACACGGACTTTGACGAGATTTGAAAACCATGAATAACAAGAGTTTTGGAGTTTGAAATCACTTGAATTAGGCACACAATGCCTTAGAATATGAGTTAAGTTTCGTGCGTATATTGATAGATTCATAGTATAAGAAGAATCACATAAACAGATAATCACATAATTAAGTATAAACATGTAAGGCACATAAGATCCTGTCTAAGCAGATAAAATACATGAGAGGACTCATGTGTAAAGGTACTTAGTTATAGTCTAGGTCATTCCATTTCTAATAACCTAATTCCCTATAACCATGGCTCTGATACCAATCTGTCACACCCCGACCGACGGCGGAATCATCGGAGCGGACGAGGGAATGATGGATTGTTCATAACACATGGTTGTCTATAGTGGAAATAATATTAAAATCAGATTACATAATAGAATAAGTACAACATACACAAATACAACAATCGAAACCACAAATAATAATCGTCTTTTATTTTAACTAGGTCCGTGTCTTAGATGAGCACGTAGAAGTCCACTATCTTGCTTAACCTGAAATCATGTGAGAAAATAAAGTCAGCTAACGAGTTAGCTGGTGAGTAATCACAGTTTTGAATATACATATAGATTGATTGATTGATCCATCGATTGTAATTCAATTCACAAGGTAATATTAAGACTTATATGGCAACCGCGAAGCATATGGAAAAACCGACACAATATAAACCCCTTGACTTGTCACTTTGCATATAATATAGACTTGCACATAAACACCATAGATTGACTAAATTGCCTCTGGCACAATCACCACTCGACTGTTCATATGGGGTGGGTTATCCAAACCAGTAGATCTACATTGTTGCCAGGATTGATTGATTGATTGAATTAGGGTTCTACTGTCGTCCAGTTTATCACAGTATGTTCACGTAATTGCAAGTAATAACATAACCTGTCTTGAATTGAATTGAAAATGAAATAACAATAGAATATCATGATAGAATATATTGTATCATATGATTTCCCCCAAATAGGAAATGATATAAAAAGGGAATATGAATACTCACTTGATTGATGAGATTGGAACTTGGACGTGATAGTTTAGACACCAACGATTTACTTATAATTAACCTAAGGAACGGTGTCTCGAGTTAGAATAATAACGATTTGGGAATTTGTGAATGTATTAAGATTTCCATTTGGTCCTGAATGGTAGTTTAAATTGATTAATTTTATTTGGTTTGAATGTCTTGAAATAAACGAGTTTATTGAAAGTGATTGTGTCAAAATTTATACGTGTAAGTTATACATTTATACAATTTATTAATAAATTGTATATGTATAATTATATTCATAATTATATATAATCAAGTATTATATATAATTATATGTATAATGGTATACATGATTATATGTATATAATACATTGTACATAAGTGAACATAACTATATATTGTATGTTTAGTATATACACGAGTTATAAATTGTATACGATTATATAAAATTATATGTAATTTAATCAAATAAAAATTGTTTTGATAATTGGATAATATATACCTATGTATATATATTGGACTCAATTTATTTATTTGTATAATTATATATTATACACTAATTATAAATTGGTATAAGTATAATTAATTATTTTATTTATTTAAAACAATTAAATAACTAAATAAAATATAAAAATGAATTTCAGAAAGTAGTTAATTAGTTTTAAAAATTTGTTATGTTTGTAAAAGTGTTTTTATGATTTTTAGAATTTTTTTCTGAATTTTTAAAGGCTTAAAAGGCCCTAAAAAAAATAATGTAGGTGCCCGGGGTCGAACCCGGGACCTTCTGTTGAGTTAAGGCGTGGGAACCGGTGAACCAAGGCCTAAGCCGCGGTTATGATCCGGCTTTTATTTCTTTTAAACCAACCCAAACAGAACCAGAAGAACCCTAGGTTCGAATCCCTCAAATTGAACCTCGATTCGATTTCAATAGTGATTGAAACCATGGGGCTTTTATTCCCCATGAAAAACCGAGTGCATAGATGTATTAATTACCTGTTAAGATAGTGTATTCAATGAGTTTGAGTTCGAGATAGGTCCGCGACTAAGTGCCAATCGGATGTTGCTCAAATCGTGATGATAATCAAATTAAATTGGTATGAAGCTTTGAATGATGATCGAGAGTGAAAGCCCCTAATCAATTTCAAGTTTTGAAACTCCGAAGGTCGGGTTCGAGTGAGTTGCAGGTCGCGATGAAGATGAAGATTGATTTCTGTGTTTATGGTTGTTTTTGGTAAAATTGAAACCTGATTTCGATTGAGTGTGTATAGATGATTGATTTTGTAGCTTTAATTTGTTTATTGATGTTGTTTGAGTGGGTTTTCGAGGTGTAACGAATCCGAGATAAAAGTGAAGAATTTAACCGTTGGTTTGACCAATTCAACACGTTTTTGTGTTGGAATTCAATCCAAATTGGATCCAAGAAACTTTCGGTGTGATTGTGGGTTCAAATTGGAATAATTTGACTGATTTTTGGTCGGGGATCTTGTGAGTTCGATGTGGTGGCTTTGGATTCGGATTACTCGAAGTTTAATCGTGTTTAATAGTTGTATTGTGTTCGAATCTCATCCCCGAACACATTGGGACCGGTTTGGTGGGTTAAAATGGAGTAATTTGGGCGTTTGGCCTTCGCCGGAGCTTCGCCGGAGTTGGCCGGAGCCGGCGGTCGGGAAAACGGGGTGGGGGGAATGGGTTTTAAAAAATTACAGAAATGGTCCCTGTGGTTTCCAATTTGTTATTTTATGTTTAAACTTCGATTTTTAGTTTCATAAATTACATTATCACCCCCTGGAGTTATAAATCAATATTTTTAATACATGTTTATATATATATATATATATATATATATTTAATAATTCTTACTAATTATTAATAGCAATATTTTATTATTATTATTATTATTATTATTATTATTATTATTATTATTATTATTATTATTATTATTATTATGATTATTATTATTTATTATCTCTAACTTTATAATTGGAATACCCGTGATTGTATTATTAACAAACGTTTTACATAAGTGAATATAGAAATACAGGTGGTTACAAACATTGCTCGTAAAGAGGCTTCTAAAGTTTAGTTATTATTATTATTTTTTTACTTTCATGCATGTGTTTTTCAACTATTATTGGTGCATAAATTGTGTCTTAAATCTTGAATGTTGATTTGCAGGAGTTTGAGACCTTGATCTAGAAGCTATATACAATTGTTTACTTCCGCTTTGCGCCATCATTACATTTGTCGGAATGCATTGTATCTCTTCATCTTAATCTTTATTTCATCTTTCTTTATATACACATTTGGCATCGAAGGGCTTGCGTTAGAAACCATTTGGATGCTTGCAAACAAATTTACACAATGGGTACTCAAGTACTCTCAGCTTACAATTTCTTCTTCTTCTTCTCCTCTTTTTTAGTCTACTGTTCAGGATAAATGTCCGGCCCATGACTTTTGTAGCAGCAGTTATCGTACTTCATTTTTTTTAACTATCTTTATTGTGTAAATGATGAAACAAGATTAACTTCATGAAGTTTACAGGCAACTACATCTAGCATGGATGAGGAAATTACATCGAATACTTGGTAAGAAAAGCCAGTGTCATCTTCACGTAAGCAGTATTAATAATTCATATGTTTTATTTAATGCCTCTTTTCTAATGAAATTGAACTTATGTTGTGGATATTTCTATGCGCAGGCTATTTAAGTCTTGCATCCACCGTATGGACAAAAGACTGCTATATGCATAATGCAACTTTTAGTCGATGAAATGGTATGCACAAATAGTCGAACATTCTTAGATATAAAATGTATTAAGTTAATATATACTCATAGATGTGGACAAAGGTAATATGTGTTGATCGGATTCATCATCTCTTCAAATATGTTCCTCTTGATCAGGTAACTATCTTAGACTTTGTTTTCCTGTTAATTCTTCAGTTTTCATTGAAAGAGACTCTTTCGTTATAGGACTGTTGCATGAAATTAGGTACTTAAATTGATTCCTTTTGGATAAAGGGCAAAATCTGGCAAAAATGATAATGAACCGACTCTTGGGTTATTGAAGGGTAGGCATGACCTGGAGGTGAAAGAGGGCAGGTGATGGTTGTGGATCCAAGAACAAAGGATGCATATTTACAACCACAGGTTAACTTTACGATGTAATCGTTTTCAGTTTTGGTATATTATTGTTAGTAGTTACTGGTCGCAACTGTAATTTATAGATTCTTTGATCTTCGAAGGGGCAGTAAATTTCAGGTAAAAAGCTTTGATATCAAATCATGTCATTACTCGACCCTATCTAATGAAACCAATCTATAAATGACTTATGTCACAATTAAAGCATTCATTTTCTGTTTTCTTGTCCTCCTTAGTTATGAGAACTGTAGATGATGCAAATTTGCTTCTTTTTCTTCTTCTCTTATGCATCCCAACTCTTAACTTTCTAACGCATGATATTTTTTTCCAGGATATTATCTTAGCTGCACAAACTTCTTACAAGGTACATCAATACAAAATTGTAATCATCATCACAAGAAGCTTGAGTAATATACGTATTAAAATGATATTATATGCTGGTTCAAACTGTATAGCTGGAGTATTTGGCTAACTATCACTCTCACATAGTATAATTTATGAAATTTAAAAGGGTTCTAATTGGGGCAAATAATTGCCAAATAGTAACTTTATTGCAAAGATTTATGCTACCCTTTTTGTTAATTTTATCTTTACAAGCATTTGTTAATCCTTAAATGGGAATTTTTAGGCGGTTGTGGCAACTTCTGTGGTTAAGATGTGATTGTTGATCTATAGATTGTAAACATCATCGATCTTGGTTCATATTTTGGGTGCAAACTGATATTTCTAATTTGTTTGTGGTGAAGTACAAAATGATATACTAAATGATCTATATATTGGTAATAGTATATGGGTTCTTCTTCATATTATCAAATTGAGAATAATAATAAAACTGATACCATAAGTACAATTTCTAGGATTTTTCTGGGTGTCCTTGGATTTCGATTAAGAATGTTGGATACAATTAGCATGAAATTAGATGCTTAATGTTCCATTTCTTGATTTTTGGGGTTGTTTTTCAGATGCCAAAATAAAAATATGATTTAATCTGTAGCAATATGAACTTAGATAGCAAATTTCTTTTTTTTTTCCGTGTAAGCGACACGCATATTGGAACTGAGAATGTTACTGATCGTGTTAATTCAACTTTGTAGCAAAATGAACTTCAATACCAAAAGTTGAGCAGAGAACGAAGCTGGATACGACCCAATATGTCAAAAGCTCCTCTCCCTGCTCTCAAGGTTAATGTGAGTCACTTAAATTATTTTATCACTTTTACGAATTACGATGAAGTAGCCGTTAAGGTTATCGACGGAGTGAGAGTCGTAGCGACGGGTTTGTTTTACCTTTCTACACACTTTAGGATTTTACATTGGAATGGTAACCGTTACATTTTGTTTGACATTTGCGTTTTGATATTTGGGATCATGACGAAAGACCCCGCGCAACGCGCGGGGCAAAAATAACTAGTTTATTTTAAAACTAAAACAAACTTTGGAATTCAAGTGGAAACCATTAGAAAATCAGGGACCATTTTGTAAATTCGAAAAGCACCCAACCCCACCCCCATCTTCTCCCCGCGATGCCTCCTCCATTGTCGGCCAGCAACCCACAAAATCAGCCACTATGGATTTTTAAAATCGAATTAACACCGCATTAATGAACTTAGGATCGTTTATAATCCGTCCTTGGATTCAATTTCATTGAAAACAATCAAAAACCAACCCATTCGAATCACCTTCAACCGCGGACCTGCAACACCATTTAATCCCCATCTCCGACCGATTTTAATCAAAGTTGATAAGGGGCTTTTAATCCCTATCATCATACGAAGCATCCTGTACAATTAATTCGATTATTATCATCATTTGAACCTCGATCCAATACCCCATCTGTCGCGGATTGTTCTTGAGCCTTAGATCATCCATTCGAACTTAATAACGTAAGTATTATACATCAATACACTCGTTTTTAACTGGGGAAACAAGCCCTATGGTTAATTTGGTTTACAACATCGGATTCGTGTTCAATTTGGTGGGATTCGAACCTAGGGCTCAAATGGAATTGGGGGAATTGGGTTAAAACAAGTTATAATCATTTGGAACCAGTTTTAACCGCGGCTGCGGCCTTGGTTCACTGGTCCCGTGTCCCTTTGTCATCTTTGAGGTCCCGGGTTCGCCCCGGGCCACCTCACATAATTTTTTAGCCTTTTTGGCCTTTAAATAAATTCAGAAAAATTCTTAAAAAAATTATAAAAAAATAGTTTTTATAAACTAAATATTTTTTAGACACCAAAATAATTTCTGTAATATTTCGAAATTTAAATAATTTTTTAAAGGTTACTCATGGATTATCTTCTTTTATGGATTATAAATAATTAACAAAATATTAGTGACCCGAACTTTCCTTTAATCTTTATCATTTAAGTCACGATATTTTAAATGGAGATTTTTTTAAAACATTATAAATTCTTTTACGTAATTTAAATGATAAAATATATTATGGTTCAAATTTAGATTATTTAAAACCTCATAAAAATCATATGTTTAATGACTAATTATTCGTCTAATCATTTTATATCATCATTAGTTAATAAAGTTATTCGTTAACTTTTATTTAACTTCTTAAAAATTTATAAAACAATATTCTCTTTATCTTGATTTTTAAGGATTTGTGTTATAAAACTTTTACAATAAATAATTTTAAAAGTTTAAAACTTTATAAAATGATTTTAAATAATTTTAAAGTCATTTAAATAAGTATATAATTAATTTTCTTTATCAATTAATTAATTATTAAATTAATTAATTCTTTTCAAACTTAATTTCTATTAACTTAAATTGTCGAGACCTTTTTAATCATTCTTGTACTTAATTGATTTATAATATCTTTATTAACCCAAAACGTAAATATTCATTATTTTATTTAATTAATTAAACCCCCAAATCCCAATTGAAACCCTAGTTCATGTCTAACTATTAATCTTATTATTAAACTTAATCTTGGAATCAATACATTTAGGTAACTCGTAAAAGAAATCGTTGGAGTCTCGTTTAAATTCTTATCATCACCTTATATATATCAAGTGAGTATTTCTATACCCCTTTTTCTTATTTTCACACTTTGGGGTAAAACATGTTAACTTATATCATGAGACTTGTAAACTTATGGCATTTCATCTGTAAGTTGTGGTTAGTTGAACTTTTATAGTTACCATGTTATGGCGTTACATGTAAAATCATTAACTATTGCTAGCCCAGCGAAGTCATAGATCTATGGGTAAGACAAGCCTGCTTGGTTGATCCAAGTACACTTAGCTGATCGTATATACTTTTAACGTTAATAGAATATTAACGTCGTTTGATACTTGTAAAACATTGTCGAGGTTTGATTGTTGCATTGTTCATAACATCCCTAATCACTTTATTCACTAACTTATAACTTGAATTGTCATCTTTATATACTTATGTATTGAAAACTGTGGAATGCTCACCAACATTTTTATGTTGACCTTTTATTTTTAACATGTTTCAGGTTACTCTTTGAAGCTTATCACACTTAGGATTGGACTTAGAGAAATAAACGAATGATCTGGATACTTTTATACTTGTATTCTGGATGTATCATTATTTGAACATTTACTTGTATTGTTACAATTGAATCCTGATTAATATATTTGGAACCAATAATAGCGTTATGTGGCTATAAACAATCGTAATTCTCACACCTCGACGATTCTGCCGTCTAGGTTGGGGTGTGATAGATTGGTATCAGAGCCCATAACTATAGGGATTTAGGTTATTAGAAATGGTGACCTAAACTATAGGTTATGCATGAACCTTATAGAATAATGTTTATATTCTTGTAAATATATACATTGTTCGCATGTTACATAATGTTATGCCTTTTGTGCAACTTGATGCCTTAGTGTAGGATTGCCTTATGTATGCTTAAAACTTAGTTATTTGTCTCTCTAAACTTATCTTTGACTCTTTGACTCTCCCCGACAAATAATGTCTAATCTATAAAAATCTCATCAAGGTTTTGATTCTATGAACCAAAGAAATTTGTGTGACTCATAGACACCTGTATTCTGGATTTCCTGGCAAAAAGGCCTTCGGGCTAAGGCAAGCATATCGTATAAATCTCATTGCGAGACCAGTTATGCTTACCTGGGGATTTCTGGGATGAGTGATAAACTATGGTCAATACACAAGTCTCTAAGGCAAATGAGTCAAATTACCTTGACGTGTCAACGATTCCAAATGGTAATGCGTTACCAAATGGAACCCTCCGTTTTGCATTTTAAAAATCCTTGAATCCTTGAACTGGTTTATCACCAAAGTTTTAATATCTTCTCATTCTTAACCTAAATAATGTTCCTGTTAATATTGAACCCATCCTACATTTCAACTCCTACGTTTAAACGCTCAACGTGTAACGTGTAACAGTATTGAACTTAGCGTTTCATGTAACTATATTCTTACCTGGACCAACGTGAACATGGATTTTAATATACCCAAAGATATTGGGAATCTAAACCGTATGGTCTTTAAAACTTTAAACCGTTACTTATGGTTCTCAAATCTTCTTAAGGATGTGTCCCATAAATAAGAACATGCAATGTTGTAGGTGAATTTCCTACGTCTCGGGATACTTTACTAATTGAAAATTAACTTTGTTAATTTAAAATGGTCACTCACCTCAATGATCGAATAAACTAATTATAACTTTGTTACCACCTATAAGTACGTGTGTCTTCAATAAGGCTATGGTTGACCTCATATCCTGAGAAGTCCTTGTATTTTCCTTTCGATTGTGAATCGAATGTTCACATCTCATCATGGTTTCGAATCATTCTTGTCCTTGATTTTGTCTCCCTGATTTAAATTATTTAAGATTTGAACACCATCATAACAAATTCTGTTACCTCAGACTTTGACCATAAATTCTGTAAGCATGATTTTCCTTTGGTTACATTGGTGTAACTTGAAATTTTTCGAATTTCTAACTGATATACTTTTTCCTTTCGTTGTTAAGTCAAACCTTGAACCGTCTGCACCATGGGAGATGCAAGAGTTTGCAAGTCAATCTATGACTAAGAACACTCGTATCACCTAAATGATTCTATCTCAACAAAACAGGGGTGATTCCCTTACTTTGATGATTCTCTATTCGTTTTGATAAATGGTTTCCAATTGTGTGTTTTATGAAATTTTATCCTCTGGATTTGGGCAAATTTCTCATCCTGAGGATTGACTTCAATTATTCTCATAGGAACTTACACTTCACAAATGACATGATTTCACCAAAATAGGATTGGGACCCGTACTTTGGTGACAAATGTTAATCTTTAATTGTTTTCTTGTTATAATAGAACTCAATCATCAGATAGGCGTGAATTCCATACCTTGATGATAATTTCATTTTTTTATGGATTGTATTTTCTCAAATGAAACAATCTCGTCAAAGTAGGAGTGAATTCTGGATTTTGATGAAGAAGTTCATCCTGTTATATTTTGTTTTTTATAAAACTTCATCGTTAAAATAGGAGTGATTTCCCTTACCTTAATGGTGAGTTACCTCGTCTTATTTCTGCGGATCCTTAACAATGAGTTGGGATCAAACTTTTTGATTGGTAAGTTAGTGGTCATACCTTGAGAATACACCATCAAGTTAGGAGTGAAAACCACACCTTGATGACTATTCTCATTTCTTGACCTTTAATTTAACTATTCTCATTTCTTGATCTTCAATTTACCAAGGTTGTAATCAAGTGACGAGAAGCATGTAGTAACTTGAATGGTGAAACAATATTGGTGTTTCGACCTAACAAACCAACGCATGATCTCTGAACTTGAAAGGAGACCTAATCGCTCTTGGTTGATTTTGATTCCGAGCTTGGAGCATTTAAATTCTTAAAATTGATTTCTTTCCCTTTATCCTCATGTATGACTCAATCTAGATACATCGAACCATTTGTTCCTTACTTATCAACTTTCATTTAGAGATATCATCAACATCTGATTACGTGATGGCAGTCTTACTAGACAATCTTTTGTCAAATAAAGATATGATTAACTTGTGATTATGTCTCTCTAGTCATACGAATGTTCTCGACTGTACTTACGAGTTTGATGAATTACGTATGCTATCTGCATTTGAAAATGTGTTACCTTGTAAAACATGGTTACAAATACCTTTCTTACTAACTGTGTCATTTCTTGAATCGCTTTTGAATCTTTACCCTTGAAAATCTTTGAAATTCTATCTTGGTTTTGAACAACAAGACTTATTATTATCCTCATTACGATATGGATATAAGGTTCATAAACCTTCGTAACTTGTAGACATGGGTTTGGTATAAAGGAAAAGACGAACTTGGTATGTGTCCAAGTGTCTTACCTTCACATATGACAAAACCTAACCTTCGTGTTCCCGTGAATCTCCTGTTTAACTTTTCATTCACTAAGTACCTTTATCTTAGCTGTCATGATGACAATTGGTGCATTATAGACGATTGGCTAAAAAAATTTCAATACGACCCATTATCTCACAACGTCAAGAAATTATATCTGTCTCAAATATTCGTATACCATGGTATGACGTTAAAACATCGATCGTTATTTTGATTGATTTATTTTTTGTTTTTAATAATATTCTTAACCATCGTCGTGAACTCATTCCAAGATCTTCGCATAGAGTATTATTCTTAGACCGATGGTTGGTCAAAGGAGAAATACATATTCACAAGATATGCGTTAAGATCGTTTCATATGGTTACGTTTGGGATTCTTAAATTCCGACGGCTAACCTTTCTTATCATTGTCGGTCTTTTATTGATTTCAAGACATCACTTTATCACGAAACTACACTCTAGAAGTTGTGTCTTATAAGTCTAACATACCACGGTAACTCGCCATCGTTTTCCAACGTTTCATATACCAACTCTCAATGATAACTTTCGTATTTCACTGGAAGAGTTCAAATTGACATGCATTACGTCAAGAGACTTGTAGGATTCCATAAAGTGAAACGTCTCATCTGTAGTCGAACGTCAAACACTGTCCGTTATACACTTATCTTTCATTTAAACCCTCTTGTTCATTTAAGTTCATTCTTAATTTCGTGACGAAATTCTTTAAAGTAGGGGAGACTGTAACATATCGTATTTTACGATAATTAATAATAATAATAATAATAATAATAATAAAGATAATAATAAAAATAACAATAATAATAATAATGATAATAATAATAAAGATAATAATAATAATAATAATAAAATAATAATAATAATAACAACAACAACACACAACAATAATAATGATAATAACAATAATAATAATAATAATATTATAGTAAAAAATTAAAACTTTATGCTAAACTTAGAGTTAAGGGGCATTGTTGTCAAGTTGAAAACTTTTAATCAAAGTTTATTACATGAAATAATAACTACCTAAAATTCCAGGGGTTAAAGTGTAATTTATTTTAAAACTAAAACAAACTTTGGAATTCAAGTGGAAACCATTAGAAAATCAGGGACCATTTTGTAAATTCGAAAAGCACCCAACCCCACCCCCATCTTCTCCCCGCGATGCCTCCTCCATTGTCGGCCAACAACCCACAAAATCAGCAACTATGGATTTTTAAAATCAAATTAACACCGCATTAATGAACTTAGGATCGTTTATAATCGTCCTTGGATTCAATTTCATTGAAAACAATCAAAAGCCAACCCATTCAAATCACCTTCAACCGCGGACCTGCAACACCATTTAATCCCCATCTCCGACCGATTTTAATCAAAGTTGATAAGGGGCTTTTAATCCCTATCATCATACGAAGCATCCTGTACAATTAATTCGATTATTATCATCATTTGAACCCCGATCCAATACCCCATCTGTCGCGGATTGTTCTTGAGCCTCAGATCATCCATTCGAACTTAATAACGTAAGTATTATACATCAATACACTCGTTTTTAACTGGGGAAACAAAGCCCTATGGTTAATTTGGTTTACAACATCGGATTCGTGTTCAATTTGGTGGGATTCGAACCTAGGGCTCAAATGGAATTGGGGGAATTGGGTTAAAACAAGTTATAATCATTTGGAACCAGTTTTAACCGCGGCTGCGGCCTTGGTTCACTGGTCCCGTGTCCCTTTGTCATCTTTGAGGTCCCGGTTCGCCCCGGGCCACCTCACATAATTTTTTAGCCTTTTTGGCCTTTAAATAAATTCAGAAAAATTCTTAAAAAAATTATAAAAAAATAGTTTTTATAAACTAAATATTTTTTTAGACACCAAAATAATTTATGTAATATTTCGAAATTTAAATAATTTTTTAAAGGTTACTCATGGATTATCTTCTTTTATGGATTATAAATAATTAACAAAATATTAGTGACCCGAACTTTCCTTTAATCTTTATCATTTAAGTCACGATATTTTAAATGGAGATTTTTTTTAAAACATTATAAATTCTTTTACGTAATTTAAATGATAAAATATATTATGGTTCAAATTTGGATTATTTAAAACCTTATAAAAATCATATGTTTAATGACTAATTATTCGTCTAATCATTTTATATCATCATTAGTTAATAAAGTTATTCGTTAACTTTTATTTAACTTCTTAAAAATTTATAAAACATATTCTCTTTATCTTGATTTTTAAGGATTTATGTTATAAAACTTTTATAATAAATAATTTTAAAAGTTCAAAACTTTATAAAATGATTTTAAATAATTTTAAAGTCATTTAAATAAGTATATAATTAATTCTCTTTATCAAATAATTAATTATTAAATTAATTATTTCTTTTCAAACTTAATTTCTATTAACTTAAATTGTTGAGACCTTTTTAATCATTCTTGGACTTAATTGATTTATAATATCTTTATTAACCCAAAACGTAAATATTCATTATTTTATTTAATTAATTAAACCCCCAAATCTCAATTGAAACCCTAGTTCATGTTTAACTATTAATCTTATTATTAAACTTAATCTTGGAATCAATACATTTAGGTAACCCGTAAAAGAAATTGTTGGAGCCTCGTTTAAATTCTTATCATCACCTTATATATATCAAGTGAGTATTTCTATACCCCTTTTTCTTATTTTCACACTTTGGGGTGAAACATGTTAACTTATATCATGAGACTTGTAACTTATGGCATTTCACCTGTAAGTTGTGGTTAGTTGAACTTTTGTGGTTACCATGTTATGGCGTTACATGTAAAATCATTAACTATTGCTAGCCCAGCGAAGTCATAGATCTATGGGTAAGACAAGCCTGCTTGGTTGATCCAAGTACGCTTAGCTGATCGTATATACTTTTAACGCTAATAGAATATTAACGTCGTTTGATACTTGTAAAACATTGTCGAGGTTTGATTGTTGCGTCCCTAATCACTTTATTCATTAACTTATAACTTGAATTGTCATCTTTTATATGCTTATGTATTGAAAACTGTGGAATGCTCACCAACATTTTTATGTTGACCTTTTATCTTTAACATGTTTCAGGTTACTCTTTGAAGCTTATCACACTTAGGATTGGACTTAGAGAAATAACGAATGATCTGGATACTTTTATACTTGTATTCTGGATGTATCATTGTTTGAACATTTACTTGTATTGTTACAATTGAATCCTGATTAATATATTTGGAACCAATAATAGCGTTATGTGGCTGTGAACAATCGTAATTCTCACACCTCGACGATTCCGCCGTCTAGATTGGGGTGTGACAGAAAATATGTAAAATTTTTATCACATTATATACTCTACTGTTAAACGAATAAGATAACCGTTACGATGTTGCATATCAACCATTCGATCAGCTTGAGATTAAACCTCAGACGTCTAGAGTTGGCAGTTACTAGCTTATATGGACGGTTATCAGCGGTTGTGTTATTATACCTCGCTTTCCTCGCGTCCCCGCATATCCGCTCCTCCCTTATTAACCATCTCATATGCTCCGTATATCTTCATCTCACTCGCTATTAACCTATATCAATATCAAATAGATTTACACACATGATAAATCGATTAACCCAAACCGATACACCCGAACCCGATAAAATTACCTAACACCACCCTAACTTGTATTTTACATTTTCCGGGTTCTAAGCCTTTGGAGAATTGGGGATTGTTGACCTCATTTTAGGGTTTATGAGGAGATGGGTTTAGACTTTAGAGCATCCCATCAGCATCTTTATTCACCCTCGTTCTCTAATTTTAAGGGAAAAATTAGGGTTTTCATTCATTTGTGTGTGCCATCAGAATCATTATAACGGGGAAGAAGTTCACAGGAGCAATAGCCCTTGAATTTGCGGATTTTGATTAAAATTTTTTCCAAGAGCTTTCGATTTGGTGAAAGTTGTAATCTAGTTCGCTTGAGCTTTCGATTTCCAGAGGCGGATTCAATTTTTAATCAAATTCGCTTTAGGTTTTTGAAATTTGAAGGTCGCTTTCGATTTGGTGAAGAAGAGCTGTACACAGAAACACGAGTTCAACTATGGTGATGCGAGCAACAGGTGATGTTTCGCATTTCTGTTTTGTGATGCGCATTTGAGCTCATGTTTCCTATCGAACATGCAAAAAGTGTGAAAAAAACGAACACGGTGCACGTTTAGTTTATGAATTTATGAACACTTCCATTTAATCTGTTTTCAGGTAGATGTTATAAGATATTAAGAAACTATCAAACATCCAGATGGATTGTCAATTCAGCTGCTATATATTCATGCGGAAAAGCAACGAAGGTGTTTTAAGATATACACAGCATACTCATGGGTAAATCTGTTTTCTTCCCATTGACTGTCACTAGTATGGAGTCGCTTTACTTTCCTAATTCACCAATGACAGTTTCTATCAGGTTTTCATCTGTAGCGCAATCATGTAAACCGCCTCTTTCGGAGATTGATTCGTTGTCGACTTTCATTAGATCTAGTCTTAATGAGATTGAAGGTATGATGCATCATTAATTTTTTAGATTGATTGTAGATGTGCAATTGATGGTCTTTTGTGACAATTATCCTCATGCATTGTTATTTGTTTAAGATCATATGGCTTGAGAATGTTATTCTATGGGGAACTTATATTTATGGAGGTAATTGGTATTGATAAGAGATATATTTATGGAGGTAATTGGTATTGATAAGAGATGATGTTTGGTTACAAGGTTATAAACGAGAAACCTCTCGACAGATGTGTATATGTGCGTGCTCTGTACATAATACCTGTACGTGCATCCAACTTGTGTCATCAGATATTTGGATTGTCATCAGATTATCTGTGGATTTCATTCCCACTAAGGTGTTATCCAAATCCAGCAAATGAGGTCTATAAATTGTCAAATTGATCAAAGCATCACTCCAAAAAGTTCAAACACACTAAAGTCTCAGTAGAAAAAGATAAGTCAGAAAACAAAATGCAAACCTTCCGATCCATATCACTTTTGAGTAGACTTAAATATGGATGATGTAAGCTTTAACTAGATGTTAATAATATCCACTCTAACCACATATGAGATTAGTGGGATTTATGATTTTTTTAAAGCTTGAGTATGTATACTTTCTCCATTATAGTTTGGCAATTGGCATGTTAAGGCTGCCATTTACAAACCTTAGCTTACACAAGGTATGAGGAAGTCGTGTATCATGGATGAATATAATATGGCCTTCTCATTGGCTGTATATAGTTTTAGGTCATATGCTTATTCAGTTTATAAGTAGATAAGAAATATCAGGAGGAACCCTTTTTTGGTAACCCGTATATATTTTTAGGTCAAATGCTTATCTATTATATCTGATGTCACTGTAAAACAAATACTGTTTACTTTTAACTGCCTGCTGTTAAACAGATTGACTTAATATGTAGGCCCTTCTCATTGCTGGCTAAATAGAAGTGCTGTCACGAAGGATCCAAGTGGGAAGGATGGAGTCTTCTTAGTTGTTGCTGGTGCATTCGTTGAGGACTCTACCTTTATGTTTGAAAAAGTTAAATCACTTCAGCAAAGGTGCAAAAATATGTAGTTATCATTAGCTTATTTGTTTCAGTCAATATATTTTCTTATAATTATGTGTGTATATGTTTACCGCTTCAGGTATTCTTCACTCAATGTTATGGGATTTCAGGTCGGCAGAGTATTTAGTAATGATGTTCTTCGTTCTCATTTAGCAACGATAATCATGAACGAATACATCACGTTTCCTATTTTAGTGTTGAATAAGTCTCTTTCTGAGGTAAATTTCATAGTGTCAGATGGCTCTTTAACGTTTTTTGAAATTAGTAGTTTGGTTCTCTTTCTATTTTAGTATGGCAAATATTTGAGTTTAAGCCCTCTGTAGCTTGTTATGCCAATGAGCCAATCATCTAGTTTTTGTTTTTTCTTTCAGAGATGATAAAATATAAGTATTTGATATTTGGTGCTTCTTTGTTTGAAACACCATTTTATATGTGTCAAAAAGGCGCATGTGTAACAGGTTAAAATAGCTTTGTTTGAGTTTGACCCGCAACGCATTTGTTTGTTCACGTTTTCAATCTTATAAATAATCAATATACTATAAGGCTTACAAACTATTATTTAAATTATGATCAAACATTTTAAAATACTTTGTGTGGCTAACCCTCTATGTTTTTAGCTAATGTTTAAATGTCTTAACAACTTTTTTCTAATTATCATCAAATATGACCCAAACTGACCCATTTTGTTGTAAATGAGTTAACATTATCACCTCTACACGTCATGATTAGCAGTTGCAAGATTTGATTTGTTTACATTAGTGCTTTTTTATAGATATCAGATAGAGTGGGCTATATGTTATTTAAAGGCATGGACGGTCCTCTACTCTTGTATGAAAAGGATGTGGAATTTGACATTCTCGAGACTGGTAAGCTTATTTCTTTACTCTTCAATGTTTGTGTTAGGATCAAACTGGTACGAAACACACGAATAAAGAATAATAAACAAAACAGAGACACAAGAGATTTATGGAGTTTCGGTCGCGGTGTGCAACATACGTCCTCTTGGGGTAACTAGGGTTTTTCTTTTATTGTGTGATAAAGATTACAAGTACAGTGAGAAGTATATATAGACTACAATTAGGGTTAATCCCTTTAGTTAATAATCTAACTAAACTGGGCCTAATTAGAACTTGGGCAGGCCGAGCCCAACTGCTCCAAATTAATCCACCCAAAGCCTACACCCAATAGTTTGTTGTCACTCATTTTACTTACAGCTGTTTATATTTTTGTAAGTTCATACAATCTAGTGTATAACTACATGTACGCCAATCCAAATGCACATAAACTCAGAAATATATGATGCCATCAGTCCATCACCCATAGATGCCACTTTATATGATACATTGCCAAGTTAATAGGAAATTATGATAAGAACAGATTGTTGGGAAGAAAGAAGTTGCAACTTGAAAAATATGACATCGACGAATTAATCTTGTGGATCATTTTTCTAATATTCTTATTTATTTATTTTGTTGTGATGCAATACCTGCAGCCATAAAGGATTTAATTGTGCAGCCAAAAGAAAAACCAGGATTACTGCAAAATCTTAGAGGCACTTGGGTAAAGCCACTTGATGCTTTCAAGGAACCGTATCTCTGTGCTCCATTGCAGAATTTACTGCTTTATTTCCCTGGTAAAGTAGTTGAAGTATAATATTCTTCTACAAATGGTTTTGCATTTTTATATAAGAATTGGATATATTTAAAAAGCTAAAATGCTTATAAGATTTAAAGTCATATTGATAGTTCAAAGAATGTAAGCTTATGTTGTAGTAATACAATTTGCAGGGTGCATCGAGGTTGATGAAGTTAATGAACGATTGTTTCTTTCTGACATAAATCACCATCGTATAATTGTGTTTGATGGCAATGGAAATATCTTAGATTCCGTACGTAAGGAATTCCTTGTGCATCTCACATGACATTTTGATAGGGTGTGCTGAAATCTTTTGTTAATAATACCTCTTCTTTTCAGATCGGATCATCTCCTGGATTTGAGGATGGAGAATTTGAATCTTCTAAGATAATGCGCCCTGCTGCTATGTTCTATCATGATTCTGAGAATTTCCTGTATTTTGTAGACTCAGAGGTATGTGTTAAAATAGGATGTTCTAGACTACGTTAAGTTTTTGCTGTATTTTTACATTTTCTGATAAATTCCTCATGTTCGAGTTGTCAAAATGGCAGGTAAATTTTTAACGCCGTTAGAGGCGGAGTGGGCTGATACATGAACATTTTTTTTTCAATTATCTTTGATTTTTTACAAACTTAATTCATTAAATGGTTACAATAACTTTATTATATTTACTATAATAATCCAACTTGTTTTCTTAATAAAACATTTTAGGATGTTTTATGCATTTTGAATGACTCAACTTCTCAACTGAATTGACATGTAGATAATTATTTTTAACTGAACCCATTTGACCCTTTAGAGATGAAATCTTAGTAGTTTGCTTGAAACAAAATTTACAAAGTGAATAATTCCAAGTACATATACATGCTTACTATACTTTATATTCTCTGCATGTCCTAACTCATTTATAACATTAAAGAACCATGCTATAAGGCGAGCTGATTTGGGTAGCAGGACCGTTGAGACATTCCATCCCAAACCTAATGGTTATAAGACAAAAGGTGCCCTGCTGAGCTGGATCATCGATAAACTCTGGAGTACAAAATCCGTTTCTTCAAATTCTGAAGAAGTTGAATCTAATTTACTTTCTTATCCTTGGCATCTGCTTAAATCATTGGAAAATGACCTCTTTATTCTCAACCGCAGGTAAAGCAAATGTCAGTTTCTTAAACTTACCATCTTCTCTTCTCTGATTTGAATTTGAATCTTTATTGAAATTTCCAGTTCCACATGTTAAAATGTCATTTTCAACTTTTTACTTTTTTATGCAGTTTTGAAACTTTATGGATCATGGATCTGTCATCTGGCCTTATTAAAGAAGTTGTCAAAGGTTTGCCTTTCATCTTCTAAATGCTCTTCTTTTCGCAAATCTTCCCATTAATTATCAGCTTTTGGTATGATTAATTGTTTGAACCATGAAGGCTCTGCAAAGATTTTAGAGATCTGTGGACCGTTAATCTTGGAGAAATCTTCCCTACTGAAGGAAATACCATCTAATAGCCTTCCACAAAATATTGCTGATAAGTTCTCAATAGAGGGAAATTCACATGCTAGTCTGGTCTCTTCAGTGGCAACTTTTCAGGACAATATAGTCATTTGTGACTCAGGTAAAATATATGGTACATGATTGGGATATTTACTAGAGGTGGCCTTTTTTTTACTACCTGTATTCCTACAAAACAGGTACATTTGGATTATTTTAAAAACTTAGCCAAAGTGTAGTCATTGCTTACAATCTTCCAAATTTCTTACTTCAGAGTAATTAGATTATTTTTTAATGTTATAGTTTTTTTAAGGGCTAATGGCATAAAAGGTAATCAACTTTGCTCCAACTTATAATACAGGTAGCCAACTTTTCTAGGTAAAAAAGCTATCGAAGTTCCAAATATTTTGTTTTTAAGTAACCAAACTTTCAGGTTAAATTTATGGTAACTTACCTTTATCCAGGCAACTGGTCAAAATAATTAAGTTGCAGCTTATGTCAGTAACTTTTGACCATGTTGACTTTTATTCCTAATGTGGACGTATAAAAACTAGTGGTATTTAGCTCAAATCAGAATTTTTAATTGATGTTCTTTTCTTATAATAAGCTGGTTACCTTAAACAGTAGTTAGATCCATAGTAGTCAAAGTCGCAAGGCTTAATTGGTCGTTTTCATCTAGGCACAAAGGGTAAAAAAAGAGATGCCTGCACAGAAAGGCACAATAATATGAAAAATAAAGAAATATATAAATAGACATAAATTCAACATTGTTTTTTTCCTTTTCCCTTCTTTTGAAGAACTTCACCTTGATAGTTTTAAACTACGGGCATGCTTAGATGGTCAGGTGGTACTGAAATACAACAAAAATTCCAAGGCAATGAGTAGCTTTGACTTCTCAAACTTTGGAGTACTTGGTTTACCATACTGGTTGATTTCCCCTATGGAATCAGCTTATGCTGCGTAAGTACTCTATTTATCTCGCATTGCATTCCCAATTATGTAAATATGAGTATTTCACAAGGGCACTTGTGTAAATATGCATCTGATGTCACAGTGGTTTTGGTGTCTCTGGAGTTCACGTTGATCATATTCAACATTTCACTTTTTTACCAGGTAATTGGTTCTCTACATCCACCCTTGAAGTTATGAACAATGTTTAATAATTTAGTATACTTAATTTAACCAATAAATAAGTTATAAAATCACTGTTTTGAACAGGTAGGATAGACATAAAGATACATGTAGAAATTCCTGAGGATACCGAGCTTGTGGAACCACTAGATGAGGATTGTATATGGCGGCAGACAAGAGGCACCGCTACTGAAACTTTAGTAGCGAAAAATAAAGCTGAATCTACCGAGAAGGTTGAAATTTGGACCTCTTTCTTTAGCTTTTCCATTTTTTCCTTCTTTCCCTTTCACCAAATACCATTTTACCAAACCTGATTGCTGTATTGTTCAGTGACAAATGAGATGTTTACTGTTTGATCATCTCTAGAGGTGGCAATTTTGACTGATTATGAATAGGTTGCTTCAGGCTATGTTTCATCTCCTAACTGGTCAAATGGGTATCGGGTAAAATTAAAAAAAAATAGCTAAAGGGAATCGTGTCAAAGGTCAAAGTGTATTTATATTATAATCTCAAATAAATAAAGTTCTCTATGAACGATAAATTTTTCAGTCATATTTTGACACAGTACTTATCACTAAATAAATGTTTTGGTCAAAACGTGTGCTTTTAAATGCGTAAATCTCCAAAAGTGTGTTTTTAATAAATGTTTTGGTCGAAAAGTGTGTTTTTATTTATCATTAAATAAATTTTCAGGCATATTTTGACACAGTAATTATCATTAGGAGGCCAAACAGGATGAAAGCCACCAACAGTGTGTTTTTAATTCTTAAATTTTCTAAATCATTATTTCTAAAAACTAAGGTGATAGTTAAAGTAATGATTCATGGGAACCTGATTATTAATAACAAAAAGTGTCTCTGGGTCAACCCAGCTAACCTGCTTTGACCAGTTACCCAATTAACTGTTCTTGGGCACAAAGTTAAACTAACTTAATATACCAAAATAAATGCAGATTGGTGTTGCCAACAGTGGTATGATGAGTTGGATGACCTTGCATCTTTAACTCAAAAGGAATTCAATATCGAAGAGGATACGACTTCCGAGGCAAAAGTGCAAGATGGAAATATAAGCATAGATTGTGCTATCAATACTAGCCCGGGCACTAGTGAGGTATGCTTCTCTAAGTGCAGGCCTGTCTGTTAGGAACTGGAACTTTCTGATGAGATTAATATAAGAACAAAAATGATAGTTGGCCCGATTCGAGAGGGCTAGTCTCCGATTACAAGAGTAACTTAGATAATTGTTTACTAGACAAGAACAAAATGCAGGAAACAGCAATATTTAAGCTAATATTTGGTGGGAACAGTTAGGAATTGCTGCACCACCTCCTGATTTCATGGACTTGCCTCCACATTCTGAATTTCAAATGCTTTCCCTCCAATTAATCTCCCTCCAACCCGTTTTCATCTATTCAGCAGAGAATGGGTCTGCTCCGACCCAGTTGGACCCAGCATGGGTTCGTATCACTGTCTTGATGATTTATAGTTTACTTGAACATTTAATCAGAAAGGACAACAAAATAGGGTTGGAAAACGGTGAAAAAGGGTATAATTTTATAGTTGGGCTGACTCAGTTGCTAATGATAGAAGGTGCTATAAGTTGCTTTATATTTGGTGCATGGATAATGGTCTGAAGCCTCTTAGATTCGTAAAATGAGCAACGTAGAGGATTTACAAATCTGTAAGACACTTCATCACCAAGGATTTTGAAATGACCCACTTGATTATAATAACTGCCTTTTAAGATTTCTTAACAGCAATCCCTATAAGATATTTTCCCATGCAGGTTTTGTTGGCTTTCGTATTGCCACTTGCATGGCTGATTGTAGTTTCAGGGAAAGAAATTTTTTCTTAGGCCTAATTGTTTTTCTTTGAGCAGGGTAACATTTCAAAGATCATTCTCCAGGGGAAATACCCATGCTATAATAAATAAACATGGCGGCCTTAATATTCTCCAGGCTTCTCGATAGGGTTTCCTAGGGAAGGAACCCAGGTCTTACATATTAGACGTGTTGATGCTAACCAAGCTTGCCTAGATTAAGCATGGTGATATTAAGCCTGCTTATATTAGGCCTGCCAATAAGGCTGAATGTTATAGAATGGCAAAGTACTTTTGTTTTTGGTCTGTTTTGATAATTATATGTTTAATCTGTCTTTGTAATAAAATTAAAATAGGGTAATATGGTAATTATAATGTGAATTAATGATGACCAGATAGCGTAGAAAAACTTAAATGAGCATATTTAATTACCAATATGGACAAGAAAACACTTTAATTATCAAAATGGGCCACTTCAAACTTATTGTCAAACTGGATTTAGAAGAGTATAATTACCCAAACAAACTAAAGGCACAAGTTTACCGGTATTCATTGATATTTGCTGTATAGTTTCTACGCATTATAATACGTGTCTGGTCTGTTAGGGGTGTAAAATCGACGCATTTTTAAGTATACGGGTCAAAATTTCATAAGTTTATGGGTCAAAATTGTACAACTCATTGTCAGTTCTGATTTCATAAGTTTCCGTTAACCATCGTTGCAAATAAAATAATGCTATTAATATGGGTCAACAAGATTTCTTGTATTGTTTAGTTTAGATATTTGACAAATAGTGGAACATTCAAAAAGTCAGAAGTTGCTATATTTTGTAGGCTTGGTTTTCTTTGATAAAGATTATCCTGAATGAATTTTATTAACTGAAATGTTATATTTTCTCCAGGTTATTATTAATGCTCCATTGTACTTACGGATGCAAAATAAAACCAATGCTTCTAAGAAGCAACAGCTGGCTAGATTGGTTCACATTTTGAACCCTAGCGGGAAAGATAATTCACAAATAGAGGCATGTGCTTGGATCCTATCAACATCAAAGAAAACTCCTGAAGAGCTGGTCTTTTTAAGGCCATTACATGTGAGGTTAAAGATTAATTCCCTTGATCACCCAAAAGCAGAGAATTCCAAAGATATAATTTTGACAGAATCTTTTATAGAAGTTGATGTTTGTCTCAAATAACTATTCTTGATCGAGTTGTATAATCACCCTGTTTTGTTCCAAAGCGGATAGATTTAGATTGAATGTTTAGTGTGATGATAACTTGGTTTTTTGGACTGAGAACATGTATTTGGATTTAGTGCTGTCATGAATTCGGCAAATCAATGATCAAAGCAGGAAATCAGACGAGTCTTTTCCTTACGGCGGCTAGGATGGTTTTAGAGCTAGTGCCGTTAGAAGGTCACATAGCTGTTGGTGGTTGGTGCATCTCTGGTTTTGGCAAAATGTTTTTATCATTATTGCCAATGTAAGATCAAGTTTAATGTGTGGCATGCATGACACTAGAGCGAATGTTATTATCATATTTATTGCTTTAAAGTTAATAAAAAACGGTTAGCAACTAAACGTGTTTTATGTTCACTAATAACTTCTTCCTAGTTTTGCTGTAACCTATTAACCAACATGCAACCAACCTTTGTTTCTTTCGAGTAATGGTATATAACATGACAACCTAAATCTACATAAGAAATCACTTTTCTTGCCAAAAGTATTGCGGTAATTTAGTATTTCATGTAGAGGAAGACGTAACGAATGATGTATCTAGCCATTTAAAGCCTGAAGACGACGCTCCTGGCTATTTTCATTAAATATCTCAATAAAAGCTTCAAGTTTCAATATTTCATGTGGAGGAAGATGATATTTAAATTGTATGGTGTCTAAAATTACATGCACCTACAATGCTTTTAACAATACACATAATATTTAGAATGTTGTTTTTCTGAATAAGTTTTAAGTGGGATTCGAGAAGTCGTATCTCTGCATCACATTCTTGATTGCAAGTGTTGCAGCCTCACTCGGCCCATAGTTCCCTCCGCTCTGATTGCTTCAAACTCCTTCGCGATCTCATCTTGCACCACACTTCTAGGATTTCCAAGAGGATCAACCACTGGTTGTATCATCTTTGACTCAGATGGTTGACCTTTGGTGCTTACAGATCCAGTTGGTGCTAGGAACTGATGAAGACCTCGTGGGACTTCACCTTCCTTCAATGTGGCCTCCAGATTATGTATCACTGGCACTGCAAAAACAAAAAAGTATATGCTTTTCAGTATCAATTTGAACCCTTTATTTGGAACCAAAATCCAATTGTACTACAAACAAGATCAAACATACCTTTTCTTGATTTATGATTCCGCCCAGAGTCTTTTTTACTGTAAGGCGTACCTGGTGCTGCAAAGAGCTCCCGCGTTTTCGCAGGGTCCAGGAGGGTCCGTCCCATTTAAGGGAAGATGTACGCGGTCTTTCCCCCATATTTTATGGGGACCGTTTCCACGGATCGAACCTGAGACCTTCGTCCCTTAGGAACAGCTTTTACCGCTGCGCCAAGGCCCGCCCTCCTTTTTTACTTATAAGTAACGAATATAAATAATTACGTGATATAAAAAGAAAGTGACTTATATATAACTTACTCATAAGAGGGGCGAACGGGCTGCCACCGACTTCATTAGGGAGGTTAAGAATGTACTCCGGGATGGTGGTTCCCACAAGAAACTGCGCGATTTCATTGCTAAAATTATTGCAGTTATTCTTCATTATGTCATATGTTTCTTGAGTATAGCGTGGACTTATTTCCTTTAGATGCGATTCAAACACATCCTTTTTAACATTAGTAACACCAAGATCAATCGTTCGAAGTGGAGTCCCATACGGCACCGTTCCAACAGGAGTTATTTGTATGCCACCACCAAAATAATATTCATTACCGTATACAACTACTCCTGTGTGCCTGTGTTTTCCACAATAAAAGCAACTTATCATGTCACATTCTTCATTATTGGATGTCCATTTAACATTGTGTTCTCATTTATACCCAAAAATGAAATATGATTCTGAATCTTATATATATTTATATACGTACGTTCAATACGAAACCAATTTTAAGAAGAGAACAACAGTAAGATCTGTAAGTGTGTATATTAATTATACCATATTCCTTCGATAACCTTTCCCAAAAGGGAACTTGAGACCTGTCGAGCTAGCCCTTGGCTTAAATCATACACATGCAAGCTCACCTTTTGGCCTTCCTACAAGTGGAGTTAAAACAAAAATATCGTAGTAATTAGTTTTTGTTGTCACGTCTAACATGTTCAATAAACACGACATGTTTTGGTTGACATCTTTTATTCGTTTATTTAAACGGGTATAATCTGCTTAACTAAACATGTGAGTCTATTAACCAGTTTTAAATAAAAATAAAAATAAAATTATGTATCTAACAAAGTCAACTCATCAAACTATTTATGATTTCTTTAACAGATTTGTTACGGCGCTGATCCATTCATAATCATTTAATATGTTATAACAACCTAATTACGATTCATTTACAACCGCCTAATGTATTTACCTGTCATTACGTTTGCCTAGTTTAGATAAATGGGTTTTATTGGTCGTGTTTGGGTTATATGATTATAAATGTGTTTAGGTTCATCATTTCAACACGTTGACCCAACATTTTTGTCATCCCTAGTTAAAATGGACCGTGTTGGATTGATACAAACTTTGTTTGTCCGTTTTTATAAACATTTAACATGTAAAATATGATTACAAAAATATTTTATTATTATCTAACTTCCCTGTGAATTTAGCAAGATCAAAATGTATGTACAAACAACATTACACGCTTTAACAATTTCAATCGATTCAAACCATTTAACCCACATTTTTCCAACTCATTTGACTGTCATAGATAAGGCATCAAACTCGTTATACACCACAAACTAACCGAAGTACATCACGCAAAACATTGAAAGAACGATTAGATCCTCATACCTGGGGCCATCTCCCGACAACCAAATATAAACAAACGTTTGTGGTGCTAAGATGCCTTAATTGCCTTTGATATCTTCACTGATCTGAACAAACATACGTTAATTATGCTTAAATAAAGCTGATCGAATAACATGAAAACAAACAATTAGCATCAAAACAATCTGGCATATGCATACAGATCACATCTTTCATATATATGAAGCAAATGAAGCAAACAATGGCTTATTAAAACAGCATCTCATTGTGTGTGCGCGTGTCTGTATATATAACTGTTGTTAATCAGATTCGCAGGCATAAACAGAATTAAAAAGAAGAAATTGAATATCTGGAAATCACAATTTGATTTTCTGGCAACACCTCCAATATTTTTGGCACATCAAATACCATAAATATAAAATGTATTCGCATAAGAACACACAAATATATCGCGATTAGATCATGCAAACAAATAAATATAGATCACAGACAACCAAAACATACAGAATATCAAACACAAATTGGTGATTAGTTGATGATTCAACAATAGATTTATTTCATTCGCGATCAAAATATGGAAATCGATTGATACAACGACATAAGAACGGATTAATTAGGAAACAAAACGACAATAGTCTTACAGATTCCACATTAAAGAGAAGGGCGATGAGAAAAATATATGAAGATTGGTTTCCTTGTCAATGGTATATTAGGATCTAAGGATGTATGGGAATCATGGGTTTAAATATGGCGTCTTATTCTTTTAGTTGAGGGTTATTAATTAATTATTATCGCTCATTTATGTAAACAAACATACCAACTAACAAAGCAAACATATCGAATAAAATCCAACTTATAACAAGACTATTGGTAAGATGAAAATATGAGAGTGGGACAAACATTTCCTCTAACTCAAGGGATAGAGAGGTTACTCCCGGTTAAACTCCAACTTCAAAAACTTTTTTAATGTGAAACTAGAAAAGTGGGCTTGCGCTCCTCGAGGAGGCTACATTATGACTTTAACGTGGTAAATAACGTGTTTGCAAACTTCTAAACTACCGTTGAAACTTTGCCGCAGACACGTTTAACTCGAAACGTTAGAAACTTAAGAGGGTAAAATTCACATTTTACATCGTTGAGGGTGAGCTCTGACATCTTACAAACTTTAAGAGTTGGAAGTATAGAGTTGGCAAAGGCCAATTTTACAAAGTTGAGGGGTTAAAGTCAAAACTTTAGAAACATGACAAGTTGAGGGGCGAGTTATAAAATTTTACAAATTTAAGGGTCCAGAAATGTATGACGATAAATAGTTGAGGAGTTAAAAATGTGCATTCTTAAATATCAGTTTATATATACTAAATGGGGTTAACTCAAAATTGTAGAAACTTGAGAGGTTAAAGCTATATTTTTCAAAGTTGAATGTTAAGTTTTAACAATGTATAAAGGTGGAGGACGAGAAGTTTCGATGGCAAGGCCACTAACACTTCTAAATGAGGTATTATAAATACAGTAATCCAGATAACATAATGTGACTAAGATAATCAAAGCGACACCATACACAAGTACCAGTACTGACTTTCATTTACGTATTGTGTTAAGAATAAGTCAAGCTATTATCGAGATACATCTTGATTTGAGATTTATCGATTTGAACCTTTGTTGAGCTCGAGCTTGAGATACAAATATGATTAGTGTTGAATTTATATTAGTCAATTTTATAAGTTCTTTTTATCTTTTATGTTTCTTATATTTTATTAGTGTGTTATTGTGAGGTTCTTCTTGGGCTTCCTGGGCTATGCTGCTGATCTGCTGGCTGATAGGCTTGCTGCTGGATTTGGTGCTTGTGGGCTTGTCTTGCTGTGGGCTTCTCTCGGTCTTCTTATATATGCGTGTGTGTTGTTCCGAACAATACACACACTTCTTCTTCAACATTCTAAAAAGTTCTCATCAATCATTTTTGGGTTTCTCGTTGTTCTTGTTCATTCTCAATAGTCTGGGTTATCACTTTGATAATTCATGATCTGAATCTGTCTTGTTTGTCATTGATTCACCTACAATAGTGAATCAGTCTATTACAGTTTATGTACGTATGTTCTTTTCATTGTTAAAACTTCATATTCGTTGTTCTTGACTATATCTGAGACCATTGTTGACATGGTATCAGAGCTCTGAGGGTTGGCTTCTTGATTCTGGTTTTATTGGCGTGTGATTCTTCGATTGGAATTAGGGTTTCGATCTCTTGAAACCCTAAGATCAGTACCGCTTCCGCATCTGATATCTGTTCATCATATCACAATGAAGATTTGGTTCATCATAAATGATTCATCGCAACCCTAGTTTGGATGCAAGGTTGATGCTGCTAAAGTTCCTGGTTCATCTCTTACAACCCTAGAAGGTTGTGCGGTGCCTGATGCGTCTATTGTTGTGTTCGTATTACAACCCGTGTGGTTGTGCGTCTTCTTGGTATTCTGTCGGTGACTCTATAACCCTAGAAGGTTGTAAGTCACTTGACCTGCTTTGGAATTCCCTTTTTGGGTAGCTAGCACTGTGAGGATATCTCTTTCCTTTATCTTTACTTTTATTGCTCATATTTGATCTGATATAGGCATTATTGGCTGGGTTAGGAGTACCAGTATCTGTGATATTCAAGTGAATCATTCCCCTGCTCTGTGTTCTGTTGCATTTCATTTTTTGTGTAAATCTGTGTGCATCACTTGTGTGATTTGTCATGTGTTGCATTATACTCTTAGTTATCCCTTGATCTGCCACTATAGTGGTGTGAAAACCTGGCTCTGACCTTGTTGTGTATTTTGTGCATGTGTGATTTGTGCACCATCTCTGTTATCTATTTAAAATGGCTAAAAAATCTTCTGTAGTTGTCTCTGACTCTCTGGTCAGCAAGTTGGATCCTAGTAATCCGTTATACATTCACCCTAGTGAATCCAGTTGTCTAACCATAATAAGTATAAAATTGAAAGGAACTGAGAACTACACTATCTGGGCTAACTCTATGAAACTTGGACTTAAGCTAAAAACAAATTAGGATTTATAGATGGAACATGTAAAAGGCCTAAAGATGATGAAGTTCTCAGTTCACAATGGGACCGTTGCAACTCTGTTGTGTTAACTTGGATTCTTAACTCTATATGTGAAGAACTGTATGTTGGTCAAGTTTATTCCAAACTTGCGTCAGAAGTTTGGACTGACTTAAAAGAAACATATGACAAGGTTGATGGGTCAGTTGTATTCAATCTTTTTCAAAAAATCAATTCTGTCACTCAAAATGGAGCGTCTGTTGCTGAATATTATCACAAACTCAACATTATGTGGAAGCAATTTGATGCAATGGTTCAATTACCTGCCTGCCATTGTAATGCCTCAAAAGAATTTAATGATGTTAATCAAATGATAAAACTAATACAATTTCTGATGGGTTTGGATGACATTTATCAACCTGTTAGGACTAACCTGTTGACTAGAGAACCTCTTCCCACTATTAAAACTACTTTCTCAATAATCTCTAGGGAAGAGTCTCATAAGACTTCAAGTAGTACCTCAAAACTCAAAATGTTGGCTTTATGTCTAAACTAAATCAACCTAGTGATAATAAAAAAAGAAGTGGTAGAGGTCCAAACCCTAATCTGAAATACAGCCATTGCAACAAAATTGGTCACACTATTGAGAGGTGTTTTGAAATTGTCGGTTATCCATAAGGATACAAACCAAGAACTAATTCCGGGTCAAAAACCCCCATATCTCACAACTCAAAAATGGATAAAACTGACCCCAACACTAGTTGTATGTCTTCTTCAAACCCTTTATCCCTAACCCCTGAGCAGGTCTCTCAGCTCTTAGGGCTGCTGAATGACAAGTCCAATGATTAATCTCAGAATTCTAACTTTAGAGGTACTCAAATGAATCTAAGTAATACTAGTGTTCATAATCTTAATTGTTTTTCTTCAAACCTATGGAATGGATGGTTTATTGACTCTGGGGCTAACCAACACATGGTCGTCTCAGACAACAACCTAACTAACCTTGTTGAAGTTTCTGACTTTACTATCACTGTAAAACACCCAAATGGCACAAACGCTTTGGTCACAAAATAGGGAATCTAAAACTATATGAAGGAGTTGGAGTTGTTCTTACCGATGTGTTTTTTGTCCCAGAGTATAATGCAAACCTTATGTCTGTCCATAAGTTAGCAAAGACTAATAATTTGAGAGTTGTCTTTGATGAGTCAAAATGCTATATTCAGGATTTGCTCATAAAGAAAACCCTGGCGACTGGTAGTCAAATTTATGGCCTGTACTTGTATGGAAACTCATCTAAAGTAAATAAGGTGTGTCTTAACAGTTCCCTTCCTTCTATCCTTTGGCACTCTAGATTGGGTCATCCCTCTGACCATGTCCTGAAATTCTTTAACATACCCAACTGCTATAGTAACAACAACAATGATCCGTGTGAAGTTTGTCACAAGGCAAAATAACACAGGAACCTTTTCTTCTCAGTGACCACAAAACCAAACATGTAGGTGAACTAATTCACTTAGATGTGTGGGGACCATACAAAACTCAAAGTAGGGATGGATATAATTTTTTCTTAACTGTTGTTGATGATTTTTCGAGAGCGGTTTGGGTTTATTTACTAAAACACAAAGATGAGACATTTCAAAATTTTGAAAATTATTATAACATGATAAAAACCCAATTTGGTCAATCTATAAAGGCAATAAGAACTGACAACGGTACCGAATTTACAAATTAATCAATGGCAAAATTTGTTCAACAAAATGGTATAATTCATCAAACAACATGTAACATCCAGTTTCTAAATCCGGACTTGTAATTGTTTTATAGTTATGTTTAATTAATTAAGTTGAGTTTGTTTGTTAAGATTGGTGTTCAGTAGCATGACTTGCATGCGAATGAACTTCAGTCGCACCCCTTACGTGCGAATGAGACTCAATCGCACGAATCATGGGCGTATGGGCTTCAGTCGCACGATTCAGTTGTGCGAATGGTTCAGTCGTGCGACTGATGTCACACCCCGACCGACGGCGGAATCATCGGAGCGGACGAGGGAATGATTGATTGTTCATAACACATGATCGTCTAATAGTGAAAATAATATTAAAATCAGATTACATGATAGCATAAGTTTAACAAATACAATTACGACAGTTGAAGTCACAAATAGTAATAGTCTTTTATTTTGACTAAGTCCGGGTCTTAAATGAGCATGTAGAAGTCCACTAACTTGCTTAACCTGAAATCATGTGAAAAGTAACGAGTCAGCTAAAAATTAGCCGGTGAGTAAACACAGTTTTGAATATACATATAGATTGATTGATTGATTGAGAATAATCCAATTCACAAGGTAACGTTAAGACTTATATTGCAATAACAAAGCATATAGATAAACCGACACAATATAAACCCCTTGACTTGACACTTTCATATAATAGACTCCACACATACACCATAGATTGACTCTTGCCTCTGGCACAATCATCACTCGACTATTCATATGGGGTGCGTTATCCAAACCAGTAGATCTACCATTGATACCAGGATTGATTGATTGAATTAGGGTTTTACTGTCGTCCAGTTTATCATAGTATGTTCACATAGTTGCAAGTAATAACATAACCTGTCTTGAATTGAATTTAGAATGAAATAACAATAGAATATCATGATTGAATATTGTATCACATGATTTCTCTAAATAAGAAATGATATAAAAAGGGGATATGAATACTCACTTGATTGATGAGATTAGAATTTGGACGTGATAGATTAGACACCAATGATTTTCTTACGAGTAACCTAAGGAACGGTGTCTCGAGTTAGAATATTGATAATATGAGAATTGGGAATGTATTAGGGTTTTTATTGAGATTGAGTTTTGAATGGTAGTTTAAATAAAATAATTTATTTAGTTCGAATGTCTTGAAATAAATAAAATGAATTTGAAAGTGATTATGTTTTGAATTTAATAAATGTATCATTACGCGTAACCGTTTGATTTATTGTTAAAGTGTGGGAAAACAAATAATTAATTTGTATTAACTAATTATATGATAATTAGTTAAAATATTTAATTATTTAAATAACACAAAACGACTTTTTGTAATTAATCTGTGAAACTATAAAATACATATAATTGCAATTATCTTAAATAATTTATAATTAAAGATAATATAGTGCCCAAATAATAATTTAATAATTTAAATTATTATTAAAAGTTCACTTTTATAGAATTAATTTTGTAACACTTGTAATTTTATTTATTTATAACATTTAACAAAATAAATAAAATATTAAAATAAATTTTAGCAAATAATTAGGTGGTTTTTAAAAATTTTAATGTTTGTAGAAACATTTTTATAATTTTTAGAATTTTTTTTCATAATTTTTCTAAAGCTAAAAAGCTTTAAAAAAATAGTGAGGTTGCCCGGGTCGAACCCGGGACCTCTCGAATGGCAAAGAGACACTAACTGGTGAACTAGGCATACAGCCGCAATGAGTTCACGGCTTTTAATTGTTTTAAACATAAACCAAAGATCTGCCCCAAAACCAAAGAACCCTAGAACTGATTTGAGCAAAATTGAACCCAACTTCGATTCTGTTAACGTTTAGATTCATAGGGCTTTTAATCCCTATGTGTAATCGAGCATAATGGTGTGTTAAACTTACTCGATTGCAACCAAATTGAAGTGTTTATGCTCGGTAAAGCTTCGATCCTTTACGCGATGAACATGGGTCTTGATTTCGATGTTCTCAACCAAATTAAACTTGTGGGTATCTTTAGAGAACCACCACGAATCAAAGCCCTCACTTAATTTCAGGTTTCGAAGTCCCGAATGTGGTGTTCGACCAAGTTGCAGGTCGCAGAGAAGATGGTTGATCGATGGTGGTGTTTCGATGATGAGGTTTTTGTGTGTTTCAGGTGCGTTTGAAACTGGGGATCGATTAGTAACAGATATACAATCGTTCAAGTTGAATTAATTAAATTATTATCGATTGTTAGTGCAATTCAAGGATGGAAAAGTGACCGATAGTTGGGGATGGGAATCTGATCCAGATCGCACACTATTTTTAAATTGTTTTTGGTGATTGGGTTCGATACTTACACGCGATGTTGTCGGGAGAGGTTATTTGTGTTAAAACCGGTTAGTTTTGGGTGTTTGAGAGTCGCCGGAGCATGGCCGGAGGTGGCCGGAGAACGGCAGTGGGTCGACGGGGATGGGGGGCTGGTTTAAAACAATTTACACAATTAGTCCCTGTGGTTTAAAATGTGTTATTTTATGTTGTAAACTTAATTTTTAAGTTTTATAAATTACACATTTACCCCCTGCACTTTATTTATATAATAAATTTTTTTATAAACCATTGTTATTATTATTATTATTATTATTATTTTTACCATTAGCATTATTATTATTATTATTATTATTATTATTATTATTATTATTATTATTATTATTATGATTCTTGTAACTATTGGCATTAACATCGACGTTTTAAACAAAATTAACTTTTATTAACAAAATACGCGATGTTACAGTCTCCCCTGCTTTAGGAAACTTCATCCCGAAATTTTAATCACGAGGAGGCTGAAACAAAAAGATGAGGATACTGGGATTTCATTTGGTCCTCACGTTCGCAGGTGAATTCTGGGCCACGTTTAGATTCCCAGCGGACTTTGACAATAGGTATCCGGCTACGTTTGAGTTGTTTGACTTTCCGATCCATAATTTCCACAGGTTTCTTAATAAAGTGCATAGATTCATCAATCTGGACTTCGTCGAGTGGAATGTGGAGATTTTCATCGGCAAGACATTTCTTGAGGTTGGACACATGGAACGTCGAATGTATATTGCTGAGTTCTTGAGGTAGTTCAAGCTTGTAGGCCACTTTCCCAATTCGGTCGAGCACTTTGAATGAACCCATGTAACGAGGTGCTAGTTTCCCTTTCTTTCCAAAGCGAATCACTCCCTTCCAAGGTGATACCTTAAGAAGTACAAGATCACCGACATTGTATTCCATGGGTTTACGTCTTTTGTCAGCATAATGCTTTTGACGATTTCTAACAGTGACCAAGTTATCACGGATCTTATGAATTTTGCCGGTTGTTTCTGGTATCAATTCCGGACCAGTAATTTGTGATTCACCAACTTCAGACCAACAGATAGGAGATCGACACTTTCGACCATACAAGGCCTCAAATGGTGCCATCTGGATGCTGGTATGGTAACTGTTATTGTAAGGGAATTCGATAAACGGAAGATGAGAATCCCACGATCCACTGAAATCAATGACACAAGCCCGGAGCATATCCTCGAGGGTTTGTATCGTTCTTTCAGTATGACCGTCGGTTTACGGTGATAAGCTGTGCTAAGATTCAGTTGAGTTTCGAGATCTGATTGGAGACTTTTCCAGAAACAAGAGATGAAGCGACCATCACGATCAGAGATAATATCTTTACTTGACAAAAGATTGTTTAGGAAGACTACCTTCACATAATCAGGTGTTGATGATATCTCAAAATGGAAGTTGATAAGTGAGGAATAAATGGTTCCATATAGCTAGATAAAAACATGAGGATAAAGGGAAAAGAATCGATTTAAGAATTTACATGCTCCAAGCTTGGAATCAAAATCAACCTAAAACGATCGGGTCTCCTTTCAAGTTCAGAGATCATGCTTTGGCTTGATAGGTCGAAACACTAACATTATTTCACCCTTCAAGTTACTACATGCGTCTCGTCACTTGATTACGACCATGGTAAGTTGATGATCAAGAAATGAGAATAGTCATCAAGGTATGGTTTTCACCCCTAACTTGATGGTGTAACTTACCAATCAAAAGTTCGATCCCAACTCATTGTTGAGGATCCATAAAAATAAGACGAGGTAACTCGTCATTAAGGTGAGGGATTCACTCCTATCTTAACGATGAAGTTTTACAAAAACAAAATATAATAAGATGAACTTCTTCATTAAAATCCAGAATTCACTCCTACTTTGATAAGGTCGTTTCATTTGAGAGAATGCAATCCATGAAATTATCATCAAAGTATGGTATTCATGCCTATCTTGATGATTGAATTTCATAATAACAAGAAAACCATCGAAGATTGACATTTGTCACCAAAGTACGGGTTAATCATATTTTGGTGAGATCATGTCATTTGTGAAATGTAAGTTTCAAAGAGAATAATTGAAGTCAGTCCTTGAGATAAGGAAATCACCCTAATCCAGAGGATGAAATTTCATAAACACATTATGGAAACCCATTTATCGAAACAAATAAAGAATCATTACCAAAGTAAGGGAATCACCCCTGTTTAGATGAGTTAGAATCATTTAGGAGATACGAGTGTTCTTAGTCATAGGTTGACTTGCAAACTCTTGCATCTCCCACGGTGCAACGGTTCAAAGTTCGACTTAACAACAAAAGGAAAAGTATCTCAATTATAAATTTAGAAATCTTCAAATTACATCAATGTAACAAAAGGGAAATCTTGAATGATTTAAATCAGGAAGACAACAATCAAGGACAAGAATTATTCAACACCACATCGTTGGTGGCTTGAGCTTGTTGGGTATTGATGTTGAAAGCACGTCCTTGAGCCGTAGGAACTGGTATGACAAGTTGAGGGCATCGATTGCAAAAATGGTTCGGATCACCACATTGATAGCATGCACGATTCTAGGTAATTGCAGGAGGATGTTGAAAGACAGGTGCGGTAGTCGGAGCCTTAGCAGTATTTTTGCACACGTTGAATGTATGACCAAGACGACCACAGTTTGTGCATTGACGACACTGAACGTTAGCGGGATGGTGATAATTGCAGTTGTTACACTGCGGAAAGGGTCCAGCGTATGGCTTTTTCATCAGCGATTGGTTGTTTACTGCTGGTTGACGAATTGGAGGGACTTGATTAATTGGCACAGCGGGAGTAATTACAGCAAAGTTTTGATATTTAGCCTTCCTCTTCTTGTTATTAGAAGGCTCGGGTTGGTCGGTTTTGACAGTTTCGTTAGGAAGTTTATTGGTATTCTTCTTTGATCCTTTCCTGGTTAAAGAACCAGCTTTCACATGATTATCGGTTAACTGCGCAGCCAGCCTGATAGCATCTTCTAGTGTCGAAGGATTCCTTCCTAACACCGTATCCTGAATCTGCATGGGTAATCCACCGATGTATTTCTTGATGGTTCGGGAGGTAGGGGTAGCAAGGTGCGGTACCAGAAGGCTCAGTTCATGAAATCGGTTAGTGTATGCTAGGTTCTCACCACTGTCTTGGGCTAACTCCCAGAATTCAGCTTCCAGTTTTCGGACTTCGTTTGTTGGGCAGAACTCTTTGGTCATGAGCTCCTTAACTTCAGCCCATGTTAATGCTAGAGCAGTTTCGGGGCCACGGGTTCGTTTCTCCCCGTTCCACCAAGTAAGTGCGCGTTTCTGGAGAACACTTGTGGCATACCGAACTTTGAGATTCTCGGGACACTCACTATTGAGGAAAGTGTTCTCGATACTCTCAAACCACTGTAAAAGACCAGTGGCTCCTTCGGTTCCACTGAACTTAGTGGGGTTGCAAGAACTGAAATGTTTGTAAGTACAAGTTTGAGGAGGGTTTGGTGCAGTTGGAATTTGAACAGCATTGTTGCCTTGGTTCAAATGAGTAAGTAGAGTTGGGACGACCGCAGCAACTTCACGTGCTATAATAGCAGCAATCTTACGGCCAGAGTTTCTAGACCGTGAACGGATTTGACGAGAAGACATTCTGAAATATCATTAAGATATTTTATGAGAATTGGGTAATATGAGCTATACAACATGAAAACAACAATCGGGAATTTGGCATAATAACCATGAGATGTTCCGAGTGTAATCGTTTGATTCGTAAATCAAAGCGAGTACGTTGACTAATCAAAGTATCAGGTCAACCACAACTTTATTGAAGACATGCGTACCTATAAGCAGATACTCATCCCAAGGGTTCCCAGGTAAGGTAAATGGATCCATCAGTTGATTTGGATTTATATGAGTACCTTGCCTAGACAGAACACCTCGAGATACAGGCACCACGCTCTTCCAGCATTACATGTTTCAAGTTGTGAGACACAGACTTTGACGAATTTGAAAACCACGAATAACGATTTAAAGCTCATTTTGAAAAGGCACACAATGCCTTAGAATATGATTTAAGATTCATGTGTGCATTGATAAGATTCAAAGTATAAGAGAAATCACATAAGGCATATAATCACATAATCAAGTATAAACATATAAGGCACATAAAATCCTATCTAAGCATATAAAATACATGAGAGGACTCATGTGTAAGGGTACTTAGTTATAGTCTAGGTCATTCCATTTCTAATAACCTAATTTCCTATAACCATGGCTCTGATACCAATCTGTCACACCTCGACCGACGGCGGAATCATCGGAGCGGACGAGGGAATGATTGATTATTCATAACACATGATCGTCTAATAGTGAAAATAATATTAACATCAGATTACATGAATAGCATAAGTTTAACAAATACAATTACGACAGTTGAAGTCACAAATAGTAATAGTCTTTTATTTTGACTAAGTCCGGGTCTTAAATGAGCATGTAGAAGTCCACTAACTTGCTTAACCTGAAATCATGTGAAAAGTAACGAGTCAGCTAAAAATTAGCCGGTGAGTAAACACAGTTTTGAATATACATATAGATTGATTGATTGAGAATAATCCAATTCACAAGGTAACGTTAAGACTTATATTGCAATAGCAAAGCATATAGATAAACCGACACAATATAAACCCCTTGACTTGACACTTGCATATAATAGACTCCACACATACACCATAGATTGACTCTTGCCTCTGGCACAATCACCACTCGACTATTCATATGGGGTGCGTTATCCAAACCAGTAGATCTACCATTGATACCAGGATTGATTGATTGAATTAGGGTTTTACTGTCGTCCAGTTTATCATAGTATGTTCACATAGTTGCAAGTAATAACATAACCTGTCTTAAATTGAATTTAGAATGAAATAATAATAGAATATCATGATTGAATATTGTATCACATGATTTCCCCCAAATAAGAAATGATATAAAAATGGGATATGAATACTCACTTGATTGATGAGATTAGAATTTGGACGTGATAGATTAGACACCAATGATTTCCTTACGAGTAACCTAAGGAACGGTGTCTCGAGTTAGAATATTGATAATATGAGAATTGGGAATGTATTAGGGTTTTCATTGAGATTGGGTTTTGAATGTTAGTTTAAATAAAATAATTTATTTAGTTCGATGTCTTGAAATAAATAAAATGAATTTGAAAGTGATTATGTTTTGAATTTAATAAATGTATCATTACGCGTAACCGTTTGATTTATTGTTAAAGTGTGGGAAAAAAATAATTAATTTTTATTAACTAATTATATGATAATTAGTTAAAATATTTAATTATTTAAATAACACAAAACAACGTTTTGTAATTAATCTGTGAAACTATAAAATACATATAATTGCAATTATCTTAAATAATTTATAATTAAAGATAATATAGTGCCCAAATAATAATTTAATAATTTAAATTATTATTAAAAGTTCACTTTTATGGAATTAATTTTGTAACACTTGTAATTTTTATTTATTTAAAACATTTAACAAAATAAATAAAATGTTAAAATAAATTTTAGAAAATAAGTAGGTGATTTTTAAAAATTTTAATGTTTGTAGAAACATTTTTATAATTTTTAAAATTTTTTTCATAATTTTTCTAAAGCTAAAAAGCTTTAAAAAATAGTGAGGTTGCCCGGGGTCGAACCCGGGACCTCTCGAATGGCAAAGAGACACTGAACCGGTGAACTAGGCATACAACCGCAATGAGTTCACGGCTTTTAATTGTTTTAAACATAAACCAAAGATCTTCCCCAAAACCGAAGAACTCTAGAACTGATTTGAGCAAAATAGAACCCAAATTCGATTCTGTTAACGTTTAGATTCATAGGGCTTTTAATCCCTATGTGTAATCGAGCATAATGGTGTGTTAAACTTACTCGATTGCAACCAAATTGAAGTGTTTATGCTCGGTAAAGCTTCGATCCTTTACGCGATGAACATGGGTCTTGATTTCGATGTTCTCAACCAAATTAAACTTGTGGGTATCTTTAGAGAACCACCACGAATCAAAGCCCTCACTTAATTTCAGGTTTCGAAGTCCCGAATGTGGTGTTCGACCAAGTTGCAGGTCGCGGAGAAGATGGTTGATCGATGGTGGTGTTTCGATGATGAGGTTTTTGTGTGTTTCAGGTGCGTTTGAAACTGGGGATCGATTAGTAACAGATATACAATCGTTCAAGTTGAATTAATTAACTTATTATCGATTGTTAGTGCGATTCAAGGCTGGAAAAGTGACCGAAAGTTGGGGATGGGAATCTGATCCAGATCGCACACGATTTTTAAATTGTTTTTGGTGATTAGGTTCGATACTTACACGCGATGTTGTCGGGAGAGGTTATTTGTGTTAAAACCGGTTAGTTTTGGGTGTTTGAGAGTCGCCGGAGCATGGCCGGAGGTGGCCGGAGAACGGCAGTGGGTCGACGGGGATGGGGGGCTGGTTTAAACAATTTACACAATTAGTCCCTGTGGTTTAAAATGTGTTATTTTATGTTGTAAACTTAATTTTTAAGTTTTATAAATTACACATTTACCCCCTGCACTTTATTTATATAAAAATTTTTTTATAAACCATTGTTATTATTATTATTATTATTATTATTACCATTAGCATTATTATTATTATTATTATTATTATTATTATTATTATTATTATTATTATTATTATGATTATTGTAACTATTGGCATTAACATCGACGTTTTAAATAAAATTAACTTTTATTAACAAAAATACGTGATGTTACAACTGAGTGTGAGGCGGTTAGAATGAATGTAGGGATAAGTAAGGCGGTTAAGAGAGTTTAAAAGCAGATTCCTATCTGCATCATCTTTAATCTCTTGTTCCTTTTATACCCAAACACCCTTGTTCTTGCCAAATCAACTAAGCTAACTCCGTTTCGGTAAGTTTTGAATGCCACGGATCAATCCAACTATATTGTAAGCTGTGTATATGATTGAATCTGATCCAATAACATGTTTAAATCATTGAATTGGTCTTGTTCTTTTCTAAGCTAAAATCCGGGAATTCGGATCCGAGTTTTTGTGAAGTTTTGATAAAACAATGATCCGAAACCATTATAAATGATGTGTACATGATCTGTTTTAAATATGACATGATTTGGATGGTTAAAACTCAAATTTTGAGTAAGTTTGGATCAAAAACGTCAAGAACACAGCTGCTGATCCGTTTCAGACGAAGGGGTCCAGTCGCATGCCTCAGTCGTGCGAATGAGAGTCTAGTCGTGCGACTGAGTGCGGATAAAGGTTCAGTCATGCGACTGAGAACCCAGTCGTCAGGTTAGAAGACCGAATGAAGACGAGTGATCACTATGTACGAATGGGGACTTAGTCGTGCGAATGAATGGTCAGCCGTACGACTGGAGGTTCAGTCGCATGATTTAAACATATGGTTCAGTCGCATGAGGTCCATTCGCACGATTGGATGCTCATCCGCATTGATGTTCATCCGCATAGGTCCAGTCACATGAGTGCTCATTCGCATAAATGCTCATTCGCATAAGTGCTCATTCGCATAAGTGTTCATTCGCATAGAAGTCCTGTTTGAGAATAGTTTATTGAATCAAGGTTTATTGTTTTAGATATACCTTGATTAGAAGAAGGACTAGTTATCTCGTGTACGTGGATTGTGTAGATTGTCATGAGGAAGTTAATAAGGTGAGTTCTAAGCCCTTTTCAAATGTTTGGTTTTAACATTCGGGTTAGCACACATACGATGATAAATGAATTGAATGTTTTAGCACCATAATTGTGATAATGATGTTTATACATTACTAACAGCTCGTGGGGCTGTTAGGGTAAAGTTGGGGTAATGAATGATTATCTGAACATTGTTAATCATTACGTGATGGTAATGATTCTAATGGGTCAGATAGGGTGTGAAGACAGATGAAAATATATTAAAACTGATGCTAAAAGAATGAATGTGTGGTGTGTGTAAATTAATGTGACGATATTGACAATGAGTAAAAGAAAGTATTTTGATGTGATGTAAATCTCAACATGCCAGTTAGGGTAAGATGCCTGTGTGTGTAGACTGTACAGTGAAAAGGAGTGATGACGGTCACTCAGCTTTGTGAACATCTTATGGTGATGACCCTAGATGATTAAATTGGCATCCTACTGGATGAGAGATAATAATTACAATTTCTAGATGTGGAAAACTGACAGTTTCTGGATGTGGGAAACTGACGTCCGGTGGGACGAGTCCGGTAGGACAAAGTAAAGATAAAGTTGATTTTATTATATTGCCAATATAAATATGATTTTTGTATGTGATGAGATGCTGTTAATGTTTTAATAAAAATTTAGAACTCACCAGTTTATCTGATGTTCTGAGTGTGTTATATGTGTGCTAGGTAAGGAAGGATCCTCTAGTAATAGAGAAAAACAAGCTTGAGTTGGATCAGGATGCTATCCCAAGGCGATTGCTGGCATAGGATAAGAGTCATGTGTAATAATGTAAAATGGATGTTTATGTAAAAGTCTTAATATGTAAAAATGTTTTAAAAGTTGGGTTAATATGTAATGTTGTCTAGTCTTTCGCTGTAAATAGAAAGCTCTGATTTGTGTTTAAAATATTAATCCAACTATGTGACATACCTCCGGTATCCTCCTGGGTTTAGGGCGTCACACAACATGTACTTATACCCCTCAACAAAATGGGATCGTTGAGAGGAAACATCGACATCTATTGAATGTTGCTAGGTCCCTTCTGTTTGTGGCAAGAATCCCTCTTAGGTTTTGGTCTGACTGTATCCTAACTGCTGCTTATTTAATCAACAGGACTCCCTCATCTGTTTTAAATGGTAAGTCCCCATATGAGATCATGTTTGGCGTTGCTCCCTCCATTAATCACCTTAGAGTGTTTGGTTGTCTTTACTATTGCACAATTTTAAATAATCACAATAAATTTGATAGTCATGCTGAAAAATGTGTTTTTTAGGATATTCTCCATTTAAAAAAGGATATAAAGTTTGGAGTCTTGACTCAAAAACATCTTTCTTTTCTGGGGATATGAAATTTTATGAATCTATATTTTCATTCAAAATCAACTTTCCTACTAAATCTATTGATGTTGAGGTCACCACAACACAAAATCACTTAAGTTTTTTTGAAATGTCTGAGCAAAATCAACAAAATACTCACACTCATAATGGGGAGATTCCCAATGATGAGGAGGGAGATCTGAGAGACTCACAAAATCCTAATCAAACTCGGCAAACTGAATCCCGAGATTCTGATGGTATGGCATAAACATAGCAACCTTCCAATCCTGTCATAGGATCAAGCAAAAGTGAGGCTGTGCATATGCAACCTCATCCCGGTGAATACAGTACGGCTGAAACTGATCTGGAAAATTATGACAGTGATAATAACATCTCTCCTGAGGGAATCAATGAACCTCCTCCTGGTCCTAGAAGATCAGTTAGAAATAGGACTATCTCAAAAAACTTAAATGATTTTATAATTGAGGGTAAAGTTAAATTTGGAATGGAGAGAGTTGTTAACTACTCAAATTTGTCTTCTGATAATAAAGTTTTTGCCACCTTATTAAACAAATCTCGTGAACCTAAGAACTACCATGAAGCCAAACATGATGTTAATTGGATAAATGCCATGAATGAGGAAATGAATGCACTAAATCGTAATCACACCTGGGATCTTGTTGATTTACTGGCCAATAGAAAACCCATAGGCTGTCTTGGTTATATAAAATTAAATATAAGGCATCAGGTGAGATAGAAAGATATAAAGCACGTCTTGTTGCCAAGGGGTATAGTCAAAAGAAGGGAATTGACTTTGACGAAATGTTTGCCCCCGTTGTCAAAATGGTTACTGCTCGATGTGTTATTGGCTTGTCTATTAAAAATAACCGGCCTCTTTTCCAGTTGGATATTAATAATGCATTTCTATATGGAAATTTAAATGAAGATGTTTACATGAAATTACCTGATGGCTATTTCTCTAAAAAGGAGACTAGAGTGTGTAAGCTAAATAAAGCTTTGTATGGCCTAAAGCAAGCTCCCAGAATATGGAATGAAAAGCTTGTTGAGGTCCTCTTAGGTATTGGTTTTGTGCAAAGCAAATGTGATTACTTATTATTCGTCAAATCTGAAAAATCACACTTTATTGCTCTGCTTGTGTATGTGGATGACATTATTGTCACTGGCAACGATATTACTGAAATCAATAGCATTAAAAGTCTACTTAAATCAAGATTCTTGATTAAAGATCTGGGTGTGCTTAAATACTTTTTAGGCATTGAGGTCATTAAAACAATAATGGAGTGTGTCTTTCTCAACGCAAGTATTGTATGGAATTATTAGCTGAGTATGGGTTGAATGGCTGTAAGCCTGTTAGAACTCCCCTTGAACCTCATTATGTACTTATTAGTTTGTGCCTCAAGGATGATGTTAAGCTTGAAAATATTACTGCATGTCAGAAAGTTGTTGGTAAATTAATCTACTTGTCTCATACAATACCTGACATATGCTATGCTGTTCATTTTCTAAGTCAATACGTGCATTGTCCCACCAATAGTCACTTTCAAATTGCATTGCGTGTCCTCCGCTATCTTAAATCTGCCCCTGGTAAAGGCATTCTTATCAGTAAGAGTAATAACCTTGATTTTTCTATGTATGCTGATTCTGATTGGGGTAAATATCTTGTGACATAAAGTCTATCACTGGGTTTATCCTCATGGGTAATAACATAGTGTCATGAAAAAACAAGAGGCAGAGTACTATTTCTCGCTCATCAGTTGAAGCTGAATATAGAGCGATGTGTGCTGCTACATGTGAAGCCATTTGGCTGGTTAACTTGATGTCTGAGTTACACGTCCACATATCTCTTCCTGTTCCTCTCTTTTGTGATAATAACGTTGCCATATCAATTGCAACTAACCCGGTGTTTTATGATCGAACAAAGTATTTTGAGCTTGATTTATTTTTACTCAGAGAAAAAATAGCTTCTGGGTTTATTAAAACTGTTTCCACCAAATAGTCTAATCAGTTGGCTGATGTTTTTACAAAAGGGTTGCTTGTGAAGCAACACAGTTTCTTGCTTGATCAGCTCAATATGTTTGATCCGTTTGGCTTATAAAATTGATGGGGGGTGTTGAATTTATATTAGTCAATTTTATAAGTTCTTTTTATCTTTTTTGTTTCTTATATTTTATTGGTGTGTTATTGTGAGGTTCTTCTTGGGCTTCCTGGGCTGGAGCTGCTGATCTGTTGGCTGATGGGCTTGCTGCTGGATTTGGTGCTTGTGGGCTTGTCTTGCTGTGGGCTTCTCTCGGTCTTCTTATATATGCGTGTGTGTTGTTCCGAACAATACACGCACTTCTTCTTCAAAATTCTAAAAAGTTCTCATCAATCATTTTAGGGTTTCTCGTTGTTCTTGTTCATTTTCAATAGTCTGGGTTATCACTTTGATAATTCATGATCTGAATCTGTCTTGTTTGTCATTGATTCACCTACAATAGTGAATCAGTCTATTACATTTTATGTATGTATGTTCTTTTGATTGTTAAAACTTCATATTCGTTGTTCTTGACTATATCTTATACCATTGTTGACAATTAGTGAAAACAAGTGTTGGTTTGATAATCTAGTCTCTCTATTCTCTATGATAAGAGTAAGGTTTACCTACATCTTAATATTCTAAACTCTATTAATAGCTATGTTATAAACGGAATATATTAGATATGATTATGGTTATGTTATGTCTAGGCATTATGTGACTTGTTTTTGTTCATATTCTTCAAGTTGTCCTTCAAAGTTTGTATCTGGATTAGTGAAAACACGTATTGGTTCTTGCTGTTTCGTAACGATTAACGAGCTTTACAATATTTGACAATTTTACTTATTATATAGAATTTCATCTAACTTCTATATGATAGCTAACAATGTTAAGTGTTATATTTATTTTTGCCACCTCGATTTTAATTAGTCTTATTTTTTTCTTAATCTGTTTTGCAATAAATATTTTCAACTCTCGTCCTAAGCCCTCTTACTCAATGTTGTTACGATCGAATCGGAACGACCGATTCGATCGGGATCGGTCCGGTGGACAGGGAAACCGGACCGGTTCGGACCGGTTTTGGTATTTTTTTTTATTTTTTTAGGTAAAAACGGGGTGTTGAACCATAAATTAGTGTGTTAGATATACAAATATATTTAAGTTTTATATATAACTATAAATACATATATAAATTGTATATAAATTACTTATATTTGATTATATATATAACTATATATATAATATACTATATATATAATTATGACGTCATCCGGTTCTTAAATCCGCTCCGACCACCAAACCAGTAAAACATCCGGTTCAACGTCTGATTCAGTTCTGAAAACATTGCTCTTACTAAAAAATTTTGTTACACAAAGAGTAAAAAAATATATATCTATTTACTACTATGAAATGCAAATAAATAAATAAATAAATAAATAAATAAATAAATAAATAAATAAATAAATAAATAAATAAATAAATAAATAAATAAATAAATAAATAAATAAATAAATAAATAAATAAATAAATAAATAATAATAAATAAATAAATAAATAAATAAATAAATAAATAAATAATATTTAATCAACCAATAATGTGAGAGAGGGTTTTTAGCGGGAAAAATGGTTGAAAAAGATTCGGTTCCTAAATTACGCATCGGTTTGAAGGAGATGCTCATACCAATGAAACTTTGGCGGCAGCCACGAGTACTACTCTTGTTACTTTTTGGCCTTTATTATGCCGAGATAATTTTTTAAATGTTTTTCTAGATTTTTAATTTACTGATAGTTATAATTGTAAAAGAATCTAAAAGTAACATAAAAAAAAACAGAAAGAGATGCACTATGATTTCCGTTGTATGCTTGTTTTATGGATATACAAACATAAAAACTAACTTCAACTTCATTTAGTTATGCATTTGAAGTGACAAAAACTTAACAAAACAATAAAATGCAAAAGATAAAAGAAGAATATGTGTAGTTTTTTTAGGCAGGTTTCAATATAATGCATTAGCACTCAACTACTGTTTTATTTGGGTTTCAATTAAAAAAAGAACAAAAATACAGGTATTTTTTTCTTTTTTTAACGACTAACAACGTACTAGAATTGTTCGAGGATAGTTTTTTGCCTTGGGCAAAGTTGGAACATACAATATCTTCGTTGTGAGACTCACTTCTTACCGCTAGGTCTCAACTCTCAACCTTAGATGTGATAGTTGGACAACAAGAGATGAAGAGAAGTTATAACATGGTAAGAGTCAAAGATCTTTTACAGAAAAATAGAAACTATAATTCAAATATTAATATTAGGTAATTTTGAAATTTGGATTTAAAAAGACTAGGATTGATGTGAGTAGCATCTTAAAAAAGTTGGTGTAGTTGGGAATTAACCTAAAAGAATTATTATTTTTTATGGAGGATTGTGATTGTAATTTTTTTTAAGAAGTTAACTTAAAAAATATGGTCATCAAAGTCATGGAACAAATTTATTACGCGTGCAAACCAAATGTTAAATTCCTTATAGGATCATATCCGTAAAATATGTATATCACACATAACATTCGAGTAATTCGATCGAAAAAAAGTAACCGGGGTACCTAATATATCTACTTAAAAGTTAAATACATACATTTAGAATTTAACATGTGATTTAATTTTTTTCGGTAGCTTTGAATTTTTTTTTTTTTTTTGTGAACACATATCAAGTTTATACAAGCTTAACATAACATATTAAGAGATTCTCCGGTTAATAATAAGATAGTTAAAGCATACGAAATTAGTAATCTATATATAATACTAAAAGAGTAACTTGAGTGAACACTTGTGTCATTTCTAGGCCCCTTAAATTTGTTTTTCTCGCATCTCTCTCCTCTTAAATAGTTACCTAAATCAAATATTATATAATTTTAAATCTTTTTAAAATTAAAAGTATTTCTTAATAAATTAAGAAAAGATGTCTTTCTATTAATGTTATTTCTAGAAAACAAATTTTTATAAAATAAGATATGAATCCAAGGATCGCAATTCAGGAATTATCAGTATTAAAATAAATCAATTTAATAATCGTGGAATTATCACTAAGTGACGTTTAATTGTTTTTAATGATTAATGATGAACACAACCACAGAAACACAATAAATGCAAAATCAATAATAATTCAAATGTATTTCATTAACTATAATGTAATGATTACAAAAGAATAATAATGAATGACTATGAACAATTGAATTCTGTGAATCGAATGATGTTTGATGTTGATGTGACGGCAGCTAGGGTTGCATAATGAACTCTTGACAGCCGTAATATTGATTGATTGTGTTCGTGGAGATGTGAAACCTAGGACTCATATTTATAGATGATTTGAGTCGGCTTAGGAAACACCAGATCTCTCGGGATTTGTTATTGATTGTGTTGACTTGTTTGACTTCTTGGTATTTGCAATCGCACAAGTATAATGTTCTTCCGCAGCAATCTTGTCGTCCGCAGAACTTATGTTCTTCCGTAGATGATTTGCTCTTCCGTAGGAGTGTTGTTCTTCCGTAGGAAATTCTTCTTCTGTAGGAGTCTTCACTTCATGGTCCTTGATCATCCGCAGGAACATTAACTTGGTCATTTGATCATGTAAGAAACATATCTGCGGATTAACAAAATTGTTCATCCGTAGATGTTTCTTACACTTGGTCAATTCCATGAATCCGTCCAAGTAAATTGATTTTCCCTGTCAAGTCACAAATCAACACACATATATATGGGGTTATCCTATAGATTCAAAGCATATATATATATTTTTGACTGTTACAAATATTAATTACAAAACTTGATTTTCAAGTACTAAGCCTATACAAAAATGATCTAGCCCTATACAATCTAGATCTAACAATACTCCCCCTTAAGCTTAGCTCCTTGTAATCAGTCTTTCAAAACTACTAGCTCCTTGACCCTTGATATGATTTTGTTGTAGAAGTAAGATACAGCTGCCTTTTGATCATCCTACTTGTATTTGATCTCCATTTTGCTGATCTTCTTCAGAGTCTCGAAGCCAAGTCCCAGAACATCCTCCTCTGTAGTGAGAGTCTCCAAGACTCTGTCATACTTCACTACTTCAAGTTCATCTTGTTCGGAGAGGCGAAGTTCTGTGACTTCATCATACTCTGTTCCCTTCAGCAAGCCTGCATTGTGTCTGCGTCGTTTGTAGGCCTTTGCATAAAGTTTGTCAATCACCTGTATCATGTGAACATGCAGGAACAGATCATTTTGAGCTGCTTCATCATTCAGCTTCGGAAAGAATTTGTCATGAAGGTAGGAAGTGTAGCTTGGATGAAGCAACTTGATTTCCACAGGATCAAAGATCCTGATCTTTTCAGCCCGTTTGTTCTCTGCATTCCTCAGCAACACCAGTTCTTTTGTCCTCTCTACATATCCCCATTCAGTGATAGTGAGTGTGTATTGAGTCCCTTCAATGTGCTTGATGACTGCTGAGGTTCTCTTGTTGTAACCAACCCTCTTTAGGAATTCATCATCTACTAATTCAGAGGCATTGGACTTGTATCTTTTCAGTCCTTGATTTCTTTTTCTGTGCTCTTCATCATCTCTCTTAGCACCTATCAGCACATCATTTTTAAACCTTGTTTTCAGTTGACCCTCTCTTGAGAAGTCCCTGCCTCTCAGATGTATTGGATAATTGTCATGGTAAGGCTTTGCAGGTCCTTTAGATCATTCTCAGGAAGGCAGAGAACTGAAAACACATCATGGAAGTATTCAACTCTTCCTGATATCCTCTTGATCACTACACAATCCCACTCTTGATCATATTTCCACGCCATGATCTTGTTTTCTTCAGCTGAGTTGGGAGTTGTGAGGTGATTAACCAACTGAATCAGAGTGGACTTCTGATCAGTGATTTCTCTAACAGTGGTACCAAGGGGCCATACTTTGCCTGGGATCACTTCCCTTGGTTCCCTAATGAGCTTATCTTTTGCTTTATGCTGATCCTTTGGCTCCACAGTTATTGGATCAGCTGATAGTTTGATTTGTTTGTCATCAGTTGGATGAGGAGCTGTGGTTCTGAATTTCACACCTGTTTCCAATTCCACCTTCATTACATGCTCCATCATCCTTCGAAGTTCTCCAGTAGTTCTACCTTTAATCTCATGAGTTTTGTAGTTGTGGCCCTGTAACCAGCAAGTCATATTGTACTTGGTGAGTTTGGCTGTGTCACAGTGGCCCAGATCCTTCTTGATCTTCTCTAATGACTGAAAGGTGGTAAAGGCTTCATAATCACAGTTTGGGATTATGAACCTTGCAAACTCAAACTCTTTCAGAGCATTCTTCATTTCTGATGTGTTCATCCTCTCAACCATGTCATATGGAAAACCATGGTTGATGAGGGTCATAAACATGCTAGAATCAGGCCTCTCTTCCATGATGTCAGCTGTTGTTAGAAGGTCATCGGCCTTTCCACCCTTTTCTCCAGTGGGGGACTCAATTCTTGTCAGTTCCTCCCACTCTTTCTCACTGTCATCATCATCCGTGGATGGTACCTTCACAGTAGACACGTCTACTGAAGGTGTAGGTGCAGGGGATGGAAGTTTTGGTTTCTTTGGAGAGCTTTCATCTTCATGTTTCTTTTGAGTTGCTCCCATGTATTTTCTTTTCCGGGTGTATGAAATCATTTGCTTAGCAGCTTCACCCGACTGTTTTGGTTGAGTACTTGGGGCTTCTTTTGTTTGCAGAGTAGATATTTTCTTTTTCAGCTCTTCTATTTCTGCATCTTTCTTTTTGATCAGTTCAGCTTTATCATTTTGCTCAGTCTTCAAAGAAGCCTCCAACTTTTTTTCTCTGTCCAACAATGCATCAATAACTTCATTGTTGCTTAGAGCATCTTCTCTCATCCGTTTAAGTCTAGCATCTTTCTTCATCAGCTCTTCATCTTTTTCTTTGATTATACCTTTCAGCTCTTGTATTCTTTCTTTTCTCTTATTTGATTTGCGTACTAACTTGTTGTACTCAGCAACCAAATAGCTTTTGCTGACAGAAATGTCTTTGTCACTTAAATCATCTTCATGGTATGCAATGACATCCTCAGCAGATCCTTGTACTTCCCCATGCTCATCAGCAATTTGTTCATCTTTCAATGAAGATATGGGCTCAGTATGTGCTGATGAAGCATGTTATTCTGTGTGTGTTGGTGAGATAGGAACAGTGCTGGCTTGAGATAATATCTCTGTGTCTCCTGAGTGTACAGAGTGTACAGACTCAGTTATCTCAAAAGGCTCGGTTCCAGCACTTTCCGGGATGGCTGTTTTGCTGATTCTGGTGGTGGTTGTACAGGGGATTGAGCTTGTAATGGAGAGAAAGGTTGAGTGTGATGTGATGATGACTGAGAAGCTGATGATGATTGTTGTTTGGCTGGAGATGTTGGCTCAGTGCTTTTGGTGGATGATGAGGATATTAGTAGGGGTGATTGATGTTGATGAATTGGGGAGGTTGGTTGGGTGTTCAAGCTTGTCGGTGATTGTGATTGTTGAGGGGGTGTTTGGCTAGGTGTATGATGTTGGAGTGGTGAAGTTTGGGTTGGTGAGTGGTGTTGGTGTGATGGTGTTTGGAGAGGAGAGTGAGATGCTTGTGCAGAATCAGCAGATGATTCTGCTTCATCAGCCCAAACCAACTCTTGAGGAAGGTCTGCTTGGGGATCTAAGACATGCGCGAACATTGGCATATCTTCACCCTGATACTTTCCACTCAGCTTGTTTAGCACTGATTTGCTCAAGTGTGCTTGAACAAACACATTGCCAACTCTGTCCACCCTTGGTAATTCTGAGTTGATCACCAGTTGCAGGAATCTCGGGAACATGTACATCTTGTTATTCTTCTGCAGTTTGACTTGTTCACTCAGACAATTGAAGATGTATTTGGCGTAATTATAGATTCTCCCCTCGAATATCCCGATGATCCCAGATGATATTGTCACACCCCGACCGACGGCGGAATCATCGGAGCGGACGAGGGAATGATTGATTGTTCATAACTCATGATTGTCTAATAGTGAAAATAATATTAAAATCAGATTACAAGATAATATAAGTATAACATACACAAATACAACAATTAAAGTCACAAATAGTAATTGTATTTTGTTTTGACTAAGTCCAGGTCTTATATGATCAAGTAGAAGTCCACTAGCTTGCTTAACCTGAAATCATGTGAGAAAAAAGTCAGCTAACGAATTAGCTGGTGAGTATTCACAGTTTTGAGTATACATATATATCGATTGATTGATTGAGAATAATTCAATTCACAAGGTAACGTTAAGACTTATATTGCAATAGTAAAGCATATAGATAAACCGACACAATAACAACCCCTTGACTTGACACTTGCATATAATAGACTCCACACATAAACCATAGATTGACTCCTGCCTCTGGCACAATCACCACTCGACTATTCATATGGGGTGGGTTATCCAAACCAGTAGATCTACATTGTTGCCAGGATTGATTGATTGATTGAATTAGGGTTCTACTGTCGTCCAGTTTATCACAGTATGTTCACGTAATTGCAAGTAATAACATAACCTGTCTTGAATTGAATTGAAAATGAAATAACAATAGAATATCATGATAGAATATATTGTATCACATGATTTCCCCCAAATAGGAAATGATATAAAAAGGGGATATGAATACTCACTTGATTGATGAGATTGGATTTTGGACGTGATAGGTTAGACACCTGTGATTTCCTTACGGTTAACCTAAGGAACGGTGTCTCGTGTTAGAATAATAATGATTTGAAAGTTTGGGAATGTTTTAAGGTTTCCATTTTGATTTTGAATGGTGGTTTAAATATTCTATCTAATTTGTATGTCTTGAAACAAATAGATTTATTGAAAATGATTATGTTTAGATTTTAGAAATAAACGTATTAGTTTACGTATCTGTTTGATTTATTGTGAAAATGTGGAAAAATAAATAATTAATCTTATTAATTAATTATGTGATAATTAACTAATATGTTTAATTATTTAATTTATTAAAAGAAATGAAATTGTTATTTAAAATGATTTAAATATAATAAATTTATATATTTAATCATTATTTAAACAATAATAAATATTGTGTGAAATTATTACAAATAATATTGTGTCAAATAATAATTCAATAAATTAAATTATTATTAGGAGTTCATTTTTATTTAAATAATTTTGTATTATTTATAACTTTATTTATTTAAAACATTTATTAAAAATAGATAAAATATTGAAATAAATTCCAGAAAAATAATTTAGTTGTTTAAATATTTTAATGTCTTAAAAATATTTTTTATGATTTTTATGAATTTTTTTAGAATTTTTAGAGGCTTAAATGGCCTAAAAAAATGTTTAAAAGTATAGGAGGCTGCCGGGTTTCGAACCCGGGACCTCAAGGTTGAAATGGGCGCAGGAACCAGTGTACCATAGCTGCATCTGCGAAATAATCCAGAGTCCAAACCTTTTAAACACAAACTCAAATCAAACCCCCAAATTGATATGAACCCTAGCTTTGAATCCATTCAATTGAACTCGAAATCGACAACGATTACAGCCAAGATCATGGGGCTTTTGTTCCCCATGAAAACCGAATATGTATGTATGTTTAATTGCATGTATGGTGTTTGATTCGAAGCTTACCAATTGAAGAACAGGTCGCGACACAGTGGTGATCGACGGGTGAGCAAAACGCGATGAAAATCCAATTAGTTTCGTAGGTAGCTTCGGATAATGATCTTGATTAAAAGCCCGTTGCCAATTTTGACTAAAATCGATCGGAGATGGGCTTTTAGCTAAGTTGCAGGTCGACGGGTATGGAGGAGTTCGAAGGATGATCAAATGAAGACTATGATCAAATTAACTTCGTGGGTTGCTTCCTCAAGGATGAATGATGATTTCCCTTCAATCAATTTCAGGTTCCGAAGCTCGAAAGAAAGTGAACACCTCAGTTGCAGGTCCGACGGCCGTGAGTTTGTTTCAATAGGTGGTTTTTGTTTATTTCTGATGAAATTGAATTCGTTGATAGGTTATATACGATTAATGGTTTGTTAATGCGGGTTACTTTTGATTTTAAAAGACCGTAGTGCGATCTATTGAGGTGTAAAGTTCCGAAAATGGAAGAGGGAATCGGGGAACACAGCGACGGGGAATGGGGTGGGGTTGGGCTGTTTTGCCAAGTTACAGAATCAGTCCCTGTGGTTTATGTTTCTTTTATTTCATGTTTAAAAGTTCCTTTTAAGGTTTCACAAATTACCAAATAACCCCTGGTTATTATTATTATTATTATTATTATTAGTATTATTATTATGATTATTGAAATTATTAGAATTAACATCAACATATTAAATTTAATTGTTTACAATATTAATAATTTTTTTTTTTTTTTTTTGGAAATACGCGATGTTACAGTCTCCCCTGCTTTAGGAAATTTCGTCCCGAAATTTGTTCACGAGGAGGCTGAAACAAAAGGATGAGGATACTGGGATTTCATTTGGTCCTCACGTTCCTAGATAAATCCTAGGCCACGTTTAGATTCCCGGTGTTTTGACAACGGGTATTCGACTACGTTTGAGTTGTTTGACTTCCTGATCTATAATTTCCACGGGTTTCTCAATAAATGCATAGATTCATCAATCTGGACTTCATCGAGTGGGATGTGGAGATTTTCGTCAGCAAGACATTTCTTGAGATTTGAAACATGAAACGTCGGATGGATATTGCTGAGCTCTTGAGGTAGTTCAAGCTTGTAGGCCACTTTCCCAATTTGCTCAAGCACTTTGAATGGACTCACGTAACGAGGTGCTAGTTTTCCTTTCTTTCCAAAGCGAATCACTCCCTTCTAAGGTGACACCTTAAGAAGTACGAGATCACCGACATTGTATTCCATGGGCTTACATGTTTTTGCCGGCATAATGCTTTTGACGATTTCTAGCAGCGATCAAGTTATCACGGATCTTATGAATCTTGTAGGTTGTTTCTTGTATCAATTCCGGACCAGTAATTAGTGATTCACCAACTTCAGACCATACAAGGCCTCAAATGGTGCCATCTGAATGCTGGTATGGTGATTGTTATTGTAAGAGATTTCGATCAACGGAAAATGAGAATTCCACGATCCACTGAAATCAATGACACAAGCCCGGAGCATATTCTCGAGGGTTGGTATCGTTCTTTCAGTCTGACCGTTGGTTTTCGGGTGATACGCTGTGCTAAGATTCAGTTGAGTTTCGAGAGATGATTGGAGACTTTTCCAGAAACGAGAGATGAAGCGACCATCGTGATCAGAGATAATATCTTTACTTGACAAAAGATTGTTTAGGAAGATTACCATCATGTAAACAGGTGTTGATGATAACTCACAATGAAAGTCGATAAATAAGGAATAAATGGTTCAATGTAGCTAGATCGAGTCAAAACATGAGAATAAAGGAAAAGAAATTGATTTAAGAATTTAAATGTTCCAAGCTTAGAATCAAAATTAACCTAAAACGATCGGGTCTCTTATCAAGTTCAAATATCATGCTTTGGCTTGATAGGTCGAGCACTAACATTATTTCACCCTTCAAGTTACTACATGCGTCTCGTTACTTGATTACAGCCATGGTAAGTTGGAAATCAAGAAATGAGAATAGTCATCAAGGTATGGTTTTCACCCCTAACTTGATGGTGTACTCTCAAAGTATGAATACTAGCTTACCAATCCAAAAAGTTCGATCTCAACTCATTGTTGAGGACCTACAGAAATAAGACGAGATAACTCACCATTAGGTAAGGGAAATCACTCCTATCTTAACGATGAATTTTTACAAAAACAAAATATAATAAGATAGACTTCCTCGTCAAAATCCAGAATTCACTCCTACTTTGACGAGGTCGTTTCATTTGAGAAAATACAATCCATAAAAAATGAAATTATCATCAAGGTATGAATTTCACGCGTATCTTGATGATTGAGCTTGATGTTAACAAGAAAACAATCGAAGATTGACATTTGTCACCAAAGTACGGGTTTCAATCCTATTTTGGTGAGATTATGTCATTTGTGAAATGCAAGTTCCAAAGTGAATAATTGAAGTCAGTCCTCGTGATAAGGAAATCACCCTAATCCAGAGGATGAAATTTCATAAAACACATCATTGGAAACCATTATTGAAACGTATAAGAATCATCACCAAAGTAAGGGAATCACCCCTGTTTTGATGAGTTAGAATCATTTAGGAGATTCGAGTGTCCTTAGTCATAGGTTGACTTACAAACTCTTTCATCTCCCACGGTGCAAACGGTTTCAAAGTTAGACTTAACAACGAAAGGAAAAATATCTCAATTAGAAATTTAGAAATTTTCAAATTACATCAATGTAACAAAAGGGAAATCATGATTACAAATCTTGAATTAAATCAGGAAGATGAAATCAAGGACAAGAATTATTCAACACCACATCATTGGTGGCTTGAGCTTGTTGAGTATTGATGTTGAAAGCACGTCCTTGAGCCGTAGGAACTGGGATGACAAGTTGAGGGCATCGATTGCGAAAATGGTTCGGATCACCACATTGATAGCATGCACGTCCCTGGGTAATTGCAGGAGGATGTTGGTGAACTGGTGCATTGGTTGGAGCTTTAGCAGCACTCCTGCACACGTTGAATGTATGACCCAAACGACCACAGTTTGTGCATTGACGACACTGAATGTTAGCGGGATGGTGATAACTGCAGTTGTTACACTGCAGATAGGGTCCAGCGTATGACTTTTTCATTATTGATTGGTTGTTTACTGTTGGTTGATGAGTTGGAGGGACTTGATTAATTGGTACAGCAGGGGTAATTACAGCAAAGTTTTGAGAATTGGCCTTCCTCTTCTTGTTCCTGGAAGGCTCGGGTTGGTCGGTTTTTGACGGTTTCGTTAGGAAGTTTTTCGGTATTTTTCTTCGATCTTTTCCTGGTTAAGGAACCAGCTTTCACATGATTATCGGTTAACTGTGCAGCCAGCCTGATAGCATCTTCTAGTGTTGAAGGATTCCTTCCTAGCACCGTATCCTGAATCTGCATGGGTAGACCACCAATGTATTTCTCGATGGCTCGGGAGGTAGGGGTAGCAAGATGCGGTACCAAAGGCTCAGTTCGTGGAATCGGTTAGTGTATGCTAGGTTCTCGCCACTGTCTTGGGTTAACTCCCAGAATTCAGCTTCCAGTTTTCGGACTTCGTTTCTTGGGCAGAACTCTTTAGTCATGAGCTCCTTAACTTCAGTCCATGTTAAGGCTAGAGCAGTTTCAGTTCCACGGGTTCGTTTCTCTCCGTTCCACCAAGTAAGTGCGCGTTTCTGGAGAACACTTGTGGCATACCGGACTTTTAGATTTTCAGGGCATTCGCTGTTTAGGAAAGTGTTCTCGATGTTTTCGAACCACTGTAGTAATCCAGTAGCTCCTTCAGTTCCACTGAACTTAGTGGGATTGCAAGAATTGAAATGCTTGTAAGTACAAGTTTTGGGAGGGTTTGATGCAGTTGGGTTTTGGACAGTGTTTGGTGCAGTTGTGTTTTGGACGGTATTGTTGCCTTGATTCAAATGAGTAAGCAGTGTTGGGATAACCGCAGCAACTTCACGTGCCACCATAGCAGCAATCTTGCGGCCAGAGCTTCTAGATCGAGAGCGGTTTTGACGAGAAGACATGCTGTATAATAAGGAACGAAGAAACCTTTATGAGTAACGGGTAATTGGTTTTTAAAACTTTTCAAAATAATAAAATCGTTAATGAGATTGTTTAAAACAACAATGAGAGGTTAGGAGTGTAAACGTTCGGTTCGCAACCCAAAACGAATACGTTGACTTATCAAAGTATTTGTGTCCAGCACGAGGACATGCGTACCTATAAGCGAATACTCATCTCGAGGGTTCCCAGGTAAGGTAATCAAGTTGTATGAAATACCTTGCCTAGACAGAACACCTTAAGATACAGGTATCCCACTCTTCCAGCATTGCATGTTCTCGGTCGTGTGACACGGACTTTGACGAGATTTGAAAACCATGAATAACAATCGAGTTTTGGAGTTTGAAATCACTTGAATTAGGCACACAATGCCTTAGAATATGAGTTAAGATTCGTGTGTATATTGATAGATTCAAAGTGTAAGGAGAATCACATAAGGCAGATAATCACATAATCAAGTATAAACATATAAAGCACATATAATCCTATCTATGCATATAAAATACATGAGAGGACTCATGTGTAAAGGTACTTAGTTATAGTCTAGGTCATTCCATTTCTAATAACCTAATTCCCTATAACCATGGCTCTGATACCAATCTGTCACACCCCGACCGACGGCGGAATCATCGGAGCGGACGAGGGAATGATTGATTGTTCATAACTCATGATTGTCTAATAGTGAAAATAATATTAAAATCAGATTACAAGATAATATAAGTATAACATACACAAATACAACAATTAAAGTCACAAATAGTAATTGTATTTTGTTTTGACTAAGTCCAGGTCTTATATGATCAAGTAGAAGTCCACTAGCTTGCTTAACCTGAAATCATGTGAGAAAATAAAGTCAGCTAACGAATTAGCTGGTGAGTATTCACAGTTTTGAGTATACATATATATCGATTGATTGATTGAGAATAATTCAATTCACAAGGTAACGTTAAGACTTATATTGCAATAGTAAAGCATATAGATAAACCGACACAATAACAACCCCTTGACTTGACACTTGCATATAATAGACTCCACACATAAACCATAGATTGACTCCTGCCTCTGGCACAATCACCACTCGACTATTCATATGGGGTGGGTTATCCAAACCAGTAGATCTACATTGTTGCCAGGATTGATTGATTGATTGAATTAGGGTTCTACTGTCGTCCAGTTTATCACAGTATGTTCACGTAATTGCAAGTAATAACATAACCTGTCTTGAATTGAATTGAAAATGAAATAACAATAGAATATCATGATAGAATATATTGTATCACATGATTTCCCCCAAATAGGAAATGATATAAAAAGGGGATATGAATACTCACTTGATTGATGAGATTGGATTTTGGACGTGATAGGTTAGACACCTGTGATTTCCTTACGGTTAACCTAAGGAACGGTGTCTCGTGTTAGAATAATAATGATTTGGAAGTTTGGAATGTTTTAAGGTTTCCATTTTGATTTTGAATGGTGGTTTAAATATTCTATCTAATTTGTATGTCTTGAAACAAATAGATTTATTGAAAATGATTATGTTTAGATTTTAGATAAACGTATTAGTTTACGTACGTATTTATTTGTGTGAAAATGTTCTTTAATTAAATTGGAAATAATAATATTAATATTTAATATTTAAGTTAATAAATTTTAATTTAAATGAAAATTGTTATTTAAATGATTTAAATATAATAATTTATATATTTAATCATTATTTAAACAATAATAAATATTGTGTGAAATTATTACAAATAATATTGTGTCAAATAATAATTCAATAAATTAAATTATTATTAGGAGTTCATTTTTATTTAAAATTTTGTATTATTTATAACTTTATTTATTTAAAACATTTATTAAAAATAGATAAAATATTGAAATAAATTCCAGAAAAATAATTTAGTTGTTAAATATTTTTAATGTCTTAAAAATATTTTTTATGATTTTTATGAATTTTTTTAGAATTTTTAGAGGCTTAAAATGGCCTAAAAAAATTTTAAAAGTATAGGAGGCTGCCGGGTTTCGAACCCGGGACCTCAAGGTTGAAATGGGGCGCAGGAACCAGTGTACCATAGCTGCATCTGCGAAATAATCCAGAGTCCAAACCTTTTAAACACAAACTCAAATCAAACCCCCAAATTGATATGAACCCTAGCTTTGAATCCATTCAATTGAACTCGAAATCGACAACGATTACAGCCAAGATCATGGGGCTTTTGTTCCCCATGAAAAACCGAATATGTATGTATGTTTAATTGCATGTATGGTGTTTGATTCGAAGCTTACCAATTGAAGAACAGGTCGCGACACAGTGGTGATCGACGGGTGAGCAAAACGCGATGAAAATCCAATTAGTTTCGTAGGTAGCTTCGGATAATGATCGTGATTAAAAGCCCGTTGCCAATTTTGACTAAAATCGATCGGAGATGGGCTTTTAGCTAAGTTGCAGGTCGACGGGTATGGAGGAGTTCGAAGGATGATCAAATGAAGACTATGATCAAATTAACTTCGTGGGTTGCTTCCTCAAGGATGAATGATGATTTCCCTTCAATCAATTTCAGGTTCCGAAGCTCGAAAGAAAGTGAACACCTCAGTTGCAGGTCCGACGGCCGTGAGTTTGTTTCAATAGGTGGTTTTTGTTTATTTCTGATGAAATTGAATTCGTTGATAGGTTATATACGATTAATGGTTTGTTAATGCGGGTTACTTTTGATTTTAAAAGACCGTAGTGCGATCTATTGAGGTGTAAAGTTCCGAAAATGGAAGAGGGAATCGGGGAACACAGCGACGGGGAATGGGGGTGGGGTTGGGCTGTTTGCCAAGTTACAGAATCAGTCCCTGTGGTTTATGTTTCTTTTATTTCATGTTTAAAAGTTCCTTTTAAGGTTTCACAAATTACCAAATAACCCCTGGTTATTATTATTATTATTATTATTATTATTATTATTATTATTATTAGTATTATTATTATTATGATTATTGAAATTATTAGAATTAACATCAACATATTAAATTTATTGTTTACAATATTAATAATTTTTTTTTTTTTTTTTTTTTGGAAATACGCGATGTTACAGATATGTGCCTGGAGAATCTGTCCAGTCCTGACTTCCTGTTTGACATGCATTTCAGGTAGGTATGGCACAAGAATCTGTACGGTTTGCACAACCTACCCTTTTTGATTTCCCCCTTTCTCGTAGTCACCATCATACCCATCAGATTGAAAATTTTCTCAATGTATTCATTCTCGAATACATCAGGGTGACCTATCTCTCTATCACCCAGTTCCAAGCATCTTCGTATGATGCTTTCAGTGATTCGCAGACGCTTGTTCCGAATCTCAGCCACAATCACTTCTTCATCATCTTGTTCTTCAACTCGTGCTGAGTTCCAGAAATCGATTATGTGTGCCTGATGGATCACAGGCTCAGCCGTCAAGGCGTAGAAGAGCCTTGATCGTCGGAGATATCTTATGATATCTCGACATCCTTCTGCCGCCGGATCATCAGCGTTTAAGAACGCGCACACATTATGTTCTTTAGCGAATCTATTATCCATCTGTAAAGAAAATCAAGTTAGAAAACATGCAGTTGAATCGTTTTAATGGCAATAACCGATTAATCAGTTTCGTACTGATGTTTAAGACATGATTTACCTTCGCAGTAACAGTGATTGATTACTGGATAATGTTGATAATGTGTTCTTGGGAACAGATATTTTGAAATTTTGAAAAAGAGGGAAAATGGGCGGTTTTCTAGGTTAAAAGTGAAAAAGTGCTCTGTAAAAATATCAGAAACCTTATTTATAGGCGAACACATTAATTTCTTTTATTAATTATGTTCTTTTATTAATTATGTTGGGCCCACTCCCATTCATTCCTATCCGCATAACAAGTGTTTAGAATGCATTATTTCTTCCGCAGAACATCTGCGGAACCTTGACATCTGCGGATGTCAACATCTGTGGAACTTTAACATCTGCGGATGTCAACATCTACGGACCTTACATCTGCGGATGTAAAAGTTCAAACAATGCATTTGTTTTGCTGCTGAATCAGAATTCACTAATACTTCTACGGATGAGAGGTATTACTGAAACTTCTGCGGAACATAAAAGTTTTAAAACTTTAAATGTATGATATCTACTAAGTAGAATCAAATGTTGATGTTGGACATTGTTAACTTTGTTTGCATGGCAATCAAGTACAGGAAAGCAAGTTTCCTGTATCCTGCATTCAAGTTAGTGCTCAAGTTCCAATTCCTTCAAAGTAATTCAGATCAATTATCAGCTTTTATTGTTTTTCATGCATGAACTACTCCCCCTAAATTTGTGATTAATGTGAGACTGTTACATTTATCATAAATTTAAGTTGTAAACAGGCATGACAGGCATATGACAGTCTGAATGAGAGAAAGTCAGTTGAGATAACAATTAAACATCTGACTTAAACAGTTACATGCATGCATATATATATAGAGGGATCATACTATGACTTGGCTTCTGCTGATGTTGATTAGTTGATTCAATACATACCTGATTGCAAGTATATAGATCCACTTAAATTCAAACATGAGTATTGTATCAACTAGGCATGCTATTTATCATGTTATGAAGTTTGTTAATCAGTAGCAATCATGAGTCCCACATTCAATTATCATTAGAGTATGTCTTCCGTAGGTGAGGCAAAGCACTACATTCACACTTATGACTATGTACATTAAGTTATAAGTTCTATCTTGAGACATATTACGGTCTCATGAATGCTTTGATATTGAAGCTCTTGGACTTGATGTACAATGGATCACAAGTGATTCCTTTTTAGAGCTGAAATATGATCTTCATAGTCACCAGGTCTTTACTTTCGTAAAACAGAGGTGAACTTTAACCCAGGTCTTTGTTTACACAAAACAGAGGGAGAATGAAGATCACACTTATTAATCACATTCCCAGGTCTTTGTTCACACAAAACAGAGGGAATATGACTTTGCAAAGATAGAAGATTATAAAGTATTTTACTAGTGTGCTTGTGTAAGTGATTTGATCACATCAGGAGAACATACCTTCCTGATTCTCAAATGGAATCCTCACAGACAGTTACCTCATGCTTTTAGTTTGGCATGCTCTTAGCTTTGTTTCCACTCAAGATGAACCTACTCACATATCAGTATGATATAAGTCAGATTGAGTTTTTGTTTAATAGCCAAGTATAGTCTACTATCATTTCCCTAATATAATGCAAGTATAGATGTTCTATCAGACACTTAAGTTATCCTTAATGATTACTCTACACAAAGTCAGTCATATGCTTTTGTTGATTTATTCTAAGTTAATCATCCCCAAAGATTCTATCAGAAAATTAAATCTAACAGGTGCAAATGCTTTAGTGAACAAATCAGCAAGCTGATTGGTTGTGTCTACTTTGACTAACCTGATGAGACCCTTTTCAGAGCAATCTCTCAGAAAATGGTATCTGATTTCAAATGTTTTGTTTTACTATGTTGAACTGGGTTAGCAGTTATAAACATAGCAGCTGAATTATCAATATGAATTGGTGTATGAAGGAAATTGTAACCATAATCAAGTAATTGGTTCTGCAACCAAAGTACTTGAGAGCAACCTGCTGAAGCAGCTATGTACTCTGCTTCAGCTGTGGATACAGATACATTTGTTTGCTTCTTGCACTGCCATGAAACAAGTCTTGGTCCTAGAAACTGACATCCACCAGTTATGGATTTTCTGTTGTTGTTACAACCTCCATAGTCACTATCTGAGTATGAGTAGAGGCTAAATCTCCATCTTTGGGATACCAAAGTCCCAAGGCAGGTTTTCCTTTCAGGTATCTGAAAATCCTCTTTACAGCATTCAGATGTGACTCCTTTGGGTCTGATTGATACCTGGCACAAACACAAACAGCAAACATGATGTCAGGTCTACTGGCAGTTAGGTACATTAATGAACCGATCATTGATCTATAAATCTTTGATCTACGGATTTGCCAGCAGGGTCAGGCACAATCTTGTCTATTGTTGATGCTGGTGTCTTGCATGAAGTGGAATCAGCAAGATTGTACTTCTTCAAAATTTGATGAATGTACTTTTCTTGATTGATAAAAATGCCATCTAGTTTCTGATGAACTTGTAAGCCAAGGAAGAATGTCAATTCTCCCATGGAGCTCATCTGAAATTCAGATTTCATTAAGTCTTCAAAGCTTTGGCACAACTTCTTGTTGGTTGATCCAATATTATGTCATCAACATATATTTGAACCACCAAAAGATCTTGATGTTCATGTTTGAGGAAGAGTGTCTGATCAATTGTTCCTCTCTTGTAGCCATTCTTCAGCAGGAAGGATGATAGTGTGTCATACCACTTTCTGGGTGCTTAATGAAGATCATACAAAGCTTTATCAAGCTTGTATACTCTATGTGGATAATCAGGGTCTTCAAATCCAGGGGGTGAGCAACATAGACTTCTTCATCAATTTTCCCATAGAGGAAGGCACACTTCACATCCATTTGATAGACTGTGAACTTTTTGAAGGAGGCATAGGCTAGGAAAACCCTTATAGCTTCAATCCTCGCAACTGGTGCAAAGACTTCATCATAGTCTATTCCTTCTTCCTGGGTATATCCTTGAGCAATGAGCCTAGCCTTGTTTCTCACTATGATACCTCTGTCATCCAGCTTGTTTTGAATAGCCACCTTGTTCCAATTGGATGTTGACCCGTAGGTAAGTCTACAAGAGTCCACACTTTTTGTTTTCTGAATTGTTGTAGCTCTTCTTGCATAGCCTCAATCCAGCTGTTGTCTTTTAGTGCAGCTATAATGTTTGCAGGAACTGTTTAGGACAAGAAGCAGGTGAACAACAAATGTTTGCCACACCTCCTTTGTTCCTTGTAGTTCTTGTATTCAGATCTCCAATGATATTGTCTGTTGGATGAGACTTGTGGATTCTGCTTGTTGAGACAGCATCAACTGGAACTGTGGTGTCCAAGTTTGAGAAACCCATTGAAGCAGATGGTGTCAGCTGAGAGGTTGAGTCGATGAAATAATCAAAAGGCTCATGTTCATTTTGATCAGCTTGTGTATGAGTTGCTGCTGGGTTGTCTTCTTCCGCAGGAAGTTCTACGGAAGTAGCATTTTGTTCGTCCGCAGGAGGTTCTATGGATGCGGTATTTTGTTCTTCCGCAGGAGGTTCTACGGAAGCAGTATTTTGTTCTTCCGCAGGAGGTTCTACGGAAGCAGCATTTTGTTCTTCCGCAGGAGTAACTGCAGCATCTACGGACGCATTTTGTACTTCCGATGCATTACCATTCCGGATGAACATTGTTGTGTTGCAGGCATGGTTTGTTGATTTAACCCTTCCTCTTTATCTCTTAGTTCAGCAGCTGAGGCAGGACTTACATCTGCGGATACTGATGCATCTGCGGATGTATTTACTGATGTAACTTCATGCTGCTGACTTGATTCTTGCTGAGGTGCAGTTGAAAGTTGTACCCTTGGTAGGTCAGCTGTCAGAGGCACTTCATTTAAACTTCGAAGTACAAATGGATAGCATGTATCCGCAACACCTGCATTAATCAGATAACCAGTGTTAAATGATTCGTTAATGCATCTATATCAAATAACCAAGATGATCCTTTTACATTAGTGGTAAACATGGATTCATCAAAAGAAACATTGGGAGTCTCTTCAACTATGTTATGTTCTAGAATATAGACCCTATATGATTTAGAAGTGGATGAATATCCAACAAAGAAATCATAGGCTTTTTCAGAAAATTTTCCTAATTGTTCTTTAGTATTCAAAACAGACACATGACACCCAAAAGCTCTAAGATATCCTATAAAAGGTTTCCTTTTAAATAAGAGTTCATAAGGTGTTTTATTATGTTCTTTGACTATCAAAGTTCTATTTGAACATTGCAAGCTGTATTCACAGCTTCTGCCCAGAAAGTAATGGGCAACTGAGAATCAGCTAGCATTGTTCTGGCTGCTTCTATGAGTGTTCTATTTCTCCTTTCAGCCACTCCATTTTGTTGTGGAGTTCTTGGTGCACTGAATTGTCTTGCTATTCCTTATTCCTGCAAAAATAATCCAGATCAGCATTAACAAACTCAGTTCCATTATCACTCCTAAAAATTTTAACTTTTAAATCAAGTTGATTCTCAATCTTGATCACAAAGTCCATTAATGTTTCAGATGTTTCACTTTTATGTTTTTAAAAAGAAGACCCATGTGAATCTAGTGAAATCATCTACTATCACCAAACAATATTGTCTTTTTCCAATGCTCAACACATTGGTTGGACCAAAGAGGTCCATGTGAAGCAATTTGAGTGTGTAGTGTTAGTGTTAATTGTTTTGATTTATGGGACATTCGGTGTTGTTTTCCTTTATAACATGAAGAACAATGATTAGAGCAGTGAAATTCTTTCTTTGGTAATCCAATGACTAAGTCATTTTCACCAATTTATTCATGTTCTTCATGTTGGAATGGACAAGCCTTCTATGCCACAGTTGAGATTCATCTTCTGAAGATTTAGACAGCAGGCATGTCTCATGATTAGTGAGTGTTGTGTTGTTCATATCCAAGATATATGTGCCTTTTCTTGATGCTTTGAGAAGGATCCAGTCTGCTGGAACTGTAAAACCTGGCTTAAGAATGTAACAGTTAGTGTTATCAAATAGTGTTAAATAATTTTGATCACAAATTTTGGAAACACTAAGTAATTTATACTGCAAATTTTCACAGTAATTTACTTTTTCAAATGTTAAAACATCATTAGTTACCATTCCTTCACCAACAATTTTACCTCCCTTCTTATCCCCACCAATGCCACATAGGAGGCATGTTTATGTTTGAAGTCATGGAGAAGTGCACAGTTCCTGTCATATGTCTGGAACAACCACTGTCAACATACCACTTGTTATCAGCTCTCCATGATTGTTCCTGCAAACAAAAAGAAATTAGTTAGAATTGACAATCCAAGGCTTAATTGTCTTGGATTTGCCAGATGTGTCAACAATAGTTACTCCTTCATGAATTAATCTTGAAGTTTCATTATTAGTTGTTTCTTTTTGATTTGATGGTTGTGAGGATGATTCTGTTGAAGATGAGTCAGGTTTCTGGATGTCTTCATGCTTCTCTGATTCTTCTTCAAAGTAACTTGTTTTGGTTGGTATTTTAACTTTGGAGAGGATCCTGTAGTTTTGAAAGTTTCTTCATCTTTCAGCTTTGATTGAGACACAGGAGTTCCTTTTGCAAAGTTATCAAAGAAACCATCAGCTACTTCAGTTTGTTTATCTGACAAATCCACCTTTTTATGAGGTGTCTTAGACTGTATTGGTGCTTTCTTCTTCAAAGTCTTGTCCGCAGCAGAGGATCTTTTCTTTGACTTTTGTTGTTCTTTCTGAATTTTTGTCTCTTTGTCACTTTCTGAGGATTGAGAATCTGATTCAGATGATGTATCTTGTGACTTCTTTTTGCTCTTTTTCTTGTTCTTCTTGTTAAAATAACATTCCTGAGTGGAATGGTTATTTTGTCACATATGGCACAGTGTTTATTGAAGTAACAATCAGCAGTCATGTGATTGTTCATATTGCAAATGGAACAATAGCTGCTGAAATAGCATTCATCAGTGTTATGATTCTTCATATCACACCATTTACAATATTTTTCTGAACTTTCTTCAGATTCATCCTTCTTTTTACTGTGCTTTTCTCACTGGCTGAAGCTTCAGTTGATTTCTTCTTGTTTGTTTGTGTTGGAGCATCATCAGCTGTTGCTCAACTTGGCTTTTAGGCTGTAATTTTCAGAAACATATTTTTCTAAATCCTTTTGTAAAGAACTTATTTTGATTTGATATAATTTTTGTTCTCTTAAGTGTGATTCATTTAAAATCATAGTTTCCTTTACTTTATCAGCCAATTGTTGAGCATGGACTCTATATCGTTCAACTTCCTCAACACAGGATGATGAACATAACCTGTCTTTTACCTCTCTGGCCATAGGAGGAACTTTGTTTTCCATATGTGCCATTAGTGCTTGATTCTCCTCTATCACTTCCTTCTCATACAAACTCCAATCACATGTGCCATCTTGAAGGATGATCAGCCCAGTCTCCTTAGAATTGCTTGGTCCTGCTGATGTATTTGTGGCTAGTGGGGATGTTAGCTGAGGATGTCTATGCAGAGATCTTTGAGAGGTTGATTGCTGATTCTGATATTGTTGTTGCTGCTGATTTTGTTGCTGCTGATGCTGATACTGCGGAGATGATTGTTGGTTGCATTCTCTAGAGAAGTGACCATAGAGATTGCACTTGAAGCATCTGACTTTTGATTTATCAACATCAATCTTTGATGTTTTGCTTGCTGCTGCCAGATTTTTGTTTCTTCGCAGATATTGCTTAGCTCTGTAAGCAATCATTGCCATCTGCCATTGTAGATCCATCTCTTCTACTACATCAGGAGGGAGTTCCTCCAAATCTTGCTGACAGATGTTTGCTGATGTGAGTGAACTTCCAAGATATGCTTGAAAGCTGGAACTAAAAGCTGCAAAGGCTGCTTTTTGTTCTTCAGAATCCAATATGACAGTTATTGGTTCTGATTGTTTGTTAAGTTGAGAAGAGTTTTGCAGTTGCTGATGTTTCCCTTTTCTCTTCAGATCTTCCCTTTTCTTTTTGATTTTTACTTTGAGATGATTTCTTAGTTGGTTTGGATGCATAAAAACTAACTTCCTCTTCATCATCACTCAAAGTACAAGAGTTATCACTTTCATTGTTTGAGATAAATGCACTTCCAGCATTTTTGGTTTCCTTGAAGTGATATGGTGAGACATGAGTTCTCACACACTTGTTTCTTGATTGTTCATCCAGTTCAAGAGCTTCTACCTTAGCAACCAAAGTATCCAGACCAGTTGTCTTGAGATCTATGGTATTCTTGAACATGGAGACTGTTTGCTTCCAACTTTCAGGCAAAGTGTGGAGCATCTTCTTGTTTAATTCCTTAGTGGTATATTTTAACTCCAAGATGTTCATCTCAGTAACAAGTTGCATAAATCTGTGGAGTTGCTGAGGAATTGATTCACCCTCAATATGATGAAAAGTTTCATATTGTGATCTAAGGGTGTCTTTCCTTATGCTTCGGATCTCATCACTCCCTTCACAGAGAGTGTGGAGTATCTTCCACAGGGAATTTGCTGTTTTGTAGTTTTTCACACCTGATCAAGATTTCTTCTGGTAAAGCCATACTAAGCAAGTTGTATGCTTTAATATCGACTTTGACCTTCTTGACATCATCAGGTGGCAGGTCTTTAGTGCTGATTGGTTGATTTTTGTCATTATAATCCGGCCTAAGAGTGGGTGGAATATAGGACCTTGAGTGATGGACTCCATAAGTCAGAATCTGTGTAGTTCACATGATTCCTGAACTTGATCTTCCAGGATTTAAAATCAGCTTTAGTTTCCAACTTTGGCGGTTGATACGATCCTCCACCAAAAGTACTCATGGTTAATGCAAAAGAATTAATCAAAATTAAATGCTAAAATTGATAAATCTATCAAAGACGCAGATCTAGTATTCAATTGATTTGAATATAGATCTAAATCAAACAAGCAATGAGACAGTGCTTGCTGAACGACAAGTCGTTGATTTAATTGTTTGAAAATCAATTAAACAATTTAATACTGATAGATCAATTGATCTAAATCAATGAGCACCAACAGCTCTGATACCACCTGTGAATCCAAGGATCGCAATTCAGGAATTATCAGTATTAAAATAAATCAATTTAATGATCGCGGAATTATCACTAATTGACGTTTAATTGTTTTTAATGATTAATGATGAACACAACCACAGAAACACAATAAATGCAAATCAATAATAATTCAAATGTATTTCATTAACTATAAGTAATGATTACAAAAGAATAATAATGAATGACTATGAACAATTGAATTCTGTGAATCGAATGATGTTTGATGTTGATGTGACGGCAGCTAGGGTTGCACAATGAACTCTTGACAGCCGTAATATTGATTGATTGTGTTCGTGGAGATGTGAAACCTAGGACTCATATTATAGATGATTTGAGTCGGCTTAGGAACACCGGATCTCTCGGGATTTGTTATTGATTGTGTTGACTTGTTTGACTTCTTGGTATTTGCAATCGCACAAGTATAATGTTCTTCCGCAGCAATCTTGTCATCCGCAGAACTTATGTTCTTCCGTAGATGATTTGCTCTTCCGTAGGAGTGTTGTTCTTCCGTAGGAAATTCTTCTTCTGTAGGAGTCTTCACTTCATGGTCCTTGATCATCCGCAGGAACATTAACTTGGTCATTTGATCATGTAAGAAACATATCTACGGATTAACAAAATTGTTCATCCGTAGATGTTTTTTACACTTGGTCAATTCCATGAATCCGTCCAAGTAAATTGATTTTCCCTGTCAAGTCACAAATCAACACACACATATATGGGGTTATCCTATAGATTCAAAGCACATATATATATTTTGACTGTTACAAATATTAATTACAAGACTTGATTTTCAAGTACTAAGCCTATACAAAATGATCTAGCCCTATACAATCTAGATCTAACATAAGAGTTTTCTAAAACATCAAACATTTTTAAAAATATAAAATATCTTAAAATTGATGTTTTTAAAAAGTAAACTTCTTTACAAGCTAAAAATAATTAACATTATGAGTTATAATAAGAAACTTTTAAAAATAATATTTTTAATACGGTTTGTTTGGAAAAAATGGTTTATTTTTTTGGAAATTAAAATTAAAATTATTACTTATAACTATTACTAATATGTAATTTTAATCATATTTAATTTTAAAATATTATTTTATACTTCATAAGCTTTCGTCATAATTAATATTTTATTTTTTAACTCGTGTAATACACGGGTTTACTATAGTTAATATTATATAAATAACAATCAACAACTAATCAATTTTATTTTTTCAATCCGAGTAATACATTTAATTTTATTTATGTTTTTGTGTTATTTTAATAATTTACTCTTAATCTCCCGTGTAATACACGAGTAACTAAATCTAGTTTATATATAGAAAAGAACTTTAATAATATATAAGCTTAATTATCAAATATGTTTTACAATGATAATTATTATAAGCTTGACAACAGTCTTAATTAATAATCAATTTTAAATCAGTCAACTTTATTGAGTTTTATTGCTAGAGAAAAATAGTTTATGCACAAATTTGATTATTATAAGGTCCTAATGGGGATACCGCTGGGGTTTTTGGGGGTAGGCCGGGCCAAAGGTCAAGGTTAGGGCTTGCGGTCACGTTTTGATACCTAACCGTGACCGCAAGGGCTTGCGGTCACGGTTTCTGTGTCTGTCTTCCGACACCTCGTGACAACAAAACGATAAATGGCCTGATAAAGTTGAAAAACAATCACCAAACCGTCACGGTTTGGCCTAAACGTGACCTCTAGGGTATGAGGTTCGGTTTAAGGTACGAGGTAGACTATGATGTTGACAAAAGGGCCGGGATTCGCGCCTCGAACCGTCACGTGGAGGCCAAACCGTGACGGTTTGTGCACCAGATTTTCACCTGAAATACTTTTGAGCTTTCAACACTCGACATTTAATCCAACACTCGAAATTTTTTCATCATAAGGTATTTGAGCTTTCATTCATCCAACACTCGAGATTTTTCAGCTTTTGTCATTCCAAAAACACATTAATTCGAAAACAATATCGGGTTCGGAGATCATTATCAAAAGCCGAAGCTTCCAGATTTGAATGAGGTGCCACATATCGAAGATCTGAACCAGGTTGAACTAGTATATGTTTTATTATAACTATTATTTGAAATATCTAACCATTATCTTTTTTAGGAATATTACATATACGGGAGTCACCCTGCGTGGGGAAGAGGAGGAAACCAACCCGTCGAACACATTTGCTCAAGAGGCGTACAACTCTTTATTTGGACCGACAGGTTACGGTGAAGGGTACAGATATCCCCCTTGCAATTCTTACGGGCATGCCCCAAACACGTACCACTCACAAACAGAGCTGGATTACGGACATCTCCCGTACCAGTTAGAACTAGAAATTACACATGTGTCGGATACTTTTAATGGGAATGACACAGATGAGAGTGACGGTTCGGTTCACCTCAAAGAAAACCATGGGGACACCACGGAGCATGATGAGGATGAGGATCGGATAAGAAAGGCTACGGTTTCTTATAAAACCGATAAAGTACGAAGAGTTTTTATTCTTTTGTTTATTTTATTTTTTATTTGTTTTATATATTGTTTTTTATGTCTAGCTTTATAATTTTTTCAGTATTTTTGATTCTCGTGAGGACTTGAAGAACTGGGCTGAAATGATAGGACGCGAGCATGGGTGCGTCATTGTGGTGGGTCGGTCATGAAAAAAGGATGTGGACTATTATGAAATCTTAGTGGTGAACCTAAATTCACTGGCACAAGTAGACGTACTGGAAGCATAAAGAAAGGGTGTCCCTTTAAACTCGTAGGAAACGTAGGAAAGAGAAACAGTTGGACGTTAAGGTGAGAAACGAGACGCACAACCACGATCATGTTGTGTACGAGGAGGGCCACGCGCATCTTAGGAAGATGACCGCTGAAGAAATTGATCTTGTCGAGAAGTTACACAGGCAGCACGTGCGGCCACGACATATCCATTCAGCCGTAAGGGAGCACTTTCCCCACAGCGTCTGTGTTATTCAAGACATATACAATCTGACGTCGAAGTTTAGGGCTGAGGGGAGAAAAGGCATGACACTGTCACACCCTCAAATTCCGGGTCTGGAATCTATCATGGAGAGGTGAGCAAACAGGATTGAACACAATAGTCACTCATGAGATGCAGTTATCTATATGATGAATTTTAGATAATCATTTCATTATTATTCAAAGTATTAAATTTCATGCGTAGCGGAAATAAAAGATAGATTGTTTCTTAACAATACGTCTAATCATATCTCAAATAATAACCAATATGTATCTTGAGCTCTTATATGATCCTATGTGCATGTCCATAAGCTCCTAGTAGATACCTGAGAATACATATAAAATCAAGTGTCAACACAGGGTTGGTGAATTCATAGGTGAATAAAATATATATGATAAATCATCCATTATCAATCAAAGAAGGGTTTATTTTATGAAGATATGGTCATTTCATAACTTCAATTGAGCCTTGAGATATCCCTGATATCACTCCGTATATAGATAGCCTTATGGAACCCCTTTACAATAGGTGAACTCACTATCCCATATACTAACTAAGTACAAGCCAACAAAACCTTCACATAGGAATTGCCCATGTATCATAGTTAATTTTCCCTTTTCCTTTTTATGTGTATATTATATTAGTTATAATAATTCAAATCAGAGGGCGCGAGTTCTCTCTTTACATTTATCCTCATATGGGTTGTAAGTGGAACTATAATGGCAAACTTTACATAGCGCACATCTGCCTTCTCAACCCAGAACAGTCATCCCGAATGACTTATAAGATCTTTGTGCATCTTGGTAAGGACCACATGTCCAAACTTTGTGGGGGTAAGTCACTCCCCGATAGTACTATCCAAAAGATCCCTGCTTGTTTACAGTCCAGTATACAGAAAAGGATTTCATTGTAACCATATGTAATCATAAATGTGATTCAATTATTATTTAACATAATACACAAAAATAATTTGTAATTTTAATTACAACATGTATCCTCCCCAAAATATTTAAATGATTAAAAAGGGGAATAGTTAAGTATGAACTCACTTCAGTCCTTGTGTGATGTTGACAAGCTAGTAAATTCCTCCTAAGGAATTATAATTCACATAAGCAAATAGATACAAATCCATAACCTAAATAAGTTAGATCTTGAACCTTGTGTTCAATTGATCTAGGGTTTGGTTTTCTAGGTTTTGTTATAAACATATAATTAAATTATTTAATTATTTTGTTAATTCTTTAATAACTAAATATTTGCATTTCATTTGATTAATTTAATAATGATTTTAACATATCATTATGTTCTAAATAAATTTTAGACATCATTTAAATATGTAAGTTTGTATTTAATTTAATAAGATTTTATAATTAAATTTATAAAATCTATTTTGTATTTATCTTATCAAATAAGTAATGTTTATAAGTTTTAATTTATTATTAATCTACACTTTTAATTAGTATATTTTATAAGAAATAGTCTAAAATGACGCTTGTAAATAATTTATGAAATTATAAAAATCTTTATAATTTCTATAATTATCATGATTTATCCATAATTAAAAATAATATAGTGTCCAATAATAAATTAATAATTTAAATTACTATTTAGAGTCCATTTTTATAAAAATAACTATTTTTACATTTGTAAATAATATTTTATAAAAATTATTAAGGTTTTTTAATAAATAAATTTTATAGAAAATTACTTAGGTAACTTTTAAAATAAAGGAAGTTTTTAAAACTTATTTTTATAATTTTTAGAAATTTTTGTATATTTTTAAAAGCTGCAAAAAGGCTTTAAAAAAATAAGTGAGGTTGCCCGGGGTCGAACCCGGGACCTCAAAGATGTGCAATGGACATGGAACCGGTGGACCAAAGGCATACAGCCGTATTAGGTCTCGGTTCCATTTAATGTTAAACACAACCCGCAATCAAATCCCCAATTCACAAGAACCCTAATTCGATTTCGATCCAATTGACCCTTAAATCGACAACGATTACAGAAACGATCATGGGGCTTTGATTCCCCATGTATTTTCGAGCATGTAGATGGTTTCAATACATGTTTTGAAGCTTGAATTGTAATGTTCGATCAGTTGCAGGTCGCGGCTAAAGGGGGTTGATCGGAGGTGGGTTTGTGCGATTTTTGGATGGGATTAGAAGTGGTGATCGATTAGATGTACTTATATAATTGTTTAGGTTTTGATTAATTCAATTATTTTGAAGTTTGGTGCTCGGTAGTGGCTGAAAAACCGCCCGAAGTGGGGTGGTTGGTCGATCGCACTTAATCGGATATATTTTTCAAATCAAAGTGGGGCTCTAGTTCGAATATTACATGCGAAGCTGTCGGGCATTTAATTTGGTTAAAATATCGAGTGGTTTTGGTTGTGGTGGCTCACCGGAGCCTCGCCGGAGAGGTGGCCGGAGGGGGATCGACGGGATGGGCGGTGGGTTGGGTTATTAAAAAAATTACACAAATAGTCCCTCAACTTTCAAGTTCTATTATTTTATGTGAAAACTTTATGTTTAAAGTTTCTAAATTGTCACAAATACCCCCTGGACTTTTTAAATTCAATTTATTTTTAAAATTTGTTTATTTTCTTAATAATCTTTACAAATTACAAATAACGATATTATCATTATTATTATTATTTTTATTATTACTATTATTATTACATTATTATTATTAATATTATTATTAATATTATTATTATAATTCTTGAAATTTACATCAACGTATTTAAACTTAATTGTTTATAAAAATTAACTTTTAATAAAAATTTGAGATGTTACAGTTTAAACCCGATAATTCAATTAAAGGTAACGAAATTTTCCGGGTTGTCACAGACACCATGCAGGAACTTGAAAACCTGCTACAATCTAAAGAGTTTGTGTATGAAACACGAACGAATGCAACTACTAAGGCCGTGGAAGATGTTTTCTTTTGTCATCCTACTTCGTATAAAATGTGGTGCGCATTCCCGCACGTGATGTTGATAGACACGACGTACAAGACCAACATGTACAACATTCCGTTTGTTCAGGTTATTGGCGTTACGTCGACGTCGAAGTCGTTTTGTATTGCGCATGCATTTATATCGAGGGAACGGCAGGACAACTTCACATGGGTACAGGAGCGGATCAGAGATATGCTCAATGGGTGTGTGGAGCCCCACGTTATTATCACAGACAGGGACCTGGCCCTGATGAGCACGTGTGACATAGTGTTCCCGAGTGCTACTAAAAACCTATGCAGGTGGCACGTTCGGGAGAATATCAAAAGACGGTGGAATATCCTTTTCAAAACCGACATGTGGAAGGATTTTTCATACTGGTGGAAGACCTTGTGTTCGTATCCCACAGAGGCATTGTACGATTACAATTGCAGGAAGATGGAAGAAAAGTTAAATGAAGATGGTAAACGTGGTAAAAATTTCATAGTTATTTTTTACTCTAATAATTTATTTGTTCATTTTATAAAATTTGTTATTTCTTTTCAGAGTTATGGAAATATATTTGGAATAATTGGTTGGTGCCGTACAAAGAGAAAATTATTACTTGTTGGATGTACGACCGCCTTAACTTTAGTGAATTTACAACTAATAGGGTTGAGGGCCAACATGCCAACTTCAAGAGTTACCTCACAGGGACCAATAATACGTTGCACACACTTGTCGGATATGTTTGTGACCTCGTGCGCGGCCAGAAGATTGAAATTTGTAAAACATTCGAGGTGTCCCGTGTGAAAATTAAAAAAGACCATCGACTGCTATTGTTTTCAAAATTACATTATAAAGTATCCATTTTTGCCTTAGCCTCCTTAAATCAGAGTTGACGAAAATGAAAATGATTCAGGAGTCTGGGGGTTCATGTGGACACCAGTTGTTCACGTCCATGGGCTTGCCATGTGCTTGTCGTTTGGAGATATACATCCGAGAAGGTTATATTTTTCTTAATACATTTTTTACTATTGTCACACGATTGCATATTTTTCACTAATAATTTAACCTTTAAATCCAGTCACAAGTATTCCACTCGATGCGGTAGATCCACACTGGAGGAAGCTTGATTTCTAGCCAACGTACGTCGCGCCGCCTGAACTTGACTACGATGTGAAATTTGATGACTTGAAACAAAAGGGTATGTCGTCTCCCAAGTCTCAAGTAAAGAAAAAATCGTTTAACAAAGTATTTGACTCTTTGTTTAAATGTAAGTCAAACTTAAAGAACCTGAGTGCGTCATGAGCGACGTGGTCGTCCAAATATTAAGGAGAACAAAGAAGAGCGGGCCCCAATACATCACAGTATGAGGCTGCTAGACACAACTCCTATACTTCCTCACAACAAACTATGCCTGACCCGGCGAGGCATAGCTCATATACCCCTCAGTTTAAAATGCCTAACGACCGTTCTAATCAGGCAAAGGCTGCTTTAAATGTACCGATTACGAGAGCTGCCCTAGGGTTTCCTTTAATATTGAAACCAAAGGACGTGATAAAAGTTATAAGTTTAAGGATCAGCTGCCCCAATGGATTCACCGGTACGTTTCGACTATAAAAGATGTGCGGCCTGATGGTAACTGTGGTTTTCGGGCGATCGCGATGGCTTTAGGGAAAAAGCAAAATGAATGGGAATGGGTTAGGCGTAAAATGTTATCGGAGATGGACAGAAACATGTGGTATTGGCGGAGCAATTTGAACCGCGAGATGCCTGGATATTATGATTCTATTCGTAATAGCTTAAATTGGTTTGGCACGACTCAACCCGCACCCGATACCCATTGGCTAACTTTTCCGGCCCATGGACTCGTAATTGCGGAAACATTCACCTGTATTGTGCATCTTATTTCTTTATTTGGCAGCCAGACATGGTTCCGCTGAGAACAGCCCCAGAGCCATCATTCAACTATACAGTTGTCGCACTTGCTCATATTAACAAAGATCACTTTCTTTGCATACAATTGGAAGGGGATTACCTAATGCCTAGTGTGAGCTATCATTGGCCGAGATTTGCATATCAACAAGCACTAGAATGGCAAAATATGTATGAGAATCGTATAAATAATTACGTTAGAATAACGGATCGTCATAGAGGCACCAATGCCTCTTGTAAGTTATCATTTTCCGATACTTTATCATATTAATGAAGATCCCTTTATTTGATGATGATGATGATGATGGTGATGATGATGATGATGATGATAAAAATGATAGTACAAATAATAGAAATAATAGAAATAATAATATTAATAATAATACTACAATAATAGTAACAATAATAATAATAGTAATAAAAATAATAATAATAATAATAGTAATAGTAATAATAATAATAATAATAATAATAGTAACAATAGAAATAATAATAATAATGATGATGATGATGATGATAATAATAATAATAATAATAATAATAATAGTAATAATAATAATAGTAATTATTACTATTATTGTAATAATACTACAACGGGATCACGGTTTGGGCAAACCGTGACCTTTTGCCTATTTTTTTAAAATTTTGCTAAGTAATAATTTTATAAAAAACACCTCAATGAACCGGTGGTAGTGGGTTTCGAGCCCACACCACTCCCTATTGCCCAACCGTCTTAACCGATCGGGACGGGAGTGGTTCACTGAAAGGTATAGAAAACAAATTCTTTTAAACTAAACTGGACCAAAAGGTCACGGTTTGGGCAAACCGTGATCCCTTTGTTCACATGTGGCGTTGTGAAATGAAGCTGTCACAGTTTGTTGACACAAAGTGTCACGTGGTGACCTAACCGTCACACCTTGTTGACAAAAGAGGTCACGGTTTGGTCTAATCGTGACCTTTTAGGGTTCCCTAAACCCACACATTAACCGTTTATGATCATTTACGTACATCAATCGGATATTTTTTTCATGAACATGCACACACATCAACATGTATATACAATAAGAACAAATACACTTCGTAAACGTACATACAAACATGCGTATGTGAACAAACCGTGATGTTTTAATGATAACCTAAACTATCTTATCGGGAACATATCAACATATATACACTTTATATTTTGTAAACCAATATTCAAACATACATAATAAATTCTAATAATAATAACAATAATGATAAATAATAATAATAACAATAATAATAATAATATACTCTAATATAAATAAAAATTTTAATAGTAATGATTTTAAAGTGATAATAATAATTATAATACTATTATTTTGTGTATCCAGAAACTACAAAATAAACTCTAATAATAATAACAATAATGATAAACAATAATAATAACAATTAATAATAATAATAATATACTCTAATATAAATAAAAATTTTAATAATAATAATTTTTAAGTTAATAATAATATATATTATTTTATTATTATTATTATTTTGTGTATGCAGAAACTACAAAATAAACTCTAATAATAATAACAATAATTATAAATAATAATAATAATAATAATAATATACTCTAATATAAATAAAACTTTTATAGTAATAATTTTAAAGTTAATAATAATAATAATAATAGTATTATTTTGTGTATCCAGAAACTAAAAGGTTACGGTTAATAATAATGATAATAATAATAATAATAATTATTATTATTATTATAATATAATATTAATAATATTAATATTAATAATAATAGTAATAATAATAATACAATAATATAATAATAATAATAATAATAATAATATAATAATACAAAAAAGCAAGTGGTCACGTGGAAGCCAAACCGTGACCTCTTGAGATATTTTTTGAATCTGATTTCCCCTCGATTAGTACATCTGCCCCTCGAGTACCTTGTGTGTAAGAGGCCACGTGGAGGCCAACCGTGACCTCGTGTCTGTAAGAGGTCACGTGGAGGCCAAACCATGAACTCGTGGTTACCGGTTTCATCTTCAACCGTTCGCACACCCCATTTCACCACACATTCACCACAACCCCAACCATTTCACCACAACCACAAACATTTCACCACCACAACCACAAACGTTTCACCACCGCCGCCGCCAAACCGTCACCGCGAGCCCTCCCCGTGACATATTCATCCACCATCTTCCACCACCACCGCCGCTTGTCATACCCCGACCGACGGCGGAATCATTGGAGCGGAAGAGGGAATGATTGATTGTTCATAACACATGATTGTCTATTAGTGAAGATAATATTAAATCAGATTACAAGATAACATGTGTTTAACATAACCAAATACACAGTTGAAATCACAAATAGTAATTGTCTTTTGTTTTGACTAAGTCTGGGTCTTAAATGAGCATGTAGAAGTCCACTAACTTGCTTAACCTGAAATCATGTGAAAAGTAAAGTCAGCTAACGAATTAGCTGGTGAGTAATCACAGTTTTGAATATACATATATTGACTAATTGCATATAATAGACTTGCACACAAACACCATAGATTGACTAATTGCCTCTGGCACAATCACCACTCGTAAGCCATGTGGCACAATCACCATAAATTGACTAATTGCACACAAACACCATAGATTGACTAATTGCCTCTAGCACAATTGCATATAATAGACTTGCACACAAACACCATAGATTGACTAATTGCCTCTGGCACAATCACCACTCGTAAGCCATGTTGGGTGGGTTATCCAAACCAGTAGATCTACCATTGATACCAGGATTGATTGATTGAATTAGGGTTTTACTGTCGTCCAGTTTATCATAGTATGTTCACGTAGTTACAAGTAATAACATAACCTGTCTTGAATTGAATTTAGAATGAAATAACAATAGAATATCATGATTGAATATATTGTATCACATGATTTCCCCCAAATAAGAAATGATATAAAAAGGGGATATGAATACTCACTTGATTGATGAGAGTAGAATTTGGATGTGATAGATTAGACACCTACGATTTCCTTATGATTAACCTAAGGAACGGTGTCTCGAGTTAGATTAATAATGATTTGAGGATTGGGAATGTATTAGGGTTTCTATTGGATTTTGAATGATAGTTTAAATGAAATAATTTATTTAGTTTGAATGTCTTGAAATAAATGAAATGAATTTATTGAAAGTAATTATGTTTAAAATAAAAATGTATCAATACACATAATCGTTTGATTTATTGTTAAAGTGTGGGAAAAACATATAATCGATTTTTATTAATTAATTATACGATAATTAATTAGAATATTTAATTATTTAAATGACTAAAAGAAATGAAAATGATTTTGAAAAGATTTAAATATAAAACTTCTATATTTAATCATGATTTAAACAATAATACATGGATACTATTTGAACCCATAATAATTTAGTGATTTCAACCATTTGTTTAAAGTCTTATTTTTATGAGAAATTAAACTAGTTATTTCATTTTTTAAAACAATAATAAAATAAATAAATAAAATGTTGAAATAAATTTCAGAAAATAATTTGGGTGGTTTTAAAAATTTTAATGTTTGTAGAAACATTTATATAGTTTTTAGAAATTTTTTATAATTTTTTTAAAGCTAAAAGCCCCAAAAAATAAGTTGGGGTGCCCGGGGTCGAACCCGGGACCTCCAAGTCGATATGTGAGTCATGAACCGGTGATCCAAAGCTATCAGCCATGGTAGAATTAGGTTCGCATTGATTTTAACCACAAACACAAAATAACCCCAATCAGTAAGAACCCTAGACCCAATTGATCCCAAATTGAAGATCGATTCGATGTTATCACTCGGAATAACCATAGGGCTTTTGATCCCTATGTGGCTATGTGTAATCGAGCATGATGGTGTATTAAACTTACTTGATTGCAACCAAATTGAAGTGCTTATGCACGGTAAAGCTTCGACCTTAAGCGATGAACATGGGTCTTGATTTCGATGTTCTCAACCAAATTAAACTTGTGGGTATCTTTAGGGAACCACCATGAATCAAAGCCCTCACTTAATTTCAGGTTTCGAAGTCCCGAAGGTGGTGTTCGACCAAGTTGCAGGTCGCGGAGAAGATGGTTGAGCGATGGTGGTGTTTCGATGGTTTCAGATGCAATTGAAATCAATGGAAGATTAGAGACATTTATATACTCGTTTATGTTCAATTACTTAAATTATTATAGTGTTTTAGTGCGATTGTTGCCTGGAAAACCGGCCGAAGTGGGGGAAAGGGATCGATCGCACTATCGACTTCCAATTTTTCAATTCAAAGTGGGGCATGGTTCGAATCTAGCACATGAAGATGTCGGGAGTGGTTATTTGGTTAAAAATCGCTGGTTTTGGTTGCTTTGGGCTTCGCCGGAGCCGGTGGCCGACGGCCAGGATACCGACGGGGAAGGGGGGGACGGTTTGGGTGTTTGAAATAATTACACAAATAGTCCCTGATGTTTTAAATTTTAACATTTTATGTAATAAACTTTTATTTTAAGTTTTTAAATTGACAAACCAACCCCCTGCACTTTAATTTAAATAGTATTTTTTTTAAATTTTTTTATTGTTATTATTATTATTATTAATATTATTATTACCATTAACATTATTATTATTATTATTATTATTATTATTATTATTATTATTATTATATTTATTGTTATTATTATTATTATTATTATTATTATATATTATTATTGTTATTAGGATTATTGAAATTTTGAATTAACATCAACGTATTGTTTACAAAATTAATTTTTATTTAACGAAATACGCGATGTTACAGTCTCCCCTTCTTTAGGAATTTCGTCCCGAAATTTTAATCACGAGGAGGCTGAAACGAAAAGATGAGGATACTAGGATTTTATTTGGTCCTCACGTTCCCAGATGAATTCTGGCCACGTTTAGATTCCTAGCGGACATTGACAATGGGTATCCGACTACGCTTGAGTGTTTGACTTCTCGATCCATAATTTCCACAGGTTTCTCATAAAGTGCATAGATTCATCAATCTGGACTTCGTCAAGTGGAATGTGGAGATTTTCATCGGCAAGACATTTCTTGAGGTTGGACACATGAAACGTCGGATGTATATTGCTGAGCTCTTGGGGTAGTTTCAAGCTTGTAGGCCACTTTCCCTAATTCACTCAAGCACTTTGAATGGACCCACGTAACGAGGTGCTAGTTTCCCTTTCTTTCCAAAGCGATTCACTCCCTTCTAAGGTGATACCTTAAGAAGTACGAGATCACCGACATTGTATTCCGTGGGTTTACGTCTTTTATCAGCATAATGCTTTTGACGATTTCTAGCAGCAAGCAAGTTATCACGGATCTTATGAATTTTGTCAGTTGTTTCTTGTATTAATTTTGGACCAGTAATCTGTGATTCACCAACTTCAGACCTACAGATGGGAGATCGACACTTCGACCATACAAGGGTTCAAATGGTGCCATCTGGATGCTGGTATGGTAACTGTTATTGTAAGAGAATTTGATCAACGGAAGATGAAAATCCCACGATCCACTGAAATCAATGACACAAGCCCGGAGCATATCCTCGAGGGTTTGTATCGTTCTTTCAGTCTGACCGTCGGTTTGCGGGTGATAGGCTGTGCTAAGATTCAGTTGAGTTCCGAGTGCTGATTGAAGACTTTTCCAGAAACGAGAGATGGAGCGACCATCATGATCAGAGATAATATCTTTACTTGACAAAAGATTGTTTAGGAAGACTACCATCACGTAATCAGGTGTTGATGATATCTCAAAATGGAAGTTGATAAGTAAGGAATAAATGGTTCCATATAGCTAGATCAAAACATGAGGATAAAGGGAAAGAAATCGATTTAAGAATTTAAATGTTCCAAGCTTAGAATCAAAATCAACCTAAAGCGATCGGGTCTCTTTTCAGGTTCAAAGATCATGCTTTGGCTTGATAGGTCGAAACACTAACATTATTTCACTCTTCAAGTTACTACATGCTTCTCGTCACTTGATTACAACCTTGATAAACTGGAGATCAAGAAATGAGATTAGTCCTCAGGTATGGTTTTCACCCCTAACTTGATGGTGTACTCTCAAGGTTTGACCACTAACTTACCAATCAAAAAGTTCGATCCCAACTTATTGTTGAGGATCCATAAAAATAAAACGAGGTAACTCATCATTAAGGTGAGGGATTCACTCCTATCTTAACGATGAAGTTTTACAAAATAAAATATAACAAGATAAACTTTTTCATCACAATCCAGAATTCACTCCTACTTTGATGAGATCGTTTCATTTGAGAAAATACAATCCATTAAAAATGAAATTACCATCAAGGTATGAATTTCACGCCTATCTTGATGATTGAATTTCATAATAACAAGAAAACATCGAAGATTGACATTTGTCACCAAAGTACGGGTTTCGATCCTATTTTGGTGAGATCATTTCATTTGTGAAATGCAAGTTCCAGAGAGAATAATTGAAGTCAGTCCTCGAGATAAGGAAATCACCCTAATCCAGAGGATGAAATTTCATAAAACACTTCATTAGAAACCATTTATTGAAGGGAATAAAGGATCATCACCAAAGTAAGGGAATCACCCCTGTTTTGATGAGTTAGAATCATTTAGGAGCTACGAGTGTTCTTAGTCATAGGTTGACTTGCAAACTCTTGCATCTCCCACGGTGCAACGGTTCAAAGTTTGACTTAACAACGAAAGGAAAAGTATCTCAATTAGAAATTTAGAAATTTTCAATTACATCAATGTACCAAAAAGGAAATCACGATTACAAGATTTAAGGTCAAACTTCAAGATAATAGAATTAGTTATGATGATGTTCAAATCTTGAATGATTTAAATCAGGAAGACGAAATCAAGGACAAGAATTATTCCACACCACATCATTGGTGGCTTGAGCTTGTTGGGTATTGATGTTGAAAGCACGTCCTTGAGCCGTAGGAATCGGGCTGACAAGTTGAGGGCATCGATTACGAAAATGGTTCGGATCACCACATCGATAGCATGCACAACCCTGGGTAATTGCAGGAGGATGTTGATGGACTGGTGCATTAGTCGGAGCCTTAGCAGTATTCTTGCACACGTTGAATGTATGACCAAACGACCACAGTTTGTGCATTGACGACACTGAATGTTAGCGGGATGGTGATACATGCAGTTGTTACACTGCGGAAAGGGTCCAGCGTATGGCTTTTTCATCAGAGATTGGTTGTTTACTGCTGGTTGACGAGTTGGAGGGACTTGATTAATTGGCACAGCAGGGGTAATTACAGCAATGTTTTGAGATTTAGCCTTCCTCTTCTTGCTATTGGAAGGCTCGGGTTGGTCGGATTTGACGGTTTCGTTAGGAAATTTATCGGTATTCTTCTTCGATCCTTTTATGGTTAAAGAACCAACTTTCACATGATTATCGGTTAACTGCGCAGCCAGCCTAATAGCATCTTCTAGTGTCGAAGGATTCCTTCCTAACACCGTATCCTGAATCTGCATGGGTAGTCCACCAATGTATTTCTCGATGGCTCGGGAGGTAGGGGTAGCAAGGTGCGGTACAAGAAGGCTTATTTCATGAAATAGGTTAGTGTATGCTAGGTTCTCGCCACTGTCTTGGGTTAACTCCCAAAATTCAGCTTCCAGTTTCCGAACTTCATTTCTTGGGCAGAACTCTTTAGTCATGAGCTCCTTAACTTCAGCCCACGTCAATGCTAAAGCAGTTTCAGTTCCACGGGTTCGTTTCTCCCCGTTCCACCAAGTAAGTGCGCGTTTCTGGAGAACACTTGTGGTATACCGGACTTTTAGATTTTCAGGGCATTCGCTGTTTAGGAATGTGTTCTCGATGCTTTCGAACCACTATAAAAGACCAGTGGCTCCTTCGATTCTACTGAACTTAGTGGGGTTGCAAGAACTGAAATGTTTGTAAGTACAATTTTGGGAAGGGTTTGGTGCAGTTGGGTTTTGAACAGCATTATTGCCTTAGTTCAAATGGTAAGTAGAGTTGGGATGACCGCAGTAACTTCACGTGCTACAATAGCAGAAACTTACGGCCGGAGTTTCTAGACCGTGAACGGATTTGACGAGAAGACATTCTGGAATATCATTAAGATATTTTATGAGAATTGGATAATAGGAGTTATGCCACATGAAAACGATAATCGGGAATTTGGCATAATGACAATGATATGTTCCGAGTGTAATCATTTGATTCGTAAATCAAAGCGAGTATGTTGACTAATCAAAGTGTTATGTCCAACAAAACCTTATTGAAGACATGCGTACCTATAAGCAGATACTCACCCCGAGGGTTCCCAGGTAAGGTAGACAGATCCATCGTCTGATTTGGATTTATACGAATACCTTGCCTAGACAGAACACCTCGAGATACAGGCATCTCACTCTTCCAGCATTGCATGTTTCAAATTGTAAGACACAGACTTTGATGAATTTGAAAACCATAAGTATCAATTTAAGATTTGAAATTTGAAATTTGGATATCATGGGATTTAGGCACCAATGCCTTAGAATATGATCTGAGAATTTGTATGTGCATTGATAGAAATCAAAGTATAAGAAGAATCACATAAGGCATATAATCACATAATCAAGTATAAGCATATAAGGCACATAAAATCCTATCTAAGCATGTAAAACACATGAGAGGACTCATGTGTAAAGGTACTAAGTTATAGTCTAGGTCATTCAATTTCTAATAACCTAATTCCCTATAACCATGGCTCTGATACCAATCTGTCACACCCCGACCGACGGCGGAATCATCGGAGCGGATGAAGGAATGATTGATTGTTCATAACACATGATTGTCTATTAGTGAAGATAATATTAAATCGGATTACAAGATAACATGTGTTTAACATAAGCAAATACAACAGTTGAAATCACAAATAGTAATTGTCTTTTGTTTTGACCAAGTCCGGTCTTAAATGAGCATGTAGAAGTCCACTAACTTGCTTAACCTGAAATCATGTGAAAAGTAAAGTCAGCTAACGAATTAGCTGGTGAGTAATCACAGTTTTGAATATACATATAGATTGATTGATTGATTGAGAATAATCCAATTCACAAGGTAACGTTAATACTTATGTTGCAATAGCAAAGCATATAGATAAACCGACATAATATAAACCCCTTGACTTGACACTTGCATATAATAGACTTGCACACAAACACCATAGATTGACTAATTGCCTCTGGCACAATCACCACTCGTAAGCCATGTGGGGTGGGTTATCCAAACCAGTAGATCTACCATTGATACCAGGATGATTGATTGAATTAGGGTTTTACTGTCGTCCAGTTTATCATAGTATGTTCACGTGGTTGCAAGTAATAACATAACCTGTCTTGAATTGAATTTAGAATGAAATAACAATAGAATATTAAGAAATGATATAAAAAGGGGATATGAATACTCACTTGATTGATGAGAGTAGATTTTGGATGTGATAGATTAGACACCTACGATTTGCTTATGATTAACCTAAGGCGGTGTCTCGAGTTAGATTAATAATGATTTGAGGATTGGGAATGTATTAGGGTTTCCATTGGATTTGAATGATAGTTTAAATGAAATAATTTATTTAGTTTGAATGTCTTGAAATAATAAAATGGATTTATTGAAAGTAATTATGTTTAAAATAAAATGTATCAATACGCATAACCGTTTGATTTATTATTAAAGTGTGGGAAAACAGATAATTAATTTTTATTAATTAATTATACGATAATTAATTAGAATATTTAATTATTTAAATGACTAAAAGAAATTAAAATGATTTTGGAAAGATTTAAATATAAAACTTTTATATTTAATCATGATTTAAACAATAATACATAGATACTATTTGAACCCATAATAATTCAGTGATTTTAACCATTTGTTTAAAGGTCTCATGTTCGATCCGTGGAAACGGCCTCCCCACAAAATGTGGGGGAAAGACCGCGTACATCTTCCCTTAAATGGGACGGACCCTCCCTGGACCCTGCGAAAACGTGAGAGCTCTTTGCAGCACCAGGTACGCCCTTTTTTAACCATTTGTTTAAAGTCTTATTTTTATGAGAAATTAAACTAGTCATTTCATTTATTTAAAACAAATAATAAATAAATAAATAAAATATTGAAATAAAGTTCAGAAAATAATTTGGGTGGTTTTAAAAATTTTAATGTTTGTAGAAACATTTATATAGTTTTTAGAAATTTTTTATAATTTTTTTAAAGCTAAAAGCCCCAAAAAATAAGTTGGGGTGCCCGGGGTCGAACCCGGGACCTCCAAGTCGATATGTGAGTCATGAACCGGTGATCCAAAGCTATCAGCCGCGGTAGAATTGGGTTCGCATTGATTTTAACCACAAACACAAAATAACCCCCAATCAGTAAGAACCCTAGACCCGATTGATCCCAAATTGAAGATTGATTCGATGTAATCACTCGGATTAACCATATGGCTTTGATCCCTATGTGTAATCGAGCATGATGGTGTATTAAACTTACTTGATTGCAACCAAATTGAAGTGCTTATGCTCGGTAAAGCTTCGACCTTTAAGCGATGAACATGGGTCTTGATTTCGATGTTCTCAACCAAATTAAACTTGTGGGTATCTTTAGGGAACCTCCACGAATCAAAGCCCTCACTTAATTTCAGGTTTCGAAGTCCCGAAGGTGGTGTTCGACCAAGTTGTAGGTCGCGGAGAAGATGGTTGATGGATGGTGGTGTTTCGATGGTTTCAGATGCAATTGAAATCAATGGAACATTAGAGACATTTATATACTCGTTTGTGTTCAATTAGTTAAATTATTATAGTGTTTTAGTGCGATTGTTGCCTGGAAAACCGGCCGAAGTGGGGGAAAGGGATCGATCCCACTATCGACTTCCAATTTTTCAATTCAAAGTGGGGCATGGTTCGAATCTAGCACATGAAGATGTCGGGAGTGGTTATTTGGTTAAAAATCGGCTGGTTTTGGTTGCTTTGGGCTTCGCCGGAGCCGGTGGCCGACGGCCAGGATACCGACGGGGAAGGGGGGGCGGTTTGGGTGTTTGAAATAATTACACAAATAGTCCCTGATGTTTTAAATTTTAACATTTTATGTAATAACTTTTATTTTAAGTTTTTAAATTGACAAACCAACCCCCTGCACTTTAATTTAAATAGTAATTTTTTTAAATTTTTTTATTGTTATTATAATATATATTAATCCTAAATATCAGTTACTACATGAAAGTAATACAGTTTTACAATTTTACCACTAAAGTTGTGTGATTTACAAACAAGTCCATCACCACCACCGCTTGTATGGCCGGAAAGTACCGCTTGTATGGTCGGAAATTTTGTACAACCGCAGCCGAGATTTACATTCGCACAACCACGTACTACCTGTTGAAATCAGCACCGTGATCTATAGCCGCACCACTGCCACCAGTCAAAATCACCAAGATCCTGGAGATGAATAATTGACGTTTTTGCGGTTGCGATGATGATCGATGACGATTACGATTGACGGGGATGAAAATTAATAGTGATGACCACCGGAGAGGAGAACGCTCTACGTTCAGAGGAGAGGACGACCGGAGAGGCAGAGGGTGCTTCGTGGTGTACTGGTGTTTATCAAGGTAAGACTTAAGAGAGCAAGATGTTTTTGCAGCTATATGCCTATATATTTGATTTGTGTTTCTTTCAATAACTGATAAATAATAAATAAAATTTTACTCTCCTATTGATGATTATTTACTTGAAATAATTTGATCAATTTGTACAATTATGAAATACAAAGATTTTAATAAGTTTAAAGTTTAAAAACTTCAACTTAGAAATCTTAAAATCCAATGTTTTAGTGTACAAATGCAAACTGGTGTTGTAATCAGTGGCGGATTTTAAATTTTTATCATGAGCTATGGAAATTTTTAGGGGTCATTTGACTATCATAATATAATATAGTTTTTCGATGCAGTTCGGGTCGGATCCAGTTATTATCAAAAAACATCATTAAAATGATCCTTAAAATCTTGTATTTACACACACACGCACGCGCGCGCGCGCACACACACACACACATATATATATATATATCAAAAACATATTAAAGTAATTATACTCATAAAATGGTTTCCAAATTCTTTAATGCCTATGATGTTCAACATGTTTGAAAATAATGTTAGCCCATAAATATAAAATTTAATCTCTTATTTTGATACCAATATAAATTTAGTTTGTTTGATAGTAAAAAAAATTAGTCTCGATATAAATTCTTTTCTTTCTACTACCTATTTGATTATTTGAGGGTAAAAGTACTAAAATTTATTAGGTTACTGACCCCGGTTAGCAAGACAATATAGTTTGCTAGACAACCTTATTGTAGTTCTACCACCAACAATGTGTTTACGACATTATTGTTTTTTCTTTAGTTTTAAAATTTAAGGGGTTGATTACATAATTTTGTGAGGACAGTCAAGATTTTCACATAGACGTAACATTGGAAAAAAAATTATTGGTTGGCGGCCACACCCCTTCATCAAAGTGAAGGTACGCAATTGGTTGTAACATTTTTAATTCATTAGATCTTTCATTCGTCAAATTCATGTATAAATAAATAAAAAATTTATATATACCAAAGATGTATGTCAATGGCTATGGTAGTCATTAATCATCAATGCATACAAGTCCCTAGGCATTACCATGTAATGCACAAGTTTATTTATTTATTTTTGTTTAATTTGATCTATTTGAGTTTATAAGTACTAATTGTGATAAGTTTTTAACAAAATCCTTTTACCCGTAGCAACAGATGAATCACAAGTCTGTAAAAAAGTCAAACCTAAGAAAAAACCGCGGCAACGCGCGGCCTTAAATCTAGTTATTATTATTATTAATATTATTATTACCATTAACATTATTATTTTATTATTATTATTATTATTATTATTATTGTTATTATTATTATTTTTATATTATTATTATTATGATTATTGAAATTTTGAATTAACATCAACGTATTGTTTACAAAATTAATTTTTATTTAACGAAATACGCGATGTTACAGTCTCCCCTGCTTTAGGAAATTTCGTCCCGAAATTTTAATCACGAGGAGGCTGAAACGAAAAGATGAGGATACTAGGATTTTATTTGGTCCTCACGTTCCCAGGTGAATTCTGGCCACGTTTAGATTCCCAGCGGACTTGACAATGGGTATCCGACTACGCTTGAGTGTTTTGACTTCTCGATCCATAATTTCCACAGGTTTCTCAATAAAGTGCATAGATTCATCAATCTGGACTTCGTCAAGTGGAATGTGGAGATTTTCATCGGCAAGACATTTCTTGAGGTTGGACACATGAAACGTCGGATGTATATTGCTGAGCTCTTGGGGTAGTTCAAGCTTGTAGGCCACTTTCCCCAATTCACTCAAGCACTTTGAATGGACCCACGTAATGATGTGCTAGTTTCCCTTTCTTTCCAAAGCGAATCACTCCCTTCCAAGGTGATACCTTAAGAAGTACGAGATCACCGACATTGTATTCCATGGGTTTACGTCTTTTATCAGCATAATGTTTTTGACGATTTCTAGCAGCAAGCAAGTTATCACGGATCTTATGAATTTTATCGGTTGTTTCTTGTATTAATTCTGGACCAGTAATCTGTGATTCACCAACTTCAGACCTACAGATAGGAGATCGACACTTTCGACCATACAAGGGTTCAAATAGTGCCATCTGGATGCTGGTATGGTAACTGTTATTGTAAGAGAATTTGATCAACGGAAGATGAGAATCCCACGATCCACTGAAATCAATGACACAAGCTCGGAGCATATCCTCGAGGGTTGTATCGTTCTTTCAGTCTGACCGTCGGTTTGCGGGTGATAGGATGTGCTAAGATTCAGTTGAGTTCCGAGCGCTGATTGAAGACTTTTCCAGAAATGAGAGATGGAGCGACCATCACGATCAGAGATAATATCTTTACTTGACAAAAGATTGTTTAGGAAGACTACCATCACGTAATCAGGTGTTGATGATATCTCAAAATGGAAGTTGATAAGTAAGGAATAAATGGTTCCATATAGCTAGATCAAAACATGAGGATAAAGGGAAAGAAATCGATTTAAGAATTTAAATGTTCCAAGCTTGGAATCAAAATCAACCTAAAGCGATCGGGTCTCTTTTCAGGTTCAAAGATCATGCTAAAGGGCTTGATAGGTCGAAACACTAACATTATTTCACTCTTCAAGTTACTACATGTTTCTCATCACTTGATTACAACCTTGATAAACTGGAGATCAAGAAATGAGATTAGTCCTCAAGGTATGGTTTTCACCCTAACTTGATGGTGTACTCTCAAGGTTTGACCACTAACTTACCAATCAAAAAGTTCGATCCCAACTTATTGTTGAGGATCCATAAAAATAAAACGAGGTAACTTATCATTAAGGTGAGGGATTCACTCCTATCTTAACGATGAAGTTTTACAAAAATAAAATATAACAAGATAAACTTCTTCATCAAAATCCAAAATTCACTCCTACTTTGATGAGATCGTTTTCGGTACGTAATTTACAACTTTAAACCATAGAGGTAAACATAGATTTGATAGATTTTCCCAAATAGATTTGATAGGTTTTCCCAAATAGATTTGATAGGTTTTCCCTTATAGATTGATAGGTTTTCCCTTATAGATTTGATAGGTTTTCCCTTATAGATTTGATAGGTTTTCCCGTATGTGTAGCGTAGTTTGTCGACGGTTTATTATTATTATTAGAAATAATAATAATAAATAATAATAATAATAGTTATAATAATAATAGTAATAGTAATAATAATAATACTAATAGTAATAATAATAATAATAATAGTAATAATAATATAGTAAATAATAATAATAATAATAGTTATAATAGTAATAGTAATAATAGAAATAATAATAATAGAAAGAATAATAATAGTAGTAGTAGTACTAATAATAATAATACTAATACTACTAATAATAATAATAATAATAATAATAATAATAATAATAATAATAAGAACAATAATTATAATAATAATAGTAATAATAGTAATACTATAAATAGTAGTAATAATAGTAGTACTACTACTACTACTACTAATAATAATAATAATAATAATAATAATAATAATAATAATAATAATAGTAATAATACTAATAGTAATAATAATAATAGTAATAATAATAATAATAGTAATAATAATAATAGTAATAGTAATAATAATAATAGTAATAGTAATAATAATAATAGTAATAGTAATAATAATAATAGTAATAATAATTATAGTAATAGTAATAATAATACCAATAATAATAATAGTATACATAATAATAATAATAGTAATAATAATTATAGTAATAGTAATAATAATACCAATAATAATAATATTATACATAATAATAATAATAGTAATAGTAATAGTAATATTACCAATAATATAATAATAATAATTAACCGTCAACCATTAATTTTATAAACATTGTAAATAATGATAAATACGTTTTTTTCGCAGATATGTATGCCGACGATGCTTTTATCCCCGGCATTGATGACTGCCCGACGCTGCAGTTCGAGCAGGGGACTACACCGTACGAGCGGTTCAGGAACCTGAGAGCATGATTTCCAGCACCGGGGACCGTCCTGTCGGAGGACTTCTTACAGCTCGTTGGAGAGCGCGACCGTTTTTTTGAGATTATCGGCGAGGACGGCCCGTGGGAGCAGCTGTTCCGGATGGGCGACCCTGCCCATCGAGAGCTGACCGTGGAGTTCTACTGCACCTTCACATGTCGTCCCCGTGAGCAGGGACTTGCGAAGCTGGACGAGGACGATATAGCGGACGGTCATGCGCCCGCGGAGGTTGTTTTCCGGTTGTTCGGGTCTCTCCACCGCATGTCACTTTGGCGGTTCGCTGTCGTCAACGGCCTCTACACGGAGGTGGAGGTCCGACAGCCGATGTACACCACGGCCTTGATCCGCGGGACCGACGACTCCGATCAGGTCTGGTGGCCTGCGATCGGCGACGGACCATATGGTGGTGATACGAGGTCCTCTCATATACGAGACCTTCTGTATAGATACATTCACCAACTCATCGCCACGTCCGTCGCTGGTCGTGGGGCGGGGACCGACAGGGTCAACACCGCCGACCTTTTCTTTCTTCGGTGTGTACTCACACACCGACACTGCCATCTCGCGCATGCCCTTGCTGATTATTTTGCTAGTTATTATCACAGGTAGTCGCGAGGGGCGTTGGTGGGCGGGAACATCGTTTCCCGGATCGCTCGGGGCTTGGGGTACGCGCATGCCATGTCCCAGCTCCCGCTACCTCCGACTCCTGTGCGCGTGGCCAGCCGGACCACCGCCACTGGGATGAGGATCGTTCGGAGGTTCCCCGACGGCACATGACACCTGCTCAGTAGATACCATGAGCTCGTGGCATGGGTGCCCGAGCCGTTGGTGGTCCCACCCGAGCTGGCGGGGGCTGAGATCCACCTTCAGGATATCCACGAGCCCTTGGTGGCGGGGAGGATCAGCCCATTCCCCCGCCGCACGACCAGGACCCGCCCCAGCATCCTCAGCGCGTGTACCATGCCGTGCGATTGCCTGCTCAGGTTCTGGATATGCTTCAGGACACACGAGACAGGGTCAGGAGGCTGGAGGATATGCTGGACTGGGTCATCCAGCACATGGTCGCCGACTATGCCGCCTGCGGTACGCCGTTGTTGTCACAGCCACCGAGGCGGTTAGGCCATGACGGTGCTGGCCCATCCGGCGCGGGCGGGTCTGGTTAGGGCAGCAATCCGGAGATGACGGATTAGATAGTTATTTTGTTTGTATTTTATTTCTTTTTGTATGTAAAAACTCGTTGTGTGTGTATATATATATATATATATATATATGTAGTTTCAGTTATGATGACTTGTATATTTGGTTGTGTTTCTTTGTTTGTTTGTTTTATATTTGTAATGTTGATAATGTTAATTGTATATGTTTGATAACAACTGATTTTTACGATTAGGTTAACCATGTGATAAAATAAAAACCAACTTTTTTAATAAATAATTAAACATAAAAGTTACTTGTAATATGATAAATTAATAATAAACACAAAATACAAACTCGTATGTTATGATTAGGTTAACCGTATGATAAAATAAAAATAAAAACAAACTAGTATGATTACTCAAATTTAGAAAATATATACAATATGTCTGTATAATGACAACCGATTTTTACAAACTCGTAAACAAATTAAACACAAAATCGTCACATTAATAATAAATAAATAGTAGTAATATGATAAATTATTAATAAACACAAAACACAAACTTGTGAGTTACGATTAGGTTAAACGTGTGATAAAATTAAAATAAAAACAAACTGTTATGATTAAGAAAAATATAGAAAATATATGCAATATGTCACGGTTTGGCCTGACATATAGCCCCCAAAACCCTAACCAATTCCTCATTAATTGCATATCCAATAATTGCAACGGATCCCCAGATTAGTCTGGGCTCTAACTGTCACGGTGAGGCCACTAACTGTCACGGTGAGGCCACTAACTGTCACGGTTAGGCCTCACTGTGACAGTTAGGTCTCACACCCGACTGAACGGTCACGGGGAGCCCTAACCGTGACCGTTTGAGTCGGTTTCCACCAGAAAAAATGCGATGTGTGCAGAATTCCCCTTATTATAACCTCTTTTCAAACAAAACATAAGGACAAGTAAACTCGTTGTTGTTTGTGCACACAAGGCCAATGGGAATAATCATGTACGGATAAAGCCGAAAATGAGGGAATCAAAAGAATGAATTAGAGCAACAAAATATATGATTTAGTCTACAACATTAGCTGTATAGACTAGCTAAACATGTTATTCAAGTGTGTGGTATGCTTCATCCAGTCCACCATTGTTTAGAGGTAGACGTATTTTAATAAGGAAAAATCGTAATAATAAATATTTAAATGTGTTAATCAACATAGTTATTGTGTCTTAATTATCAATTTGATGTCATAAAATGGTATTCTAACGGTAACATGTCTCCATTGTATGTAATAGGTTGATAGTTTGAATCGGATTTTTTAACATGTAGGAGGTTATAAACATGTGTGGACCTAGGCTATTGGCACAAGGGTGAGGTGACACCAAAGATTATTTATTTATTTATTATTATGTAGTATATAATATCCAAATTCAATTGACCTTGTAGGTTTCCACAATTACCCCTCTCATATTGATAGTTTAGGACACCGAACTGGAACTAAAGTTTTTCGATTCCACATTGGTTCTTGTATAGAAACAAGGAGGATGAAGCTCGTTATAAAAACGAGCAACCTTAATAAGAAAGTTTCACTTAATATAAAAAAAACTTTACACAAACGTTTTGTCTCATTTCCTTTTAGTCGTACACGAAGCAAGAGATGAGTAACCCTTTAAACAAAGAGCTTATGGCACAAGTTTAACAGGAAAACTTCACTAGCTAAGAAAAACGTAAATTAAACTTTTTCACAATTAAACTTTTTCACCAATTCTACATTTATTTATCAATGGAGTACGTGAGGAGTTTGTTACGATACAAGATTAAAAAGAGTGTTTCCACTCTCACATTGGGCTATGTATAGAGCAAAGAAGCACTAAACCCTCTATAAAAAGAGAGTTTAAGACAAAAACTTTCACTTATGGCAGAGAACAAGTAATACTAAATGATTTCTTTTAAGTTTTATCCACATTGTCAATGTATGAAGCATGGTAGGTGGAAGCCTTTCATTATTAATGTAGTTTTGGTAAATTTATTGATCTAATCCGGAAATGGTAACATAGAAAAAATGAATCCAACATTGGTTAGAAGTGTAGTTGGTCATTTATTATTTCATGTTGTATTTTGGAGTGAGTTTAAGATCACGTTCTAGTAATAAAAACTCTTACTGTAATTTTCAACCACACAAGATCATATAGGCATACCGACACTTGTTGGAAACTTGTGAATCGACAGGTACAAAACACGGTTAGACTATAAGGTATGAACTCGACCACCAAAATCCGACCCATGGAGCCATTGACACCTCTAGTATCAATATGCACAAAAAGGAGAAATAAAATATCCGATTAAATGGAACATGTTTGCGTCAGCCGATAAAAACATGTGTCGTATATAGTGGCCTTCATCAAACATTTAAACTTGACGCGCTCTTGACCCATTAACGAGTTAACACAACTCATTTCACATCGTAAAAAAAATTCACAAACACAACTTATTTAACTCGATAAATAACACATTTATTCACAATGAATTCTCTATAAATGTGTGAATGTTTTTTCTATATTATAGGAAATGGTTGTAAATGATTGTCAATAGAGTAGAAAGAAAATTTATTATTTATCTGTATATTAGAGGAATCATTGTTCAGCGCTATAAATTTTTAATATTTTTAAAAATGGTTGTAAGTGAAAAGAAATAAAACTTAATGATAAAGATATATAAAAATATTATTAATTAAAAATAACAATAAATTTTAATGTAAGTATATAAATAAAAATAAAAATCTACTATAATTTAATACCACACCCCGTTTCTTCTACACTTGGCAAGAACTCATAATTTACCATTTTGTATTTAAAATTTTCTCTTCAAAAATATTAATTAATCAACCAAGGGTATTTTAGGAACTAAAAAAAGTGATCCATACAAATAAACCCAAAATGCCCATCTCTGATCTCTCCTTAGACTAAACCCTAATTTCATACCACTCATATTTCCCCCCTTTTTTCTCCACCATCTTCATTTTCATCACACTCTACAATTACATCAAAAATTATCACAAACCCTAATTCTCCGTAATCCCTCATCACATTACAGTAATGGGGAAGTACTTAAGAAAACCCAAATTCACCACCGATGTTGTGGCACTCATGGAGGTCTCACAGTCCTCTCTCGGCGTCCGAACACGAGCCAAAACCCTAGCTTTACAGAAGCTTCAAGCTTCCAAAACCACCTACACACCGCCACCGGAGCAACACCATGAACCGTCGTACCTCCAGCTCCGAAGCCGTAAGCTGGAAAAGCCACCGCTGCAGCAATCGTCATGCTGCAGGCGACAAAACCCTAACCCTTGTTTGGTGAATTCGAGGTTGGTGATTCGGTCGGGTGGTGCGGGTTCGGTTGGGTCCGGGTCGGGTTATGTGAATGTTAGGGCTTTTGGTGAACCCCAATTTGTAGAGGATGAAGAAATTGAGGCTAATTGTGATTTTGGTTCTGAAGAAGCTTCTTTTGGGGAAAATAATGTCGGTTTTGATGGCAGAGAGAGGTATAATTTTGTTTAACATTTTCTGCCTATAAATGCTCTGTTTCTTTTTATGCTGTGTTCTTGATTATTTGGGGGGAAGGGGTTAATTTCCAATTTGATTTAAACTAGTTTGTTCATATAGTTTTTAGTGTTTTTAATCAGTTTCTTGTTATTTGATAAATTGAAGGAATATGCGTATTTTGATTTTATATTCTTTTGATTTGTTTTATTATTGTTGAAGAACAAATTCTTGTCTTTTGTGGGTGTCAATGGTTTTTTAATGTTGGTTGATAATGCTCCTTTGAGGGAGGCTCTCTTGTTCTCATATGTAAAAGTGTTTTCCTTTCTTTTTCAATCAACCATCATGTTTGTACCTTCTCAAATGAAGTTTTTAACTTTCAAAGTTATCCATTTTATGTGGCAACTAGACTACAAACTGCAAAACAATGTCTATTTGTAAAAGAATGAACGCATTTGAACAATTAACAAAGACATTTGTTGTTTTTGTATACTTGTTTATTCAAAACGGGTAGTATCATCTTGTTGATGACCATGCAGACTCACCATATCAGTGGTCACACACTTGTGCAAGTTCTGCTGACATGGCGCAGATTGCTATACCATTGATGATGAAACTGTAGTGGCTTGATTTAAAATCTAAAAAAAGATATTTACCTTAAATATGGCCAGTTCTTGTGGTTTAACTTTGTTACTTTTTCTTTCTTTATTACCAAAACTAATAAGACAGGGGTTGTGAGATGTTGCTGTGTTTGAAACCAACATTGTTACTACTAGCCACATGGTCTCATTTATTATCAGCTGGGATCTTTTTTTATATAAACACAACTTCTTTAAATGGACACATTGTTGTGAGTTAAAATTGTGAAGCATCTATTTTTTGAATTTGATGATGAACTTTGTTAGGAAACCAATCCAAAACCAAACCTGTTTCCATCACATGTTGACCATTGTCATTTCATAGTTTAGATTTCAATCAACAGTGTTAAGACTAGCATGCATGGCAGAGGATGAAAGGGGGTCCACATAAATTGTTTTTATCTTATGTCAGTGAACAGTTCGCAAACAATTGGGGCATGGAAAAAGTGAAAAGTTTCACTTTCACCATCATTTTTTAATAAAATAAATCCTGTTTTGGGTCTGATGTTGTTTGTTTTTATCTTGCAAACTGTATATACCATCCATTGATGCATCTTTTTAGTGGGGTCTGATATAGATAACTTGTGTTTCTTTTGAGTCTATGGGAAAAGAAAGATTCTTGTTTTAAAGATTGGGTAAAGATTAAATTTGTAAATTTTATTTACTCATCAATTATTAGATGGATTTGTTTAAAGATTAGGTAAAATTCATTTTCTAAGTTGTGTTTAATCATCAAGTATTAGTTGAATTTGTACATCTTGATTCTTGTAATGATCTTTTGGTATGTTTTTAAAATAATTTTGTTATGCTAATTGTCATTTATTATATAGGGGCACCAGGGAAAGCACACCTTGTAGCTTTATAAGAGACTCAAATGACGGTACCACCCCTGGTTCGAGTACAAGGCCTACAAACCGACATGCTTCTAATTATATTGTGCAGAATTCAATGCAGAGGATTATGCCTTCTGCTCAAGAAATTGATGGATTCTTTGTCCATCATGCACAGGAACAGCAACGGCTTTTTTCTGAGAAGTAAGTTAACCTTAACCTTTAGTCTCATAGACAAGTTTGACTTTGACCCTATGGATTTTGTAGACCAAAGGTCAGATTCTGATATGTGATAACAAATGCAGGTACAACTTTGATATCGTGAATGAAAAGCCGCTTAAAGGGCGTTATGAATGGGTGAGAGTGCAACCCTAGATGAAGGTGGATATGTAATAAGTAATAACATTGCAGGATAGCATCAACATCATAATTTGAAGATAAGAAACTAGGATTAATTAATGATCTCAAGTGTTATGTAAAGTGCAAACAAAATAGTTGTGTAATCTAATGGTCTCTCCAAGATATCAGGGCTGATGAAATTGCACACCTAACATATTTAGGGTAGTATGGAAAGGAAAAATGTTATTTGTACCTTTCTTTAGATTGCAAGTCATAAATAATTGCCAAGTGTTCATGTTATTTAGTTTAACTGTTTAAAAGTATGCATGTTTTAATGCTTTGATGTGTTGCTCCTCAAAAGCTTATGCAACTTAAGGCAAAAAGGTTGCATATCTTTATCTTATTATTGTGTTTATATGTTATCCTAATTAAAACCATCTGCAAATGCACACGTGTGTGTTGTGGTGGTAATTTCTTCATGGGCTCTAATATGAAAACGTAAATACAAAAATATATCGTAATGGTTAACATTCTGATGTAGAACCTTAAAACATCAAGTAACGGAGCGAAAGAAACAACGTTAACAAGACAAAATAAACTTAACAAATATGCTAAGTTAACGAACGTGTTTAATATCTTTCCAAAAATGAAAAAGATGATATCAAATAAGAAATAAACATTTGTATGTAATGATGAAGAAAAAAAACTATTTAATCTGCTTTTTTGTTTTGAAAATGAAAAAAGAACGATAGCAAATTAAAAAATAAACTTTGTTTAACCGTTGCAGATGCATCAAATGACTATTAGGTTGTAGATTAATAATAGAATTAATTTGGTTGGTTTTGTTTGATTTCATTCTGTCTATGGTATGGTTTCGAGTAAAATATAGCTACTAAATTGGACTCGCCATTCAACCTAGAAATCGTTGAAACCGATTCATAAGACACGGTGAACATGTGAGTTTTGAAAGTGTGCAAAAGTGAACAACTAGTTCACATGTGATTCAAGTTATAAAAGTGTGCAAAAGTGATCAAATAGTGCACATGTGATTCAATTGCTGTCAGTTGTGAGTACCCTTTGGAGTTGAAAGTTTGTAGCTTAGATTAGACTTGTATAGACTAAAAAGCTAGTCAATCACAATAGCTACAGTACATCTAGATCAGGTAACTCCAGCCTCTGACGAATACACCCCTATTAACACTCACCATACACCCATGCATAAAAAAACTAGTAACTTTTAGTTCATTTTCCATCTTTTTAAATAGTTTTTTTTTAAATAAGTATTCATCTTTATTTTCATTTGTTTCACTACTTTCAACTCTTTATATCAATGAAATTCATCCCTTTTCACACTAAAAGATAAATAAAATATATTCGATTTGACGTATTCAAGAGAGCATACTTAGAGGTTATATGGAGGCAAGTAGCAACTCTTTCTAGTATCAGAGGTTTAAGGGTTAGTTTTTATGAGTACACAGCTTTCTTAAATTCCGCATGCACAAATTTTTAGAACATTACAAATTACAGAACCAGTAGTCTTACCAGTTTATTGGCGTGGACGCATGGTTTTAAAAATTAATTAACAACTTTAACTTATAGTGTGAATCTGTAACGTTAGAAACTTAAACTCGTATTAATAAAAGTCTGAAACTCTAGTTCTTCATTGTACCTAACTGACAACTAACAATAGAATTTTATTGGTTTTGTTTTATGGTTCCGATCTTGAACAAGTCAACTCAACTACAACTAGATGTGTATGCATCTGTGGGCTACTGGGCTTATCCATGTTTATTATTGGGCTACGTGTAAATGATAAAAGACACCAGGGCCCATGAAACTATTGGCCTGCAATTTAAAGTTGTTCAGGACTCAAGGTTTTTTTTTTAATTATTTATTAGGTTACAATCTCGTATGATACACATGATAAATAAATTTATTATTACATGGTTTATAATATAAAAAGTTATGTCTTAAATATTGTGTATTATACGGATTGAATAAACTCATGTATTACACATTCGAAAATTTAAAGTTAACATATTAGAATTTTTAATTATGGATAGTTGTTAATTAATAAATAGCTATTATAGCATTAATAATTAAGAGGAGAGAGGAGCGGAAAAACCAATTATTAGATGGCCTAAAATAATGACAAGTGTCTGAATTTATTTTTATTTATTAGTAAGAGATAATGTTTAATGTATGTTCGGTTTTTTAACCAATCCTTAAGATTTTTGAACGCTGACATAAAAGACTCTAGACTTATTTACAAAAGATCAACTTATAAATGTGGCATTTTATAAAAAGTGAAAAAGGAGGAAACTGGACACCGGCTTCGATTTAGTGCTTCGGTTGTTTGGGAGCCAAAGTTCTAAGATTTTTGAACGCTCGGGATTTTCATATACGTATAAAATTAAGGAGAACTTGTTTGGGCGATCTTTATGACCACGATTTGACTGATGTGAAAGAGGATAAATGAAACGAGTTTCAACCAATTTGAGTTTGATATGCAAGCTTATGAAGGACATGAAGGCGAATTCCTTTCTATGGGTGACTAATAGAACGAATTAACCTAACGTATCGTAAAACCAATGGAGTAGTTTTGATGTGATCGGGTGAATCTTAACTGTTGTATGTTTGCTCTCTAGCGCCTTGCTAGAAACTTTTACATGTTAAAATTGCTTTGACTTTAAAAAAAGGAAAAAAATATATATAACAAATACGAGCAAAAGTGATCAAAATTACCATCATTAAGCCCTACACATATATAATACTGGAATAACTTTGTAAAATAGCAACCAACGTTCTAATTAGGTAACTCAAGTTTTAAAAATGTTCAATTAAGTCACTCAGTTTATATATTTTATACAAATTAAAAGTCTGAACATGTTTTTTAACATGTTATACTTTTGGTTTCAATTAAAAAATAATCTTTTTCTATTTTTTGATGCTGACATGAAACGTTGACATAAATTTTAGGTACTTATTTTTTTATTTTTTCATAGTTAACATGTTTTTTTTATTTTAATATAATTTTATATATTAAAAATTCTGAGCCCCACGTCTTCTCCACCGTTACTTTCTTGACATAAGAAAATTAAATGATGACTCGATTTGATCGTTTGATGATCCAATTTGAGAAAAATATGCATAAGTGACTAAATTAAAATACTTTTTGAAATTTGATTACTATTCTGTGACAGCTGATTAGACATTAGCTTTGTTGTGGTTTGGTTTTGAATGTATACGAGAACTTCAAATTTATAGTTCTTTGGATTGTTTTGGTTTTGGTGATTTTAATGACGTATGCACGTCACAATGATAGTTGATATTTACACATGCTTTGATGATTCGTTATTATATTGTTATGATACTATTACTAAGTATATGGTATTTGATAAGGGTATATGTTAATTAAAACAAATATGCTAAAAGTAAAAAATCTTATCAATTAAAACAAATATGTTAGAAGTAAAAACTCTTATAAAAAGACAAATATGAAAGAAATTTAAAGAGGGAAGCAAGAATACACTATAACTTTTCATATGGTGTATAAAATAAAAAGAAAATTATTAAATTATCCAAAGGTTTTATATTATATAATAGTAAAGATATAATATATTAGAGTGAAAATTCTCATCACTTTTTAGTTATTGATTATGTATTTAATGTGAAACAACATTATATCCTCGTGTATTATCAACTTAATATAGCAAGACAATTAAATCATACACGTACGTCGTACCATAGGATGCTTTAATATTAATTACACCCCTAAAAAAGCATTGGCGTGCAAATGCTCCAAAATCATTTTCTTTTCCTAAAAAGTAAAAAGTTTAATGGCCATCAAAAGGTCCCCTTTGAGGACGACATGTTTTAAAAGGAAAACAAATGGTCAAATACCCATCATTTCTCTTACTCTAAAATTCTTACCCTAAGATAATTAGATTACATATCTAATTTTTCTTGATTATTCAAATTCAAGAACAATTAAATCATTTTATACATAAAAAAATATACATAATAGTATTACATTTTAATCCCATTTACGACATTAGTTATTCCCAAATTAAAAAAATATATAAAAACGTGTAGCATAAACTGTTGACGCTTTAATTTAACTTTACTATCTTGACTAATACTAAGCAGGGGCGGAACTATCCTTCGGGGAATGAGGTCAAGTGACCCCATTGATTTTTGAGCTAGTAGTGGACCGAATAATATCGAAATTTTGAGTGAACCTATGGTTTTTTTGTAAGTGAACCTTTAGTATCATTAATTTCAAATTACAAACAAAAATTTGGGCTTGGTTCACTGGTTTCCCTTTGTTTTCCCCGCGTCCATTCCACTTACAGGTGATGAGTTTGATTCTTGCAATTGTGTTTTTAATAACACTCCTTTTTAATATTTAATTTACCATTTTATATTCAGAAAGTCAGAAGGGATATGGCATAGCAATCCTAATCGCTCCAAAATTCTTGTATGTTTTCTTTATGTTTTGATTTATTGTTTTGTGCTTTTGAAGTAGTGATCTTTGATTGTAATTGCAAATTAATTTTTTTGATTTCATTTTTTGTTCCTGCACAAACACAAACTGTTTAATAGGAATACATATGACAAAGGCGATGTGGTTAGGTTCATCAGTTCATGGCTTCTGCTTATTAAGTGTGTTGGGTTTTAAACTTTTAAGAATATATTTTATTGTGTTTTAATACACAATCTAATTTATAGTTTTTTAGTTTTTCTTTTCTAGTCAATTGAGCTTATTCTTCTTGCAACTTTATAATGATAACTAGGTTAAAATTACCAAAGTGCCTTAAAATCTTTGATGTTTTTGACATGTAATTGTTGAAGATGTCAAGCAATTGTGTAGGTAATCAGGTCTTCACGTTAGCGTCTTTTTCTTTTTCAACATTTATCTTTCATTAATATATATGTTAATAGAGAAGGGAAATGAATAGTAACTACAGTGAAGTATAAGTGCTTATGCAGTGACCTTCTTCTTCCTCCTGCACACCCCCTTCTTCGATCGGTCCTTCGATCGGCACCCTCCTTCGATCGGCCCCCTCCTTCGACCTCCTGCACACCGCCGCCCTCATCTATCGCCCTCCCCCCATCACCTCCAACCCCATCGGGCACACTGCTCCCGCACCCGCCACCCCTGCCTGCCACCTCCGCTCCCGCTGCCCGCTGCCCCTTACGAACCCTAAAACCCAAATTGGGGTCCGCACCGCCCTCCTACGCTCCGATTGTGTGATGGCATCCCTCCGCACCGACCTCAAAGTCTCCGAACTCGCATCCCTCTTCCAAATCGACCCCATCAATCGAACTCGTGCTCCGATTGTGTGATGGCATGGTCGAGGGTGGTGTGGGGACGCTGGTGTGGTGCGTGGCAGCGGTGTGGTGGTGGACGTGTTGGTGTTGGTGTTCGTATGGCGGTGGCTGTGTGGCGGTGGCGGTTTGGCGGTGGCGGTGTGGCTTGCAGCCACCGCTCGAATCTCTGCTTGCTTTCCTCTCCGATTTGCAGGTTCGTGGTGTTCCCTCTTTTGCTCTGTCTTTGTTGTTGGGTTGTTAGGGTGTGATACTGCTGCTTTGTTGTATTCATCTGGTACTACTGGTGTTAGTAAAGGTGTGGTTTTGAGTCATATGAATTTTATTGTTGTTTCACAGATGTTGACTTCTGATCAGAGGTTAATGGGGGAGAAAGATTATGTGTTCTTGTGCTTGTTGCCAATGTTTCATATATTTGGATTTGGGGTTGTGTTGTATTCTCAGTTGCAAGAAGGGAATACTGTTGTTTCAATGGGGAAATTTGATTTTGGGGGGATGTTGAAGAACATTGAGAGGTATAGAGTGACACATTTGTGGGTTGTTCCACCTGTTTTTCTTGCTTTGACTAAACAGGATGTGGTGAGCAAGTTTGATCTTTCGTCGTTGAAGCAAATCGGGTCGGGTGCTGCACCGTTGGGGCAAGAGTTGATGGAGGAGTGTGCTAAAAATATGCCTCATGTTGTTGTTCTTCAGGTGAAGTTCTTGATCTCAATTACAGTTGTGTTGGTTGTAAAAGTTGAACTTTTAGCTGTTTATTGCCATATTGGTGTATTTGTGTATGATGTAGATTGTGGATCTAGATGGAGTTGATTGTTTACTGCAAATGCATATATGCACATGGGTTACTTGCTTATTTTGTGATGTTACATAATAATGAAAATATGGTAAAAAAGAAAAGAAATCTTGACTAACACTTTCAACTAAACATGCTAAACCATCTCCAACATGCTAGAAACTTGTGATTATGTGATTTTATTTTCTTTTGGAATCTTGAAAATATGTGACAGAAACAAGAAAGCATATACCATATCAGTCTTCTTGATCTTATTATTGTGGACATGATTGTTTACTTTCATATGTTTTCCACCCTTTTTGTTGATCCTGCAAATTATATTTTTTATGAAATTTTAATTGCAACCTTATGTACAATAGGGATACGGTATGACTGAAACGACTGGGGTCATTTCACTTGAAAGTCCAATTATGGGTCCGCGATACTCTGGTTCAGCTGGAAGGCTTATCCCTGGAGTCGAGGCCCAAATAGTTAGATGGTTTATATGTTGGTTATGATTGTGTCACTCTATGATGAAGGGCATGGCTTAAGAGGTTGATGAATTTGGATGGTGTTGACCCTAAATGGCAGGCTGTTTTGTTGCCTAAGATTGTGATCAGGAGCACTACGCGCATTACCACATACTTCTTAGGCTGTGATGATATAAATTTATGTTCGGTGTTTGGCGCGGCAACATGTTTTGCAGCCACATTGAATCATGATATCTGAGCCTAAAATTGGAATGGCATACCTCAAAGCATTGAAAGAAAAGCTTGAACAAGAGGTATATTCATTGTTATTATAACTTCATACGACATTTTTCATTTCCTGATATAGTTCTGATATGATTTCCTGTGGGTATCTTTTTAGCTTACCTCAACTAGGTTGAAATAAGGGGTTCAATGAATTGAGTAACTTCATGACCCAACAGACAAGCTTCAAGATGAGTTAAGTAATACAAGATACAAAATCTATTATCTGGATATAAAATTAAATCATATATCCAACTTTTGGTAGTGATATTGGTTCAGTGTTTACTTTATAATCTTATCATACAATTTCTCATTAAAACTTATTTCCACAGGCTTCTGAGAATCTTGGAATGTCTATGATTTACTCCCTGGTTACCTCATCTAAGGAGTGGGTTGCTGAAAGATTTGCTCAGGACACTGGCAGTTACAATATTCAAGAGGAAACAGCAGATAAAGATGAAGTATGATTCTTGCATTAATTAAATATCAGTTTTGAATTATATTTTTATATGATTGTTAAATTTGGTTGGATGTATTGAACTTGGTGTTAGATAATTGTGTCACATGGAGAACCTGTCACTGTAGAGACGTTTTTGGCATGGAGATAAAGATTTGAAGCTGAATTAGCCATTGAGAATGCCAAGTAAGTTTCATAAGTAGCATATTCTATTATTTGACATCATCTGATTCCTTGCCAGAATCAGCAATTGCAACAACCAAACTAGAGTTGTACCGGTGATTATCGGTTTTAAAATACTCGCGCAGCGCGCGAAGCAGACTTCAACTAGTTACTTCAATAACGTTAAGATTATATGTGAAACTTGATTCGTATATTGAAACATAAAACTTGATTGAATGAGTTGTTTTATTGTTCCTAATTGAAACTTTAGTGATAAAAACTGCTCTGACGTGACCCGACCCGACCCGACTTATGAGTTCTATTATTGATTGAATAGAAGTCAAAGCACCCACAAAAAGTGACTACAGTAAAGAAAAATCCTGGTTCTGTTACTGATACTAAGTATTATCCGATCTAAATATCCATTCTCACACGCATAAACATGGTTGTGAAATGTTTTTAGGAGTGTCAAGTGATCTCTACTCGATATCTCTTTTACTTCATTTATTATGTTTTATAAATATGAAAACAACCAAATATTACGTGAAGTGATGATGATTTTTGTTTTTCTTTATGTAAATGATGGTGTAACATTATCAAATTGCTACCACCGTAAGCTTTCATGATGTAGGTGTTACTTTATGGGTAACTGGGTAAGGATGGGCACTTATGTAAATTTTGTCAAAATGTATTTCCCTTATAAGAAAAATAAAATTTAGGTCGAAATTTTATAGGCAAGTAAGATATTGTATATAAAATCCATTTACTACGTTCCAACTTTTAGTTATGAAAAAAGTTCAAATACAAAGTGTATTTTTGTTACAAAGTGTGAGAAGACACGATGAGTCAAAAAAAGACACGATGAGTAAAAAAAAACACAACGAGTCAAAAAAATACACAAAAAAATTATATCTCACAATCAAAATCGAATTTCAAAAAAGTAATTCGGAGCTTTTGTTTCCCTAGTCGTCCTCAATAAGAAAAAAAATAAACGAAAAAATAAAAAAATAAAAAATAACGTTTTTTTATTGTATCATTTATGAAAGATACAATAACTTCATTGTGTCATTATGAAAGACACAATGATGTCATTGTGTCAATATAAAAGACACAATGACGTCATTGTGTCATATAATGACACAATGAAAAAAAATTATTTTTTTTCTATTTTTTCTGAAAGAGGACGAGATGAACCAAGGCTCCGAAGTGTTTTTTAAAATTCGATTTAGATTGTAAGATATAATTTTTTTGTGACTTTTTTGACCTCATTATATCTTCTCACACTTTGTAGCAAAAATACACTTTGTAGCATAACCTCACCCTTTAGTTATAACAATAGATTACATAATGAAGATAAACTTTTTATGATTTATAAAGCTAACATGTTACCCATAAACTATGAAAATAACTAAGTTTTTTAACAAACCTTTTTTTTAAACTTTCAACAACATCTAAGATTTAGATGTAAGGCCTCGTTCCTGGGCACTTCACAGTTGATCATTTATCGCACACAAAACATGCATTTATTTAAAACATCGCAGCGGAAATTAATTAAAATCATTTCATATATTTAAATGATAACTTTTGCAAAGTAATACAATACAGTTAACTGTTACAAAAAATTATAATTACATTACATCATAAAAATATCATTGTTATACTAATAGATGTCATCCCAAAAATGCCAATTAGCTGCCCCGTGCCATTCTCAGCAACTTTTATCTACTAACTGGAAAATACATAAAAGTCAGCTTTACTGAGTGAGTTCTAGTTTTATAAATAAAATACTTTACTTTCATATAAACTTTCTTTACTTTCATAAGCGATCATGCATCATACGTACAGATAGAGAATATTACTTTTAACTTTCATTATCATTCATTTTCCACCATCATAGTCATAGCATGCTTTCATCTCATGCTTTTCGTTAACATTCTCTTACTTTCGTTTTCATTCTTTCGTAACGTACTTATAATCATTCTTTTACTTTCGTACTTGTTTACTTTCTTTCTTTCTTTCATACGTTACGTTATTCTTTTACATTCATATGAATTGATAAAAACAATACCTCGAACATTATGCACGATGCTGATGCTGTATATGTGGTAATTAAACCACGAACATTGTGCACGAAACTGATCCAGTCACCTAGAACAATTCATCTCTCCCATTCATTCAACCAATTGGTCATGCCCCGAACAGTGTGCACGAAGCTGATGTTGGACCTGTGGTAATTAAACCACGAACATTGTGCACGAAGCTGATCCAGTCACCTAAGGCATACCAAAGGGCCTTGTCAATCTTAATGATTGACCCTGTGTGCATCATTTGAGGTAGCTAACTCGCATCACAGTTGAGCTAACTAGGGGTGTGTTTTTTACCCGAACCCGAATATCAAACCCGAACAAAATCAACCCGAACCCAATTAAGAAGTAACCCGAGTAACCCAACCCGATTATTACACTAACCCGAACCCGATTTTTATAAATGGTTTGGTCTTTGGGTTGAGTTTGTAAGATTCGGGTCAACCCGATTAACCCGAATATTACTTTTTAAAAAATTTCAAGATTTATATATATGTGTGTATATGTTTATATGTTTGTATTATGCTACCATTTACGCGATATGAAAACATGATTTTCTAAACTTTATGTTATATTGTTGTGGTTCAATTTTATTATATAAACTTTGAGGATGATTAATATATAATATCATTTAATATTTAAATATGCATAATAAAGTGAATGTAAATATGCAAAAACTTTCCATTCAAGATAATAAATAAAATTCTATATTGATAACACATGCTAAATCTCATACATGTATTTTGATCATATATATATTGTTTACACAAACATTTGAGATATCAAATAATTTAAAGCTTAATAGCTTAGTCTAACCCGATTACCGATTAACCCGACCCGAATAAACCCGAATATCGTAACCCGAAAACCGATTAAATGTTGCTTATTTGGTTTGGTCTTCGGGTTGATTTCCTACACCTAAAAACCCGAGGAACCCGACCCGAACAACCCGAAACCCGATTAAAAAACCCGAATGACACCTCTAGAGCTAACGACAACATGGTCGTGCACCTCCTTTCATTTGCTTTCAAACCATTATTTCGTTCATTACGTTTTACCTTTCATAATTGTTATCTTTCATTTCGTTACGTTATTATTTACGTTCTTCTGTTCATTTTTCATACTACATAAAGTAATAACATAACATTTAACGTATTTAGAACATAAAATAAATACGTATAAATACCATTAAAAGATAACACATATACATACCATACATCATTCATACATTCCATAACCGTAAAACATACCATAATCATACTTAAAATGGGTAATTATTGCCCATAAGTCAAATTTGGTCAGACCTTAGGCTTTCTGCTTTTTCCTGAAATTTTTGAAAATATTCTAAGTGTCTAGGCGTATGGGCACTATTTGGGCGCTTCTGCCCTATTTAGGCGTTTTGCTACTATGCAGACGTCTGGACCTACATTTGGTCATTTTTCACTTAGATGCATGGGCCTATTTAGGCGCATGGGCACTATTCAGACGTTTGGGCCTAACACTTAGTCATTTTGAGCAAATTTCCAGACGTTTGGGTACTATTCAGGCGCATGGGCCTGACTTAGACGCATGGGCACTTCGGCGGGTGGGTACTGTTTAGGCGGTTGGACTTTTTGACGGTTGGGAATACTTAGAAAATTAAACCGTTGGACGCATGGGCCACTTTTTAGGCGGTTGGGTAACTAACTTTCACTTAAACAACATAAATCAGTCCTAATTCATCTTAAATCATGATCTAAGTTTAGTATTAACATTCTAAGCATCATAACATGTACATACACACATATATCCCAAATTTACACCCACCCATATACACATTCACGCACACATACGGGTAAAAAACCCAATTTTTTATAAAAACATATTCAGATGCATTTACCAGCCCCAAAGTTCGTTAAAAACGTGTTAGAAAGGGGGTTCTAGAACTCACATTAGCTGCTTTCGTGTATGACTTACTCAAACCTGAATGTAATAAGTTCAAACGCCTAAAAACCCATCAAAACACACACATAATCGTACATAACATATGTAAGCATATAATCAAAGCATAGTCCGACCAAGAACAACTCAAAAACAAAGAATTCTTACCTTATATTCGAATTCTTCTTGTTTTTCCTTCCGAAATCTGAGCTCTGCTCCTTTCTCTCTCTAAAAATCCGAATGACAAGGTGTAAGCATGCAACATGGGCGGCCATGTTGTTTTATTCACCAACTTTTCAAAGTTTTGTCCTTTTGAATACTTTTAACCCATCTACTTGGGTTTAATTACATCTCTCCTCTTTATTCGCGTTTATTCTTTCGTTCTTATGTATTAAAAAATATCCGGGTGTTACATTAGAATTTAAACTTACACCAGTTTTTATGAGATGCAATCACCAATATCGCTAGAGTATAAGACTACGAGTGTATATATAACAAGTGAACGACATGTGTAATGTATAGCTACCTACATACATGAGTATACAAGTACATATGATTAGACACGGCTCTTTTCTCCTTTACAATAACGATATGCATTCATTCATGTATAAATATGTAATTGATAAGTTTATTTTGTACATAGTTTATAGATTTCAACAATTAATTAATATTATTTTTCTTCTTCAAAATAATTTGACTTTTTGCGTGAAAAGAGGTAAAGACTAAAGAACAAAGTTCATGATTCTCCATCTATTTACTCCCGTTTTCCTCCTTAAATTATGCACTAATGACCCATTTCCCTCATCAATCTCATACAATCAAACGCCCAATGTCTACGTTACTTGATTTAAATATAAACTAAACTAGTATGAAATCCGCGCGATGCGGCGGGAACAAAAGTTTACATCGTGGTACTCGTTTTCTGTTAGTTTTATCAATTCTCTTACCTTTTAAACTGACAAAATATCTAATATTTTGAGAAAAAATTAATTGTCAACCAACCCCGAGATAACACATTTTCTACTCATATTAAAAGATTACTCAAATAAACATATACTTAACTAAAACCATTTTTAAAAGTCTAAAATTTTAAGTGATGTGTTTAGTGTTCACAAATGTTTCTACATTTTTCATGGCTACCAAAAAGTAATTTACAACTGAATTACCTTTTATATTGAAATCCTTGTTCATATTCATTTTTATTTCATCTTGATAGCATTTGTACCATAAAGAAAAAACAAGTATTATTAATTGTTTTGATGACCCTACAAGAGAAAGAGAGGCCCATTGCTTTGGACATTTGCAATCTTATGATTTTGCATAATTGACCAAAAATATGGCAGAAGAAGCTTACAAACATTTGTGTTGTTCCAACACTTCACCATTCTTTTTCTCCTCTGTCTTTCTTCATGGACAACCATCACCACCATCGCCGCCACCCTCCGCCTCAATCTCAACTCACTCCGGCCAAGAGTTCCCGCCAACGCTATAACGAATGGTTTGTCACTCTTTCATATATGTTCTTTTATTCTTTTTTGTTGTCATAACACTATAGATATTCATATTTGGGTCCCAATATTATTTAACGTGATTTATAATGTAATTTGTATATATATATATAAAATAAAAAAGTTATGATCTTTCATATGCAGGATATTTCGTGATGTTCCAAGTGATATAACGATTGAAGTTAACGGTGCCATTTTTGCATTGCATAAGGTAACTTCTTGTTATGTATTCATTTTTTTGAGATCGCGTGTTAAAGTTAAACCTTTCAAACACACCTTTCGCTATCGTTATTCTTTTACGTTTGAATTTTTAACATGAACTTTTGTTTCAGAGCTCGGATATGGTGTCTTACCTTTCGTGTTAAGAGGGTTTGACCATAAAGTCAAACTTTCACCGTGACAGTAATCCATGAGCTCATACACAATTCATATCAAATTGAAAAGAACTATATTGTTAATAATCAGTTCATGCAAAATTGCTTCATACCATTTGTTGCTGCTAACATAATTTTAACAATCAAAAGTTCTTGAGAATCTTGAAAAGAGTATGAGTTTAACCAAAAAGTCAAACTTCCTTTTTTAAGTGCACAGTGAATTCAAACACAATTCCTTCACATCAAAGACAATCATACTTTTCAATTTCATCTGCTTCATATTATACTTCCACTAACCTTATTCAACAATTACAATTCCTAAGACATTTGAAGGAAGCATGAGTTTGACCAAAAAGTCAAACTTCTATCCTGTTAATAATAATCAATGAATTCACACACAATAGCTTCACACCCAGTTGAAAAAACATGTTTTTTCTTTGCAGTTCCCGCTTGTTTCTAGATGTGGTCGAATCAGAAAACTCGTAGCAGATCATCGCGACAATTCCATATCAAAGGTAGAACTTCTTAGTTTACCAGGAGGTGCAGAAACATTTGAGCTAGCTGCAAAATTCTGCTATGGTATCAACTTTGAAATAACGTCATTAAACGTTGCTCAACTATGTTGTGTCTCTGATTACCTAGAAATGACCGAAAAGTTCTCGACCCGTAACCTCGGATCGCGTGCCAACGAGTACCTAGACACTGTTGTTACCAAGAATCTTGAAATGTCAGTTGAGGTCTTGAAACAGTCAGAAAACTTGCTCCCATTAGCTGATGAGTTGAAAATTGTCACCAGATGCATTGATGCTATAGCTTCTAAAGCTTGTGTTGAGCAAATTGCATCAAGCTTCTCGAGGCTCGAATACAGTAGTTCGGGTCGACTGCACATGAGCCGACAAGTGAAGGGGGAAAGTACTGACTGGTGGATTAAAGATCTATCGGTTCTTCGGGTTGATATGTATCAAAGAGTCATGAGTGCAATGAAATGTCGAGGTGTGAGGCCTGAAAGTATCGGTGAATCGCTTATGAGTTATGCTGAAAAGGAGTTAACGGGGTTATATCATCTCAACAGTAAAAAGCCCGATGCTCGTGGGGTCTCGGGACCGGAACGAATTGTGGTTGAAACAATTGTCAGTTTACTTCCAGTTGAGAAGCCTGCAGTGCCACTGAGTTTTCTTTTCGGGCTCTTGCGGGCTGCAGTGATGCTCAATTGTTCGGGGGCATGTCGGGTTGATCTAGAAAGGCGGATCGGGTCACAGTTAGATTCAGCAACACTCGATGACCTTTTGATCCCGTCTCTACGCCATGCAGATGACACGTTGTTTGATGTTGATGCGGTTCATAGGATTTTGGTCAACTTTTCGCAGCAGGATGATAGTGATGATGAAATGGAAGATGGTGATGGTGGTGATGGTTCGGGGTTTGAGTCGGATGGGCCCGATTCGCCTTCACAAACGGCTTTAGTCAAAGTCTCGAGACTGGTTGATAGTTATCTTGCTGAAATCGCCCCGGAAATGAACCTTAAACTTTCCAAATTCATCGCTGTGGCGGAGAGCTTACCCGCACATGCTCGTACTGTTCATGATGGTCTGTATCGATCCATCGATGTTTATCTCAAAGTATGTAAGTTTTGTGTTTACAGTTTATAGTGTATACTCCCTAAGTTAAAAAACATGCATCTTGACTTTCTATGGTCAAAGCAAGCAAAGTCAAAGCTTACATTTTCTCAAGCATTTTAGTAAAACTAAAGCTTTTTATCTCATATATGATACCCATATAAGGGTTTATTATAAAAAAGCTTTGACAATGCGTGTTTTGACTTTCATGGTCAAATTGACTTATCAAGTTCAAGGTCAAATGTTGACCTTTTGACATCAAAAGTCAAGCTATACACTTTTGATACAGTTCTTACAACACTTATAAACCTGCAGGCTCACCAGGGTCTATCAGAATGTGACAAAAAGAAGCTATGCAAACTGATTGATTTCCACAAACTATCACCAGAAGCCAGTGCACACGCTGCACAAAACGAACGTCTTCCTCTTCAATCGATCGTTCAAGTCCTTTACATCGAGCAGCTAAGGCTCAGAAACGCCTTATGCTGCAACTACCCTGAAGACATCCACAAACCGCCACCACACTACCAGTCGTGGCGAATCAACAGTGGCGGTCTCAGTGCCGCCATGTCACCAAAAGACAACTACGCGTCACTGAGACGTGAAAACCGCGAGTTGAAACTTGAGTTGACTCGGTTACGAATGAGATTGAATGATTTTGAGAAAGAACATGTGTGTATGAAGAGAAGTATGGAGAAATCGAGCTCGCATAACTTCATGAGTAATTTTTCGAAGAAGATTTCGAGATTGAATCTGTTTGGGCTTAGTTCTTCTTCAAGAGGATCAAGTTCTCCATCTAGGCATTCACAAAGAACTGATTCTAAGGTAACAGTGAGGACAGAATGAAGCAAGTTTTCATGTATTTTTGTTTTCTTTTTTTACTGTTATTTAATATTTAAAATGCAGTTTTTCATTCTCTGTTCTCAGATTTGTATATAAATTGTGTTGATTTTGCTCTATCTGTATTAGTGTTAGACTGGTGTTCAAACAAGGACATTGAGTATGGAGTGCAAACAAGACGAGTGGCTTGTGAGCCGCTCAGCAACTAGCTAAAAGCTCGAATATGGTCGAGCTAATACATGGAGCTCATATAATAAAGGAGCTTGAGCCCGAGCTTCATATATCAAGCTCAAGCAGGCTCGGGAGTCTAAACGAGCCTTTTATTTTTCTAATAATAATTATTGAATATATAATTATGATAAAATAATATATTATGTTATATATAATAATAGTTTGTTATAAATATATATAAAACTAAATATAAAAATATATAAATAAAATAATTAAATAACTAAATTATCAACAAATAGTAAACGAATGGAGCCTTGGCAAGCTCAAGATTGAAAAAAATACTACTCAAGAGCTAAGTTTGAGGTTGAAAAATAGAGCCCTAAACGAGCCAACAAGCTCGCGCTCGACTCATTTGCATCCTTAGTCGAGTCTTCAAGGAAATAATGTAAAGTTGCCTTTCTAAATTTAGTTCATTCTAGTTACAATTTACCTATAATGAGTCAGATTATGAAACTTATAACAAGAAAATCACATATCAAATCACTTTATTTAAAATATATATATATATATATATATATATATATATATATATATATATATATATATATATATATATTCTCATAATATGATATTCCTAATCATTGTCAGCATATTAATCATTTACAAAATTCAAGGAGAAAAAAATGTGTAGGTGAAGTCAACTCGACACAAAAACCATTTGGACATGTTACCAAATGCTGCCTGATTTAGACATGTTACCAAACTTGCCTGACCCGCCACATGGCCGCAATGTGCTTCATTCAATAGCTCTAATAGCTCAATAGCTCTAATAGCTCAATAGCTCTAATAGCTCAATAGCTCTAATAGCTCAAGAATGTAGGATGAAACAAGCTCAAAAATATCAATACAGATAACAAAATACATCTTTAAAAATAAAGTACTGTTATTACCATCTTAAAGTCACCATAACATTTCCCAACTCGGAACAGTTTCAAGATTCAAGAAACAAGAACACGAACAACTCAAACTCTTAAACAACAGAAATTATAAGACACAGATTAAAATACCCAGATCATGATCTTACAATGATTTTGTATAGAATCGGATCCCAACTGCAGCACCCAAGATCACCAATGGAACCAAGAATTGCAGGATCTTGATGATGAACTCAGGCGTCTTGTCTTGGTTGTAATGAGCCTGAACTGGAGGCTTGTACTCAACCTTTGATGGGATTGTTGCTGTATCTATATCACCAACATAAAATTCATCCATCATAGTTTTCGCAGTTGTGCTATGGCCCACATCTTCAAAATCATCGGTTGCATCCTTTCCTGCAAAAGTTCATAATAAGCACACGTTCTTTGAGTAGTAAAGTAAAAACTAACAAACGTAATGCACTTGATTTACCCTTGTTCTTTAGTTACTGCACAACCATCTTTCTATCTTATACTGGTAAAATTTGATATACAAAGACAAAAAATGAGTGTTGTACCTGTAGCAGACAACAAAACGTCATCGCCTCCAGGATGATCCTCCAAGAACTTTGTCACATCATAGACCTACAGCAAAACATTAAACCATAATCTAATCAAAACAACTTAATGAGTGATGATATATAAAGGTGTTAATATTCATGGAACATGATAATTACATGGTCCAATTATTTATATGCATCCAAGGTTATCATCAGAGCACTTGTTTAGATGTTTCTTTATTATATCAAGATAACCAATCAAAAAATGAAGAAAACTGAGAAACTGCCATTGTAATAGTCTAAATGTCGTAATTGTTTTCTTTTACGGGTTGGATTTGTGAAGTAATAGTCATATTAAAGCAATTCATGGGGTTCATTTATATGGTTCTGAAGTAGTGTTTAAATGCGAGTTAAAGCTGATTAAACAAGTTTACTATTCTCCATGTAACAAAGTTGACTTTATAAGATTGATTATTGTATTAAATGCAAGACTGACTACATGTCCCTAGCTTTAATCAACTAATTATCTCATCCATATTCTCAAGTCACGATATTCACTTACAAAATTCAAACTGCACCGTGTTGAAAGCCCCCCTAAAACTTCATGATTCAATGTGTGTTTATATACGTCTACATCCAATAAAAGAGAAAATTTACCTCGTGTTTCATACTCCCTTCTTTTCAAGAGAAGGCAATCTTTTTATCTTTTAAAATGTTTCAAACCAGCATACAACCTTTACTTGTTTATTTGCAAAGAGTCCTTCAAAAACTAACCTATTTGGTCCTTAAACATCATCCGAAAATATTAAGACTTCTCTTGATATTGTGAAGTTAAGAGTACTTTAGGCATTAGATAATCAAATACACTTATTGATTAAGTACATTCGACAAATAACGCAAACTCAACTAAATCAAAGCTCATACCAAACTCTGAACAATAACATGAATCACAGATTGAATCCTAAACTAAACACTTAACTAACAAGCTTCATATCAAGATTGTGATTCAAATCCACTTATTTTGACTATAAAGTCAAACAAAGCTCCTGCATCTGAATGAAGACAAATCCCCAAATTATTCGATGCAACAACAACCACCAATAATTAACATAAAATAATCAGCAGAAAAAAACAACACAAACTACCATCAAATCGATCAAATCCACAAAAATTAGCCCCTAAAAATGCAAAATTCAACGATAAATTAAACAAATTAAAAAAACAAATGAATCCACCTACCATAAAAGAAACCGTAATCACATCGACGCTGCTAATCAAGCATCAAATCAAGTCAAACAAACATCACACAATCAAATGAAATCCTTAATAAACACAAGCAACGCATGAATCATGATATCAATCATCAATCACATCATCGATTTCACCGTATTCGATCATACGAACAGGATATACATACCTTTCCATCGATTACGAGCCAGCAATCTTTGGGACTGTTGTGCTCAGCAACCTCCTTCAAAGTATACACTTTACCCATTTGCGATGCCCCAAAAGTTGCAGAATTACAGCAGATCTGTGAACCCTCAAATTGAGATCTGTAAACAACCCTTTGAAGAAGAATTGAAGATGGGTTGTCAGAGATTTAGGTGGGAGCTTGAAGGGGTGGTTGTTGATGAGTGGATTATTATATGGCTGATAGTTTGTGTGGGGTTGGTGGGATGAGGTCAATGTGGTAGAGTTGAAGAAATTGAGTGGAATGATTATTGATTTTTAATATAACTCTTAATGAGTAATTTCAAAATCCAGCCAATAGTTTAACATCAACTGGTTTATAAAAAGTCATTTTATGATTTTTTAAATAAAGTTTATGGGTTGGAGTCTTATTAGGTGCTTCAAGTGGGTCAAATGTTTTATCACAATAGGCCTTTGGGAGGTGAGTTTTCACTGGAATGGTGGGCGAGCCGAGTCACCAGCGATATCTGTGTTTGCAGGCGTGGGTAGTATTTCGCTAATGGGTTTACCCGGTGACCGGGTTTAAAAATTATTCGTTGATCGTTTAAAAAAAAATCAAAATGGCAACTAATATAATATTCCTAATATATGTGTTAAGAATGCTATGCAAATAATTTCTCCAAAAATTGGAATAAAGTAATATGTATATAGGGTGTGATAATATGATTGAAAGGGACGTTTTGTCGTGGTCTATGTATATAAGATAGTGAATATACAATTTAGTGTCATTGTGTGATTGTATCTAGTGTTCTTATATTTTACCAAGGGACCACATGACTGTATATGTGGCGAGCACATGCCCATGTGATTAGTGATGACATACATGTATAACTAATAAACGACTTGTTTTGTGATACAGGTACTTTTAATATGTCTTGTCAAATGAATGTTTTTAGAAATTAATATAACAGGTAAATTGAGAGCCAGTCTTTTTATAGATTTGATGTTCATCAGTTGGACCGTTAGTGTTGAGCTGGCTAATGTTTGGACCCATTGAAACGACGCATAAATCAACAAAGGCAATAATACCATATGCACTATTGCTTGTGGTGGTGGTTACATAACGGTGGTCCTAAGGTATGGTGTTTCTTTGTGTTGATGTTCATACGTGGTGTTCTTGTGAGGGTACTTACGAAAATGTCCTTATCTAGTGTTTCTTGTGGTGGTGCTCAGATATAGTTGATCATGATAGTTTTCAACAGCCACGAATCACGATAATAAGGGTCTCGTAATGTCATCACACATCAAGTCATGCCATTTGGTTGGTCGGTAGCTATCACTTGTTGTGTAAGAAATGGGAAACACTGTCGTAGTGAGGGAGTCAAAGTAAGGAGAAAAATGGACGAAGAGGATGACATGGAAAGAAAAAACAGAAAAGTAAAATTATCATGACTAATGACTATATGGTATCATACATGGCTTAAGGTTTTTAACTTTTGACTATTATTAGTGATTTTCAACATAAATAGTTTTGCAATGAATATTATCGAGTGACTTGTTGCAATGTGTTGAGATTTATGATTGAATAACATAAATTAGGACTCAAGATCAAGAGGCACTCATCTTGCTCTTTTTTCCTTCCAGACCTTCGTAAACAATGAAATGCATGCTAGTTAACGCTCCTTTAGTCTTAAAGTGACTAATAATGGTTAGCAACCAATGCTTAGGGCTAGCATAAAATTTACAACGAGTTAACATAAACTTACATCCAGGTGGCATGCGTTTATGATTTGATTCCTTGATTATACACCAAATCTGCGTATATCTATTTAATGTTAATTTCTTCCTTTCCTTATTTGTAATTCAATATCCTCCATCATTTCTCAATACTCCACTTCTAGGATAAAAGAAAGATTAAAAAGAATGTTTGTTTTGATAATATTGTGGGTATGGTAATTTTCCAAAGCGTAAAATTTCGTTTTTGGTACTTGTGGTTTGGGTATTTTAACTATTTTAGTCTAGAAATAAATTTTTTGTCATATTTATGGCCTGTAATTTTATTCTTCTTTTGTCTCTAACACCAACTTTGTTAGTTTTATCTGTTAAGTTTAAAGGTATTTTGGTCTTTTACTTCAAAGTAGATAAAAAACTAAATATTAGCTATTTAATAGTGCAACACACCATTTTGTCTTCAACATTCTCTCTTCCACCGTCTCCAATGACTAGCCAACCGCCACAATCTCCGGCGACCAGACAACCACCACCGATTATTCCAGCAACCTTGTTTTCCGGTCGTCGATTCACCCTAATTGCAATACTACCACGGCACCTTCTGTTGCCACTCATCTCCCTCTTTGACAATATCACCACTTGCCAAAAGCCATCCAACAAAACCCTAAATCTATTTTATTGAAATCTACAGCCATATGTCTTCCCCCATCCTCAATGTTGTCTTCAACTTTTAAATCCCCAACATTCTGATCACCAACCAACATTGCCGCCACACAACCCTTACCGCCCTCGCTTCTTGAGCCTACAACTCTACTTTGAACCACCACACCACTGCCAATTCAACTTTCTTTCTATAAACAGATCTAACCACCCAAATAAAATCGAACATAAGCTGTTGGGGGAAGATGAAACCATCAAAGCACTGTCGGCATAGACCCGACACCATAATTGAACCATCACAACAACACGCTTCTTTTGTGCATGTGTGTATGCAGCTCTGGCCACCTTACTCAAATCGAACATGATCTGATCACCATACCTGCTTCTATTATGCGTGTGTGTGCAGATCCTCTACAGGATTGGAGTTGCTGGAGAGGCCGGAGAAGAGGGAAGAAAAGGGTGAGGTGGGTGGTAGGTGACATAGGTTTCAGACGTGATTAAAAGAAAGAGAGATAAGATGTGTTATATGTAAAAAAGACCAAAATACCCGCTAAACTAAAATACCTCTAGACTTAACAGACAGAATAATAAAGTTAGTATAGAAAACAAAACCATTACAAAAATAAAACTACAAGGTATGATATAATAAAAAATTCCTTTCTACACTGAGATGGTTAAAATACGCAAACCACATGAACCAAAAATGAAATTTACTCTTTCACAAAAAAAATAATAGAGTAAAATTCTGTTTTGGTCCCTGAGGTTTTGGGGTTTTAACTAGTTAGTACAAAAAGAATCTTTGATCAAATCATGCCCTATGGTGTCACACCCCGACCGACGGCGGAATCATCGGAGCGGACGAGTGAATGATTGATTGTTCATAACACATGATTGTCTAATAGTGGAAATAATATTAAATCAGATTACAGGATAGTATGAATTTAACAGATACAAATACAACAGTTAAAGTCACAAATAGTAATTGTCTTTTGTTTTGACTAAGTCCGGGTCTTAAATGAGCATGTAGAAGTCCACTAACTTGCTTAACCTGAAATCATGTGAGAAAATAAAGTCAGCTAACGAGTTAGCTGGTGAGTAATCATAGTTTTGAATATACATATAGATTGATTGATTGATTGAGAATAATCCAATTCATAAGGTAACTTTAAGACTTATATTGCAATAGTAAAGCATATAGATAAACCGACACAATATAAACCCCTTGACTTGACACTTGCATATAATAGACTCCACACATACATCATAGATTGACTAATTGCCTCTGGCACAATCACAACTCGTACGCCATGTGGGGTGGGTTATCCAAACCAGTAGATCTACCATTGATACCAGGATTGATTGATTGAATTAGGGTTTTACTGTCGTCCAGTTTATCACAGTATGTTCACATAATCGCAAGTAATAACATAACCTGTCTTGAATTGAATTTAGAATGAAATAACAATAGAATATCATGATTGAATATATTGTATCACATGATTTCCCCCAAATAAGAAATGATATAAAAAGAGAATATGAATACTCACTTGATTGATAAGATTTGAATTTGGACGTGATAAATTAGGCGCCAATGATTTCCTTATGATTCAACCTAAGATTTCGTGTCTTAGGATTAGAATAAAGTTAAGATTAATGACTTGATATGAATTAGGGTTGTAATTGGAATTTGAGGTTTTGGTAATTATGATAATAAGATAAAATAATTATACTTGAGTACGAACATGAATGATTAATGAAATCAAATAATTTTATTTATAATAATTGATTTAATAAATGTTAAGTATATATTATGTAAAGAAGTAACTAATTTAATAACTATTTACGTTATAACATAGTTAAATAATTAGTCATCTAAACTATTCACGATATCATGGTTAAATGGATAATTGAATAAATAATTATTTATATTGTGATTTAAATAATTATGTGAATAATAAATCATTTATAATAATGGTAGATTCAAAATGTTCTGAAATAGTCTAAATTTGTGCTATAATAAATTTATAGCAAAAATAATTAATAATGTTTATTTTATAGTTTGAGTTATTAAAAAAATAAGTTTAAAAGCCCTCAAAATTTATTTAAAACATTTAATGTTAAAATAAATTTCAGAAAATAATTGATGGTTTTAAAAATCTTTAATGTTTGTAGAAACATTTTTATGATCTTTAGAAATTTTTACATAATTTTTAAAGGCTTAAAACGGCTTAAAAAAATGGTGAGGTTGATTCGATGTTATTGCTCGGTTTAATCATGGGCTTTGATTCCCCATGTAAAACCGAGTGTGTATGTATGTTTAATTACCAGAAAGAAAGCGAATTGATGCCGAACACTTCGAAGAAAAATCGCGCCAGAGATGGTGATCGATGGCTGATCAAAACTTGGTGGAAATCAAATTAATTTCGTACGAAGCTTAGAATTTTGATCGAGACTAGAAGCCCCTTATCAAATCTTGTTAAAATCAATCGGAGATGGGGTTTATATTGAGTAGGCCGCGATTTGGAATGGTTCGAGTGTGGTGTTTGTGCGATCTTTGGATGAAAATGGAAGTGGCAATCGATTGAACGCACTTATAGGATTGTTTAGGTTCGATTCATTCAATTATTTCAATTATTGGTGGTGACAAAAATCCAGCCGAAAACATGGAGCAGAAAATTGGGGTGAATGGGAGGTGGGGTTGGGATGTTTTTCAATTTTACAAGAATGGTCCCCGTGGTTTGTAGTAGTTTGCAAATGCATTTTAAAGTCCTGTTTCAGTTTTTAGTGAATTACAATTTAGCCCTTGCAGTTTGTATTGTTATTATTTCATGTAAATTTTATTAATTACAAACTAGAGTTGTAAATCTTAGACTATTATTATTAATATTATTATTACCATATTATTATTATTAATATTGTAAATTTTATTATTATTATGATTATTGCAATTTACATTAACATATTGAATTTAATTTTTTTTACAAAATTAACTTTTTATCAATAAAAATTCGAGATTTTACAGTCTCCCCTACTTCAGGAAATTTCGTCCCGAAATTTTAATCACGAGGAGGCTGAAACGAAAAGATGAGGATACTGGGATTTCATTTGGTCCTCACGTTTCCAGGTGAATTCTAGGTCACGTTTAGATTCCCAGCGGACTTTGACAATGGGTATCCGACTACGTTTGAGTTGTTTAACTTCCCGATCCATAATTTTCACAGGTTTCTCAATAAAGTGCATAGATTCATCAATCTGGACTTCGTCGAGTGGAATGTGGAGATTTTCATCGGTAAGACATTTCTTGAGATTTGAAACATGAAACGTCGGATGTATATTGCTGAGTTCTTGAGGTAGTTCAAGCTTGTAGGTGTAACATCTCGTAATTTTCGTTAAATAAAAGTTAATTTTATAAACAAAAGAGTTTAATACATTGATGTTAATTCCAATAAATTACAATAATAACGTTAATAATAATAATAATAATAATAATAATGATAATGATAATGACAATAATGATAACAAAATCTTAGTTTCAGTTGACAATTGATACAAACTTCGGAGACCCATTGTGTAAATTGCAACACACACATCACCCCACCTCCATCTTTTCTGATTCTTTTCTTCCCACCATCGACAGCAACATGGCCACAAAATCAGGCACTACACATTTTAATATTCAAAGGCATTAACAATGTTTGGTCATATAATAACCAACCCAACCCCCCCTATTCGGTTCCCTCACATTCGAAATCTAACAAACCTCCACCTCTTTCTCGACTCAACCATCGACGGCTTACCCTCCGGCTTACGCAAAGCCAGCAGCCCTTCCCTGATCAGCCAGCAGCAGCCCCATCGTCCCCATCGCAGACTGCCCAGCCTCTTTCTCGCAACTTTCAGTTGGTGACACCCCACTTCCGGCAGCCTAGACGTCAACCGTTGTACTTGGACAAACGACGCTTAACTGACGACTCTCTTTCTCTTTAGCCGTGAGCCTGTCAATTGGTATTCTCTCCGGCGATCGCGAGAACCAACCGAAACAGCCCCACTCGGTATGATCCCTCTCTTTCATTACTTATGTTGTCACACATGGTTTCGAGTGATCGGTTCCAGTTTTGGTTGTGAGGCAGACGGTCGACTTTGGGTATACGTATATTGCTTTATTACATATGTATGGGCGGTAGATTATACATTTGTGTGTGTATGATGTGTTGTATATATATATACATGTGTTTCTGCGTGTGTGTATATATATCTATATATATTAACCCCGGGTGTGTGCTACGTTGTAAATATATACATGATGTGTTGCATTATAGATATATATATATAGTGTTGCGTCGTATATATATATATGAATGTGTTCATGCGTGTATATGTATCTATGTGTGTACGGTTATATTTAGATGCTCGGTTTCGCGCGTGTGTTCATGAGTGTATGTTGGTTCGAAAGCTGCCTCCGTTGGAGCTATCGGTTGTGATCGTCTGTAGTGTGTATGCAACCTGCGATTGTGTAAGCATATGTGTGTTTTCTGCGTATGTATGAATATATGCGGTTTTATGGAGGTGAATATGTATGTATATGTGTTGCTTGTATGTATATTTCTGCGGGCGTGTATGTATATGGCTGTATGCGTGTATGAAAATGAACATATATACATGTAGGTATGACAACCCGTAGGTATATATATATATATATATATATATATATATATATATATATATATATATATATATATATATATGCCGCGCGTGATATATATGGTGTATATATGTGTATGCTTTTGTTTGTTCATATTTATGTTATATATATATGTTGCAGGTGCCTGTGAGTGTGTTAATGTTGCAATAAGCAAAACACAGCAGCCAAGGCTGCTGTACGATGGCAGCTTATATATATATACACATATATATTGTGTGTGTGTTGATTGTATATATAGTATGTATGCATGCGTATGTATGTGTGTTGTTGATATGGTGTATCATGGTGTGCCTGTTGCGTGTGTTTTGGGATGACCAAAAGAAGGTATGGGTGATAAAATTATTGGTGGTGGGTCCTCCATGTGCGTGTATCATGGATGTATGTATGTTAGAATGTGTGCAAATGCATGTGTGTGTGGGTTTATTTTGCCATGTGTGAGTGGAGATGATTGAGTGAATATATATATTATTATGGGTATATAAAAAGTAACCGTGAGTGGGTTATGTTGGGTGGTAGCATGTGTGTTGGTGTGAGTTAATTTTGATTTCTTATAAGCATGCATATGTGAGAAATATAATGTTTTGATGGAAACAAATTATAACACAAAGTTTTCATGAGACATAATGATATAACTTTCTTTAAGATTTTACAAGTAATAAATACAACTTAAAGTGACGTATTAGACAAATCATGTATGAGATTTTGGGATACATGTCATATGTCCGAGAGCGCGTAACTAATTACCTATCATTACGACATAGTTGGTAACATGAACTTTATATGATAACTCAGGTTCTCTGGAACTTTAACTACTTGCTTTTGCTATTAACTGCTATTTGCTTCACAAGGTGAGTTTCACGGCCCCTTTTTACTTTCTTTCCTTTTTGGGGGAGAAAACATGCAAACATATTTTATGAATGGTTGCCAGTATTATTGATATCACTTGTTACGTTAGTGCAAACACATAACATGTCCTCACACAATCGAACCGTTAGTAATGGGATTAGCGAGGTAATTTTGAGTAGTACTACTGGGTCTGACAAACCCCGCCCGGGCTAGTCGCGCTAGCTTGATTGGAGGTCAAACGGGTGCTTTATTGACCTAACATTTGTCACGGTCTTGCGAGACGTGACGGGGATACAACAAACACATATAGGACGTAAACAGTCAGCTTCGGTTCGAAACGCTAAGTAACAAGAACAGAGGCTAGCTACCTAACGATATGCAATATATACTAAACCATTGAAACGCAAACTATGGATACGCTTACAAACACATTTCTTGTTGATTAAACCTGTGAACTCACCAACTTTATGTTGACACATTTTAGCATGTTTTCTCAGGTCACAGAAACGCACAAGGTTAAGAACTCAGCTAGGATGCATGCATGGCATACATCACAACTCAACTGATTTATTTAATTAAACGTTATGGATTCTTATGGTTGAAACGCATGTTGAAACAATTTACTATTGATTTCTGTTTTCGAAATGCTTCCGCAAGATTGAAACACACATGATTGATTTAAAGATCTAATTACTTAATGTGATGTTTTGTAATTACTGTGTTTGGTGTAACTGATGCTATCTGAGATCCTGGTATGTCACACGCCTAACGGTAAAATCCCGTTAGCGGATTTTGAGGGTGTGACAGATTGGTATCAGAGCATTAGTTATAGCGAACTAAAATGGACTTGCATCTCATTTGCATTGCATTTTAGACTATAGCTGGATTGGCATTAGTTACACACACATAGATTTCTAAGCTATGGATGCTTGAAAACTTTTACTTTAACATACGGAAAGGTTGAGTGCCTAATCCAAGTGATTTCAAACTCCAAAACCTCGATTGTTATTAATGGATTCCAAAATCTCGTCAAAGTCTGTGTCCCACCACTGAATACATGCAATGCTGGAAGAGTAAGATGCCTGTATCTCGGGGTGTTCTGTCTAGGTAAGGTATTCGCATATATCCAAATCAACCGATGGACCTGTTTACCTTACCTGGGAACCCTTGGGATGAGTATCTGCTTATAGGTACGCATGTTTCAACAAAGTTATGGTTGACTAAATACTTTGATTAGTCAACGTACTCGCTTTGATTCACGAATCAAACGAATACACTCGGAACATCTCATTGTCATGTTGAATAATTCTTGTCCTTGATTTCGTTTCCCGAAATAAACTATTCAAGATTTGAACACCACAGCAAACTCTATCGTACTCATCATCTTCGCTAGTCTTAACAGATAGCACTCAGTACTTGACAAGGTATGTTATCACGAATAGGAGAAGCCATGAATGACCATGCAAAGCAAATTAGAATCACGGGTGCACACGTAATTGTAATTTGTCGTGCATGAGAATTCTGGTAACTCTATTAGGTGATAACAGTCATAGTTAGTACAAATTTTCGTTTCTATACTTGGAGACATAAAGTCTCGGTTCTCATGAAATCTCACTATCGGTATGCAAACAAATTCTTCATTTCTACTAGTATGAAACAGATTATTGTTATCAATAGTTATTATTCGATAGTAACTGTCATATATTGTGAATACGTAGAATCATGTCTGGACGAAGAATTGGACGCTCACGTGGACAAGAAAACATTAATCTAACACAAGCTGAACTCGATGCCATCATAAATGAGCGTGTTGCTGAAGCGCTCGAGGCGTTCGAACAGACCAGGAACCAAAATCAAAACAACAATATCAACCAGAACCAAAACCAAGGAGGTAAACCTCTATCAAATAGATCTTTTGGATCAAATCCTTGATACTCTACGTAACAATCCTTAAATCATTAATATGTATCCACTCATTCCAGGTCAAGCAGTCTGCACTTTCAAGATGTTCATGGACTGCAAACCTCATTCCTTCAAAGGCTCCGAAGGTGTTGTTACACTCCTTCGTTGGATTGAGAAGCTGGAATCCGCCTTTGCAATGTGTAACTGTCCAGCAGAAAACCGTGTCAAATATGCTTCCGGCACTTTGGAAGGACCAGCTTTGACATGGTGGAACTCACAGGTCCAAACCTTAGGACTTGATACTGCTAACAGTATGCCTTGGGAAGACTTCAAGGTTCTGATGAAAGAAGAGTACTGCCCCAGGAGCGAAGTCCAGAAACTGGAGGCAGAATTTTGGAATTTAAAGATGGTTGGTTCAGACATTGAGGAGTACACGACTCGTTCGCACGAGTTGGCTGCATTATGTCCTCAGATGGTGACTCCAGCCTACAAACGGATCGAAAAATACATTGATGGTCTAGCTCCTCAGATTCAGGCTAGTGTGATGGCTGCTGATCCTGTCACTATTCAGCAGGCCATCCGACTGGCTTATAAACTCACTGACCAGGCAGTGGCACAGGGCACCTTGCCTAAACGTGGCGCTGCTTCTGGTTCTTCTGATCACAAAAGGAAATGGGACGGCAATAACAACAACAAGTCTTCAAGCTCCAACAACACTCAACAACAACAGACCAAAAAGTTTGACCCTTCAAGAAGCTTCAACAATCAGAACCACAACAACTATGGCCAGGGATCAAGTAGCTACGCGGGCAAGAATCCTAAGTGTAACCGGTGCAACTTCCATCATCGTGGCCCATGTGATCGACTCCATTGTCAGAGATGTGGAAAGATGGGTCATGCAGCCAAAGACTGCCGGGGTGAACTAATGACTCAGCAACAACAACTCCAACAACAACGACAGGTTGGAGTGATTAGAAGCTGCTTTGAGTGTGGTAAGGAGGGCCACTACAGGAAGGATTGCCCGCAGCTGAAGGGTGGAAACAAGGATAATAACGGGGGCAATGCCAAGGGTCGCGCATTCGTGATCGGTTCCGGCGAGGCAAGGGATGACCAGAATGTGGTTACCGGTACGTTTCCCCTGAATGGTTGTTTTGCTTCCATACTATTTGATACTGGAGCTGATAGGAGTTTTGTTTCCAACAAGTTCATTAAGTTCTTAAATGTAACCCTAGCTGTCATGGAACCTAGTTATGTGGTAGAATTAGCTGACGGAAAACTAATTGAGGCAACTCATATCGCCAAGGGGTGCCGATTAGGATTGTGTGGTCACGAGATAGATATAGATCTGATGCCTGTCCCACTTGGTAGTTTCGACGTAGTTGTGGGTATGGACTGGCTATCCAAGAATCAAGCTGAGATCATCTGTAGAGGGAAAATCGTTCGTATCTCACTTCCTAGTGGTGAAATTTTATCGGTTCAGGGCGAAAGGAGTGGCATGGTTTCTGGAATCATCTCCTACATGAAAGCTCAGAAGTGTTTGCGTAAGGGTCATACCGCTTTCCTAGCCATGGTCACTGAAAAAGAACCCGATGAAAAGAAAATTGAAGACATCCTTGTTGTACGCGATTATCCTGAGGTTTTCCCTGAAGACCTACCCGGTCTCCCACCGCATCGCCAAGTCGAGTTCCAGATTGATTTGGTACCTGGAGCCGCACCTATCGCAAAAGCACCGTACAGATTAGCTCCAAAAGAACTGCAAGAGCTGTCTACGCAATTGCAAGATCTATTGGATAAAGGATTTATTAGACCTAGTTCATCACCGTGGGGAGCTCCAGTCCTGTTTGTCAAGAAAAAGGATGGAACTTTTCGCATGTGTATTGATTACCGTGAACTGAACAAAGTGACGGTCAAGAATCGTTATCCTCTTCCACGCATCGATGATTTGTTCGATCAGCTTCAAGGGTCAAGTTTCTATTCCAAGATCGATCTGAGGTCAGGATATCATCAGTTAAGGGTTCGAGATGAAGACATTTCAAAGACTGCGTTCAGAACTAGGTATGGCCACTACGAGTTTCTGGTTATGCCTTTTGGGCTGACCAATGCACCAGCAGTTTTCATGGACCTCATGAACCGTGTCTGCAAACCTTATTTGGATAAGTTTGTCATTGTCTTCATTGATGACATACTGATCTACTCCCGTAATAAGGAAGATCATGAGGGACATTTGAGGACCATACTGGAATTGCTGAGAGATGAACAACTTTACGCAAAGTTCTCAAAATGTGACTTCTGGATGCGTGAAGTGCAATTCCTTGGGCACGTGGTGAATGAAAAGGGTATACATGTTGATCCTTCAAAGATTAAAGCAATCAAGGAATGGCTGGCACCAAAGACGCCTACTGAGGTGCGATAATTCCTTGGTTTGGCAGGCTATTACCGGAGATTCATCGAAGGATTTTCAAAATTGGTGCAACCTTTGACTGCCCTAACTCATAAGGGAATAACTTATAAGTGGGGCAACAAAGAGGAAACAGCGTTTCAAGCGCTTAAAGACAAACTCTACAGCGCACCAATCCTAGCTTTACCAGAAGGAACTGATGACTTTGTTGTTTACTGTGATGCATCCATCCAAGGTTTGGGATGTGTACTAATGCAACGCGACAAGGTCATAGCTTATGCATCTCGACAGCTCAAGGTGCATGAGAAGAACTACACCACGCATGATCTGGAACTAGGAGCTGTAGTGTTTGCCTTGAAGATCTGGAGGCACTACTTATATGGAACCAGGTGCACGATCTATACAGATCACAAGAGTCTCCAGCACATATTTGACCAGAAAGAATTGAATATGCGGCAACGACGGTGGTTAGAGTTACTCAATGATTACGATTGTGCGATCAAGTATCATCCGGGTAAGGCTAATGTGGTAGCCGATGCCCTTAGTCGTAAGGAAACCCTAAAGCCTCGTCGGGTGTGCGCATTACAAATGACTATCCACTCTGACCTACCAGCACAAATCAGAGCTGCTCAGTCTGAGGCCTTAAAGACGGAGAATCTCAAAGCAGAATCCATGCGAGGCATGGAGAAACAGTTGGAGGTTAAAGCTGATGGGATCTGTTATTTTATGAAACGGATTTGGGTACCACAGTATGGGAATTTGCGAGAGCTGATAATGGATGAAGCTCATAAGTCACGTTACTCGATTCATCCAGGTTCAGACAAGATGTATCAAGACCTGAAAGAATTTTACTGGTGGCCGAAAATGAAAGCAGAGATAGCCACATACGTAAGCAAATGCTTAACCTGTTCCAAGGTTAAGGCGGAATACCGGAGACCATCCGGTTTACTTCAACAACCGGAAATTCCAGTGTGGAAATGGGAGCAGATCTTCATGGATTTTATCACGAAGTTACCTAGGACCCCCAGCGGATGCGATACCATTTGGGTTATAGTAGATCGCTTAACGAAATCCGCACACTTTCTGGCAATCCGAGAGACTGATCGAATGGAGAAGCTGACACGTATCTATTTAAAGGAAATAGTCTCTCGGCATGGCGTGCCGATATCTATCATTTCTGATCGTGACGCTCGGTTCACTTCTCATTTCTGGCAATCATTACAACGATCATTGGGAACGCGGCTGGATATGAGTACCGCGTATCACCCGCAAACCGATGGTCAAAGTGAGCGTACGATCCAGACACTGGAAGACATGTTGCGTGCCTGTGTGATTGATTTTGGCAGAAGCTGGGAAACTCATTTACCATTGGTTGAGTTCTCCTATAATAACAGTTATCATACCTCGATCAAGGCAGCTCCATTTGAGGCACTGTATGGGCGTAAGTGCCGGTCACCTATTTGTTGGGCAGAAGTTGGGGAAAGTCAACTTACCGGTCCTGAACTCGTGCATGAGACGACTGAGAAGATTGTGCAGATCCGTAACCGTATGGCAGCAGCACGTGACCGACAAAAGAGTTACGCCGACAAGCGTCGTAAGCCATTGGAGTTTCAGATTGGTGACAAAGTACTGTTGAAAGTGTCACCTTGGAAAGGCGTGATTCGTTTCGGGAAACGTGGAAAACTAAACCCTAGGTACGTGGGACCGTTTGAAATTGTCAAACGGGTTGGTCCCGTAGCCTATCAGTTGAACTTACCTGAAGAACTCAGTGGAGTACATGATGTGTTCCATGTTTCAAACCTGAGGAAATGCCTGGCTGACGAGACTCTCGTCATACCGTTGGACGAGGTACATATTGACGAACAACTACGCTTCATCGATGAACCAGTGGAAATTATGGACCGAGAAGTTAAGACACTCAAACACAGTCGTATTCCTATTGTCAAAGTCCGATGGAACTCAAAGCGTGGACCAGAGTTCACCTGGGAACGGGAGGATCAAATGAAATCTAAGTATCCTCATCTTTTCGTTTCAGTCTCCTCGTGAACAAATTTCGGGACGAAATTTCCTAAAGTAGGGGAGACTGTAACATCTCGTAATTTTCGTTAAATAAAAGTTAATTTTATAAACAAAAGAGTTTAATACATTGATGTTAATTCCAATAATTACAATAATAACGTTAATAATAATAATAATAATAATAATGATAATGATAATGACAATAATGATAACAAAATCTTAGTTTTAGTTGACAATTGATACAAACTTCGGGGACCCATTGTGTAAATTGCAACACACACATCACCCCACCTCCATCTTTTCTGATTCGTTTCTTCCCACCATCGACAGCAATATGGCCATAAAATCAGGCACTACACATTTTAATATTCAAAGGCATTAACAATGTTTGGTCATATAATAACCAACCCAACCCCCCCTATTCGGTTCCCTCACATTCGAAATCTAACAAACCTCCACCTCTTTCTCGACTCAACCATCGACGGCTTACCCTCCGGCTTACGCAAAGCCAGCAGCCCTTCCCTGATCAGCCAGCAGCAGCCCCATCGTCCCCATCGTAGACTGCCCAGCCTCTTTCTCGCAACTTTTAGTTGGTGACACCCCACTTCCGGCAGCCTAGACGTCAACCGTTGTACTTGGACGAACGACGCTTAACTGACGACTCTCTTTCTCTTTAGCCGTGAGCCTGTCAATTGGTATTCTCTCCGGCGATCGCGAGAACCAACCGAAACAGCCCCACTCGGTATGATCCCTCTCTTTCATTACTTATGTTGTCACACATGGTTTCGAGTGATCGGTTCCAGTTTTGGTTGTGAGGCAGACGGTCGACTTTGGGTATACGTATATTGCTTTATTACATATGTATGGGCGGTAGATTATACATTTGTGTGTGTATGATGTGTTGTATATATATATATATACATGTGTTTCTGCGTGTGTGTATATATATCTATATATATTAACCCCGGGTGTGTGCTACGTTGTAAATATATACATGATGTGTTGCATTATAGATATATATATATATATGCTGCGTCGTATATATATATATATATATATATATATATATATATATATATATATATATATATATATATATATATATATATATATATATATATGAATGTGTTCATGCGTGTATATGTATCTATGTGTGTACGGTTATATTTAGATGCTCGGTTCGCGCGTGTGTTCATGAGTGTATGTTGGTTCGAAAGCTGCCTCCGTTGGAGCTATCGGTTGTGATCGTCTGTAGTGTGTATGCAACCTGCGATTGTGTAAGCATATGTGTGTTTTCTGCGTATGTATGAATATATGCGGTTTTATGGAGGTGAATATGTATGTATATGTGTTGCTTGTATGTATATTTCTGCGGGCGTGTATGTATATGGCTGTATGCGTGTATGAAAATGAACATATATACATGTAGGTATGACAGCCCGTAGGTATATATATATATATATATATATATATATATGCCGCGCGTGATATATATGGTGTATATATATGTGTATGCTTTTGTTTGTTCATATTTATGTTATATATATATGTTGCAGGTGCCTGTGAGTGTGTTAATGTTGCAATAAGCAAAACACAGCAGCCAAGGCTACTGTACGATGGCAGCTTATATATATATACACATATATATTGTGTGTGTGTTGATTGTATATATAGTATGTATGCATGCGTATGTATGTGTGTTGTTGATATGGTGTATCATGGTGTGCCTGTTGCGTGTGTTTTGGGATGACCAAAAGAAGGTATGGGTGATAAAATTATTGGTGGTGGGTCCTCCATGTGCGTGTATCATGGATGTATGTATGTTAGAATGTGTGCAAATGCATGTGTGTGTGGGTTTATTTTGCCATGTGTGAGTGGAGATGATTGAGTGAATATATATATATATATTATGGGTATATAAAAAGTAACCGCGAGTGGGTTATGTTGGGTGGTAGCATGTGTGTTGGTGTGAGTTAATTATGATTTCTTATAAGCATGCATATGTGAGAAATATAATGTTTTGATGGAAACAAATTATAACATAAAGTTTTCATGAGACATAATGATATAACTTTCTTTAAGATTTTACAAGTAATAAATACAACTTAAAGTGACGTATTAGACAAATCATGTATGAGATTTTGGGATACATGTCATATGTCCGAGAGCACGTAACTAATTACCTATCATTACGACATAGTTGGTAACATGAACTTTATATGATAACTCAGGTTCTCTGGAACTTTAACTACTTGCTTTTGCTATTAACTGCTATTTGCTTCACAAGGTGAGTTTCACGGCCCCCTTTTACTTTCTTTCCTTTTTGGGGGAGAAAACATGCAAACATATTTTATGAATGGTTGCCAGTATTATTGATATCACTTGTTACGTTAGTGCAAACACATAACATGTCCTCACACAATCGAACCGTTAGTAATGGGATTAGCGAGGTAATTTTGAGTAGTACTACTGGGTCTGACAAACCCCGCCCGGGCTAGTCGCGCTAGCTTGATTGGAGGTCAAACGGGTGCTTTATTGACCTAACATTTGTCATGGTCTTGCGAGACGTGACGGGGATACAACAAACACATATAGGACGTAAACAGTCAGCTTCGGTTCGAAACGCTAAGTAACAAGAACAGAGGCTAGCTACCTAACGATATGCAATATATACTAAACCATTGAAACGCAAACTATGGATACGCTTACAAACACATTTCTTGTTGATTAAACCTGTGAACTCACCAACTTTATGTTGACACATTTTAGCATGTTTTCTCAGGTCACAGAAACGCACAAGGTTAAGAACTCAGCTAGGATGCATGCATGGCATACATCACAACTCAACTGATTTATTTGATTAAACGTTATGGATTCTTATGGTTGAAACACATGTTGAAACAATTTACTATTGATTTCTGTTTTCGAAATGCTTCCGCAAGATTGAAACACACATGATTGATTTAAAGATCTAATTACTTAATGTGATGTTTTGTAATTACTGTGTTTGGTGTAACTGATGCTATCTGAGATCCTGGTATGTCACACGCCTGACGGTAAAATCCCGTTAGCGGATTTTGAGGGTGTGACAGTAGGCCACTTTCCCAATTCGCTCGAGCACTTTGAATGGACCCACGTAACGAGGTGCTAGCTTCCCTTTCTTTCCAAAGCGAATCACTCCCTTCCAAGGTGATATCTTAAGAAGTACGAGATCACCGACATTGTATTCCATGGGCTTACGTCTTTTATCAGCATAATGCTTTTGATGATTCCTAGCAGCGAACAAGTTATCACGGATCTTATGAATTTTGTCTGTTGTTTCTTGTATCAATTCCGGACCAGTAATCTGTGATTCACCAACTTCAGACCAACAGATGGGAGATCGACACTTTCGGTCATACAAGGCCTCAAATGGTGCCATCTGGATGCTGGTATGGTAACTGCTGTTGTATGAAAATTCTATTAACGGTATATGAGAATCCCAAGAGCCACTGAAGTCAATGACACACGCTCGAAGCATATCCTCAAGCGTCTGTATCGTTCTTTCAGTTTGACCATCGGTTTGGGGGTGATAGGCTGTGCTAAGATTCAGTTGAGTTCTCAAAGACGATTGAAGACTTTGCCAGAAATGAGAGATGAAGCGACCATCACGATCAGAGATAATATCTTTACTTGACAAAAGATTGTTTAGGAAGATTACCCTCACGTAATCAGGTGTTGATGATATCTTAAAATGAAAGTTGATAAGTAAGGAATAAATGGTTCGATGTAGCTAGATCGAGTCAAAACATGAAGATAAAAGAAATCGATTTAAGAATTTAAATGTTCCAAACTTGGAATCAAAATCAACCTAAAATGATCGGGCCTCTTTTCAAGTTCAGAGATCATGCTTTGGCTTGATAGGTCAAAACACTAACATTATTTCACCCTTCAAGTTACTACATGCTTCTCGTCACTTGATTACAACCTTGATAAACTGGAGATCAAGAAATGAGAATAGTCCTCAAGGTATGGTTTTCACCCCTAACTTGATGGTATACTCTCAAGGTATGACCACTAACTTACCAATCAAAAAGTTCGATGTGAAGATTTTCAGAAATAAGACGAGATAACTCACCATTAAGGTAAGGGAAATCACTCCTATCTTAACGATAATTTTTTTTTACAAAAACAAAATATAACAAGATAAACTTTTTCATCAAAATCCAGAATTCACTCCTACTTTGATGAGTTCGTTTCATTTGAGAGAATGCAATCTATAAAAATGAAATTATCATCAAAGTATGGAATTCATGCCTATCTTGATGATTGAATTTCATAACAACAAGAAAACTTTCGGAAACTGACATTTGTCACCAAAGTACGGGTTTCAATCCTATTTTGGTGAGATCATGTCATTTGTGTAATGCAAATTCCAGAGAGGATAATTGAAGTCAGTCCTCGAGATAAGGAAATCACCCTAATCCAGGGGATGAAATTTCATAAAACACACCATTGGAAACCATTTATTGAAACGAATAAAGAATCATCATCAAAGTAAGGGAATCACCCCTGTTTTGATGAGTTAGAATCATTTAGGAGATACGAGTGTTCTTAGTCATAGGTTGACTTGCAAACTCTTGCATCTCCCATGGTGCAAACGGTTCAAAGTTCGACTTAACAACGAAAGGAAAAGTATCTCAATTATAAATTTAGAAATTTTCAAATTACATCAATGTAAAAAAAAGCAAAATCACGATTACAAGATTTAAGGTCAAAATTCAAGATAATAGAATTTGTTATGATGGTGTTCAATTCTTGAATGATTTAAATCAAGGACAAGAATTATTCAACACCACATCATTGGTGGCTTGAGCTTGTTGGGCATTGATGTTGAAAGCACGTCCTTGAGCCGTAGGAACTGGACGGACAAGTTGAGGGCATCGATTGCGAAAATGGTTCGGATCACCACATTGATAGCATGCACGACCCTGAGTAATTGCAGGAAGATGTTGGTGAACAGGTGCATTGGTCAGAGCTTTGGCAGCACTTTTGCACACATTGAATGTATGACCTAAACGACCACAGTTTGTGCATTGACGACACTGAATGTTAGCGGGATGGTGATAATTGCAGTTGTTACACCGCGGAAAAGGTCCAGCGTATGACTTTTTCATCAGTGATTGGTTGTTTACTGTTGGTTGACGAGTTGGAGGGACTTGATTAATTGGCATAGCAGGGGTAATTACAGCAAAGTTTTAAGAATTGGCCTTCCTCTTCTTGTTCCTGGAAGGCTCGGGTTGGTCGAATTTGACGGTTTCGTTAGGAAGTTTATTGGTATTCTTCTTCGACCCTTTTCTGGTTAAAGAACCAGCTTTCACATGATTATCGGTTAACTGCGCAGCCAGTCTAATAGCATCTTCTAGTGTCGAAGGATTCCTTCCTAACACCGTATCCTGAATCCGCATGGGTAATCCACCAATGTATTTCTCAATGGCTCGGGAGGTAGGAGTAGCAAGGTGTGGTACCAGAAGGCTCAGTTCGTGAAATCGGTTAGTGTATGCGAGGTTCTCGCCACTGTCTTGGGTTAACTCCCAGAACTCAGCTTCCAGTTTCCGGACTTCGTTTCTTGGGCAGAACTCTTTAGTCATGAGCTCCTTAACTTCAGCCCATGTTAATGCTAGAGCAGTTTCGGTGCCACGAGTTCTTTTCTCTCCATTCCACCAAGTAAGTGCGCGTTTCTGGAGAACACTTGTGGCATACCAGACTTTTAGATTTTCAGGGAATTCGCTGTTTAGTAAAGTGTTCTCGATGCTTTCGAACCACTGTAGTAATCAGGTAGCACCTTCAGTTCCACTGAACTTACGGGGATTGCAAGAACTGAAATGCTTATAAGTACAAGTTTGGGGAGGGTTTGGTGCAGTTTGGTTTTGAACAGTATTGTTGCCTTGGTTCAAATGGGTAAGCAGAGTTGGAATGACCGCAGCAACTTCACGTGCTACAATAGCAGCAATCTTACGGCCAGAGTTTCTAGACCGTGATCTGGAATATCATTCAGATATTTTTATGAGAATTGGATAATATGAGCTATAAAACTTGTAAACGAAAATCGGGAATTTGGCATAATAACCATGAGATGTTCCGAGTGTAATCGTTTGATTCGTAAATCAAAGTGAGTTCGTCGACTAATCAAAGTGTTATGTCCAACACAACCTTATTGAAGACATGCGTACCTATAAGCAGATACTCATCCCGAGGGTTCCCACGTAAGGTAGACAGATCCATCGGTTGATTTGGATTTATACGAATACCTTGCCTAGACAGAACACCTCAAGATACAGGCATCACGCTCTTCCGGCATTACATGTTTCAAGTTGTAAGACACAGACTTTGACGAATTTGAAAACCACGAATAACGATTCAAAGCTCATTTTGAATACCATTTGATTTAGGCACACAACGCCTTAGAATATGATTTAAGATTTGTGTGTGCATTGATAGGATTCAAAGTACAAGAGGAATCACATAAGGCATATAATCACATAATCAAATATAAACATATAAGGTACATAAAATCCTATCTAAGCATGTAAAATACATGAGAGGACTCATGTGTAAAGGTACTTAGTTATAGTCTAGGTCATTCCATTTATAATAACCTAATTTCCTATAACCATGGCTCTGATACCAATCTGTCACACCCCGATCGACGGCGGAATCATCGGAGCGGACGAGGGAATGATTGATTGTTCATAACACATGATTGTCTAATAGTGGAAATAATATTAAAATCAGATTACAGGATAACATGAATTTAACAGATACAAATACAACAGTTAAAGTCACAAATAGTAATTGTCTTTTGTTTCGACTAAGTCAGGGTCTTGAATGAGCATGTAGAAGTCCACTAACTTGCTTAACCTGAAATCATGTGAGAAAATAAAGTCAGCTAACGAGTTAGCTGGTGAGTAATCACAGTTTTGAATATACATATAGATTGATTGATTGATTGAGAATAATCCAATTCACAAGGTAACGTTAAGACTTATATTGCAATAGTAAAGCATATAGATAAACCGACACAATATAAACCCCTTGACTTGACACTTGCATATAATAGACTCCACACATACACCATAGATTGACTAATTGCCTCTGGCACAATCACCACTCGTAAGCCATGTGGGGTGGGTTATCCAAACCAGTAGATCTACCATTGATACCAGGATTGATTGATTGAATTAGGGTTTTACTGTCGTCCAGTTTATCACAGTATGTTAACATAATCGCAAGTAATTACATAACCTGTCTTGAATTGAATTTAGAATGAAATAACAATAGAATATCATGATTGAATATATTGTATCACATGATTTCCCCCAAATAAGAAATGATATAAAAAGAGAATATGAATACTCACTTGATTGATGAGATTTGAATTTGGACATGATAGATTACGCGCCAATGATTTCCTTATGATTCAACCTAAGATTTCGTGTCTTAGGATTAGAATAAAGTTAAGATTAATGACTTGATATGAATTAGGGTTGTAATTGGAATTTGAGGTTTTGGGAATTATGATAATAAGATAAAATAATTATACTTGAGTACGAACATGAATGATTAATGAAATCAAATAATTTTATTTATAATAATTGATTTAATAAATGTTAAGTATATATTATGTAAAGAAGTAACTAATTTAATAACTATTTACGTTATAACATAGTTAAATAATTAGTCATCTAAACTATTCACGATATCATGGTTAAATGGATAATTGAATAAATAATTATTTATATTATGATTTAAATAATTATGTGAATAATAAATCATTTACAATAATGGTAGATTCAAAATGTCTGAAATAGTCTAAATTTGTGCTATAATAAATTTATAGCAAAAATAATTAATAATGTTTATTTTGTAATTTGAGTTATTCAAAAAATAAGTTTTAAAAGCCCTCAAAAGTTATTTAAAATATTTAATGTTAAAATAAATTTTAGAAAATAATTAGGTGGTTTTAAAAATTTTTAATATTTGTAGAAACATTTTTATGATCTTTAGAAATTTTTTCATAATTTTTAAAGGCTTAAAACGACTTAAAAAATAGTGAGGTTGATTCGATGTTATTGTTCGGTTTAATCATGGGGCTTTGATTCCCCTTGTAAAACCGAGTGTGTATTTATGTTTAATTACCAGAAAGAAAGCGAATTGATGCCGAACACTTCAAAGAACAATCGCGACAGAGATGGTGATCTATGGGTGATCAAAACTTGGTGGAAATCAAATTAATTTCGTAGGAAGCTTAGAATTTTGATCAAGACTAAAAGCCCCTTATCAAATCTTGTTAAAATCAATCGAAGATGGGGTTTATATTGAGTTGTAGGTCGCGATTTGGAATGGTTCGAGTGTGGTGTTTGTGCAATCTTTGGATGAAAATGGAAGTGGCAATCGATTGAACGCACTTATAGGATTGTTTAGGTTTGATTCATTCAATTATTTCAATTATTGGTGGTGGCCAAAATCCCGCCGAAAACATGGAGCAGAAAATTGGGGTGAATGGTAGGGGTGTTCATTTTCGGATAGTGAATTTCACTATCCGAATCCGAATCCGAAATTTCGGATATCCGAATTTCGGATATACGAATTTCGGATATCCAAATTTCGGATTCGGATTCGGATATCCGTTCAGATATCCGAATTTAAAGAAATTTTGTATTATTCAATAAATTTTATAAAAATGTAATAACGGATGAAGTTTTCTTATTAAAATGTCCTAAATATCTAAAAATATCCGAAATATATAATTAATATTTAATATTTTTAAGTTTTTATAAAAATATTTTGGATATTTCGGATATCCGAAATATCCGAAAATTCTGAAAATCACTATCCGAATCCGAATCCGAAATTTCGGATATCCGAAGTTCGGATATCCGAATTTTCGGATATCCAAAATTTCGGATATCCGAATTTCTAATTTTTGGATATTTCGGATTCGGTTACGGATTCGGATATTTTTGAACACCCCTAGTGAATGGGAGGTGGGGTTGGGATGTTTTTCAATTTTACAAGAATGATCCCCGTGGTTTGTAGTAAACGCAAATGCATTTTAAAGTCCTGTTTCAGTTTTAAGTGAATTACAATTTAGCCCTTGCAGTCTGTATTGTTATTATTTCATGTAAATTTCATTAATTACAAACTAGAGTTGTAAATCTTAGACTATTATTATTAATATTATTATTACCATATTATTATTATTAATATTGTAAATTTTATTATTATTATGATTATTGCAATTTACATTAACATATTGAATTTAATTTTTTTTTTACAAAATTAACTTTTTATCAATAAAAATTCGAGATGTTACATATGGTTTATGTTTTATAACGAATTTGGTCCCTGGCCCTAACGTCGTTCATAAAATCTGTTAAGCACATGCACGTGCCCCTCACATGAGGGCTTTTTCGTCTTTTCCAACCTGCTATGCATTAAAACCCCCTTACGAACTTAAAACCCTTCCACTCCCATTGATCCTCTCGGAGATTTCATGAATCATTGATTGTAATTGTTGAAGAATCAGTGAAGGCGAACGATTTGATGCAAGAATGGTGCTTACACTTTGGTTTGTTCAACCTACAGGTGAACGATTTGTGTCACACCCCAACCTTGACGGCGGAATCGTCGAGATGTGAGGGTTAGGATTGTTCACAACCACATAATGTTAACCTTAAATGTAAATATTATTATTATAAGTTTCAAATGCAATTACAACCATAAGTTTCAACATGAAATAAGTCAAAACATAAAACAAAAGTAATCCAAAGCTTTTCATTCTTTAATCTAGGTCCAAATCCTAGATTTATGCAAACTTCAAATGATGACTTCAAACTTGGCATTTCCTAAAGCATGTTAAAAATAATAGGTCAACTATAAAGTTGGTGACTTTCCAAGGGTTTCACATACATAATATCCCATGGGTTTCAAGTAGCAATTCATGTCATAGGTTATGAGTTAGCAAGTTTATAGAACACATATAGTACAATCAAACCTCGACTAGATTATAAGTTTATATGATTGGCTAAGTGTACTTGGTTCCCTAGTGCACAAGCATACGACTCCTAGGAGTCGGCAATACATCGACTTTAGCATCAAATAGGCTTGTCAGGCCCAAAGATCTAAGACGTCGCCAGGCTAGCAATAGTTAATGATTGTAAACAAAATATGTATCTCATATAAGACTTACAATAACACAAATAACCATGACAAAAAAAAGTATGAATTGCATGTGCTTTTATAAGATTTAAACATTTATAAGTGTATGTTGAATAATGTAACATGTTTCAACCCAAAACGGTGTGAAATAGCATAAAAAGGGGCAAGGAAACTCACATGTCAAATAAGTATGTAATGAAGATTAATAAGAATAATAAACGTCGTTCCAAGATGAATCGTCACAAGGCACCTAGATATTTACAAGATTTTAGGTCTAATAATAAGTTTAACGATTTAATGAGAACTAGGGTTTCAATTGAAATTTGGGGGTGTTAATATTTTTAAGTCAAACAAAATATAATAATATAATCAATAATGTTTTTGTTCAATAAAAATGGTATGAACCAATTAGGAATAAATGATAGTGAATGATTCAATAATTTGATTTATTGGTTTAATGGAAATTAAATATAATATGAGAAGACAAATGATTAATTTAATAGTTAATTATTTAAAACTTGATAAAGGTGGTTAATTAAATACTTATATTAGAATCGTTTTGTAGAGTTTTAAACTTTTAAATGATTTATTATATAGACCTTATAATACAAAACTTTTAAAATAAAGTATAATAGAAAGTTGTATTGTTTTACAAGTTCCAAAAACTTAAATAAACTCTTATAACATATTGATTTATAATTTTTCAAAATAATCTCCATTTGAAATAACGTGATTTAAACGATGAATATTTAAAGGAACGTTTGGACCAATAATAATTTATAAATTACTATTTAAAATCCATGAAAATAAACCAAGAATAACATTTGTTAAAATATTTTCTTAAAAAGAATATTTAATTATTTAAATTTAGAAAAATTACAAAAATAATTTGATGACTTTAAAAGTATTTAAAGTATACAAAAACCATTTTATATCTATTAAAAATTTTCTATAATTAAATAGAGGCTGAAAAAGCTTTAAAAAATGGTTGAGGTTGCCCGGGTTCGAACCCGGGACCTCATGGTGGAAGGAGCAAATGTCTTACCAAGCAAACCAGGGCCGCAGCCGTGGTAATCCATGGTTGCAATTTCTTATAAACATCATCAAAGAAAACCCCCAAAATCTCATGAACCCTAGAATCAATTAGAGCCAAATTGAACCCCAAATCTTTGTTATTAATCAAATTAAGTTTAGGGCTATGATTCCTTATGTAAAACCGAGCATGATGGTGTGATTAGCTTACTTGATTAAGATCGAATTTGATGATACACGATGGTAGGTCCGATCGCGACCAAGGATGAAGCCGCTCATTATGCAAATGATGATGAAGTCCAAATTAATTTTACAGAAAGCTTCCAAAAGAGGTGTTGATGAGAAGCCCTCAATCAATTGTGGTTCCAAGTGTGCAGAAGGTGGTTCTCGACTTGGTGCAGTTCGCGAACAAGATGTTGATTGTATTTGATTGTTTGGGTTTGTTTCAGGTGCAATTGAACGTTGTAATCGATTAGAGATAGATAAACGTTTTATCTGGTTGAATTAATTGAGTTATTATTGGTGTTTAAGGCTTGAACGGTTATGGGGTTTAAGGGTGATCGGTCACGAAGTCGTTTGGGTTTGTAACCGTTATTTAAACGCCACTAATTCACGCATTCATGTTCGAGACATGTGTACAAAGGGTTCTAGAACGATTTTGGTTCGTAATTTATTGATTTTAATGGGTTTTGAAAGTGGCCGGAGCTGCGGCCGGAGGCCGACCGGTGGTCGCCGGAAATGCAGGGAAGGGAAGGGGATTTGGTTTGGGATTTCCAGATTTACACAAATGGTCCCTGTGCTTTATGTTTTTGTTATTTTATGTTTAAAACTTTCATTCAAAGTTTCAAATTTAGCATAAAGTCCCCCTTAACTTAATTAAACTTTAAGTTTTTTTTATAACTTAACAATCATTTATCTTCTAAAAATATTATTTTTATTATTATTGTTATTATTATTATTATTATTATTATTATTATCATTATTATTATTATTATTATTATTATTATTATTATTATTATTATTATTATTATTTTATTATAGTAAACAAATTTTTAACTCTTAACTTAATGAATTAATGTAAGATAAAAGAAACATTCATAACAACCCATATACTTTCTTAAATGACATAAATGGTCCTTAGAAAACATAACTGGGTTAACTATTAATTAACGAAAATACGAAAGGTTACAATTTGATCCCTACGCTACGTATGGAGACAACCCTACTTTATTCAGTTTGAAGATATTTCATGGGGGAGTTTTCATCACGGAACCAACTACGACTTATGTGGATGGTAAGATCAACTGTGTGGACATAATCGATGATGATGAATTCTCTGTTATCGAGGTAAATGCAATGGTCCAAGAGTTAGGTTATCCTAAAGATGAAATAATGTTTTATCATTATAAAGTTCCTGATATGAACTTAGAATTTGGTATTAGAGCACTAGGAACTGATCAAGATGTCATATCTATGTTGCAATATGTTGAACGGTTTAAGATCATTGAGGTGTATATAGAACATTGGGTATCAAGACTCAATGTATTTCACAAGTCCCCTAGTAAAGTTAAAATTTGTGAATTAGAACCTCCTGATGCGACTTCTAGTCAGCCTAAACCATCCAAACTGAAACCCTTAAGAAAAGCTTGTAGAAAGCTACCACTTCTAACATTGAATGAGGGTTAAATTGTGAATGAGCAGAATGTGTGTTCAAATGTGAATGTGCAAGATGGGGGATTAAGTGAGGGTCCAAATACGAATGAGTAGGGTGAGGGTCAAAATCAGGTTGAGCAGGGTGAGCGTCCAAATATGAATGAGCAGGGTGAGGGTGAAACTACTACAGAGCAGGGTGAGGGTCAAAGTATGAATGAGCAGGGTGAGGGTCAAACAACTACAGAGCAGGGTGAGGGTCAAAGTATGAATGAGCAGGGTGAGTGTCAAACTATGAATGAGCAGGGTGGGTGTCAAAATATGAATGACCTGGGTGAGGGTCCAAATGAACAATTAAGATTTTTAGGGCTATAGAGAAGGTTCAAGGGGACTTCACAAAACAATATTTACTTTTAAGGGATTACTGTGATGAACTGCTAAGATCCAATCAAGGGACAACAGTTAAGATTGAAGTTGAAAGGGAATTCAATCCTACCAGTAAAAGTAGGCAATTTAAAAGAATATACATTTGTTATGCATCACTTAAAGCAGGCTTTAAGCAGTGTGGGAGAGAGGTGTTAGGTGTAGATGGTTGTTTCATGAAAGGGCCTTTCCCTGGTCAGATTCTGACAGCATGTAAGGCCCCGTTCCCGGGCACCTCACAGTTGGTCGTCATTACCCATAAAACATACATTTAATATAACTTAATAAAAACCATGCAGCGGAAACTTTGAATTTACTATAAATGCTTTTGCAAAGTAATACAACACCCATTACAAAATATCGCTTGTTTGCATTACAATACAAAAACATTAACAAAAGAATGCCATCTCAAAAGAGCTGAGTAGCCGCCTCGTGCCATCCTCAGCAACACTACCTGCCAACTGGAAAACACATAAAAGTCAGCGTTGCTGAGTGAGTTCTAGTTTTGTAATAAAACATACTTTTACTTATTTAAAAGTATTCTTTCGTGCATGCGTTCATACATCATACGTACACAGAGATAATATTCGTTATTATCTTCATCATTCGTTATTCATCGTTATCTTTAACTTCTCGTATGGATTCTGTCAGGCTTTACCCACTTCATAGCACTTGGCTATGATTACTGTGGTCGAATGACAAGAATCCCGTTCATACTTACTTGCGCATTGAAAGGTGAATTGTACCAATACCATATGCTACACCCCGATCGTTATTAGCTACCGGGCCCAAGTCAACATATGAACAACAAAACGTATGCCACGGTACTAGAGGTAAGCGGTAGAGGTACCATGACCATGGTCAATCACAGAGAAGGACCAATCGCGTTATTCAATGCTTGTAAGACATAATTCGTTCGTTCATTAATGCATGTATTCATCATCATTCTTCTTTTCGTTCATTCGTTAATACATGCATTCATCATCATGTTCCTCTTTCATTATCTTTCACTTTACGTTACATAATACTTCATTAGTTCATTCTCGTTATTCGTAAAGTTTCGGAAAGATAAGCATACATAGTTACAAGGAACATACACACTCATCATACATTCATCATCATACATTCATCATCATACATAGCATCATACATACGTAATCATACATAGCATCATCACTCACATTCAATAACGTCCTAGTCAACAGTCAGGTGAAACCCTACTGCACAAACTCCAAGGGAAATATGTTAAAAAGTCTAAGTATTTTGGGCGTATGAGCCCTGTTCTAGGCGTTTCACCACTGTCGGACTCATCAGCTACACTTAGAAAAATTTCAGGTTCTGGGCGTATGAGCACTGCTGGGCGTATGACCCCTGTTGGTCGTTTTAGCCCTGTTGGTCGTATTAGCCCTGTTGGTCGTATTATCCCTGTTGGACTTTTGAGCTTACACTTAGAAAATTTTCTCTGGTCATACGACCAAGGTCCAGACTTTTCACCCTCATACTTAGTAAAATTTTCAGACTTATAAGTCTGGGCGTTTTAGGACTGTTGGACATATTACATGCTTGGACTCATAACCTTACTTAGAATATTTCTAAGGCAATTTCCTGGGCGTATAAGCACTATTGGACACATTACCTTGCACTTAGTTATTCTAAGTCCAAATTTCAGGCGTATTACTACTATTTGGGCTTGTTAGTCGTTTTAGTAACCTGCTCATATGACATTCATATTTCAAATTCCCAATCATCAGAATGCCTAGTACTAAACATATACACATGATTCTAGGCATAAATCTAACATAAACATAAACATACATACATTCATATCATACGGGTATTATACCCAAACTTATAAAACATACTTACATGCATTTTCCAGCCCCAAAACATTTTAAAAAACAAGTAAAAAGGGGTCTAGAAACTCACCTTAGTTGTTTTCTTCGAATTTACACCCTTCACCCGAGCTGTTCAAAAGGTTCTAACACCTAGGAATCCTTTAAACACGCATTCAAACACATATACACACACATAAGCACATAACCGAGGCTAATTTAGCCAAGAACAACTAACAAAAACATTAAACCTTGCCTAAAAATCGAACTCTTCTTCTTGTTCTTCAAAATCCGAAAGTTTTCTCTGCTTTTGTGCTTTCTCTCTCTAAAAATATCAAATGATAGGAAATGCAGGCAACATGGGCGGCCATGCCTCCCTTTTTGTACAAAATAAATAACAACTTTGCCCATTTGGCACTTTTGGTCCCTCCTTTTTAGTTGACTTTTATTTTCTCTCCTTTTCTTTCTTTTTCATTCTTTTATTTCTTTAAAAGAATTTACGGGTGTTACACAGCAGTGGGTGTTGATGCTGACAATGGGATCTATCCAGTAGCTTTTGCAATAGTTGAAGCAGAGTCATGCAGTTCATGGACTTGGTTCTTGGAGTTGCTTGGTGATGACCTGGATCTTTGCAGCCAATCAAATTTCACATTCTTGAGTGATAGACAAAAGGTACTAAGAGCTTATTTTTATTTCAATTATGGTACTTGAAATTTATTGCTATTGTTATTTTGTAGGGCATCATACCTGCTATCAAAAAGGTGTATCCTTATGCCGAGCATAGGTATTGCCTTAGGCATATACATGAGAATATGAAAACAAAATGGAGAGGCAACTTATTCAAAGAAATGCTATGGAAAGCAGCAAGTGCAACAACCATTCCACAGTTTAACAAACACATGGATGATATCAGAAACCAAGATCAATCATCACACAAATGGCTGCAAGAAATACCACCAATTTATTGGGCCAGATCCCATTTCAGTGGTATGTTTACTGTTATTATAAGAACTGAATTCCTATTATTTTACAAGTGATTAATGAATGGTTTCATTGACAGGGAGGTCTAAGTGTGATGTTCTACTCAATAATTTATGTAAAGTTTTTAACAAACAGCTCATAGGAGGCAGAGACAAACCCATCATTACTTGCTTGGAGAACATAAGAGAGTATCTGATTAGGAGAATTGGGGTGGTGAACAAGTTGATTGCTAGGTGTGATGGTCCATTGACACCCACATCAACTAAGACATTCAACCAAATTAAAACAGAAGCATCATAGTATAATGTAATATGGAATGGGCAAAGCAAATACCAAGTGAGTGGACCTTGGAATGATCAGTGTGTTGTGGATGTGAGTGCCAAAATTTGCTCTTGCAGAAAATGGAATTAACAGGCATGCCTTGCAAGCATGCTGTAGCTGTTAACTGGGATATGAGAGTGAATGGGATAGATGTTGGAATACCTGAGTCTTGGGTAGATGAGGTATATTGGCTGAGCATATGGAGAAAGTTTATGAGAACACCATTGACCCAATCAATGGCAAAGAGATGTGGACTCCATCAGCTTGCCCTACTTCATTGTTACCACCTAAACATCACATCCAAATAGGAAGGCCCAAGAAAGCTAGAAAAAAATGAATTGAAGAGTTGTCACAAACAATAAGTGCTGGTGGGAAAATGACAAAGAAGGGTAAGCCTGTTACTTGTACACTATGTAATCAAAAGGGTCACAACAAAAGGGGTTGCAAATTGAAAACTGCTTCAACAACAACACAAGATGCAAATCAAGTGTAGTGTGTGTTTTCCTTGGTTCTTAGGTTTGTAGAAGTTTGGTTTAGGTTGGTATGGAATGAAGTGTGGGGTCCAGTGTTTAAGGATGTTTGTAGTGGTTGGTATTGAACAATGTGTGGTTGGAATGTTTGTAACTGGCCATTAGAACCATGACTTTTGGGATTAATATAAGCAGTATTCTACTTATTTCACTTTATATTCTATAATTTGTAAATGATCATTACAGGCACTTGTATGTTAACAATACATAAATATATTACCAATACAAGAAACAAAGTAACATACAATGTAAAGTCAAATACATTTCCATTACACCAACAAAAGTAACAATACATAGTTATCATTCAACCAAAAGCTTGACCTTTATACTAATTAAGGTCAATTGGAAAAGAAATACATAAAAAACAACATTCAACTTATGAAAACCACTAACTTAAGCCTTCGATTTTCAGCAGCCTTGTGGTTGATTTTTCTAAGTAACCCCGGTACAATAACATTACAACTATCACAGACAGGAGGATCAGCCCAAGCTACAAAACCACATACCTGCAATTGCAGAAAGGGAGTTAGGGCAAGACAAAATATTTAAAAAACAGATGAATTACCTTGCGTGAACAGCAATGAAACCTTCTACCAGGGTTTGCAGACGTCCAAGAGGTGCGAATCGTAGTCGGCGCACCACATTTTCAGATCACCATGGTGGTGATGGTGAACAACAATGAACACAGGAGGAAAAATAAGATGAAATCAACGTACGATTTGAGGGTTTAAAAATGCATAGCAGGTTCGAAAAGATGAAAAAGCCCCTCACGTGAGGGGCACGTGCATGTACTTAACAGATTTTATGAACAGTGTTAGGGTCAGGGACCAAATTTATTATAAAACATAAACCATAGGATTTGATCAAAGATTCTTTTTTATACTGAACTAGTTAAACCTTAAAACCTCATGGACCAAAACAGAAATTTACTCAAAATAATATTACAACCGGCCTACATTTTCAATTAACTTAATAACCCATTATCCTCCTTTCATCAACCCATAAAGTTTCCAATTGGACTCAACCCAGGCCCAATAGCCCCAACCACCTCACTACAAAAACCCTAACCGAAACCCTAATCCTCAACGCACCATCTTCATCCTCAGCTACACCAGTGACGGAGGCTCGAGCAACAGAGGTTCAAAAATGGTGTCAGGATCCGGTATCTGCGCGAAGGAGGTGGTGGTGGACGCTCGCCACCACATGCTCGGCCGATTATCGTCGATTTTGGCCAAAGAGCTACTCAATGGTCAGAGAGTCACCGTCGTCCGATGCGAAGAGATCTGCCTCTCCGGCGGCCTTGTTCGTCAGAAGATGAAGTACCTCCGGTTTCTCCGCAAGCGCATGAACACTAAGCCCTCTCATGGTCCCATTCATTTCCGTGCTCCTTCGAAGATCCTTTGGCGCACGATCAGAGGGTAAACTGTTGTTGTTGTGTTATTTGTGTTTGGTTAGAGATTTATGTTTATTTGATGCATATGTGCGTATTTGATTCTGTTCATTAGGTGTTTACTTGATTATGTAGATAGATACACAAAGTTATTGATTTGAAATTTGCATCGATATAGGTTGCGTACTTAATAATTGAGTCAGGTGCGTATAATGATGGGGGCTGTTTAGGACTAATTGGTGTTTTTAAATGCAAACCTCGAGCAAATCATTGTATGCATGAATTGATGTATTAAAATGTGACTAGTGAAGTAGTGATTTCTATTTTTATGATGTTTGAGGCTGTTTACGATGATAGTTACTGTATGATATTGATGCTACATTGTATCATGATCAATGAATGTGTTTTTTTTTAAGGAATCTTTCTTTTTTTATTTAAGAAGATTTTGATGGGGCAAGGGATTGCCAATAAAGTTTTATGATTTGTTATGGTGGTTTATGAGGCAAATTATTATTTTCAAGAATTGTTATGTGTATATTTTCTGAGCTGTGATTTGTATGTTTAGGATGATTCCACACAAGACCAAGCGTGGGGCAGCTGCACTTGCTAGGTTGAAGGTTTATGAAGGAGTTCCTACTCCTTACAACAGGAAGAAAAGGATGGTCATCCCTGATGCTCTCAAGTTAGTACCTTTATCTAGATTATATATCGATGGTTCTATGCTGTATTTTTAGTAGTAAAATTGTGTTAATTTAGTTTGTATTTTATGCTCAATAAACGTGACGTCTGATTGCATTCGCCTAAAAAATATATAATGCAGGGTTTTGAGGCTTACTGCTGGACACAAGTACTGCTTGTTGGGACGACTATCATCTGAGGTTGGATGGAATTACTATGAAACCATCAAGGTAAATATTTGTTTTTTACTTCTTGGTGATTGTCAATATATGATAATTGTTGGTCATCTGACTTCTTTTGAAGCATCTCTTCATATTTGTTAGATGCCCTTGATTTCTGTGTTTGCTTATACGACCTATTTGTTGTTTTTAACGTTTTTGTTGTGAATGTGCATGACAAATAAAATAAGTTAGTTTTTTTGCAGTTCTTTTGCCTTTTTATAGATATACTTGAGAACATTTAACTCACTTAGTTTTGATGCAATAGTTTATGCATGATAAGTTTTTAGATGCTTGTGAACCATAATGCACTCTTTACTGGAGTGACTTATACAGCCTTGTAAAGTTATTAAAACTTGCCTACAGATGTAATTTTTATTGGTACAGGTTTGCTTGTAGTTTTTTATTTATTTTTTGTTTTATTTTTATAACTTATCTGTTCTTTTTTTTTGACCATTTACTAGAACAATTTGATCTCAAAATGGTAAACTAGTATCTTACAAATATCGTTTGCTACACAAATTTCTTAGTTTTTTCTACTACGCTGAATTACATCATAGGGTATTTGTATCTACGAGTTTCTCGATTACAAATTACTGTCAAATAGAAGTTGATTTATGCTTTATAGTCCTTGCTGACTATTTATAAATGCAGGATCTTGAGAAGAAGAGGAAAGAGAAGGCTCAAGTGGTGTATGAGAGAAAGAAGCAGCTCAACAAACTGCGTGCAAAGGCAGAAAAGGCGGCAGAAGAGAAACTGGGTTCACAACTGGAGATCCTCGCCCCAGTTTCCTACTAAAGCTTCTAATTTAGTTTCATGCTAGGATTTTTGTATTTGATGATGTTGGCTTCTTATATTTTTATTTGCAATATCAGGATTTTTGTCTCAGACATAATCTCGTCGAATCAAATGTTCTTTTGTTTAATCTTGTGATTTGTTGCACAAACATCTGAGGATGTTTTTGCATCATTTCTTTGTTTTTTATCGGTAAAAACATTTGTTTACATAGCTGGTTGATTTGGTAGTTTAGGTTGAGTTGACAATAAGTTTGTGAAGGATCATGTAACTGTGTCTTTATGCTGGTTAAGTTTTATGTGTGTTATAATTGGGTAAGTGAATAGATTCGTGTGCATACTATTGCTCGTGTCGCGTGGCTGTTTATTCTGTTATATGTCCTTAAACCTAGTCTACTACCCTTTTCTTATGTCTTCTTCATTAGTAGCATTGATGCTAAAACCAAATTGTCATTCAATGTAGAGACTATACCAAATTGTCATATGATCTTGATGCGTGCTTGTTTTTTTTAAGATCAATCAATTGGTTTGTTAACGTTTAACTTCCTTTGCATAAAAACCAAACGTCCCCCTCGTCTATTACAATTAGTAGTGGGAGAATGAATCATGGTTTAGAACCAAATCAAAATAATAATGGATTATACAATCAATCCTTTGCGTCATTGATTTTACCTTTTTTGAAGTAGTGGAGTTCTATCTCCTTATACGTCAAAATATTAACCCGTGTTTTCCTTTTCTTAAGAACTAATACAAGGTTCGTCCGTGTAATTTGCTCTTTTTGGATTATTATGTTGTCATGTTTATAATAACAGACCTATCATTGTTTATCTCAAATATCAAGTGTTATACATGTTTAGTTGATAAATGTAAACCATACAATTTGTCATGACTCGTCTAAGTACTGGTCATGATGCTTGAGTTTTGAAAGATTTTAGGTAGTTCGAGAGATAAGACTCCAAAAGACGGTCAAGGAATGTCGGAATTACTAAAGAAAACTTTGTAATCATGCATTAGGTATTCCTAAGAGATATAAAAAAAACTAGGTTAGTTGTGTAGATTTTGTTTAGAATGATCTATGTTAGAAATGCTCTTATCAAAGTAAACTACTTTATATAAATAAGGTGGAAATGCCTCGTTTAGAAACCACACTACAAACATCAAGGTGCCACATAGTAACCTTAAAAAGGTTTTCTTTGTAAAATTTTCTTTCGCAATATAAGACAACCTTTGCATTCAATGTATTGCAAAATGTAACAAAATTACTATTTTACATAAATATGTTTGAAATAATTTCATTATACATTTACAAATTTTATAAATAACCAAAATAAAATATTATATGTACAATTCTTAATAACTAAAAGTCATATTTGCCCATTATAATTTATATATTTCTTAAAAAAATAGGATTTGTCAATTATACCATTATCAAAAGTTTAAGAGTAAATCTCGGTTTTTGTCCCTGTGTTTTGCAAATTGACTCCACTTGAGTACCAACGTTTATTTTGTCTCCCTTTGAATACCAAAGATTGAAAAAGTTCTCTGTTTCAGTCCTTTTGACTAACGGTGTTAACATTTTCTGTTAGGTTTTTTTAAAAAGACCAAAATACCCCTAAGGGTTATAAAATATCACCATCTCCACCACACACCACATACCACCACCACCACCACACACCACCGCCACCACACACCACCGCCACCACACACCACCGCCACCACACACCACCGCCACCACACACCACCGCCACCACACACCACCGCCACCACACACCACCGCCACCACACACCACCAAGAATCCAACAAAGCAAAAGGAATCCTAGTTTTATCGCACAATTCAATCTTGTCGGATTTTGGGAAAGCATACGGTGGCAGCTTAGACCCTGAACCCAAACCAACAGTTCATCACAAACCAACGTTCCAAATACCCAAAATCACACAAAAAAGATCTTCGGAAACAACAATAATATTAATTACGAAGGGAGGCAATTGATCGAACACCTGGTAGGCAACACTTCCTCAAACAATTTCGACCACACCCACGTGCCGCACCGACCTCCTCAGCCTCCTCCTTCTGGTAATTCGAGAGAATAGTAGGAACCCTCTTAATCCTCAACATCATCTTTCAATTCGTAGGTCGATTCAACAGACAATTCTATTGTATACTAACAATACGATACCAATAGATATAATCGTATAACCCTAAAACCTAATAGACCCTATGCTACAATGAAGAAGAAGAATGAACCACCGCCGGCGAGAAAGAGGAGGTCTGAGGGACTACCGCCTTCCGACGGCAAAGCACCACGTCCGCCGTGCGTCGAAGGGTTGCTCTCGATAGTTATTGAGCCCTTGCGGCGTACTGATCAGACATGTGCTAGTGGACGCGTTGCTCCGTGTATAGCCGTGATGTCTGCAACGTGGTGTTCAAGGGTTTTACCCCAAACCTTTGCTCTGAAATTCGACGGGGTAGGTGATTGTGTGTTTAGAACTCTCCGACGGGGTAGGTGATTGTGTGTGGTGGCGGTGGTGTGTGGTGGCGGTGGTGTGTGGTGGCGGTGGTGTGTGGTGGCGGTGGAGTGTGGTGGTGGTGGTATGTGGTGTGTGGTGGAGATGGTGATATTTTTATAACCCTTAGGGGTATTTTGGTCTTTTTAAAAAAACCTAACAGAAAATGTTAACATCGTTAGTCAAAAGGACTGAAACAGAGAACTTTTTCAATCTTTGGTATTCAAAGGGAGACAAAATAAACGTTGGTACTCAAGTGGAGTCAATTTACAAAACACAGGGACCAAAACCGAGATTTACTCAAAGTTTAATTTGATCCCCAGAAAATTATAGTTTCAAAATATTAACATGCCCGCAGTCTTTGCCCACCTACTGCACACTTTAGGAATTGCTTGTGTAATTTATCCTCTATTCATAAAACCCCTCTTGTTTTTGCAATTATAAAAGAATTGTCTTGTTTACAATTACAAAAAGGATCAATCTCATATTACTTCGTGCAAAAAATGTATAAGTATTCAGCTATTTACAGTAACGAATTGATTTTTTTTTGAACGGTGACTTTCTTATGAGTGATTCAATGTCACATCGCCCCCAGACTATGTTGTCTTAACCGGATCCACGCTGGATTGTCAGACTTGGTTACGGCGTTCCCCCGGAAACCGTACTGCCTCCACAAGGGTTGCCCCTCTGGAGTAACAGCCGGATGAAAACCGGGGTCGAGCTCTGAGAATCGGCATCCGCAACCACTGGCTTAAAGGAAAATTCTCTTCATTGCTCTAAATGTCCCAAAACTGTGTCCAAAGAGGTTCGAACCCCTGACCTCCACTTTGGGAGGGGGTGATTCTTACCACTAGGCCACAAGTCTGAAGACTACAGTAACGAATTGATGAAAGCTAGAAACTTCATAAAAATCTGTGAAATTCCATTTCCAATCATGCAAGGATGATGATAGTCAAAGAAATGCTTAGAAGTCAATAACTACAAAACATACCACCAATGATTCTTAGCCCATGTAAATAAATAGGAGGTCATGGGTTCAAGTCTCACTCTGAGCAAAAATTACTCAGAGTTAAACCAGGGGTTTTTCTTAGAAATGAGTTTTCTCCTGAGGGGGTTGGGGGTGCGGTCCCGGCTGGAAAACGGATAGGTGGACCCGATTATGATAACACCTATCCTCCGAAGCATGGTCGTACATTTGCCGTTCAAAAAAAAAAACTACAAAAATCATTACTACAATTAAATTTAAAACCTTTGTACAAATGAGTTTTCTTCTAAATAGGTGTTGGTGGGAAAATATTTACCAAAATGAATGAAGTTATTTACTAAAATGAGTGTTTTCTTATTTTCTTTAATTTTAACTAGTCTATCATAATTTATATTTACCAAAGTCTTTTTATTTTTTGGTGATTAGAAAACACCTTTTTGGAAAAAAAAAAAACTCTTGTACAAATGGATAAACAAAAGACTATCAAGGTGTTAACATACACAAGTCCCAAATGGTGAAGGCATAAACAAAATTCTACTTTGTTCCTTATCCTTCAGATGCACCATCATGTCACTAAGAAAATGGCCTTAACTAAATTTACTTTTCGTTTAGTGAGCAAATAATTAGGTTTGATGTATCTCCAGCAAGTCCCGAATGATGAAGACATAAACAGGTAGTAGACAACACCATTGACGCCAAGCCATAAAAGCGTAATAACAAGAGATTAATAGGTGTTTCACAGACTCTAGGAGTTGCTAACATAAAGGACACAAGGCAGCCCCGACATTCACATACCTCTTCATGAGAGCACAACGGGTAGTGTGTCACTCAAACTCGGCCCTTCACGCAAAGATATTTGTCTTTTTTGCAACCTAATGATGTCATTAAAAGATGAAGGAATTAAAAAGATGGTTATAATTCGAAATAAGACCTTGGATTGACTTAACCGAAAATACGCTTTGTGTGTCCACATTACATGACCACCCATTGTTTGTTTGGTAAAAGTGACTATATATTGACATTAAACTTTGATCATTTTATGGAATCTATTTTGGATATGTTTGTCCATAGGCTTGAAAAAACTTCTTCTGCAACAGATATTCCCATGTTTTTTGTAGTGAATTTTAACGGATACATTGGATGCACTTACTTTATATGTGCAAGCAATTGAGATGATAACATGTGGTCATATAATGAAGTAAAGACATAATTATTGCCTGGACCAAGTAATTATGAAATTGAACAACCAACAATTATATCAAGTTGAAATCGAAACATGAAATTAATTTGTTTATTAGATTTTAATAATTTCCTGCTCCATGTAAAAATAAAATAAAGAGAAGGAGATTCTTAATGAATTTTGATAAATACTTATCGAATATTTATTAAGAAGGTTAGAGATTTGATTGGAATATCTAGTATAATGTTTTTATTTATTGTTGAATCGTCCAAATCATATATGTTAATTTACTATTGTAAGTTTATTGTAGTGTGTGTTTAGAAGTATAAACAAAATAATATGTTATTAGATTTAAAGTAAGCCAACATAATTATAATAAACCTAAGAATGAATTGATCAATGTGATAGAACTGATAAAATGTAATGCATATATTAGAACTAAACCTAATTTGATGTAATCACGGTCTTTATATTAAATTTAATTTAGTACTTAATACATCTGATTTAGATATGTAATAGTGTTCGCGACCTCCATAAACGCCAATGTGGAAGAGAATGCCGAGGTGGAAATGATCTGGTGGAAAACATCGTTGGTCTTCGAGGCTTAGGTATGTATGAATAGATGAAGGCTCATAGAAATATAAGAGAGGCTTCGGCTAGAAAAATATACCCCCAATGTCTGAGAAGTATGTTGCTAGATGTCTAATCAGCAAAGAAACAAATCTAACAACCAAATTTAATTTTAAACAAAAAATTGTTAGCTTATTAAATTGGGCAATTACTTTTTGTAATTAAGAGTCCCATTTTTTACAACTTAAATTTGAAAGGCAGTGGGGAAGAGTGAAACAACAATTGCTGGTGGTTCAAGCATCCCATCCCATGCATTATTAGTCAATCTTATCTCTAAAGACCAATTTTAAAGATTACTTCCTAATGATTAAAGTTAATTGTCGGAGTAATCACTTTATCAGCAACTAGGTTAAAAACATGTATATTATACAATGCATAAAACCATTATAAAAACAAAAAGATTAAACCATTATATCTATACAAAATTTCATGATTCTTAGATACGTATTCATAAGTTATATATGTATAAAACCATCAAACTATCCCATTCGTATATTTGTTTTTGCTTTGAATTTTTTACTAACACATATATAGGTATTATAACCTAAACATAACTTACACATATGTAGATTACTAGTTTGTGTATTGATTTCTTAAGTTCCAAAAGAGATGGGTAACAATGGTAAATTTATACCATTTTTTAAATATATTAATTTTTAGAATTGAGGTTTTCTGACCTATTTAAATAAACTTTTGAACCGAAATAAACTTTATGCTAGACGATTTTCAAATTATATATGAACTACAGTGAAACAATATTTTTAACCTTTCGTACAGTACATCAATGAATAATGTAATAATTTTTCTTAAATTTACCATTCTTTTGTTGTCAACAATTTAACTTAATGTCCTTAATCACCAAATAATGAAGATCAATTTTCTTACAATCAATTTTCTTTTGTTGTTACCATTCTTAAATTTTTTCTTGCACCTAAATACCACCAACCTTACGGTTGAAAGAATTTAAAATCACATCATTTTTGTGAAAAACAAACACATATCACTATACAACAAGATCATAGATATATAGATGATAAACTAGTAGTGTGTACATTTTGGTTATAAAATTAAAAAACTAATATGTTAATATTAAAAAAACTAAACAAATAATTATTCTCTTATTAACATAGCAACTACTGGGAAAAAATTTACACGCCTCGGGTTTCAACTTCTTGTATGTTAACAGTAATCATACGAAAAAGAAATCCACGTTAGAACACTAATAATATTGTTGTAAATGACAAAAAACTGTAAAAAAAGACAAATCATCGAAATGCTAAAACTTCTATATTTGTGCCTCAATAACTATACATGAAATCAAATTCTAGAATAATTTAGATCAAAATATAGATGAAAATAAGCATATCAAAACACAGTATTGAGAATTTATATCTTAAAATTGTATAAAACTATATATATATATATATAAAAGTTATAAGAGAGAAAAAAAACCAAAGAATCATGTGTATGCATGTACCATGTCTCATTACTTGGGAAAAAACTAAAAATATCTAAGCTATAAATGATAACTTTATTAAAGTTTAGTGGATTGATTTAAAAAGATAAAATAAAATAAAACACTTTATTAAAGTTGGAGAGCTTAAATGCACAAGAATAATTCAACATTTTATGTGTAATATTACATTTAAAAAATAAAACAAAACTGATAAATTAGCATCATATATATAATAAAGTAATATATAATAGATGCATGACGAGATCATAAGAGTTTTTTAAAATACAATTTAGTTTGATTTTCTCATACATTTCTACTTAATACGTTAAACTCTAAACCAAACCCTAAAACACGGTTTTAAAAGAAGGTCATGGCTCTTTGTTTTTTTTTCCTTAAAATTTAGTTGGTTTCCTACATACACCTAATAACGAGCAGTCATGAACTAAAACCAAACCCGATCAAGTGCAAACGAGACCAAACCAAAATTTCGCAAAAACACGACCTATGACTAAACCGGTCGGGTCAAAGTCCATTGGTCCTATTTTCCTTGCCAATCATAGCTGGGTTAAAACACCAACAGAATTGAACATGGTAATGCTATTATGTTCAATCCCTTTTTGATCTATCATCTTGTATTGTTGGTGAATGAGATACTATATTTGTTCTTAAGGGGACATCTTGATGATAAAGTGTTATACATCGTAGAAGTAGACCTCAACTTATTCTTTTGGCAAAAACCGCTAATATCATGTCATTTACAACCTGATAATCCAAAGTACATGTAAAAACTAGATATTTTCATAGAGTTCGGTTTCAGACGGTCATCCGATTCTGGACCAAACCAAATCAGAAACGAAAATTGAAGGGATATTAGGCTACTCCCATTGGGAGTGTTTTTGTTGTTCGGTCGACATTAAAAAAATTCAAGAAAAATAAAAACCCACAAATTGGCTGCAACTAGGTTGGTGGACCGACTAATGTTCTGTCGTCACTTTTGGGTTATCACCCTTCTTTTTCATATTATTTTTAATTTATTATGTCATATGTTTAATTCTAATTGGTTTAGAATATTTTATTATAATAAATATGTTGGTTTGGTTGGATTGTTAATGAGAGTGAAAAAATAGGGAGAAAAGCATATTTCCCCCTCTAAAAATGATTAATGGTATATATATCCAACCAAAAAATTTAAATGTATATATCCCCTTTCAAAACTTAATAATGGCAAATATACTAATTTTTATTAAAAATACTTTATGTAATGACTAATTTACCCTTATTCTTATTAAAACTTCATAATTTGTAAAATTCCCCTTATTCTTATTAAAGTGTCAATATAGTTCTTCAATTTATACTTTATAACTCAAAATTCCCTTATTTTTATTAAACTGCATCTGAATTCCCCTTTTCCTTCGTTTGCAAACAAAAACTCCCCATGTGATTGCAGCACCAACAAGAATGGCTCCAATGGTTGGAAGGACTATAACTCAAGATCCAAAAGTAAAATTCAGTTTCATGAAACAATGATCAAAACATCAAGTAACAAATTTTCATCTATATAGTGACAGAATAATTAATGAACTCATACTTATGCTTAAAGTCAGAGACAATTTCTTCGATCTCCCTGCAAACAAACAGAATTTCAAGAAATCGTTAGCTTCATAACTACAATACATGAACAAATTATCCCAAGAATTGCAGGTTAGTTTTGCACAATATTATATAAGAAGGCAAAACGTCGAACACCTGGTGAGCTACATATCTGACTGTTGCATATGCAAATAGATTGTCTTGTAGTAATATCAAACCCACAGTCTCCATCTGATTAGCTACACTCCGAACACCGATCACCATACGGATCACTGTAAACGACCTCAAAACCCCGAGTTAAAGCTTTCGCAAGAGTCAACAAGCTCCTGTTGAGATCAGCACCAACACTTCTAAGCAAAGGGATCCTCACCCTATTCGTACAGTGTATCATCTTTCTTATAGGATCAATCAGAACCTCCCCAATCAAAAAATATGAATCCGTAAGATCCACACCACCAACGTCGCAAAAAAAACCGATTTTTCTGTAGAATCAACATGCTGGGCAACGAGCTACACCCAAAGAATATCGTCAGATCGACATTCTGACCACCACCAGTGTCAAAAATCGTCGAATCAAGAGTCGAATTGACAAACTTTGTAGGATATGTGTTGTTCCATAAGTTCGATCGGGCTAACCAACAATCAAGTGGCGGCGGGAGGAGGTGGAGGAGCAGCCGACGGCTGGAGGAGGCGAAGGAGCAGCCGACGGCGGGAGGAGGCGGAGGAGGAGCCGACCGCGAAGGCTATGCGACCTGACGGTGCAGGCGACGGCGAAGGAGGAGCCGACCGTGAAGGTGCAGCGACCCGACGATGCAGGCGACGGCAAAGTGCAGCGACCCGATGGTGCAGCGACCGCAAAGGTGCAGCGACCCGAAGGACCTTCACACAAGCGACGGCGGTGGAGATGTTGCTGTTGGCGTTGTCGATTTTGGGGCCCCAACCGAACTAAGAAAATGGGGCTCATTCACATCATTTGATTCATCTAAATTTATATGCTCATCAAAGTTTGTTGGTTCATCTAGGTTTATCTGTTCATCTTGATTTATTGTAGTATTTGAATTCGAGGTTATAACAAACTTAAGTAGTGATCCTTTTATTGATTCGTTTAAAGCTTCTTGTTTTGCCTTTTTAGATGCACCGGAAGGATACTTTCGAAATCTGTTTGACATTTTATCTTAACTCCTAATCAAATTATCAAATTACCTAAACAAAACTAAGTAGTTAAAACAGTCAAAGCAGATTACCTAGTTACCTAAACAAAACTAAGTGTCTAACCTAATATCTTAACTCCTAATCAAATTATCAAAGCAGTTAAAACAATTTAATCAATTAAGATTTAAGAGAGTAAAAGAGGACTAACAAGTAGAGCCGATTGAAAGAGGAGTTCTTTGGGCTTCTGTTCGGTTGTTCCCCTGTTGGAATTTCAAATAGATCTTTGTAACATCGCGCATTTTTAAAAAATACCTAATTTTGTGAACAATTAAATTTAATATGTTGATATTAATTCCCTATAATTACAACAATAATAATAATAATAATAATAATAATAATAATATAATAATAATAATAATAATAATAATAATAATAATAATAATAATATTAGTAATAATAATAATAGGTTGTAAAATTTAAAAGTTCAACTTATATAAAACTCAAAGTTAAGGGGGGCTATATGTCATTTTTGAAACTTAAAACTAAGTTTTAAACATAAAATAATAAAACATAAAACCACAGGGACCTTTGTGTAATTATCGAATTTTCAAAATAAACCCCCGCCCCCTCGTTTTTCCGGCCGAAGATTCCGGCCACCGCCGGCAAGCTCCGGCGAGCCCCGAAACCACCAAATTACTTGAAATTCAAACGCGAAACCGGCTCTAATCAATTCGTGGGCCCGATTCGAACTGGAAAGCATCTTTAAAGGGTGTGTAATCACCCAAAATACAGCTCACAATCCCACTTAATTTTTGAATTCGATCACCGCTCAAAAACCCGCTCAAATGTTAATAATAATCAAATTAAAGTTACCTACACGATCCTATACATATACCCAATCGAACTCAGTCTCAAATTGCACCTAAAACAAACCCGAACACTTCGTTTGATTTCTTCCAAAGCCGCGACCTGCAACTCTTGTGAAACCCCATCTCCAACCAATTTAAATTAAAATTGATAAGGGGCATTTGATCTCGATCAACAACTGAAGCTTCCTACCAATTTAATTCGATTATAATCAACAATTGAGCATCATTCGATTGACACATTCAACCGCGACTTGTTCTTCAACAGGTTAATCTCTAAATCGACACCATATATGAAATTACACACACATACACACTCGATTTCTCATGGGAACAAAACCCCATGATTGCGGAAGCATTCTACATCGAATTGAGCTTCGATTTGGGTCTGGATCGAACTAGGGCTCGTTTGGGGAATTGGGGTTTAATCGAGACCGAGCTAAAAAGAATTAAAACCGGGTTTTTAGCGCGACTGTAAGCCTGGTTCACTGGTTCTGCGCCTCCTTGCAAACACAGAGGTCGCGGGTTCGAAACCCGGCCACCTCACATATTTTTTTAGCCTCTTTTTAAGCTCTAAAAAAATTCAGAAAAAAATCCTAAAAATTATAAAATGTTTTTACAATCATTAAAATTTTTCAAAACAACTTAATTATTTTCTGAAATTTATTTTAACATTTTATCCATTTTTATTAAATGTTTTAATAAATAAAATTACAAATAATACAAAATTATTTATACGAAAGTGGACTTTTAATAATTTAATTTATTTAAATTATTATTTGACACTAAATTACTTTTAATTTATTTAAGTAATATTTATTATTGCTTAAATCATAATTAAATACAAAAGTTTTATACCTAAATCATTCCAAAAAACATTTTCATTTCTTTTAGCCATTTAAATAATTAAATACTTTAATTAATTGATATAATTAATTAATAAAATTAATTATTTGTTTATTTTTCCACACTTTCACAATAAAACAAACGGTTACGCGTATTGATACGTTTATTTTAAAATTCTAAACATAATCATTTCCAATAAATTCATTTTACTTATTTCAAACATTTTTAACTAAATAAATTATTTAATTTAAACTACCATTCAAAACCAAATGGAAACCCTAACACATTCCCAAATTCTCAAATCACTATTATTCTAATTCGAGGCACCGTTCCTTAGGTTAATCATAAGGAAATCGTAGGTGTCTAATCTATCACGTCCAAATTCAAATCTCATCAATCAAGTGAGTATTCATATCCCCTTTTTATATCATTTCCTATTTGGGGGAAATCATGTGATACAATATATTCAATCATGATATTCTATTGTTATTTCATTCTAAATTCAATTCAAGACAGGTTATGTTATTACTTGCAATTATGTGAACATACTGTGATAAACTGGACGACAGTAAAACCCTAATTCAATCAATCAATCCTGGTATCAATGGTAGATCTACTGGTTTGGATAACCCACCCCATATGAATAGTCGAGTGGTGATTGTGCCAGAGGCAGGAGTTAATCTATGGTGTATATGTGGAGTCTATTATATGCAAGTGTCAAGTCAAGGGGTTGTTATTGTGTCGGTTTATCTATATGCTTTACTATTGCAATATAAGTCTTAACGTTACCTTGTGAATTGAATTATTCTCAATCAATCAATCAATCTATATGTATACTCAAAACTGTGATTGCTCACCAGCTAACTGAGTTAGCTGACTTTATTTTCTCACATGATTTCAGGCTAAGCAAGATAGTGGACTTCTACCTGCTCATTTAAGACCCGGACTTAGTTAAAATAAAAGACAATTACTATTTGTGGTTTCAATTGTTGTATTTGTGTATGTTGAACTTATATTATCTTGTAATCTGATTTTAATATTATTTCCACTATTAGACAACCATGTGTTATGAACAATCAATTATTCCCTCGTCCGCTCCGATGATTCCGCCGTCGGTCGGGGTGTGACAATCTTAGCAATAGCACTTCGTCGCTAACAACTTTGGGCTTCTGTTCGGGCTTCTGTTCTCGGCTGTTCCCCTGTTGGAATTGTCGGTTGACCGGTTCTGGAGACAATGAGGAACTTCGGTTGGAATTTCAAAATGGAACTTCAAAGAGACAAACAGATCGGCTAGCACTTGGAAGAGAACCTTCGGTAGTTCGGTTGGAAGCCCCTGCTCGCCTCATATCCGTCGCTCACAGCCCACTCGCCCGTTGGTTCCTCGGAGGGAGTGCAGACGTGAGACGTGACCGCCTGCGGTTGGAAGCCGCCTACAACCGTCGGTTGGGAGTGCAGACGTGACTCACGACTCATGGGTGAACCGTGAGCGGAACCGTCGGTGAATCAATGGGAACTTTCGAACTTGGGATTTGGTCAAAGCATCAATGCGAACCGTCGGTGAGAAAGTTTCAGATCCATTGGTGTGAAATCCTGTGCCTCAAAGCATTAAAATACCACTATTTTTTTAAAAAAAATGGGCCCCTAATTTTTTGTGGCCCCAAGCCCATTGCTTCATTCTTAAAACTAATGGGCCGGCCCTGAATGTGGATGATGAAGTTGAAGGTGACATGTGTTTTTCTCCTTTTGGTTTCAGATGAAAGAAGAACTAAAAGTTGAACTTGAGATATCTTTTTCTTCCTTTTCTTTTTAACCTAGGGATAAAATGGTCATAAATTATATTGGGTATATATGCTATTATATTTTTTGCTTGGGTATATATGCATTTAAGGTATATTTGTAAGGGTATATACGTAATTGTTCCCAAAAAATAAGTTTTGTTGGGTTGGGTTAGTTTTTTTAATATATAGTTAGGTTGGGTTGGATTGTGAATGGGAGTAGTCTTAGAACAACCAAAACAAACACAATGCAATTGATTTTGGCCGGTTTTTCATATGATTAATTACATAATTAATTGGAAGAAAATCTTTTTTAGAAAGAAGTAAGCAGAGAGACGTTTTCTTGTGATGATAAAAGTGCAAATTCGATGATTGAAATAGCAAAATCACCAGCACGCCTTCATTATCACCATCCCTCCTTTACTCATCCAAAAGGTTTAAAATTAAATAATAATATTATTTTCCTTGAATGATCCAAAATAATGCAAAAATAATATGGTTATTCTATTTATTTTGTAATATATTATATACTTAACTACTAAAATCTAAAGCAAATCTTTGAACCTCATGGACCTCCATTGGTGCTTCTTCTATGCTTTCCTATTTCTGAGCTACACAAGACTCACCTTATGTGATCAAGAAGGTACACAAAAATACTAATGCTAAATTCATTTCAATATACCTTCAAAATTATTGTATTTGTGCATAATCATGCAACCTTTTTAAAAGGTTTCTGGAGTTTATCATGTGGAGGAGCTACGAATTTCGTCGATTCTAACAACATTTCATGGGAGCCTGACAAAGGTTACATCACCAAAGGCAACACTACAACGGTTAATCTCAACGACAATGCCACCTCATCAACGTCTCTTCGGTTTTTCCCTGACTTGGGAACCCGGAAGTGTTACAAGCTACCGATGAATTACAAATCATTGGCATCCTTGATCCTTATTCGGGTCAATTTCGTTTATAAAAACTATGATGGACTTCACCAACCACCATTGTTCTATGTTTCTTTGGGAACAGCCATTGCTGCTAACATTAACTTAGCGGTTAAAGATCCATGGGTTGAGGAGTTCATATGGCAACCTGACAACAGAGAAGTTCTTTTGTTATGCCTAAACTCGGTTCCAAACGGTGGGTATCCAGTCATTTCTTCCATTGAAATCCGGCCGATGCCACAAGGTGGTTACTATAGTGGGATGGAAGGTTTTGCTAATAAGTTGCTTAGGAAATGCTACCGGATCAATTGTGGTTACACTAATGGCTCTATTCGGTATGATCTCTGCACTATGCTTATGACTAGAGCTAAAAAAAAGATGGGTGTGTTAGATGGGTCAGAACATGTTTCAAATGAAACGGATCGGGTTGTGTTGACACCCAGCCATTTTGCATCTTTGTAGGATTTTAGATCATTAATTAACACACTATATATGATCATAAAAATAAACTTGCTCTAATAGTCTAAATATTTAAACATAACAATTTAGGAGGTTTAATATATTAATATTAATCTTGGCCAAATTTCACACCACTTAAAGAGTTCAACATGCATGACCCGTTCCTCTTTTAGCTGATTTCTTTATCAGTATGGGTCAGAACAGGCCAAATTGGGTTGTCTTGACCCACAATACAATATTGTCCAATTTTAGTTATTTTCTTTTCTTATAAACAGTTAATGCGTTAAGTGTGATTACAAAAACAAAATTATCATAATAGTGAGCTATATATCAAAAATAAAAAAATTACAAGGTTGTAAGTATTAAAAGTAACATTTGGACAATTTCACTAGATATGAAGGGTTCAAACCATTTTACATGTTCCTCTATTAACTTAACCTTTTGATTTGGTCCATTTCATATGTTTATGATAAATACACAACCCAAATTGTCTCATTCATAAAATAGTTGAAATTGCCAGCTCTAATTATAATTGCTCTAAGTTTAATTCTTGATTGTTTCCTAAAATGTGATCATGTTAATTTTAGGTACCCTTTGGATCAATATGATAGAATATGGGATTCTGATCAATATTTTTCACCTTTTCATACATCAACTGGATTCAAGACTGTTGGCACTTTTAATACTTGGGGTCTAAGCGAGAGTCCTCCTCAACCTGTTCTTCAAACGGGTAGAGTTTTAGCTAGGAGAGAAGGGTTGAGTTACATTTTTGCCCTGGAGAATACTGGAGATTATTATCTTATTTTATACTTTGCTGGGATTCTTCCGGTTTCTCCTACATTTGATGTATTGATTAACGGGGATGTTGTTGAATCAAACTATAGTGTAAAAAGCTGGCAAGTTGGGAGCTTATATTTCTTAAGGAAAGGAATTAAGAGCTTGAATATTACTTTTAAAGATATTAGCTTCTACCCACTAGTGAATGCAATTGAAGTGTATGAGATTGTTAACATACCTCCAGAATCATCTACAACCGTAGGTTAGCATCATCTGATTGCATAGCAGCATTTGCTGTACAACCTTCCAATGCACACCGTGGCATTTTTGAGATTCATTTCCTGTTACCAAAAATAGAAAAGAAGTGTCCATAAAGTCACATTTCAAGCACATTGTAGGGTTGTACGGCGTAACATTCTGAAGCATGTCATAATTTTATTATAACCTGCCTTTATCCATGCCCTTTTGCAGTTTCAGCTCTTCAAGTAATTCAACAGTCAACTGGGTTGGAACTTGAATGGGAAGATGATCCATGTTATCCAACACCCTGGAAACACATACAATGTGAAGGAAGTTCAGTCACATCATTGTATGCAATAAGTGTCAAAGTTCACAGGAAAATAGACTTTATATGAATGATTTTTTTTTTCATTTTAATTTCTAATTCCTATGCTTTTCTCCTTGACTTGTTTGTAGGGAACTATACGACATCAACTTGAGGTCAATCAGCCCAACATTTAGCGACCTATCTGATCTAAAAACATTGTGAGGAACTAGAAAAGAGTATACAAGTAGCTTAATTTGGTTTATAAAAATTTAAGTTCTCACATTTCATTATACTCGCAGAGATTTGCATAATACATCACTTACAGGAGAAATAGAAAACCTGGGCAGCTTAAAGAGTCTTGAACATCTGTAATGTCCACCACAACTTGAGTTCAGATTCTTTATTGTTTCTTAAATCTAAGAACCATAAATTTAAAAGTTTTTGCACTTAAATATGCAGAAATCTGAGTTTCAATAAGCTAACATCATTTGGCACTGATATGGATGGCTTAATCAGCCTTCAAATTCTGTAAGTTTTGCTCGGTCATAATAAAAAGATGGCTTTAAAGCGCTCTTATATGATCAGTGTCAAGTCTCATTACTTTCTGTAGGGATCTGAAAAATAACAGTCTAGAAGGTTCAGTTCCTGAAAGCTTTGGAGACTTGAAGAATCTTCACCTGCTGTAAGTTAATCATCAGTGTTATTTCTCATAAACTAAAAGAAAATCTATCCTTCTTCCACTAAATTTAATGGAATACTAGGGTTCTGGAAAACAATCAATTACATGGCACACTCCCGAAGGCATTGAACAGAGATAGTCTTGAAATAAGGTATGGATATCCTGATTGTTTTATTATTACTTTGGATTGATCTATGTCCCCTAAAAGTGGTATTTTGGACCCCCTTATTTATAAATGGGTTGATTCAGGTTATCTTTCATCTCTAACTGGTCATATAGATAATCCTTTTTAAGAGAAACACTAAAAACTAACAGAATGCATTAAACGGATTCATCCAAACGGAGGAGTAGAGGTAGACCTAGGTTGACTTGGGATGAGATTATTAGGCGAGATATGATAGACTTGCACCTCTCTGAGCACATGATCGAGGATAGGAGTGAGTGGAGGCGTAGAATAAAAATTAAGGACTTTTAGTGGGATTTGTGGGTGAGACGGACTACGGTTACATGTGGCGGGACCTCCCGCGTCAGGTGTAGTTTTTTTCTTTCGTCATTTCCCCTGTTTGGGTGTTACAGGTCGCTTTTTATGATGCGCGCACTATCTAACTCTGCATGTGATGCGATATTTGCCTATGTGTTGCATGATATGTATTATGATTATTATGATTATGATTATTATGATTGTTATGGTTACCGCCTTTGTAAACGAGTCGGGGGTCTCTTCGGAAGCGGTCTCTCTATCTCTCAGGATAGAGGAAAGACTTGCCACCACATACCCCTCCCAGACCCTGCTCTTCAGCGGGATACACTGGGTATGTTTTTGTTTGTTTGTTTATCCAAAGTGTATTTTAATGAATAAAACCTCTTAATTCATTTTATTAAAATTTTGATCTTTATAATCATATCTGAAAGCAATTATTTATTAAGAAAAAGTAACTTTTTTACAAGTTCCAGCCAACCCAAGCAACCTGTTTAGACTTGGTTACACAGTCCACCCATTTTATCTTGAAACTAGACCTGATGCAAAGGTTTTGTGCAGAATATCAGGGAATCTGTGTCTTAGCTTCTCCATGTCAAAATGCTATAATGCTACAGCCAATGCTTCAATTGATGCACCAAAAGTCACAGTCTTTGACAAGAAGAAGCAAAATCTCCACAGCCATTTAGCAGTTGTACTTAGTGCAGTTGGAGGAGTATTACTTGTTCTTATTATTGTATTCATTTTAATTTTCTTATACACAAGGAGAGATAAATATAAAGCAGGATTTAAAAACAAAGAGAGCTTGCAAGCTGACCTGCAGATGAAAAACTGTAATGCAGCAAAAGCCTTCTCCTACAGAGAAATAAAAGTAACCACTCACAACTTTAAGAAGGCTTTAGGCCGTGGTAGCTTCGGGTCAGTTTACCTTGGAAAGCTTCCAAATGGCAAACTTACAGCCGTCAAAATCCGATTTGATAAGACACAACTTGGGTCTGATTCTTTCATCAATGAGGTCAGTTAATCATCTAAACTTCCAGCTGCTGCTTCAGAAAAGTAGTATCTTTCAGAAGGGTAACTTTTTGTATGGATTGGTTTGACCCAAAATACTTTTTTCCAAACCTTTATAACTCATTAGTGTGCCAAATTGAATAACGTGATTTAGAAGATTTATGTTTTAAAAAATACAATTTGGGATACTTTAAACCTGTTTGAGATAAAACACAGCCAAAAATAGACCTTTTGTTTGAGTAAACAGGCCGAAATTACCACGTCTATGATTCTAACACATTGAAGGACTCATGTTTAGGTGTCCCTTTTGTCTTCAATTCGTCACCCAAATCTTGTATCCTTGGAAGGATATTGTAGTGAATCAAAACAGCAAATACTGGTTTATGAATATCTACCTGGCGGATCTTTAACTGAGAATCTTTATGGTAAGCTACTAAGCTGTTAACATGTCAAGTCCTGCCTATAAACCCTACATTTCTATCATTTAAGTTGCTATTTATCAGGAGCAAATAGCAAAAGAGTAACACTAAGTTGGGCTCGTAGACTCAAGATTGCAATTGATGCTGCAAAAGGTACAAACTCGTATCCAGTAATGTAAAAAAGTTCAGCAATCTAAAGTGTTAAAACTGATATATTATGCAATCTGTAAGGTCAAACTCATTTGTTGACTTGTATAAATAGGTTTGGACTACCTGCACAACAGGAGTGAACCACGGGTCATCCACCGTGATGTGAAGTCTAGCAATATATTGTTGGATGGAGATTCGAATGCTAAGCTTTGTGACTTTGGTCTATCAAAACAAGTAACTCAAGCAGATGCAAGTCATGTGACCACTATGGTTAAAGGCACTGCTGGCTATCTTGATCCTGAGTATGCTTATTTTTTTTGGTCAATATCCCTATTAATCAAGTGTATACAATAACATAAATGCAACATTTTAAATCGACACAGATATTATGCAACTCAACAATTGACCGAGAAGAGTGATGTTTATAGTTTTGGAGTTGTTCTTTTGGAGCTCATTTGTGGTAGAGCACCATTAAGGCGAACAGGATCACCAGACTCATTCAACTTGGTTTTATGGGTACCCAAAATTCTTCTCAGCCACCATATAATATTGTACTTACAGGTGGCAAGATGGCTGGGTTTGGTGGGCTCGGTAAAGGACCAAAACAGGCCACATCAAGTTGGCTGATATGCCAACATTTTGTCTTTTGTAGGAAAAAAAATACAAATAATAATGTGCTAACTATGGACCAGAGAGCAATACTTTTACAATAATAATCTAGCAATTTGAATAGATTGATACAGGGGGTTGTGTGCAATAAAAGTAGACTTTGGGAGGCTTTCGACCTGCTTGACCTGTACCCTTGACCTGTACCATTTTAGCTAACTTATTTTTTGACCCATTTGAGGTTAGACACAACCGAAATCAACCCATTCAAAATGGATCGACACTGCCACATCTAATACTTGCAGGTTTGTTCAACTAATTTGGGAATTTTGACAGGCGAGACCCTATCTGCAAGCAGGTGCATTTGAGATAGTGGATGAGAGCTTGAAAGGAACATATGATGAGGAAAGCATGAGAAAAGCAGCTTCAATTGCATCCAGATCTGTAGATAGAGATGCGTCACAGAGACCAAATATTTCTGAAGTAGTTGCTGTGCTTAAAGAATCCTACAGCATCCAGCTTTCATATCTTGCAACAGTCGGACTTCCCACTTGAGAGAGAATAATTTACAAGAAACATTAATCTTCTAGAGTTGTATGTAATAGTACATTAAACATGTGAGTTGACAATCATCTGTATTATTTATTGGATATATATCTTACCAAGCAAAATAAGAATATACAAATAGAAAAAGGAGATATCTAATCAGCATCATAATATAACAGTCTTACATCACTTGAATCTATATCATTTCATATAAAAGATATAAGAATATAAAATTACAAAGGGCATACAGTTCTTGTCAGTTGAAAAATGAGCTATCTAAATAGCTACACACCAATGTTTGCTTCTTTCTAGATTTCTTCTCTCTCACATAAACTACATTCCTGAACAGAGATGAACCACTCAATTTAAAGAATTGACTATTTACCACTCTGAATATATTATATTGTTTTCTATAACTCTAGTGTTATGCCTATCTAATCCGTGGTACCCCATGAATTGAGCTCAACTGATAGCAAGGTTAATTAGACTTGCGTTGTCGCAGGTAAAAGACCAATGCTGTTGACGCTGCTACAGCATACGGGAACATGGTCCATATTCCCTGTTTAATTACACAAATTATTAGCTAGCTTAGTAATAAAAAGAAGCAATAATTTGGGGTAAAAAGTATATTCTTACCACTACTGTGGCAACCGTGGCTAGGGCAAATACAGGACGTTCTCTCAGTAAGAAACCAATTCCAAGCTGAGATTAAGAGGAAAAACATAATACATTTTGTAATTATTGCTAGCTTGGCCATTGCTTAAAAGCCACGTAAGGGTTTGGGTGTTTATGATAATAAGTGTAAGAAGCTTGGTTTTAGATTGCGTGATGCGCTCCAATGTGTTTTGGTCCCAAATTCCGATGCGCGATGCGATGCACACGCATCATGTATGCGATGAGCTAGTTATTAAAAAATACCAAAAATTAATTATAATAAATATAATTTTTTATTATTAATACTTCAACATAAAAACCACTTATTAACACACTCATAAAACATACTTTAACATATAAACCCAAAATAAGATTTAAGACTATTACACTATGCTCAGACTATTGAAACAACAGTGAAACATATGTAAATATATAGCGTGAACACAAATATGAAACAAAAAACGCCCTAATGTTGAGAGGTTAGACCCATACTAATGTTGAAAAGATTCAACCTAGGTCTAAAATTGAAGAAAAAAACATAGTAGTGCATAATGCACGCATGAAGGCGCATCGGCCCATCGGCGCCTCGGCCCATCGGCGCATCAGGGGCACATCAGCGCATCACAGGCACACCGTGGAAACACAAAGCATCAGATGTTGTGATGCGCTCGCAGCAGCACATCACGCATTATGCGCACATTTTAAAACCAAGGTAAGAAGATGTCAATTATTTGAAGATAAAAGTTAATAATAACCTGAATCGGAAGAGTAATCAAGCCACCACAACAAACTCCAGCAAAGAAACACTCAGGGGATATATCCTGAAATAAATGAGAAGCAAGATATACAATATTCTGCTTTGAATGGTAAATTAAACCATGATGTCTATTCAACTTTGTCAAATAAAAAGTTACTAATATCTTATTCTGATATTCAATATGTAAATTAGTAGAATTCAGCCTACAAATAACTACAGATGTTTATATTCTACAGATGTTTATATGATGTTGAAAAGTAAACAGTCAGTGTATGAAAACGGGTGTTCACTGACCAGGACCCCAGCAAAGAAAGATGTTGGATTTCTCACTCCAAGAGAAAATCGTTCAACTGCACATTATAATGTGAAAACAGTCACTATACAGCAATTCTAACGCAGTTTGTCAACCTCTATTAGCAAACAGTTTTTTTGTTCTTGTTGCGTAAGCACAAAGCAAAATCTGATTATAAACAGCTATTTATATGTCTAACCATGCCAAATGCCAAGAACCCAAGAACAAGATGACAGGGAATAAACGTGTGCTCTGAACTAACCAAAACCAATGAGATTCCCGTATCTCTGAACAAGGCGAGTAAGGCCAACCGCTTTGTCTTTGCTAATTCCTAACTACAATCATTGTTAAAATTTAATCAAATTGTTTCATGAAGCAATATGCATGTCAAAGTACTAAAGGTATCTAGGAAGAAACAAACCTTTGAATAAACATCATCAGATGCACCAGATTTCTTAAAGAGCCTCCCAAGGTAGAATGGTATCATATCACTAATACAAACTCCCCTGAGGTTTACTCTTACAATTATCATGCAATTTGTGAAAAATAGCACATGAAAATTTTCACTATCTACATGAATTACAGCTAATAAGCTATAAATGATTGTTTTGTTACTTCTATGTAAGATTGAGAACTCTTAAGTTTTGATATTTGTTTAAAGACATGCACTAACCAGTATACCCACAAAACAGTGGATAATATATGTGGGGCACTTTTAGAAAATGATTCAACAAACGACTGCCATGTCCCATCTACTGACAGTGTCCGTGCCAAGGAAATGCCAACCTACAATATGAAACACCGGACATTTATAAACAATAAGGTTTTCTATATACGTCTCTTAAAATATATGGAAGAAAAATCACACACCCATATGTTCAAAGCCTCTTCACTGATGAAAAGTCCACATCCAGCAGCCATTAGCAGCCAAAAATAGACCCATCTGACATGCATAATTGCATAAATTAAAAAAGGATTTATTATAAAACAATGTCAGTTTGTCTTCCAAGGAATATCATCAGCAGGAAGTTTGTTTCATTCACTTTATACGTCAACAAAGTGTAACTCAGTTATTTAAAAAGATCAAATCCAGTGAAATGTCGATATACCCCGGAGTGTATTCTGGAAGTATGACTCTGTATCCAAAAACATTGAAAGAAAAACCAACACTGGGTACAGCAGATGTAGATGCATGCCTAGCCAATATTTGAATTCCAGAAGTGGGCCCCTGATTAGGCTGCTTGAGACATATAGATAACAGCGTAACTGTTGCAGCTATACCTAGGAGTATTGCTAGTTGTGCCAGCAATGAGCTCCTAGTACCGGTGGTTTTAGTTTCTTGACTCCCAAGTATGGCATTAACAATCTCATCTTGCCTCTCAGAGCTATCTATGTTGCTTGCAGTACTAGAATATTCTTCATCGTCTTGCTTAATGCTCCTAAAACTAAAGATAATGAATGAAATTTAACATGTTACATGATTAGTAAAAAAAACATATTGTTATAAAACTTTACTTTGCTAAGATTAGCGGCTCTCTTATAATACTTTAATAACAACAAATACCAATTTATAAATAGCATGTGATTTTGCATCTCTCAATAGTTATCTACCACAAATGACATATGGAAATATATATCAGTTTAACAAACTACACATAAGTCATCTGTTCTTCTCTTTTCATCAGTCAATAAAAACGTCAATAAGAGTGGCAAAAGATGTGTATTAATCAAGTCCTAAACAATATACACAACTGTTTTCTATAAATTGTATCTTGGTACAATCTTCCGAACCCCTTCCATTAATAATTAACAACGGCTTACAGAAACGTACGTTTTGAGCTAACATACAATTAATTTTCGGATAAATTAAAGTAGCAACTAGCAAGTCCACAATACTAACTCATAAATTTTGTTTTTCATTCACTTTCTAAACTCCTAAACCATGCCAAATAAGACTAACACAGTTCAATTTCACCACCACGGAGCCCTAATTAACAACAAATCATGTGGAATACGACCATTAACAATGACAATGCTAACAAACGGTATTTCATGAAAGAAATATCACCACCTACATACAAAATTTCACAAAACAGTTACCAGTGTTTCGAAAGTTTAAACAAATTATGCGCACTGTTAACGCCTAATTGTCCATTTCTCGATACAAGCGTACCACCAGTCAAATTAAGGCTACTGATCGAGCGATTATTGAAGAAAAGCTTCGAAGAAGGTGGTGTAGGGTTCCGGTGGTGCAACGATGAGCTTGCGACGGAAAGAACCACCGACATTGACAACGGTTGTGTGGCGGAGCTACGGTTGTTGGCCACCGTGAAGTACATTGTGACGATTTTGGACGCGGTTATTGGAAGATTTCAAGCGTGTGGTTGAAGACTTCTGTGTAGAAGCTTCTGGGCCAGTCCATGATACTTGGGCTTTATGTTAATACTGGCTGTTATTTATTAATATATCGCGTCTTGGGAACGCCGCAAATCGACGCATAAAATTGGAATGTTTAATGTGCGACTTAGAACTAATGGCAAGTTGTGTCTGCACACTGAAAATGATTGCCAGGCCAATCCAACCAGTAGTTTTCATGTATATCATAGCCAACATAGCAATGACTAATACAAAGACAAAAACCATAATAAGCATATACAACGTCGCTCAGATCTCATTAGTAAACCGATGTGGCTGTAATACGGGTTGCAAGTGAAAAACATGTCACTCATCATCCTCGTTTATGCCACACCCAGCAACAGTCTATATTACAATCATCATAGCCAAAGAACATGTAGGGGAACCGAAGTTCAAACGATCTACAGTTTCAGAGCAAACCTACACATTCATCAGACCAATAACCCAGGGTTCATGTCACAAGCACTAATCACATAAAACAACATAAACTGAGACAATCAAAGTTGTGTAACAGAGACCCTAACAAAGGAAGAAACATACTGAACCGAGTTTAAGAAACAACTACCGGTAACATCGAACCACTGGAACCACAACAGTGTACAAGTCGGTTGGCCAGGTCAAAGAGCAACGATATACGCACAGTCGGCGAACCCACCACCACGATGTAACCGGAAACGGAAGGCCGTTGTAATCATCATCGGCGGCGGAGCCAACGTTACAACGCGGCAGGCCGCACCGGCTTCGACATCGACACCAGCCCAACCACCACCTGCATGTTGTCTGCCGGTAACCACCCAAACGTGAAATAGCAACCATCGGCGACGACACCAATGTTACGAGACGCCAGGCGGAGGCGGTAGAAGGCACCGCCGCCATAACCGACATCGGTTGCGGAACCGCCGCCCCCTGTCACGAAAACAACCGAATCTCAACCGATAATGGGCGGCAGCGCTGCAGGCGACCACATCGACGCCAGCTCCATAGCAACCACAACCATATACCCACTGGGTTGAGATCTGGAAACCGGAAGCGCCACCACCAACAAAGGCGGCAAGCTGAATAAAAACCGGAAGCGCCACTGTGTAAGGCCCCGCTCCCGGGCACCTTACGGTTGGTCGTCATCGCACATAAAACATAGATATGATATAAACATAATAAAATAACGCAGCGGAATTGATAAAAGGGTCATTCTCATTTCAACATAAAAGCTTTTACAATGCATTACATCGTTATCTTGATTACAAAATACAAGCTTTCTTTACATTGCCTAGCTTTACTATGATTGCTGCTGAAGCATATGAAACCGGGGATTAGTTAAATGATCCCGTTTATGTGAATCCTCAACAATCATAGGGTCATAAACAGTGACCTCTATTATAAAAACATAAAATTATTCATCATTAAGAAGATTCCTTAAGTACTTCCGTACATCAGAACCCTTAAGGAACTCTTGACACTCTCATGCAACATACTTTGTTGCATGTATTATGCACCCGCACTTCCAGTGCGTGTAGTATTATCAAAAGGAGAATGTCATCCCAAAAGAGCTGAGTAGCCGCCTCGTGCCATCCCCAGCAACACTACCTGCCAACTGGAAACACATAAAAAGTCAGCGTTGCTGAGTGAGTTCTAGTTTTATAATAAACATATTATATTTCTTTTAGAAACCATTTCTTTCACATGATCATACATCATACGTACACAGAGATAATATTCATTATTATCTTCATCATTCGTTATACATCATCATCTTTAACTTCTCATATGGATCCTGTCAGGCTTTACCCACTTCATAGCACTCGGCTATGATTGCTGTGGTCGAATGACAAGGATCCCGTTTCATTCTTACTTGCACATTGAATTCTGATGTACCAATACCATATGCTATACCCCGATCCGTCTTAGCTACTGGGCCGTGAATCAATAGAGCGTATGCCACAGTAGCCTTAGCTACTGGGCCGTGAATCTAAGCGTATGCCACAGTACTAGTAGGTAAGCGGTAGAGGTACCATGACCATGGTCAATCACAAAGAAGGACCAATCGACTTATTCAATGTTTGCAAGACGTAATCGTTCGTTCGTTAATGCATATATTCATCATCTTATTACTCATTCATTCGTTCATTAATACATGCATTCGTCATCGTGTTCCTCTTTCATTATCTTTCACTTTACGTACATAATACTTTGTTCGTTCATCGTCATAATACATGAGTCGTGAAAGATATACATATATCATCACAAGGAACACACACCACACCCATCATACATACATCATCATACATAGCATCATACATACGTAATCATACATAGCATCATCCATACATAGTCTACATCATCAGTCATCTACAGGCACTTACTTCCGTATCTTTCCCGAAATCCGGGACTTAACTATGCATTATTTTGGGTACAACAGCCCTAATTGTCCCTCCTAGACCATGGGGACTCATGCTAGGACCTCATACAACACGCCCAAGTCCTTAATCATACCTTAAACGTTCATCACAACATTATACCCAAATGGGCCATACATACATATTTCAATAAACAGGTTTATATGTGTTCCAGCCCCAAAATCGTTTAAAACAGTAAGTGAGGGGTCCTAGAAACTCACCTGTGCTTGACAAACAGCTTCTTAATCAAGCTTTAAAGACGTGGGTCACACTACACCGCCTGCAGTTAAGTTAACACTCAAAAGAGTTAATTTCTGCCTAATTTCGCTACTAAGTTCGCTGATAGTTTCACCCTTAATTTCGCCCTAGCGAAAGTGTAGTTTCGCTAGGCGAATCAGCAGTTTCGCTGCTAATTTCGCTGGGCAGCCTTCTGCCAGTTTCGCTGGACAGATTCGCTACCTTGAGCGCCCAACTTTCGTTGGGATTCCCTATATCATAAAATCAATAGTTTCGCCCAGGCGAAAGTATAGTTTCGCTGCAGCGAAACTGTAGTCTCACTGAGAATCCTCATAGTTTCGCTGGACGAACTTACAGTTTCGCTGGACGAGTGCTTAAATTCGCAGAACGAGCTGAAATTTACGAATCAGCTCATATTAACCCAAAAATCCAATCCTTTCCACCAAACCCTTGGGTTATCATCCAGGAACCTAAATCTAAGCTTCTTACATGTTTTATTACCCTAAAACGTGCGTTTTTGGGCGATTCTTGCCACTTTTAAAACCCCAAAAACCCAAACCCGGGTTTTTCACCAAATGGAGCAATTATAATACGTTTCTTACCTTGATTCTTGTAGTTTAGGAGTCCACAAACACCAGCCTTCGATCCTTGACCAACCGAGCTTCGATCCGACACTTTCTCTCTCTACACTTTCTCTCTCTACACTTTCTCTCTCTAGAATTGGGCGTTTGAGTGAAAATAAGAGTTGCTCAGCTGATCCATCTATATATATGTCTGGCGTTCCCGGGACCTTAAACTCGTTAACTCGTGACCCGAAGGGTTAACTCGTTCTAACACCCACAACCATTTTATATTTATTAAATGGCTTTCGTCCGAGCCCACTATTATTACTTGATTCGCTTAGAAAAATTTCCGGGTGTTACAAGTCCAACCTCTTATTTAGGTTTCGTCCCCGAAACCTGTTATTCATCGAACAGACGTGGGTAATGTTGTCGCATCTCTTCTTCCGTCTCCCACGTTGATTCGGATCCTTTCCTGTGCTTCCACTGTACACGCACAAGAGGAACCACTTTATTCCTTAACCGCTTCTCTTTTCTATCGATGATTGCCACTGGTTGCTCCACATAATTGAGCTGTTCGTCTACTTCGATATCCTCCAGTGGAACAATCATATCTTCACCAGCTAAGCACTTTCTCAGATGAGATACATGGAATGTGGGATGAATTCCACTTAACTCATCTGGTAGTTCCAACCTATAGGCCACCTCTCCCACACGGGCAATGATTCGGAAAGGTCCTTTATATCTCGGGCTTAGCTTGCCTCGTTTCCTGAATCGGATAATGCCTTTCCAGGGCGAGACCTTTAACATGACTCGGTCACCAACCTTGAATTCTATCGGTCTCCGCCTCTTATCCGCATACGACTTTTGTCTATCTTTCGCCGCCTTCATGAAGGCTTTGATCTTTTCTAACTTCTCAGTCGTTGCTTCAACTACCTCGACACCTCCCAGTTCCTTCTGCCCAATGTCTCCCCAACATACGGGCGTTCTACATTTCCTACCGTACAGCATCTCGTAGGGTGGCATGCCAATGCTGGCATGCTGTACGAGAATTCTGCTAACGGCAAGTGATCGTCCCAACTTCCTCCAAATCGATCACACACGCCCGAAGCATGTCTTCGAGTGTCTGGATCGTCCTCTCAGACTGGCCGTCCGTCTGAGGGTGATAAGCTGTGCTGATATGTAGTCTCGTCCCCATCGCATCATGGAATCTTTTCCAAAACTTCGATGTAAAACGTGTGTCACGATCAGACACGATGGACACCGGCACGCCATGACGAGCTACGATTTCTTTGATGAACAGATCCGCCAATCTTTCAGATGAATACGTCTCGCGGATCGGTAAGAAGTGGGCGCTTTTCGTCAAACGGTCAACTATCACCCATATAGCATCATACCATTTTGGGTACGTGGTAGTTTCGTGATGAAATCCATGGTGATATGCTCCCACTTCCATTCGGGTATATCCAACGGCTGGATTTTCCCGTACGGTTTCTGGTGTTCCGCCTTCACTTGAAGACAAGTGAGGCACTTACTCACGTACTCCGCTATATCACGTTTCATACCCGGCCACCAATAATCTTTCTTCATATCGTGATACATCTTGGTAGCCCCGGGATGAATGGAGTACCGAGCCTTATGGGCTTCGTCCATTATCTTTCCTCGTAGATCCCCGTATCGAGGAATCCACATCCGCCCAAATCGGGTCTTAACACCAAGAGTGTTCTCTCCCAATTCCGTAACTAGACCTCTCATCCTTTCGGAGTTAAGACGATCTTCTTTCAAAGCCTCGTCTTGGAACTCCTTAACATGTGTCATCACATCGGAGGTCATAATTAGCTGATAAGCCTTTACCCGAATCGGCTCGGGCCTTTCCTTCCGGCTAAGGGCATCCGCCACCACGTTGGCTTTGCCCGGATGGTAGTGGATCTCACAATCATAGTCTTTGATCAGATCTAACCATCGCCTTTGCCTCATGTTCAGATCTTTCTGCTCGAAGAAGTACTTCAAGCTCTTGTGGTCCGTGAAGATGGTACACTTCGTCCCGTATAGATAGTGCCGCCAAATCTTCAACGCGAAAACCACCGCAGCTAGTTCTAGATCGTGCGTGGGATAGTTGACTTCGTGGGTCTTCAGTTGTCGAGATGCATAAGCTATTACCTTTCCACGTTGCATCAATACGCAACCTAACCCAGAATAGGATGCATCCGAATAGACCACTAAGTCCTCATTTCCCTCGGGCAAAGTCAAGACAGGAGCTTGTGTCAGTTTCGTCTTCAACTCCTCAAAGGCGTTCTCCTGTTCTCGACCCCATACGAACTTCACATCCTTACGAGTCAATTTCGTCAAAGGTGAGGCTATCTTTGAAAAATCTTGAATAAATCTTCTATAGTAGCCCGCCAATCCCAAGAAGCTGCGAATCTCGGATGGCGTCTTTGGCGACTTCCATTGCATCACGGCCTCAACCTTTGCTGGGTCCACCATTATTCCCTGAGCATTTACCACGTGACCCAGAAATTGCACCTCGCGTAGCCAGAAAGCACATTTGGAGAACTTAGCGTACAGTTTCTCCCTTCTCAAAGTCTCCAACACTTCCCGAATATGACCGGCATGCTCTTCTTCGCTCCTCGAATAAATCAGAATATCATCGATGAACACAATCACTGATTTATCTAACATTGGCCGACACACTCGATTCATCAAATCCATAAAAGCAGCCGGCGCATTGGTCAAACCAAAAGACATAACGAGAAACTCGTAATGACCATAGCACGTACGAAAGACTGTTTTAGGGATATCCTGCTCCTTTACCTTCAGTTGATGGTAGCCTGATCGAAGATCTATCCTTGAAAACCAGCTAGCGCCTTGAAGTTGGTCAAACAAGTCATCAATTCTCGGCAAGGGGTATCTGTTCTTCACCGTCAGCTTATTCAGCTCGCGGTAGTCAATGCACATTCTCATACTACCATCCTTCTTCTTTACGAACAGAACCGGAACACCCCAAGGTGAGATACTCGGTCTAATGAACCCCTTATCTAGTAGTTCTTGCAGTTGCTCCATCAACTCTTTCATTTCTGTCGGAGCCAAGCGATACGATGCTTTTGCGACAGGTTGGGCACCCGGTATCAGGTCGATCTAGAATTCAATCTCTCGGTCAGGTGGCAATCCCGATAAGTCTTCGGGAAACACGTCTGGAAAGTCACGCACAACTGGTACATCGGATAGTTGTGCAGTTGGCGTCTCTACATTCTTTACATAACATAAGTAGGCGCTACATCCGCCCCTCATACACTTTCCCGCCACCGCCATCGAGATCACCTTCGGAATCGTCATAACTCGATCGCCATATATTGTCACCGGACTTCCGTCAGCCGCCGTCAGCCTAATCATCTTCTTTCGGCACACGATATTCGCTTCGTAGGTTGCTAACCAATCCATCCCTAATACTACATCAAATCCTCCTAGGGGCATCACATGTAACTTGGCAGCAAACCTATGGCCTTCTAATTCTACAGCACAGTCCTCTATCACATCCGTAACCCTAGTGGAATTACCAATAGCAGTTTCTACTTCAAAGGACTCATCAAGGCATTTACTCCTAACAGGCAGTTTAGCACAGAAGGTAGTAGAAATAAAACTCCTACTGGCACCCGAATCAAATAACACAAAGGCTAAAATTTGGTTTATCAGGAACGTACCGGACACCACGTCAGGGTCCATCCTAGCCTCTTCTTGCGTCATCGTGAACGCCCTGGCCTTTGCCCTCGGTGCTTCTCCTCCCGTCTTCTTCTCCCCGGAGCCCTCAGCCCTCGGCTTCTTGCAATCTCTGCTCATATGACCACTTTCCCACAGTTAAAACACTTGCCCATCCGGCAATCCTTTGACATATGCCCTGCCTTCCCGCATCTGAAACAAATGTTGGATCCCCACTTGCACTCCCCCGAGTGCTCTCTCCTACATTGGCCACACTTCCTCATCCCAGCTCCAGACATGACCATACGGCGGTCATCCACCCTTGCCTTCTTGTTACTTGTCGAGGTATCACCTCGACCAAACCTCTTTCCCTGCCAACTTTTCTCGCCACCTCCCTTCTTACCACTCTCAGCCTTCACCACCCTAGCCCTTTCATCGTATAGCCGCCGAGCCAAATCTACTGCCGACCTAAAAGTACTTGGTCGGGCAGTAATCAAGTGCGTGCGGATGTCGGCCGGCAGCCCCTGGATATACCGGTTGATCTTTCGAGACACCGGCGTCACCTGGTCCGGCACCATTCTCGCCATGTCATTAAACTTGGTGGTGTACTGTTGGTGGGTCATCGTCCCTGCCTCCAACTGCAGGAACTCTCTCTCAACCTTGTCCATTTCTCGACGAGGACTGAACTCCTCGATCACCATCCTTTTCAGTTAGGACCACTTCATCTTTCCAATGGCCCTGCTACCCTCGGCCTGGACTATGTTGTCCCACCAGCATAAGGCCGACCCCGTAAAAGAATGGGTAGCAAACTTCACCTTCTTGTCCTCCCGGTAATCACTAATATCGAGGACAGCCTCCATTTCCCTCACCCATTGGTGAGCATCAGCAGCGGTGCCAGAGCCATCAAAAGTAGGGGGCTTGCACCTCATAAACGCCCCGTAGTTACAACCCCGTGTTGTCTCAGGCACTGACTCCTGCTCCTCTTCCTCTTCTTCATCATCAGAAAGAACCGTTTCCGGCTCTTGTCGTTGCTGTCTCCCTGAGGATCGATTCCTACCTCGCCTCTCATCTTCACGTGCGGCCTTTATCACTTCGGTCACTACAGACGATAAGATCGTCTGCATGACCTGGTGCACCTCCTCAACCACTGCCTCTTTTACCGAGGCCCTCAAATCAACACTCTCATCCACTCCCTCCGGAGGAGTAGTATCAGGTTCTTCAGGAACCTTCTTCTCTAGTCTAGGTCTTCCTCTTGTGGCTCGTGGTTCCGCACCACTTCCGCCACCGCCTCCATCACGTGGGGCATTAGATGATCTACCACCGACCATCTTCTATCACACGCTGAAAGGTTCAAATACCAACATGGTCATTCAAGAAAATAGCTCAGTTTATGTCAAGTATAGTAAGTTACTAATTACAGTGGCCAGTTGTGATTAGCCACTTACTTTACTCTTCGCACCCTGAGCATCACCAGTCATGACTACACTAGCATCTAAATCTAACAGTACACGTATACCACATACATACGCACATCATACCAGTTAATCTTTTAAGAAAATACCTGATGGCACGCAGCTACTCAGATGGCATTCTTCCCCTTTTTCTGTCCCATTTTCAGTTTAAGTTTTAGGTTTATTTTGAAAATTTACCCGTTTTACTTAAACTTTGGCTCTGATACCAACTTGTAAGGCCCCGCTCCCGGCACCTTACGGTTGGTCTTCATCGCACATAAAACATAGATTTGATATAAACATAATAAATAACGCAGCGGAATTGATAAAAGGGGTCATTCTCATTTCAACATAAAAGCTTTTACAATGCATTACATCGTTATCTTGATTACAAAATACAAGCTTTCTTTACATTGCCTAGCTTTACTATGATTGCTGCTGAAGCATATGAAACCGGGGATTAGTTAAATGATCCCGTTTATGTGAATCCTCAACAATCATATGGTCATAAACAGTGACCTCTATTATAAAACATAAAATTATTCATCATTAAGAAGATTCCTTAAGTACTTCCGTACATCGGAACCCTTAAGGAACGTTCGTTAACCCATGGTCAATCACAAAGAAGGACCAATCGACTTATTCAATGTTTGCAAGACGTAAATCGTTCGTTCGTTAATGCATGTATTCATCATCTTATTACTCATTCTTTCGTTCATTAATACATGCATTCGTCATCGTGTTCCTCTTTCATTATCTTTCACTTTACGTACATAATACTTTGTTCGTTCATCGTCATAATACATGAGTCGTGAAAGATATACATATATCATCACAAGGAACACACACCACACCCATCATACATACATCATCATACATAACATCATACATACGTAATCATACATAGCATCATCCATACATAGTCTATATCATCAGTCATCTACAGGCACTTACTTCCGTATCTTTCCCGAAATCCGGGACTTAACTATGCATTATTTTGGGTACAACAGCCCTAATTGTCCCTCCTAGACCGTGGGGACTCATGCTAGGACCTCATACAACACGCCCAAGTCCTTAATCATACCTTAAACGTTCATCATAACATTATACCCAAATGGGCCATACATACATATTTCAATAAACAGGTTTATATGTGTTCCAGCCCCAAAATCGTTTAAAATAGTAAGTGAGGGGTCCTAGAAACTCACATGTGCTTGACAAACAGCTTCTCAATCAAGCTTTAAAAACGTGGGTCACACTACACCACCTGCATTTAAGTTAACACTCAAAAGAGTTAATTTCTTCCTAATTTCGCTACTAAGTTCGCTGATAGTTTCGCCCGTAATTTCGCCCTAGCGAAAGTGTAGTTTCGCTAGGCGAATCAGCAGTTTCGCTGCTAATTTCGCTGGGCAGCCTTCTGCCAGTTTCGCTGGACAGATTCGCTACCTTGAGCGCCCAACTTTCGTTGGGATTCCCTAGTTTCGCAATGTCTAAGGGTCAACCTGGGCATCAGCGAAGTTATCATAAAATCAATAGTTTCGCCCAGGCGAAAGTATAGTTTCGCTGCAGCGAAACTGTAGTCTCGCTGAGAATCCTCATAGTTTCGTTGGACGAACTTACAGTTTCGCTGGACGAGTGCTTAAATTCGCAGAACGAGCTGAAATTTACGAATCAGCTCATTTTAACCCAAAAATCCAATCCTTTCCACCCAAACCCTTGGGTTATCATCCAGGAACCTAAATCTAAGCTTATTACATGTTTTATTACCCTAAAACGTGCGTTTTTGGGCGATTCTTGCCGCTTTGAAAACCCCAAAAACCCAAACCCGGGTTTTTCACCAAATGGAGCAATTATACTACGTTTCTTACCTTGATTCTTGTAGTTTAGGAGTCCACAAACACCAGCCTTCGATCCTTGACCAACCGAGCTTCGATCCGACACTTTCTCTCTCTACACTTTCTCTCTCTACCCTTTCTCTCTCTAGAATTGGGCGTTTGAGTGAAAATGAGAGTTGCTCAGCTGATCCATCTATATATATGTCTGGCGTTCCCGGGACCTTAAACTCGTTAACTCGTGACCCGAAGGGTTAACTCGGTCTAACACCCACAACCATTTTATATTTATTAAATGGCCTTCGTCCGAGCCCATTATTATTACTTGATTCGCTTAGAAAAATTTCCGGGTGTTACACACGGCCACCGACACGGCTAAAAACGGAAATCCTCCACCCGAAGGGTCGCAGGAGGTGGGGGCCGACGGTATAACGAAAGACAGTGGTGGTGCAGAGGGGATGATGACGGCGGTAAGGGAAGCCCAAATGTCGTTATATACAAAAGGGTGGTGCTGAGGGTTTAAAACGAAAAACCTTCAAACCTGTGTGACAAATGTTGGAAAGTGAAAAAAACAACTGCTGATGGCAGTTGCCTTTTTCATATATAGGGTAATTTTCTGGAATAATAAATAATAAAAGCAATTAATAATGGTATACATAATTTTACTTAAACGAGTTAAAAAAATATAATATTAAATAGTTTGTAATAAAATATTATATTTTATAAAATGACATTTTTACATAAGATACGTTTGAGTTGCATTTAAGTAAGTACTTCATTTAAAACAACAGTAATATCATTTTAAACTTTTATTTTATAAAATTTTATTTTTAATTGTTTTTTAAAACATTTTTTTCTTCTAAATTCCATTTTAAAAATGAGAAACATCCTTATAAAACTTAGAAAAAGGTTCTAAAATAATTCGTATTTTTAAACAATTTTTTCTTTTATAATTTTTTGTATCTTATGCATTTTTTAAGTGTAATTTATGATTAAAAAAATCCAATTTATAATCTTTACAATAAGTTTATTTTTTATGTGAAAATATTTTAAATAATATAACTACTATACATATATTATCATTTTAGAAGAGATAAATAAAAAAAAAAATAAAAAAGCATATTATGTTCACGTGGCATAAAAAACTTTTTCTATTATAGTTAATAGAAGATATGTCAAATCTAACATTTGAATTTTATATTATTGTGTCCAAGACTCCAAGTGAATTCAACAAGTAGATGTGAACTTACATGATATAAAGATTTAAGTTTAAATATATATAACTATAAAATTTTGGCCACGATGTAATTGAAAATATATAAAATGAGAACGGAAAATCGCCAACGAAATCACGAAGCAGTTTTGATAAGTTACCGTGCTCTTTGAATAAAATTTTAATCAAAATGTAGACAAATATAAATTTGAAAAAACATATAATCGTAGATTAAAATAAACACGTGACAGTGTCGTATTTTTATTGTTTTTATTATAAATTGTATTTTAAAAGTGAAAAAAATTGGAATTAGCTTTGAAATTTTAATGAAAAACTTATACTACTTCAAAATTATAAAACGACTTCTTACTAGTGTTGAATCTGGCTATATGGGTTTATCTTACCGCCTACAAGTCAAGTGACTTGATTTTTTATAATTGCAAGTTGTTATTATATATATATATATATATATATATATATATATATATATATATATATATATATATATATATATATATATATATATATATATATATATATATATATATATATATATATATATATATATATATATAATATATATATATATATATATATATATAGGGAAGCATTCTATTGAGAACCATAAATATGTAAAGAACTACTAAAAAACCACATAAGCAATAGATATAACACCTCGATAAAATTGGTAATACTAAAAGATGATGGTTTGATTCTATTTTTAATCTTTTCTTTCATTTTAACACCTCTCTTCTCAATTTTTTAGAAAAATTTTAAAATGTTCATATATGCAATACAATGTGTGTGCATTGATACACATTATCAAAAGACTATAGATATCGTGACTTTTAAAAATTTATCTTAAAAGTAGTAAAATTATAAGCATTTTGATATATTTATTTAATAAATAGTATAAGAGTTAAAGTGGTTCTTTCTGGTTCTTTACAGATTTATGGTTTTAATTGAATGTCATTCTATATATATATATATATATATATATATATATATATATATATATATATATATATATATATGTATGTATGATTTTAAAAAATATGATGCCCAACTATATAACTAGTTTATACAAGTTAAAGAATTCCAACTATAACTTTCTCTAAAATAAATGTGATAAAAAAGTTATCTTTTATTTTCCTTTCTCACCTTAAAAACTTTTTATTATTAACAACAGCCATCTTTATCATCTCCCTGAAACATATGATGATGACTCTCTTTATCCTCAACATGGAGACATCAATGACGACTTATCTTTTCTCAATGTCGGGAAACATGTTTGAAATTTTGATACACGTTTTAATTTATGATAATTATGGGTTGTAACTTTGTGCCTTTAACGGATCATTTTTCTATAACTTCATTAATTAAAAATAGATTCTCTTTAGGGTCCATAAAATGGGAAGATTGGTGTTCCCTTGTATTATAATTTATACGTAATATGTTGTATAGTTGGTGATGCATTGTCTTTTGGTGTGATTGTGCCAGCTTCTTACTGGTATTGATGATTCATTAATAAAATGTTGATTGTTAAAAAAAAGAAAGTATAATAAATCGTTATATTATAATCTTTGCAATAAAGTATATTATGATCTTATGAGCTTTTTTCAAGTGTTACACACTTGAGTTTTTAAATTGTCTAGGTGCAAAAGCTAAAAAGGCTAGTTGTATGGATTGAAAAAAATGATTTGAATGCGTCCGTTGGAACTTGCGACATTGAATCAAATATTGTACAGTCGGGCGCATGTTTGTAATATCTACTAAAAACTAGGCCTGGCAAAATGGGCGGTTCGGGTTGGGTTAGGCGTCGGGTCAAGACGGGTTCGGGTCAGGACAGGTTCGGATCAGAATGGGTTGAGGTCAGAAACAGGTCAGAATGGATTCGTGTTAAAATGGGTTCGGGTCAGGATGGATCGGTTAAAAAACAAACCTAGAAAACATGATAGAATATTTTCAAAACAGAAAGTCAACTCAAATATACTTGTTTACACATTTGAACAGTTTCCTTGATTCAAACAATTAATAGTTTCCTTGATTCAAAACTCAAAATTACCTAATATGAAATTACCAAATGATGAACAGTTAGACGATGAACAGTAACGATGAACAGTAACTATTTTGGGGTTTTCTCGGTATCCAATACCCACCATCACCACCCCTCTTCCATCTCTATCCCACCCACCACCTCCTGCCACCAACACCCACTTGGCCATCCCTACCGTCACACCAACACCCACCTCCACCATCGCTCCACCTCTGTCGCCACCACGACATGAGCACCACCAAACCACCACACTACAACACCACCACACTACAACACCACCATTGCCACAACACCACCACCATCGTAAGCACTATAGCCCCAACACCTCTGATCCTAATACCACCATCACCACTGCCACCGTAACACCCAACCACTTCAATAGCTTCTCAGCGCTAAACATCCATCGGACCGTCACCGGAGTTTCTCACCCATTTCGCACTAAAACCGAACCCTAAAACCCAAATTGGGGGTGGTGGATTTGTTGGTGGAGGCGGAGGTCGACGGTGGTGGTTGTATTGGTGGAGGCGGAGGTCGGGGAGGCGGAGGTCGGCGGTGGTGGCTGCGTTGGTGGAGCCGGAGGTCGGTGGTGGTGGCTGCGTTGGTGGAGCCGGAGGTCGGTGGTGGTGGCTGCGTTGGTGGAGGCCGAGGTCGGCGGTGGTGGCTATGTGCTGTACGCGAAGGTCGGTCGTGGTGGTTGTGTTATTGGAGGCGGTGGTGGCTGTGTTGCTGGAGGCGGAGGTCGGCAGTGGTGGCTGTGTTGGTAGAGGCGATGATGGTTGTCTTGGTGGAGGTGGAGATAGAGATGGACGTTGGTGGCTCTGCTGGTGGAGGTGGAGGTCGATGGTGGTAGTTGCGATGGTGCGGGTCGACTCTAATAGAGTCCAATGGTGGTGGTGATGATTGTGGTGGTGGCCATTATGGTGGTGGTGGTGATTATGGTGTTGGTTGTGGTGATTGGATCTGGAAGTAAAAGAAAGAGATATGAGATATTTAATAATTTGAATATGTTACATGAATAGTCCCTTAGTTTATAAATTCTATACTATGAATTTACCAACTATTATGAACAGTATGAACAGTACGATGAACAGTAGGAGTGTCCATCTGGGTCGTTCCTTTTTATCCTCTCGATTTGAGTCGTTCGTTTTTGTTATTAATACCCTCTGGTGGAGATTTTTATCACAATGCAGATAGCGGTGGCCGGTGGGGTTTGTCGGTGGGTTTCCGCCTGTTGTTGTCGGCAGGGGTGATGGCGCGGCCGGTGGTGTTTGCATGTCACCTCAGCTGGCGTTGTGTAGGCGGTCAGCGAAGGCATGCTTAGTCGCGCCTCTGTGCCCCGATCTCGGTCTCGGCATGCTTAGTCACGTTTCTGTGCTCTGATATCGGCAGCAACAGACGTTGACGACATGCTTGGTCACGTTTTTGGGCTCGATTTGCTCAATCTGGCTGGTGGGTCGGCGACGGCGGTTGGCCACGGCGTGCTTGGTCACGTTTTCGCGCTCCGATCTTGCAAACTTTTTGGGGCTTTTAACTTTTTTGGGGTTTTTTTGATGATGGGGGTGCGGGCGGTGTTTTACTCCGGCTAAACGTTCGCCCCTTGGTTCCATCGGCGTCTCCGGCTAAATGTTCATATACGGCGGGTACAAGCCGTCATTGCTGTTCGTGGGGTGAAGCTCATGGCCGTGGTCGTACTACGGTCGCTTCAATCTTTTCTCAGCAGGCGGTCACCATGGCGGCTGCTTTCGGCTCTATTGCCGCTCCGCCTTCTCATTTTGGTTGAAGTGGAGCAGGCGGTGGTACCGTTGCCGTGGTCGGGGCCTGCATGGTCTTTTTTAGATGATCACCGTCTTGGGCACCAAGTGGTGACTCTTGTCATCTGTTGACAAATCTGTTTGGATTTTCAGATCTGAGCCCTATTTTGGTTTTATGATGATGAAGATTCGTCATCTGAGAACCCATTTGTATGTCTGTGTATTTTGAGGACTCATCTGAGATACGCCTGTAATCCAATTGAGACCGTTATGCAAAGGGGTAGATGTCTTCGTTTTTTTGCGTGGCATCTTGGTACGATGCAGCCGCAATGGAGCCGCCTTCCTGAGTCTCCAACCACCTTAACTGACTGTTGTTGGTGGCCTGTGCTGGTTCTGCTGTTTTGTTGACCATGTTCAACTGTTTTTATGTATTCTTAAACTGTTATCTTGGACGTATAAAATTGTTTGCTTAATGATGATGTATGTTCAAGCTACGTCTGAGAGTTATTTTGTTTTGGAATATAGTTATTTGTTGGAGAACTTGATTGTTTGCTCGATGATGATGTTCAGGCTACGTCTGAGAGTTATTTTGTTTTGGAATATAGTTATTAGTTGGTGAACTTGATAATGGGTCTGGGCCTTGCTTTAAAGACGCGTAACGCGCGTCAGAAAATAAACACTAGTTAAATAATAATAATCAAATTGAAAACTGCGATAGTGATTGGAATCGAATACAGTACATCAAGAATTCAAGATCCACCACATGTTTATACACAAACTCACACATAAACAATTAAACATCTATAAAATATAAATCAAAAGAACAATGAAACCCTAACTATACACTAAAAGACAAACCTTACGAATTTGGAGATGACGATGGGCTATGAACACAAATCGATACTGATGACGACGAAGATGGCGATCTGGCTGTAGACGATGGTGAACAAATTGGTTGTTGGGAATCTGCGATGGTGAACCAATTGGTTGTTCCCTGTTGGGAATCTGCAATGGTGGACGTAAATTCTTCAGATCTTGCTTCTTGCGATGGATTTGATGTTGCCTGTTGGGAACGAATTGGGGAAGGCCGATGGTGTAATACTGTAATGAAAGCGCTTGAACACTGAATTGTGATGGTGAACAAATTGGCTCCTTGCGATGGATTGAAAAGATGGGCAATGCGTATTGTATTGCTTTGATTATGTTCAGCCCATCCTGACCCGCTTTTTATTTGTTCCAGCCCATTATGACCCACTAAAATATTTAATTCTTTTTTTGTTCAGCTCATTAAGACTTGCTAGTAAATTTTTATAGTCCAAACACAACCCATCATATCATAATATTGACCCATAATAATCCAAATCTTGAGACATGGGTCATTATTGTTAGGCCTACTAAAAACATAGAGGATGAGTAATCTGTACTAATTTATTATTATAACTTAAACTATGTATTAATTCTTAAGATTAAAATTCTAAAAAGAAATAGACCCAATGATTCATCCGTCTTAATTTGAATGCAATATCGGCATGTCGCCGGTTCTACCACGGTGGCAATGGTTTTCTTGTTTTTACTTTTTTTTTATTAATTTAATATTTAATAAAAGTTTACCGCCCCTTTTGTGTATAAATTAGCATTTGAATTTTTTAGTCGCTTTTTTATTGTTTTTAAATATTTAGGATAATTTAGTTCATGCTTAAATCGGTAAACATGATAACTTTTTCATACGGTTTTATTTTACAAAAGTTTTCTAAATATTGTTTTTTTTACTTTACTTGTTACCAAAATTAGTTTACTTTTTATTGTCTACTAAGCATTTATTCTTTGTAAAGAAATTGTAGATGCACTTGGTTAACGTAAACACATCCTCTTATCTTTTAACTGCATGGTTAGAATTTCAACAAATTAAACTTTAAACATTCTATTTACTATCTGTTGAAAATATATATTCATTTATATTCATTTCCATTTCCTATCTAATTTTAGTTTGTTATATTTGTTGATAGTGTCTAACTACTTTGTTATTTTGTTATGATTGTTATTGGGTTGCTGGGCCGCATGGATGGGCTTCTGTTCGTGAGGAGCTGATTGGGCTTAGCTGGAGGCTGGTGTATATAGAGGACATATCAGGCGGGTCATCATCAATCCTCATTCATTCACACCTTCCCAAGCTCATATCTCGAAGTTTATCAAGAGATATTTTCGTTCATCTGATTAGGGTTTCGACTCATCGTCGAACCCCAAATGTTTCTGATTGTATTGTTCTCCACTGATCTGTGTCAGTCAGTGTATTATCTTGGTGGTGTGTTCATCCCAGTTGTTATCGTTTGAGGATTGTTCTATTTCTTCGATTTCACTTGTAAACATTGTATTGTTCTTGAAGTGTTTCAATGAGATCTTCATGTTTTGACATGGTATCAGAGCCTTAGAGGCTCTGATGAGACCACTGTCTGTTCGATTCTGGTGCCTTCCGCTCGTCTATCGGTGTTCAAGATCTAGGGTTTCTAAAATTAAAAACCCTAGGTTCAGTTCGTGGCAATATTATGTGCATCTGGCTGTTACCTGTTGAAGATCGGCTATATCTCTCAAGTCCTGTAACCCTAAGTGAAGGTTACGGACTTGAACATAAAGGCGAACCCTAACTTGGGTCACCCCCTCGGTGAGATCTTTCCTCTTCAGTCGCCTTATCTCTTTATGTTCTTAGTTTCTAGGTCTAGTTTGGCTGGGTTAGGAGTACCAGCATCTTGATTGTTTCTTGTCGCTCTTAAAGCGCTCTGTGTGCATCACGTGTGTGCCTGTATTTGGAGTGTTTGCATCATCAACCCTGTTAATCCTTGATCTGCCATCTTGAATGGTGTGAAAACCTGGCTCTGACTTGGTTGATCTTTGTGCGCCTGCTTGTGTGAATTGCATATTAAGTCTGTGTGTTTAAATGGCTGAGCCCACTACCCTGTTGTAGATACTACTGTTGTCATCCCTGAGACTTTGGTCAGTAAGCTGGATGCCAGTGACCCTTTATACCTGCACCCTAGTGATTCAAGTAACTTGAATATAATCACAGTCAAACTTAAGGGGATAGAGAATTACACTGTTTGGGCTAACTCTATGAAACTAGCTTTGCAAGTCAAGAACAAACTGGGTTTTATTGATGGAAAATGCAAGAAATCCACAACTAATGATGTTTTAGCTAATCAATGGGAACGGTGTAATTCTATTGTTCTTACTTGGCTGTTAAATTCTGTTTCTGAAGAGTTATATGTTGGACAGGTTTACTCTAAATTAGCCTCAGAAGTCTAGGCTGATTTAAAGGAAACCTATGATAAGGTTGATGGATCTGTTGTCTTTGGACTATATCAAAAAATAAACTCTGTGTCCCAAGGTGGATCTACTGTGTCTGAATATTATCATAGATTAAATACCATGTGGAAACAATTTGATGCAATGGTGCAATTACCTTCTTGTTCATGTAATGCTTCAAAAGAGTTCAATGACTTTAGTCAATTAATAAAGCTAATGCAATTTCTTATGGGATTGGATGAAGTATACCAACCCGTAAGAACAAATTTGTTAACCCGAGATCCGCTTCCCACTATTAAAACAGCATTTGCAATTATATCTCGGGAAGAGTCTCATAGGGGAACAAATAATGCATCAAAAGGGCAAACTGTTGGTTTTGTTTCAAAAACAAACACTGTTGTTGATAATAAAAGAAAGCCAAACCGAGGTCCAAACCCTAACCTGAAATGCACCCATTGCAACAAGATCGGACACATGGTCGATAAGTGCTTTGAATTAGTGGGATACCCACAAGGAAACAGACCTAGACCAGGAAATGTAACTACAAATAAACCTAATCAAAATAACTCTAACCAAAACAAACCTGGGCAGTCCTCTTTAGCTACTACTACCTCTCTCACTCCTGACCAGGTCTCAAGGTTGCTTAGTATTCTAAATGAAAAGTCGTCTGATCCCAGTACTAGCAACAACTTAGGAGGTACTACCCCTGTTGCCCTGTCATCTAGTTTTGGTCTAAATTCTAAGTCCTTCTTTGAGTCCATTCAAACTGGATGGATTGTAGACTCTGGGGCCAATCAACATATGATCAAAAGTGATTCTGAATTGTTCAACCAAATTGATGTTTCTGGTCTGAATATTACTGTAAAACATCCAAATGGAACAAATGCAAAAGTGACTAAAATTCGGAGTCTAAACTAAGTAATGAAGTCACTCTTAATGACGTGTTTGTGGTCCCAAATTACTGTGTAAATTTGATGTCTGTGTTTAAACTTGCCTCTGACAACAAATTACATGTTGCATTTGATAAACATAAATGTTATATCCAGGATTCTCTCACAAAGAGGACCCTGGTGACTGGTAATCTAGTTGATGGACTATACCTGTTTGGTGTGTCTCCTGCATGTAACAAGGTGTGTCTTAACTCTCATAATCAAAATAATCAATGGCACATCAGACTAGGGCATCCATCCCATAAGGTCTTAGAGGTTCTTAAAAAGGACTTTCATCTTGGCATTAACTCTAACCCTGAACCATGTGACGTGTGTCATAAAGCGAAACAACATAGGTCCCCTTTTCCCATAAGTGAACATAAATCCTCAGCAATTGGGGATCTTGTTCACCTTGATGTATGGGGACCATATAAAGTCCAAAGCAGTGAAGGATATAAATACTTCTTGACTATCATAGATGACCTATCCAGAGCAGTCTGGATTTATCTCTTATAACATAAGGATGAGGTTTTTTCTAATATAGAAAACTTCTTCAGTTTAATGAAAACACAGTTTAATGTAATTGTTAAAATCTTCCGCAGTGACAATGGAAAAGAATTTGTAAATCACAAAATGCATGAGTTTTGCAAAAAAATGGTGTCTTACACCAAATTTCCTGCTCTTATACCCCCCAACAAAACGGTATTGCCGAGAGAAAGCATAGGCATCTCTTAAATGTTGCTAGAGCTCTTTTGTTTCAGTCCAATGTTCCTCTTTGCTATTGGTCCGAATGTGTTTTAACTGCTGCTTATCTAATTAACAGGACTCCCTCCTCAATCCTAGAAGGAAAGACCCCCTATGAAATGGTTTTTGGATTTAAGCCCTCCCTTGACCATCTCAGAACCTTTGGTTGTCTGTGTTACAGTACTATTTTAAATAATTCTGATAAGTTTGGGAGTCATGCTGAAAAATGTGTTTTTTTGGGATATTCTAATCAAAAAAAGGGATATAAATTGCTAAGTTTGGACTCTAAATACATTTTGTTCTCTAGAGATGTAAAGTTCTATGAGACCATTTTCCCATTTAATAAACCCGAGTCCAAACCTGCTCACTCACTAAATGATACCTCACTTCCATCATCTGTTAATTTTTTTGATATTCCTGACCTAAATCTAACCCGAGGTTCTAGTGGTGAAATACCCGATGATGAAGGGAGGAATAATAGCGAGATCAGGCCTGTTCAGTTGCCTAATCCTCCCTCAACCAGTGAAGTGGAGGTAGGAAGTTAGCAGCCTCTACATCATAATGATGGCATGGCTGACTTCCCGCAGCCTCACTGTGCTGAGGTTGATCCTAGTGTGGCAGACAGTGCTACTGATCAAAATGACTATACTATATCTCCTGAGGGTACTCATGATCCTACTACTCCTCTTAGACGCTCGTCTAGACCATCTACTCTTCCCAAAAAACTGGATGACTTTGTCGTGGAAGGGAAAGTAAAGTATGGCCTAGAACGCGTTGTCAATTATTCACATTATGAGTCTAGTTTCTGCCTTAAATAAGTCTGTTGAGCCAAAAAACTTTCGACAGGCTATGCTAGATCCAAATTGGATAACTGCAATGAACAATGAAATGGAGGCCTTAAGCCGAAATGATACCTGGGAAATTGTGGACTTACCAAATGATAGAAAACCCATTGGGTGCAAGTGGATATATAAGATTAAAATAAATCCACTGGTGAGATTGATAGATACAAAGCCCGACTTGTAGCAAAAGGCTACAGTCAGCAGGAGGGCATAGATTTTGATGAAACATTCTCCCCGGTTGTTAAAATGGTCACAGTCCGAATTGTCATTATTTAGCTGTTGAAAATGATTGGCCTCTGTATCAACTAGATATTAATAATGCGTTTTTATATGGGGACTTAAATGAGAAAGTTTATATGACCTTACCTGAGGGTTATTTCTCGAAAAACAGTAATAAAGTGTGCAAATTAAAAAGGTCTTTATATGGTTTGAAGCAAGCTCCGCGAATGTGGAATGAAAAGCTTGTTGGTGTGCTGTATGATTTGGGTTTTGTGCAAAGCAAGTGTGATTATTCGTTGTTTATTAAGAATTCTGATTCTGTGTTTATAGTTTTACTTGTGTATGTGGATGATATAGTGATAACTGGAAATAGTATAGATGAAATTACCCGTGTCAAAATGCTTCTGCAGTCGAAGTTCCTTATAAAAGATCTTGGACTGTTAAAATATTTTCTTGGGATAGAGGTTCTCAGGTCAGCAACTGGGATCTGTCTGTCTCAACGAAAGTATTGCATTGATCTGTTGCAAAAGTTTGGGTTGACAGGGTGTAAACCTGTTGCCACCCCGATAGACTAACATTTTGCTGTTGTAAATTTTTGTCAAAAAGATGCGTCTGTGGTAGAAAATGTTACTGAATTTCAGAAATTAATTGGGAAATTGATCTATCTTTCCCACACCCGCCCTGATATCTCATATTCCGTTCAGTTTCTTAGTCAGTTTATGCATCAGCCTACTAAAGCGCATTTACAGTTGGCTCTGAGGCTACTTCGATACCTCAAAAGTGCTCATGGAAAGGGGTTGTTTTTCAGTAAAGGTCGACATTTTAGTCTTACGGCCTATGCTGATTCAGACTGGGGCAAATGCCTTCGGTCTAGGCGGTCAGTTACTGGTTATTATGTTACTTTAGGAAACTCTCTTGTGTCTTGGAAGAGCAAGAAACAAGGGACTGTTTCTCGGTCTTCTGCTGAGGCCGAGTATCGGGCAATGTGTGCCGCCACCTGTGAACTTTTGTGGATTCAAAATGTTCTAAGGGAGTTGCTGGTACCGATTGTCCTTCCTGTTTCGTTGTATTGTGATAATTCTGCAGCTCGGTCTATTGCTGCGAATCCGGTTTTTCATGATCGGACAAAACATTTTGAGATTGATCTGTTTTTTCTTCGGGAAAAATCACAGCTGGGTTTATTCAAACTGTACCTGTTGACTCTGTTGAGCAGCTTGCAGACATCTTCACAAAAGGATTGCCTACTAATCAGCATTCGTTTTTATGTGATCGTTTGCATCTGCTGAATATGTTTGGAAATGGAACTGAGGGGGGGTGTTGAAAATATATATTCATTTATATTCATTTCTATTTCCTATCTAATTTTAGTTTGTTATATTTGTTGATAGTGTCTAACTACTTTGTTATTTTGTTATGGTTGTTATTGGGTTGATGGGCCTCATGGATGGGCTTCTGTTCGTGAGGAGCTGATTGGGCTTAGCTGGAGGCTGGTGTATATAGAGGACATATCAGGCGGGTCATCATCAATCCTCATTCATTCACACCTTCCCAAGCTCATATCTCGAAGTTTATCAAGAGATATTTTTCGTTCATCTGATTAGGGTTTCGACTCATCGTCGAACCCCAAATGTTTCTGATTGTATTGTTCTCCACTGATCTGTGTCAGTCAGTGTATTATCTTGGTGGTGTGTTCATCCCAGTTGTTATCGTTTGAGGATTGTTCTATTTCTTCGATTTCACTTGTAAACATTGTATTGTTCTTGAAGTGTTTCAATGAGTTCTTCATGTTTTGACACTATCAATGTAAAATGTCAATCCGATTATGCATATTACCTCTTATCTTTTACTTGCATGGTGCATACTTTTCCATCCGCGTACCATACGAAGTAAAAAACTAGTATTTTAGCATATCATATATTTATCTTCGGTTGGAAAAACATACAAAGCAAGTACAACTGAAATTTTTTAAAACGACAACTCACAAGCTAATATATTCTTAACCCAAAACATCAATTAGCAATATTTAGATAATACAGAATAAACTATCACTCCTAAGACTTAAATTCATAATCTTTAGAGCATTCACAGCAAAATCTCCTTCTTTATATTTGAACTAAATTTCACATTTTTATAATTATCTATTTACTTTGTTTAACATCTTACATCATATTCTCTGTCTTAATCTCTATCTTACTCACAAACATTTATTTTATTATTGTTTCTCTTTTTTATACAAAAAATATATATATAAAGACTGGTGAATAGTGAATCTCTTTGTTTAGAGAATCACTATTCATAATAGAGAAAGAGACAGAGATGATGATTGAGATGTAAAATATAAAAAAATCTTTACATAATAGAAATAAAAATACCGATGAAGTTTCTACTATGAATGCTTGTAGCTTAGTTGATAGCACTATTTACCAGTAAATCCAATCGGATAGTTTAAAATTTTAATTTAGGGGTTGTTTGATTATATCTGAATGATGCTCTGACTGCTGACTCGATCAACCAGTCAGCGCGATTGATTTGTAAAAAATAAGTTTTGACCGAGTCAGTCCTTCTGACCCACATTTATTTTACTCAGTTGATTTTTTAAAGGGAAATTCTGCGCGCACCGCAGATTTTTTAGGTTTACCGATTCGAACGGTCACGGTTAGGGCTCCCCGTGACCGTTCAGTCGGTGTGAGACCTAACTGTCACGGTGAGGTCTAACCGTGACAGTTAGAGTCCAGACTAATCTGGAGATCCGTTGCAATTATTGCGGGTATGTAATTAATGGGGAATTGATTGTGCGCAGTTAGGGTTTTGGAGGGTTATATGTCACGGTTTGGCCAAACCGTGACATATTGCATATATTTTTTATATTTTTTTAATCATAATAGTTTGTTTTTATTTTAATTTTATCACACGTTTAACCCAATCATAACTCACAAGTTTGTGTTTTGTGTTTATTAATAATTAATCATATTGCAAGTATTTATTTATTATTAATGTGACGGTTTTATGTTTAATTTGTTTACGAGTTTGTAAAAATCGTTTGTCATTATACATACATATTGTATATATTTTCTAATTTTGAGTAATCATACTAGTTTGTTTTTATTTTTATTTTATCACACGGTTAACCTAATCGTAACATACGAGTTTGTGTTTTATGTTTATTATTAATTTATCATATTACAAGTAATTTTTGTGTTTAATTATTTATTAAACAAGTTGGTTGTTATTTTATTACATGGTTAACCTAATAGTAAAAATCAGTTGTTATCAAATATATACAATTAACATTATCAACATTACAAATATAAAACAAACAAACAAAGAAACACAACCAAGCAAACACAACCAAATATACAAGCCATCATAATTGAAACTGCATATATATATACAACGAGTTTTTACATACAAAAAGAAATAAAATACAAACAAAATACCTATCTAATCCGTCATCTCCGGATCACTGCCCTGACCAGACCCGTCCGCGCCAGATGGGCCAGCACAGTCATGGCCTAACCGCCTCGGTGGCTGTGACAACAACGGCATACCGGAGGCGGCATAGTCGGCGACCATGTGCTGGATGACCCAGTCCAGCATATCCTCCAGCCTCGTGACCATGGCTCGCGTGTCCTGAAGCATATCTATAACGTGAGCAGCTAGTCGCACGGCATGGTACACGCGCTGAGGATGCTGGGGCGGGTCCTGGTTGTGCGACGGAGGAATGGGCTGATCCTCCCCGCCACCAAGCGGCTCGTGGGCAACCTGAACGTGAACCTCAGCCCCCGCCAACTCTTTATGCTCCCAGTACGCCTACTTGTGCCAGTGAATTTAGGTTCACCACTACGATTGCATAATAGTTCCACATCCTTTTTTCGTGACCGACCCACCACAATGACGCACCCATGCTCGCGTCCTCTCATTTTAGCCCACTTCTTCAAGTACTCACGAGAATCAAAATACTGAAAAAATTATAAAGCTAGACATAAAAAACAATATATAAAACAAATAAAAAATAAAATAAACAAAAGAATAAAAACTCTTCGTACTTTATCGGTTTTATAAGAAACCGTAACCTTTCTTATCCGATCCTCATCCCCATCATTCTCCGCGGTGTCCCCATGGTTTTCTTTGAGGTGAACCGAACCGTCACTCTCATCTGTGTCATTCCCGTTAAAAGTATCCGACATATGTGTAATTTCTAGTTATGACTGGTACGGGGGATGTCCGTAATTCAGCTCTGTTTGTGAGTGGTACGTGTTCGGGGCATGCCCGTAAGAATTGCAAGGGGGATATCTGTACCCTTCACCGTAACTTGTTGGTAAAGAGTTGTACGCCTCTTGAGCAAATGTGTTCGACGGGTTGGTTTCCTCCTCCCCCCACGGAGGGTGACTCCCGTATACGTAATATTACTAAAAACGATAATGGTTAGATGTTGCAAATAATAAGTTATAATAAAACATATACTATTTCAACCTGGTTCGAATCTTCGATATGTGACACCTCATTCAAATCTGGAAGCTTCGGCTTTTGATAATGATCTCCCGAACCCGACATTGTTTTCGAATTAACGTGTTTTTAGAATAACGAAGGCTGAAAAATCTCGAGTGTTGGATGAATGAAAGCTCGAAGGTATTTATGATGAAAATCTGGTTCACAAACCGTCACGGTTTGGCCAAACCGTGACGGTTCGGAGCACGAATCCCTCCCTTTTGTCAACATCACACGCTACCTCGTACCTTAAACTGAACCTCGTACCCTAGTGGTCACGGTTAGGCCAAACCATGACGGTTTGGTGACCGGTTTTCAACTTTATCAGGCCATTTGTCGTTTTGTTGCCACGAGGTGTCGGAAGACGACACAGAAACCGTGACCGCAAGCCCTTGCAGTCACGTTTAGGTACCAAAACGTGACCTTTAGCCCTAACCGGGACCTTTTGGTCCGGTCTACCCTCAAAAAACTCAGTGGTATCCCTATCAGAACCCTTTTTAAAACATCTGACCGCATCAGCCCCTAACCATTAAGGCGTGACACCAAGTCCCATACACCTAGTCACCTACTACTACCACCACCACCAAGCGCACTTTATTACTACCCAGTCACCAATCACTTCATCATCCAGTTTTTTTTTTAATTAGTTGTTGGTACCAAACACCACCACCACCACCACCACCGCCGCCGCCGCCCCCGACGCCGCCGCAACAACCACCACAATTTACAAAACAACCACCTTCACAAACACACAGGTTCCAAACAGCTCCACGGTATGGCAACCACCACTCCAATTTCACCACACGAAGAAGTAGAAAACAACCACCACCAACCACCGATCACCTCTTCACCGCGTCACGCCTCCGTACCATCACCACCGTTACCAATTGAACACGTAGACCACCAACAAGAATTTACAACCTCAATTTCACCTTTTCCACCACCGCAACAACCAGAAAACTCAGCCGACCACCACCAACAGCCGCCGCCGGAGGACGTTGAACGTCAACCGGAACCACCGCCTCCGGCGTCACCTCCGCCGGAAGAAAGTTTCGATCACCAACAGCCTTTAGAACCGCCGTCGCCGTCGTCTCTCCTACCACCGGCACCGCCGCCGACAGAAACCGAACAACCGCCGGAAAACTTCAGCCCTAACCATGAATCTCCACTTTCAAAGCAACCGACTTCACCGTCACCGCCAGCAATTGGAATTGAAGATCCCATTGAAAGTCCTGATGATCGTGTAAACCCTAACCCTATGTCCGATCATGAATTGCCTCTTTCAAAGCAACAACAACCTTACGATCCTGTGAAAAGCCCTAATCTTCGTGAGAACCCTAGCCCTAACCCTAATTTGGATCACGAATCTCCGTCTCCATCTTCGCCTGCAAAATTTGAAGGAAGCCCTAGCCCTAAAGCGAATCAATCACCCAAAGACCCCTGTCCATCCCCGCCACTAACCACCGGATCACCGTCGTCACCGCATGATACCCTAGAACTCATCGCCACTGTAACACCGCCACTAGGAGTACCACTCCTCCGCCATACGGCTGCCAGTGCGTCACCAAGGAAACCACAAATCTCACCATGGACTCCACAGGAAACTGCACATCTCATTCAAGCTTATCAAGAAAAATGGTACTCCTTAAAGAAGGGGCCTTTAAAGGCAGGACAGTGGGAAGAAGTGGCTATAACGGTGGCGGCACGCTGCGGTTACGATGAGCCGACCAAAACCTCCAAGCAATGCCGCCACAAGCTCGAGAAACTGCGTAAACGTTATCGTGCAGAGCGGGGCAAGCCTCGGTCCAAAGCCACTGCTTGGAGTTTCTTTGAACGTATGGACAATTTGGAGAAAGGACCTTTGCCGATTTCATCTTCACAGCCTATGGCATTGGTGGAGTACCAAAAACCAAGCACTTCAAATGGCAAAAAGAGAAAACTTGACGATGACGACGAGGACGATGATGGTGATCGCGAGTTTCTTTTTAACAAGAGAAGCAGTAGGTCTAAGAATCACAACCATCATGTCAGCAATGGTTATTTAACTAGAAATCTGCTATTTGCAGACGGTGGAAACAGGGTTGTGAGGGGGTTGAGGACCCCTGTGGTTCACAGGCATAAAGGTTTCCATCAGGAGGATGATGGAGGTGATGATGAGGAGGAGGAGGAAGAAGAGGGTGGTGATAATGGCGGTGAAGAAGGCGGCGTGGCGGCACAATTGGCGGTAGAAATAAAGGGTTTTGCTGAGAAGTTTGTAAAGATGGAGAATAAGAAGATTGAGATGATAAGAGATGTAGAGAGGTACAGATTGGAAATGGAGGATAAGAGAATGAAGATGATTCTTGAATCACAGCAGATGCTTGTGGAGACAGTGAACAAAGCTTTCAGTAGCTCTCATAAAACACACAGGCTTTCTGCAAATTGACAACAATTGAAGGACTGCAAGGTTCAAAGTTTCAAGCTTTCTTTTCTTGTGTAGTTATCAAACTATATGTTTGTTTTTTAATTAATAATTAAGTTGTTAAAACTCTTTAGGTCTAGAGCAACTTTGGAGTCATGTAATCCTATTAGTATACTATTTAACATGAGGTAAAAAGACACAAGATTATGATATACTTGGATTTTGCATATGTCAATACTTGATTGAATTTCATGACATGTTGGTTTCCTTCTCGTAGATTGGTTAATACTTATTAGAACCTCTTGTCCTGTTTTAAAAATATGAAGTGTTAAATGGTTTCTCTCTTGAGGACACGTTCAATACAGAAGCGTTTAATACATAAACAATTTTAAGTATGAAACGATTTAAACGCACAAATGTCAATCTTTGAAGACCCCATCCTTACTATCAACCTCCTCTGTATTGAATTTTGACAACCTGAGTAGAGGTGAAAGATAAGAAAAAGAGGGGAGAGGGAGAGGGAGAGTTTGTACACATATGCTTCAATCTCCTTAATTTCAAAAGTAAGTTTAATCATTATTCATCTGATGCGGGTGGAGAATGAAGATTTAGGGTTTAATCTTCATGGAGTTGGTATTCTTTATAAACCGGGATAATATACACGATTCTAAATATACCATGGTGATATGTTTAGTTTTATGTACGTTTTAATATTAATTTTATTTAAAATAGTCATCTTAACAAGGATGTGTTACTTGTAATAAACAATTTATTAAAACAAATATGTTTTTATGGTTTAACTAATGTTTCAGTAGTAGTTATTTTGGTGAAAATATCAAGGAGTAATACTAGGCCCGTATGATTTGTGAAATCAACATAAAAACAGAAAATAAAACCTTTAGTAAATGGACTAGCCACATATTAGCAAATAAAACTGAAGTTAATCCTATCATAATCATGTTTGGTTGCAATAAATAGAATTGAATTTAGAATAAATTTCACCATATATGGGATTTCAACATTCCTTGCATTTCCCGCCAATTTAAAACATTCTAGTGGAATGTTTAAAGTTTAACAAAATAACCTTGCACTTTTCAACTTCAACCATGTGTTTTCCCCCCTATCAAAACCCACGAATACCAACCTTTTACTAAATATCGATTAAAGCTATACTTAGCTTTTCTCTAATAACTTGTAAATAAATTAATCATTTATAGATATAATTTGGCTTTTTTAACTGCCTATTTACAACTAATCATTAGTAAATCAAATTGCTTGTTATTGTAAATTACCTACTTAAAAATAAAATGAAATAAAAGATATACTTAAGAGATGCAACTGAAGGTGAATTTGAACACTACTGATCTAAGTATACACTAAATGAACTAGTATTTACAAATTTCCCCCATGCTGCCTCTGCCAATAACTACCTACCTTACAAAAAAGGATACTGATACAAAGGGCAATCTATGGGTTCGAAAATCTGTTTAAAAGACTGGAGATTGAAGCCCTGTACACATACCTCTTAATCCCCTCTCCATCTCATGATTTTGTACAAAACACCCAACAATTAGCCCTCCAACATTACTTTTTCCTATGCTAACATTTAGAAAACAAATTGCAGCCTGTTTCCATCTTTTCCCTGACAGAACCGACTGTCCATCTGCTAAAGATAACAAAACCAACAATTTAGAGAACCAGTTAGTGTGCGACTGTGCGTGTTTATGTATATATGTGTATGTTTGTATGTATGTGTGTGATATGTACATACGCATGTAATGAATGTATAGGAGAGGTATGGGATACCCTAATATAATCCTCCATGCAAAAGATGACTAGAAAACAAAAGATATGCAAAGACAACAATAGAAGGAAATCAAAGACTATGCAACTTTATTATGTGGCCGCAATAGTAAATGAGAACTAACCTCTAAATTGCTCTTACAAAGGATTGACAGCTCAATAGGTATGGCCCATAACATCTTTCCCGTCTAAAATCAGCAGGAAAGCAGGAAATGGTAGTTATGAAGGCGCTTGCTGCTGCTGTACACCCACATCATGTTCAGAAGGATTAGGTAAATGGTCTAATGAAGACTGCCTATGAACCATAGCCTGGTTCATAGGTGGCTCACTATCTGCCCCTAGGCTGCTCGTTTTAGGTGGAGAAACTCGCACAGGGTTCTTAACTATAACTGCACCTGTATTATCTGCAGATGCAGCCGAAGAATCAGGGGTTTCGGTATTATTTGCATCATTACCAGGTGCATTAGGCATTACGACAGGTGTACATGGCTGAGATGAGGTGTTGAGAGACACAGGGGACTCAGCTTGCTTGCTTGTCTGGTCAGAGGTGTTGCCTTTGCGGTTAAGCAACAACAGTTTTTGAGGAGTTGTTGCTTGTTTTTGACTGACCAGCTTCTGGTTTACTGGTGGACCATGATTTTGATTCTTGCTATTATCAGATGAATCAAAAGGGGTTTTTGATGCAGCAGCTTGCTTCTGTTGGTGTGGTTGAGTTAAAGAGGAATGTGGTACAGATTGTTTGGCAGCAGATGAACCTGGAAAACCATTCACGAGTGGAGAATCAGTGGCGAGATTCTGATGAATCGTCAAATTTCCCCTTCCACCTTTCATAAGCTTAGCCTGTTGCTGCTGCTGATGTGGCTGAAACTGCTGAGACGGACGTGGCCTCTGCTGCTTCACTAGTTGGTTCCCCCCACTCGTTTGAGGGTTCCTCACAACACCAGGATGCTTTGAAGTCATGGTAGGTGAAACGGACACTGGTGGAGAAGAAGAATTCGCGGCACTATTTTGTGGAGATGAAACAGCAGGAAGCTGAGGCTCTTGTGGTTGTACATGCGGCATCATGGGATTGGATGTAGAAAACTGCTGCTGCTGTTGCAGCAAGCGTTGTTGCTGAAGTTGTCTCTCTTTGGCTAGTCTCATCGCATAAGCTGGATTTGCATGATGATTTGGAGGTCCTTGGAAATGATGTGGATGATGAGAGTTACTGTTAAGCATATGTGGTGATTGTTGTGGGGAAATTGCACGTGGGTACGATTGTTGTTGAGAAACTGGGTTAGTGCCAAACGAAGGCACTCCTTGAGTGGTCCCACTTTGTGATACGTTCTGGTCAGTGTTCTGCTTAGCCTGTAGTAATAAATTAGAATACAAAGCATCACCAAAATATTATAAATTGCTAAAGAACTCACCCGAATCAAATGCATAGGATCACGTGGCCTCAACATCGAGTTTCCAGGTCCAGACCCAGAGTGCATACTGGAAGGGCCCGGTGTTGCTGAACCAGAAGTCAACATAGATGGTGAAGGAATCCCTTGAAAGCCTGGTCTAGTCACCTTCATGTTTCTATTAACCCCACATATAACACCCATACCACTTCCAGCAGGTAACATGCGGACCCCACGATCGGTTACTGAATGGGACCCAGGTGGCAAACTGGACTGCTGGGCGTTCCTTGCAGATAACATTCGGTTATATTGTTGCATTCTTTGCTGGTCATCTACGGATAATGACCCTGTTCTAGGAATCCCATACCTTCCCTCCCTATACAAGTACAAAACAAACATGAAAACAATTAGAACTTGATAGCCGGTAAAACTAGGAGTGTGAGAAGTATTACAAGATTACCTAACAGATGAATTAAGTGGAGCAGATGCAGATGGAAGGTTATTGCCATGAACCGAATTGGATGAACCAGGTGCTGAGGAGGTGGAACCAGAACCAGCACCGGGGCCAGGAAGCATTGGTGCTATGGAACCATGGTTCAGAGCTGGTAACCCACCACTATGTGGACCTTGATAGCTAACTGGAAGAACATCTGGGCTGGATGAGATTGCTTCACATAGTTCAAGAGGCCTTAATGTGAAAATAGGCAAAAAAAAAATTGTATTAGCGATCCAGGAGAAAGAAAAATAATGATAAGAAGTAAATCAGAATAAAACAGGCAACTCACGTAAGGACAGGCCCACCATTGAGGTTATTTGGGCAGACTTGAGAAAGGGCAAATGCATGAGAACTATGAGGCTGCTGGTATTGTCTTACATCCAGATTATCATTCTTTGCAGAAAAAACAAAGAACAAAGGAACAGATTATGTGAGTAACAAAGGAACAGATTATGTGAGTAACCATAGAAATAGCAGTCGTAGTCTTTAAGCACATCAGAGACACAGATATAATGTTAAAAAGATTAAACATCATTGCAAAAAGTTAAAACTTGTATCTACTGAATAGTACTCACCTGTGTTCTTCTCTGACTATGATGCTGTTTTTGTCCAATCATAATAATTTTCTCAAAATGAGATTTGAGTGTAGCCTCTTCCATTGGTCCCTGCAACCGCTGAAATAATTGTCTTGCACTTCCCTGAATGAGAGAAGCCACGATTTAGCTCATTTATGGATGCTGATGCATTCCAAGACACAACACTTAAAATAGAAAATGAATATTGCCTCTGGAATGCCAGGTAAAGTAGAGGGATAAGGTTGAGAAGATCCTGAATCCTCAGCACTATCAGCTCCATCACCAGTATTCATATCCATTAATATTTTGTGGCGTTCTTTGCATTCATTAGACTTTCGAAAGATGCACTGTACATGTTATAAATTAACATAATGATTTATATATAATTGCACCGAGAAAAGGTTAATGTATGTGATGTAACCAATAGAAAACACATTGGCACACAGTACTTACCTTGAATTGCAAAGTGCTGTTAATGGCATCACTAATAAGCTCCCAGTTTGGACCCATATCATGTACCAGCACAACAAGGGCCTGTGGAGATGAGAACATTTTATATGATACCTTACAACCAACACTTACTTCTTAAGGAAACATATAAAATATAGTGATAAAGAAAAGCAAAACTCAAAGCTTTAACCTGATCTTCAAATAATGACCATGCACTGCCTGAACCTGGCTGCCCAACAGATGTCTGCAAAAAAGATTTTTAATCGATCCATCAAGCAAAAAGAATCTAGAGTACTCTAGAGAGTAATACGAAAGAGTAAGAAAAAACATTAGAGAAGCTTGAGTATCTATTGCTTCAATATATAGTACCTTATGTGCTTTGACTTTTCTACCATGATCGCGCACCAGTAGCTTCATGAACTTATTTGGGTTGGACATATTACTCGTTTGAGAAGCCACTGGAAAAGAAATTAGACCCAGCCAAAAGAGTAAGATTGCCAATATATTTTTCTAATAAATGTGCTCATCAATGTATAAACCTTTATAGATAGATTGCCAGATGTAATTAGGACACGTACGTTTAGAAATTAATTATCCAAATTACTAATGACACAAATAAGAAGTGGAAGAGACATACCACTACTTCCATTAGAGTCAAATTGATGTGTCTCCCGTCTTCTTCTTATGTGATCCTTCTGCATTTCCATAAACATAGAAAATATTAGAGTTCTTTTTTATTTGTTTGCAACATTACATTTATATTTTAAATTTTAGAAAATGTCAAATTTCACCTGGTCATTTTGAAAATTAGAATCAAGTTGCCAACGGTGCTCAAACGCAGATCCCTGCAACACCATAATGCAAAAATTAGTTACCATAATTAAATACAAAAACTCGGGTAAAATGTTTACATACAGTATGTCTTTCCTTCTTTTTCTTTTTAGGTCTATTTGAAACTTCCATGGAGTCAAATTGTAATTGCTTCTCATAGTCTCCAGCTGACTCGGCTTCCATATTGTTTGGTATTTGGGGCCCGGGCACAGCATGTAGAGTACTCTGTTCATCCTGAAAGGAATTTGTATCAGCACTTGAAGCGTCTGTTCTATTTAGTGCTTGAGCGTGCCCAGAAGTCCCTGCATTAAATGAACTTATAATCCTCTGTCTGGAGGCGGTACGCACACGTTTTGTTGGAATTGCAACATTTAAACTACTGCCAGATCGTTTTCCACTTAACACAGATGGTTGATTTCCAACAGCTCTTTCAACAGATTGCATGATTGGTACATCAGCTTCCGTTTCATATAATCTTGGGCCATATAATTTTAAGTTTTTCCTTCTTTTCTGAATAACTTTTGTAGGTCTGCTACCTTCAAATCCACCTGACAAATAATAGGTGTTTGTTTCTCCTTCATCCTCTTCAAATGCATTATCTTGAGACAATTTAAGTACACATATAGTAAGACTTTTAATTTAATTTGTATCACTCCTGAACAAGATCTAACAACAAATCTATAATACATTAATACCTGCAACAGCATCATAGCAAGGTGTATCCACTTCCTCTTGCATGTTAGCGCCAGTTCTCTAGATAAAGTAAAAGTTATCATTAGCAAACCTCAGTCAAAGGGAAAAGCAAGGGATAACAGCAAAGGATTATGTGTATTCTTTTAGTTAGACAGTAATTAAAAAAAGAAGCATAATCTAATTATTCCACGATTAATATACTACATCGCCATCAGAACCGTTCAAACGAATTCCCAAACTTTATGGTAGACCTCTTGAATTTCATAGACACAGACTTACAAACGCCTTCATAGCTTATCATCTTAAACGAAGATCCCGTATATAATGAAGATTTGCATGATCTATTAGACATGTGATCTAAGGCACTTAAATGCATAAGATAGCACACAGTACCAATGTCAGCATAAATTCCTAAAGCGTATGTTAAAATAAATGTGATAAATGCTCCGAGTATCGAGTTTAAAAAGGTGAAGATATCAAATAATATAATGACGCTCCATAATACTCATCCATGTTACAAGTGCAATGATAAGAGGAGTTTTTTTTTTCATATAGGTGTTGATAAAAAACTTATTTACCAAAATGAGTGATTTAAAAAATATTTACCGAAATGGGTGTTCTTTAAAAACTTTTGTGTTCTTACTCCTAATGTCGTTGGATAAACCACATTATACTTAAATTAACGTTATTGTTTTAAAAAGTTAAAGAAAAATTCTAATAAAATCAAATAACAATGTACTGGATTCTCATTTTTTTAAAAGGCTTCTTTAAAAAAACAAGAGTTCTTTTATCTATTTATATAAAAATAAAACAGCACATTAAATTTCCGTCAACTTCTGTAAATTTTTGTTATCTTACATATAAATAAAATACATTTAAGTCGTTGCTTATATCCTTCATTCGTTTTCTAAAAGAGTTTTAAAATAATTTAAAAACATAATAGTAAAAGGAATTTGTAACATAAAAAAATACAAATGAGCTTCTCATAAACGTTTTATAAAATATCACACTTTTTAGTCAATTTTGATTGATGACGATTGAAGCAAGATTAAATGAACGTGAAAATTAAAAAAGGTCTTCTAAAAAAAATTTTAGACGAACATAAACGCCCATAAATAAACAAGCATATCAACGAACGCAAAGAAATACAATTGAACAAACGCAACTATTGTTTGTGTTCGTTCAGTTAATTAATCGTACGGAATTACTTGTCTTATTTGTTCTTTTATTAAATAAACAAACAAAACAAACAAACAAACATACCCAGTGTATCCCGCTGAAGAGCAGGGTCTGGGAGGGGTATGTGGTGGCAAGTCTTTCCTCTATCCTGAGAGATAGAGAGACCGCTTCCGAAGAGATGTTCTTTTATTAAATAAGCGACCATAAATGAAATTTCAGCTGCAAGGTTTGTCCCTCGGTTCATTCATAACCTAGTTACTACTAAGTACTGATTAAAGTTTGTGAAAGATATTGACGAGGACAAACTATAAGTGTTGTACATATTGATAAGTGCGTATGAAATATTTTACAAATTTTTAGTATATCATTTTAAGAAACCTTTTTTAAATTATTACGATTCAACAAAATATTTTTTAGATACTTTTTGTAAAATATCACAATCCAACCAAATATATATAAATGTGAATGAATACTTTTTCTTACGCATTAAAAAAAACTTATACAAAAAATAGATTTGGGATGCTTATGATACAACTAGAAAAATTTAGAAACCCTTTTTAAAAATTTGTGAATCCAGCAAATTGTTTTCTTGATTTGTTAGAAATTTTTTAAAACAAAAACATGATTTTAAAGATAATTTGGGTTATCCAATAATATTAGGAGTGAGATGGAAAAAGCTTTCAAAAAACAACCATTTTAGTGAATATATTTCAAATCACCTATTTTGGTAAATAAGTTTTCCATTAACACGCATATGGTAATAAACTCATGATAAGAGTTCACATATATTTATAATAACTCCTCAATACAAATAAAAAGCAAACTAAGAATGTGAGAAAGCAAGAGAAGTTTTACAATGGTAACAATACTAACATAATAGAAATTCGTTTCCATCTTTTTACCTCAAACTGTTGCAAGTGAGAATCGATATCTTTCCTGTAGGCTTCAATTGCGCCAGGTGGTACTGTATAAAAGAGGTTCTCCTACATTCAAATAAACTAAAATTATACAGGGACACCAGTGCATGTAAATATGCCAAACATCATTATATCCATTAAATGATCCTGTACTAGCACAGCTTGGTGTTCAAGCATCAGAGTGTTCGTTATTGTGTTTGTGTAGCAATAGCTTAAAGTGGCAAAACGGGCCAAGCAGGTAAAGTAAAGGGTCAAAACAGGTTGATAAAACATACTAGCAGTGAAATGTGGTGTGATAGTGGTCAAACTTGATGTGTGAAGATACCAAGTGTTAGTCCATACTTCTGTCAAGTTATCCTCCCATGAATAGTCCATGACGGCTTGATCAGATATGACAGCATGAGCCACAGGTGCTTGAGTTGCATTGTACAGAGCTTGAGAGTTATTATACTCCATGAACCTCATTGCATATCCCTGAATCCCAACTGTATTTTCTTTGTCAACGCATTGTAAGTCTGGCCCCTTGCATTTAACCTGTCAAAGGCGACAAGAACAATATATACTTACTAAGATCTATACTTACCTAGATATAAGAACGATAGAACATTGTCAGACATGCACTGATATCCAGAGCTGAATATACTTTTGGATAAATATCAGAAACTGAAAGACCTGTATCATGTGCCAAAACTGCATGACAGCTTCCGCCAAAGTGTGAGAGATTTCCTTTTGCTTCTGTATTAAACTTTGTTGTTGGAATCTTAACTGTGAAGCAAAAGCAACTCTTCTAGAAATTTGAGCAGCTGCGGTTATTTTCCAAACGCGCTCCTGTGTAATGATAAGTTTTATAACGTAAGGAAGAACAATACATGACAGGGTTGTTTATAAAACTTTCTAGACATTGCTGTTTATCCATCAAAAATATACAAGACAGGGTTGACTTTTTTTGTATCAGCAATAACAAACCTGAGTAAAATCATTAGCCAGCCATGACATTTCCTCAAGAACGAAATCCCAATGTGATTTTAGACGTCTCTCCAGAGGCAAGTTTTTAACAGATAATTCAGCTATTCTCTTGCGTTTTGCCTGTTCATAATAGATCTCAAATCAGCCATTGAGGACACTTTAATACTGCTACAATCAAAGTATTCAACTTCAAGATATATGAAAATAAGTAACCAACCTCTATAATTCGAGCCTCTTCTAAAATTGAGTCTTCATGTTCTTTGGTTGCCAATTTTAAGTTGTCAGCAGAGCATGTATTTGGTCTGCAACGTCAGTGGAATGCTTAACAGTCAATGTAGACTCCTGTAATGGAGTGTCATTAGCATTTCCATCTTGAGAAATAGAATTGGGTACCACTGGTTTTCTTTCAGTTTTTAAATCAGTGCAGCCATCCAAGCCAACTCCTTGAACAGATTCAGATCCTTTAAGACCTTCCTTTTCTTTAATAGCAAGGCCATCCTCATTGCGAATTGGATCAATATTTAATATCTTATTATTCTTTTCTACACCTAAATTATTACTTCCCAAATTTGGTTCCATCAGCAGACCATTTCCATTACGGTCATCAAAACGTTGACCGTTTTGGGTGCATGATGACTCAGAGTCCAAGACCTTTGCGGGACCAGGTATGCTTTTTATCTCTTTTGTATTTCCATTGGTGGGGCCCTTGGAATCTGTCAAATGAACCTGATCTATACTCTTAATAGATTGAGGTTCGATAGAAGCCATCGCGAGTGGAGCTTCCCCACCATCAGATTTTGCTGGTAAACCATAGTGATTCTCGGTTGCCTCTAAGACAGCAGCATATGGACCGTGTGCAGGGCCAATGGTTGATTGTACAGGTGGCACACCATCTAATTCATTTTCTAAATGAATGACGGAATTTTTTACAGCCACATTAGCATCATGTGTTAAAGCTTTGAAATCCCTGGGAGCTTGTCGAATAAGATCACGATTTGGGCGAGATCTAACTCGACGTTTATATGATTTTTTTGGCAGTTCTAGAACAGCAGAATCGCCTGATTCTTTCAACAACATAAGATTATCAGCACTGTTCGGTTCACAGACTGAAGGAGTCCCTAACCTACCACTACTTTCAACAGAATCCCCGTGAGGTGAAGCAGTAATTGCGAAACTACCTTTTGCTTCACTGCAACACCAAAAAGAAAATCATAATAAATAAGAAAAGATTATTAATAAAAATAAAAATAATATTGATGCTAGAAAAAATAACCAATGATATCATTAAATCCTAGATACAGACCTTGTTACAAATTGCTCAGGATGTCGATCTTTTAGCGATGTGGACTGAAAGCTAATTGATGCTTCATTCCCAGGTTTTAAGTCTAATGGATCTCCACCCTGCAAATAGCAAGCAATAGATCACCTATTTATGCTCAAAATCATTTGTAAGATAAAAAATAGTGATGAAAAAATGATGACGGTATAAAAAATAATCCCATCCGCCTACTTTCTGTAGAAATTCTAATTCTCTTCTAAACTTCTCAGCAGCCGTGAATGATTGCCTGCAATAAAAATGATCCATTATTATGATTGCCTTCATTAGAGATAGAAAACAGGAACATGTCAAAGCATAAAGTTTTGTAGTATACAAAAGAACACCACAGTTACCTAAGTTCTGCTTGAGTTTTCTCAAGATCGGATGATTGCAAAAGAGATGGTGCTGAAGAAATTCCAACTCCTCCCATGGAATCAAGCTCAGCATTGACTACAAGCACCAATCCTGAAGTACATCCAAGCATACAATTTAAAGCACCTACAGCCCTGTTCCTGCCATTGATTAAAAAACCAAATCAAGTAACTGAGGGGGAGAGAGAGAGGAAATAGATTTTTTTTTAAATGTTTAGTAAAAATTGTGTATAAGATGCCCAACAGATCATATGCAAAAGAAAATATATAACATAACCATATCTAATACAAAAGTCATTCACGCTCAAGCAGCTGGACATAGACTATGTACGGAACTTGATTTTAACTACTTCGTCAGAGTAAAATATTAAATGACGGGGTAATTGGATAAATGGATATATTAGGATGATGTGAGCTATTTAATAGAAAGTGACAATGCATAAAATAAAAACAGAGAAGAAAATAAGCAAAGTAATGAAAAACATATGCTAAGGTGTAATAGCAATTAGATTCCTCTAGAGCCACAACCAAGCTGGGAAGTGGTAGCCACTAAAAAACCCATAAAGTGATAAACTAAACATGTAAACAGAAATAAATTCTGGTAATATGACTACCTATCACCTATGAACCCATAAGTATACTAAATCTAGTTCATAGTTAAGTAAACCAAAGCAGTGTAACTCATTCGCTTATTGAAGTAGTGCACAAGGGTTATCTTCAAAAAAATAAACCCTAAACATTAAAATAAGGAATTTGAGAAAATAGAACACAAACATCAATGCATCATAACCATGTTCACTAGGAGAGGGCATTTCTAGTACAGAAATATCTAGGATGTCATATTTCCATATGCTATAAATTGGTGAATAACTATCAAGACCCCAACCTTCTTCACGTCTGAAACCTAATCTCTTAAGAGTTAAGAAAGTGTCTATCATCACCATTGGTGTATAAAGTTTAAAAGTTTAAAATGACAGGTGTTTATAAGTATTTGAAACAGAGTAGAGTGAGATCACGTGGCCAAATATTAGCTTTTTATAACAACCTAACATAAGAATCACTATTAACGCAATAGTAAGCACACAAACATCAAACATCCATGATTGGCATGATCCAACCAACAATTACCACAAGAAACTACAAGGTAAATGCATACTAGGAATGTATAAAGCAGCCTCAGTGTTATCTCTTTGAAGAATAAGTTTGAACTTTGAACCAAAAAAGTTACTTGTTTGATTGTGTCTTGCAGTGTGTCTAGCAGTGAATTAATGAGAGGACCGTGTATATGAGGAAGCACATAGATAATATTAGTGGTATGCCACGCGACCTTGATTTAAGACTAAAGAAATAAATCATACAAGGAAACAAAGGCTGTAAAGCTGAACCAACTAGGAAATAATCTAAACCAGATCATATTTATTCCATATCCGTAACAGAGTTATCATTCAGATCATGAATCCCAACTATTCCCATTAGTCACAAGTAATCTACAAGTTCAGATTCAGTTAATCAAGTCACTTGCATAAAAGAGCAAACCAGTTCAATTCACATCAGTAAAACCTAATCACTAAACTGCATGCTCTTCTCCATCAGTCCGTTGATTAGCACATTCCATGCCCACGTGGAATCACCATTACAACCATTCACAATCTC